>CM053792.1:562549551-563749551 GCA_028749045.1 Cupressus sempervirens
GAAAAAATAATGAGGAAATAGAGTCATGCATGCCCTTCAAGTACAAGCATAATCATGAAGGAGGCATGCATTCTCTCCATGGAATGCACACTTGTAGGGCCTCTTCCAACTCTATGTAGATACATGTAAATTCTTCTTCTTGTAGTTTTTTATATTTGAAAAGGGAAAATTTAAATATTACTATTACATAGTAATTTATAAAGATTAATTAATAGAATGTTAATAATATTAAAAAATGAAAAATATACATAATAAAATTAACACAAACATGAAAATAATCGCATTGCACTTGTAGAAGAGGTCCTCTTTTGAACTTTACATTTTCATTTGACAAGGGCACGTGCAATCCTTCCTACTTCTGAAGGGAAGCATCTATCCAGCAGATCAAATGGCTATGAATCTTTGAAATTTATAAATTAATATTAAAATTAAAATAGCACCATTTTGTAATGTTTAAGTAATTAATAAATTATAGCAATTAGTCATTCGGTTGGTTGTTTAGCCATTTCGCTCCTAAAGCATGGTTTGCATTGGTATATTTTAATGGCATTTATAGAAATTTGGAAAACAAATTGATCCCTACTCCTAAATCCTTTGGGTAAGCCTCTTGTGTACTTTCTTAATGTGCAATGGTCTACACCTTTAGATTCCCTATTGTCCAGACTAGGTTAGATGATGCAACATTGTTGACATGAATTATTGCAACCATCAAACAAACACCTGTATAAATTGTAGGGTATGAATTTAGTTTCAATACATTATTTCTTTCTCATCAATTTTATTTTTAAATATTTTTCACTATTATTATCCTAAGATATTGAATATTCAACTAAATAATTGCTTATAACTTAAAAAATATAACATACAATTGAGTTCTAGGGTAAAATTTGTATTATTATTGTATAATAGATTGTTCAATAAAAAAAGAGAATTAATTCATTCATTTAATAGAAGAAAATTGAAACACCCTAGCAAATCTAATAAGAGAGAGAATAGAAACAAGTGTGCATTTAAAAGTTGAATTCTAAATGTAGGACTATGTCAATCTTATTCTATGTTTGTAGATTTGGTTTAAATCATTGAAGAAAAGATTAAGGATTTGATAATGATAGTGATGAGTGTGAATAGCATTAGAATATAATAAATTCACATGTAAAATTAATACAACTTTATAATTTAAATGACAATTATACAATATAATATATTATTGTTTAATATACTCTTCAAAGTATCTATTTGTATTATTTTTACAAAAGCTTTTGTACAAAAAGAAACTACAAATAATATTTTAAATAGAGATTGTTTTATTAATGATAAATGGATATGTATTCAATGTCTCATATATAATACTAAATAATCAATTCTGATTTTTCTATCATCTATTATTCTAACGCCTCTTGAATGTTTCTCTAACAATTTGTAGAAATATTGTCTCTTAACTCATTTAGCAATAGCTAAATATTCACATCATTTACAACACATACATTTCTATCAAATAGAACAAACATTTTGCATTAACAACTAGTATAAATATCTTAAATAAATCTATCTAAAGAAATGCCGATAGATATCCACTACAAAATAATTATAATTTAATTTACTATATCTAAAATTATTTGTATTTCATTTATCTCTATTTATTTAGTTTTTTACTAACTTAAGCTTTTTATTTTTATTTTTTTAAAAATTGATGGTTTATATCCCAAATATTATAATTTAAACAAATATTTTATATGGTATTTGTTAAATTAATTTTAAAAGTATATTCTGTTTATAATAAGATTTAAACTTTTGGCATGTAAACGGTTGTCAAATTTAGCCTAGAACAATAAAAGTTAACATTAACATCCCACTCCACCCATTTTGCCATTGTAGAATGTCTATCGACATTAATCATACTAATTGTAAGGTCTAGCAAAATGTTAAATTTCTATCAAATTACGGTTTATTCAATTCAAAATAAAAGATGGAATGTAAAATTTGTCATGAATGATGTAATGACTATATTATTAAATAACTTGCTCTCAAATTATAAATCTGAAGTAGAAAGATGGTGAAGTTAAATGACTTACAAAGAGCTCACAAGAGATCAAGTCTTGCTGAGACAAACATACAATATTTCTGAACTAAAGTCACCTTTAAAAAATGATTGAATACGTGTTCCTTGCAGAAGCAAACAAAAGAAATGAAAAAGGAGGAGGAGGCGGAGAAAACAACATACCAAAAAGAATACAACGGAAGACTTTTGCGTGTCAGTAAAATCTACAAGATATCGTACGAAATTGCAGAGTCAGGGTCATTGAAAGTTAGACACAGTCAAAGATTTAAAGGATTAACCATACAACAAACTTCGTTCCAATTGAGACGGGTCTTATTAGCAGTGAGATTGACAAACAAATTTTTTGACTGGAGCCACGCTGAACTTGTAATTACTCTTTTCACACTGAGAGGAAAAAGGTGAGAAGAAAAAGTTCATATCGACATTTACGACTGTGGTGTCAAATTCTTAAAGCCAACTCATGAAAATGGTAAAGAGAAAAACTATCATATTGACATTTAAGATTTCAATTCAAATTAACACAACGCCATATTCTTTGAAGTCTAAAGACTTACGTGTAAAACCAGCTCATTCATATATATGAACATAGAAACAAGTTATATCCATTTTAATACAAGTATATCAAATCTGAAATGATTTCTTTTAAATAGGCAGTGTTCTAGATACTTGGATCAATGCAAGTGCATTCTTGTTATACCTCTGTTTTACATTGTCACGTAAACTCCAATATATAGGATACCAATGTATACACCTTCTGTATCATTAAGCAAAGATAGGAAGGGGATGGAGAGATTGCTGAGAAGTACAATTGTTGTGGGCATTGTGCTATGCAAGATGAGTATAGCTTGTGTTCCACCACCACCTGTGGAATGCAATGGACATAACTGTGAAGTGTTCAACTACCAAGGGATTTGGGATGATCTTGGTAGTTGCAAAGCAGGCAGAGCATTCTTTCCCAAGACAGAACCAGAGCTTGTTGAGGCAGTTGCATTTGCTGTCAAGATGGGGAAAAGGATGAGACTTTTAAGCAGGTTCTCTCACAGCCTAACCAAACTTGTGTGCCTTGATGAGGAAGGAGGAGTTATAATAAGCACAGCCAATTATGACTCAAGAATAGAGGTGAACAAGAGTGCAATGACAATCACAGTGTCAGCAGGAGTGATGATGAGGGATGTGATTGATGCAGCTGCCAAGGAAGGACTTGCTCTGCCTGCCATGATTTACTGGGATGGGGTATCTGCAGCAGGGGTGTTGAGCACAGGAGCTCATGGAAGTGGTGTTTTGGGGAAAGGGAGTGCTGTTCATGAGTATGTTACATCCCTCACCATTGTTGTTCCCACTACTCCTTCTGAGGGGTATGCCAAACTTGTGACTGTCTCCAAGGGAGATGAGAGCTTCAATGGTGTGATATTGTCTCTGGGTGTTTTGGGTGCCATCTCAGAGATCACCTTTGCATTGGAAGCCATGTTCAAGAGGTCCTTGTCTTACAGTTTGGAGGATGATGTTGGGATGGAGGATAGGATTGTGGGGTTTGTGGAAAAGCATGAGTTTGGGGATGTGTGGTGGTATCCTGCCCATGGGAAGGTCATTTGGGGGGCAGTTGATAGGGTGAGTGGGAATGTGAGTGGAGACGGAGTCAACAAAATGGAGCAGCTGGGACAGCCAACTACTGTATCAGATGCTGATGACACTGGAACAACACGTAACTTCTCACCCATTGTTTCTTTTACTTCCTAGCTTAGACAACCGCCAACCTAAGTGAATGAATACAAGTGCCAACTAACAGACACCATGATCTCTGTGTTTGACTGTCTGTTAGTTTTTAGTGATGAATAAAAGTGCAAACCATAATCATTATGTCTTACTTTTTTTTGGGTTGCTCATAGTTTGCGTATAGGATTTGATATTTGAATTGAGTTAGGATAGCGTCAATCTCCATCAACAAGTCATAATTTCTATTTTCCATTGTTATTATTTTTCTATGGTTTATGTTTGTTATTACTTGAGTTCAACTCAACAACTACATAGTTGAATCTTGGTACATATATCACAAGGCAATCCCTATTTAGGACTACACAATAATTATTTATTTCATAGTTTTGAATGAGACAATATAATTGAATTGAGCTTAAAACAGCAAACCACAAATTCTTATTTTTGTAAATCTATTATTTCTTTATTTTTCATGGTCATGAGATTCAATAATTGGATTGAGCTGAAGCCAATAAACCGCAACCCCTATTTTTCACTCACTGTTATTTATTTATTGTTTATGCTTGTCTATGGGATATGAAAGTTGAATTAAGCTGAAACAAATAAATGTACCAGCCAACAAACCAAAACTGTTGTACTTGATTGTTAGCTTTTTCTTTTCTTTTTTCACACTTTATCTATAGGATTTTTAAAGGTGAATCAGGTTAGGATAGCACCAATACCAACAAAAGTAAAAACCAACAAAGTACAATTCCTTATTTTACAGCTCATGGTTGCCTATAGAATCTAATAGTTAAAATGAGTTAAAACCAACAAACCACAATCCCTATTTTTTGATAGTCCACTATAATTTATTATGTTTGTTGCTCATGGTTGTCTGACAATTGATTTGTGTTAAAATCGAAAAAAGTGTCAACCGACAAACCACAACCCTTATTTTTGATTGTCTGCCATTTCTTTGTTGCTCATGATTGTAATGGGATTTTAAGGTTGAATTTAGTTGGAACGGACAAAATTGACAAACCACAAACCTTGATTTTTATTGTCTTCTATTTCCTTGTCTCTCATGATATTATTAGAATTTTAAAGTTGAATTTAGTTGAAACCGACAAAATTGAAAATGAAGGAACCACAACCCTTGTTTTCTACCATTTTCCATTTCTTTATTGCTGAAAGATTAATTTAATAAAATAATTTGTTGATTTTTCTATCCATTCCTAATTGAGTCAATAGTTCCAATTTTGTTTTAATTATAATATGTCAATAATAGGTTTTAGAGGTTGACTTCTAACTTATTTCCCAATTTGTTGGTGCAGTTAAGAAAATTGAATCAACACAAGACACAAAGCTGGCATGCAATCTCACCGGAGAAATCATGAGTTCAAGAGTATCAAGCGGTGCAGGCTTCTTAAACAGTGAAAGGCAAGGATTCATCGGATATCCAGTGATAGGATGGAACAACAAAATGCAAGCCACAGGAGGATGCCAAGATTACTTCCACAAAGAGGAACCCAATCCCAAAGTATGCACACCAAATCAAATTTTGGACAAGAATGAATCCATATGTTCATGGGACCGTCGAGCAGATGGAGTAAAAGGGTACGACGTAGAGATCTACGTGCCACTGAAGCATTTAAAACATGCAATTATAGATGTAAAGAAAGTGCGAGACCTGAACCCACAAGCCCTGTGTGAGCTGGAGTTCCAAGAGGGCATCTGCATGCGCTCTGTGAAGAAGTCAGAAGCTTATCTTGGCCATTCTGAAGATGTTATCACTTTCGAGTTGGAATACTTGAGAAACGATGAGTGGGAAGAGCCAAAGTGGAACATGGATGTCTATGAAGAGATTGAGCAAATGCTTGTGGAGAAGTATGGAGGGACACTCCACTGGGGGAAATCAGGAGGTTTTTTGTTCCAAGGAGTAGCAAATAGGACTGTGAACTTGCCCAAATTTATGAAGGTAAAGGAGGAAATGGACCCAACTGGTTTGTTTTCTAATGACTGGACTGATGGCGTTCTTGGGGTTGGAGGAAAACAAGTGCAAGTGTTTAGAGATGGGTGTGGGTTGCACAAGATGTGTAAATGTAAGGAGGATAGACATTGCCTGCCACACAAAGGCTATTTCTGTAGGCCAGGAAGAGTGTGGAAGCAAGCTAGGGTTTGTAGGAAGGATTGAAAAATCATACATTTATTGCCATGATCCATATTTGTGACCTACTGGCTTGCAGCTGTTAAGCAGCCATCTATTATTGTCATGAGAAGTTAAAAATAATAATAAAAGAAGTGTCTTTTTTTCCCTTTTTCTTTTTATTTCTTAAATATATTTAATCTAGAGTAATCATAGGTCAAATTTTTTATATAACAAGTATTTATTCTTAAACATCATTCAAGGATTAATTTTGGTCAATAGAAATAAGATAATTGTTTATCATTTTTAGTGTTTCTTATAGATAAGATGAAAATTTGTGATTGACTATTGAATCATTGAAGTAGGTAAGGTTGAAGGCGGGTGATTGAATGTTCTGTGTTTTTCAAAATTGACTATTCTAATTTTGTGTAAAACCACTTCATACATGAAAGTTGAAATAAATTGATTTATATAAAAAATTAGAATGATATTTAATGGTAATATTGACTAGATTCAATAGATACAAATACTCGTGTTTAAATATAGATACTATCTAGTCAATAAGGTTCTAAATATTTATTCTATTTCTACAATCTTTAGATTATATTAGTATTTATAAAATAATTAAAGAGAATTTTTTCAAAAAGAATACAATTTAAAAATTTATATGTAAAGAAGTTTTTCAAACTAATAATTATGAATGACACCATGGGAACATAAACAAAATATGTGTTGCACTAGCCTTTCAATAGATTAGGCAACTATGAATTTCAAAAGAAGCACAACAAATATTCTTAAAGAGAGTTGGGGTAGAGTGAGAGTAAAATTTCATGTTAGATTTCACAATTGAAGTGCTAAGATCATGCTTTAGAGTCCTAAAGATGCAACAAGACATAAGGGCAACCACAAACAACTATTGTTTTGACATTAGCTGAAATGTTATGTTCTTATATACAGATTTAGAACTAGAGATTAGTATGTATATGATAATTTTCATAAACACATAAATGAATCCTTTTGATATACTTAAAGCCCACATAGGCCTTGCATGGCCACCAATTTATAATAGGAAAGATCAGTGGACTTGCAATTTGATAGAACCCAGCTCTCGTGATATAAACAATTTTGTATTGTGCAAATTTTATTTTCTCTATTTTCTCATATTAGTAATTAATTTTCAACACCAAAAAAAGTTGTAGATTTGTCTATGATTTTTTAAATATATACATTAGATGTACCATTACCTCTTTAATGCTATCGTAACTTCAATGTTTGTTTTATGTGGGAATCTATGAAAAATAGAATTGCAATTGTATTAGTAATTAGCAATGTATCAGTAGTTGAACTCAAATCTTGGAATCTAAAAGGATTAGATTTGGTTATTTTTATTAATTTAAGGGAAAAATATATGTTTTAATGGTCAAAGTAAGATTAAAAATGCGGTGATTTATCTAAATGTCCATCATTTCAATTTGTAAATTTGTTAAAGGATGGACCAAGGGAAGTTGAGTTGAAATAAACATTTTTTAAAAAAAATATTGTGACTTAAGAGATGATCTTTATCTCATTTTGTACAATTTTGCTAAACTCAAATTATATGTTGGATTCGTACTTTTCTATTAATCAACCAAAAAATTTGACAACTTACAATATCTTTGTATGATTTATTATGATGTAATCTTCTTAATTATTTACAAAGATATCAAGCATTAATATAAAAAATGACAAACTATACCTGTACAAGCATTTTAAGAAACATGAAACGTACAAATTAAGGATATATTTTTTATAACACTTTTAGCACAATATTATTTGTACACAATAGATACTTAAAACCAATGAAATTTGTTGGTGTAAATAAGTATTTACTAGTACACTTTACTTAAGTTTACTTAGGATAATGCATATTCATATTCGTTGTCATGTAGACACCTAGGAGTTTGCATATTCATATGAGTTGTCATGTAGACAACACAGTAGTTTGCACTCCAATTGAGCACATGTTGTCTATTACATCTCTTTATAAGATACACCTTTGCATTCTTATCCTCTCATTATTGCACGTACATTCATGCACAATGGAGGATAATCCACTCTTGGTGGACATGTGCTTAGTTGTTATGCTTATCTCTTGTATGACTCCTAGACATATCAGTTTCCTTTATATACAAGGAACTTGTATGTTGTATTCATCCAATTATCTGATTAATCCAATCATCTGATATCCATTCTCATTTGATCATCATTTGTCTCTCTTGTGATATCTACTAAGCTTCTTCATCTTGGCATTGAATTATTGCCTTAGGAAAATTATTACATGGTATCAAAGCTATACCAAATTCTTACATGGCATCAGAGCCATAGTTATTTTATTGCATAGTCATTGGAGAGATTTTTTTTTTGTAGGTCAAGATTAGAGCTTGGTGGTGCAAATCAAATGTTGGCATCACATTCATAAGGTCAAAAAATCCTCAAATCAACTTTTGTTTCATCAAAATCAAACATCTGAGGTGAAATCTAGAGTCATTTAATTTTTGAAGGTGTGACAATGGCGATTCAGGAAAAATAATTACAGAGGTGATTTTCAAACAGCGATATCTCCCTCATATAGACTCCTTTTTTCAAGCAATTTTTTTTGTTTTGTTTTGGGGTAGAATTTCGTGATCTACACATTCGTGCAGGTTGTTTGAGATCTCTGTTCATGAATTTTCTGAAAAAATTGTCAATCCCAATTTTTACAACTTCAGAGGCTTTGTTTGGGCTCATATGGACACATATTCAAGTGCTTTTTTTTTTTTAAGTGCATAATTTTTTATCTACTTTCCAAATTTGGTATCAGTTTGGAATAATTTTGAGTGGACATAGTACTTTCAACATTTGATCATTTTTGGCCTATTTTGGCACTTGTAAGTAATTAGATCCTTGAGAGGTCTTGTGTCTTATCATGTTATCATATATAACTTAATATTTGTTGTTGTAACCATCAAATTAGAAGTCCACTTTGGTTCATTTTGACAAGTGACAATTGTACATGCACTTAGTATAAAGTGCCAAAAATATAATTTGGGGGGGTTGCATTAATTAGTGCATCGTGGATGAGGAAGATTTAATTACCTTGACAACACAAAACTATAAGCAATAGAGTGAATTAGTTCTCACTTATCTTAGTGAGCATAATGCATTTTCATACATGAAAGGACTTTCATACAATGGTGACATTGTTACAATCATTTGTTGTGTACTCTTTATACATATGGATATGGAGGTTATGGATTCACTTGATGACATGAAAGTCAACTGATTTTTATGATATTTGGATCTATCTTTGGGAGATGTATGGAGATCCACATGTTCCTCCATTCCCAAAAGATCTTTTACCTCCATTTGTAGCTACATCCTCTATAGTTGAGATCACTGTACATCAACTATTACTCTTGATGATGCTTGTATTCAAATAGTCGCAGATTCACATGATTCAGTGCAACAAGATATTCATTGTCTTCCAAACTCAGTTCCTTGGGATGACTTTTTGACAGACATTGCAGGTTTATTTGTGGAGTCCTACATTGAGGATATGGGAGACATTATTGATGATATACATCTTCTCTTTATTGAGGATGATCCTTTTTCAATTGTTGTGAGGGAACACTCTAACCCTCATGATTCTCCACTTGATCTTTCTTTCGAGTTTGACATGATTATGGATACTTTCTTACAATGTTTGTAGGAAGTCCCTTTCACTTCAAAGAAGAAATTTGAGTCTTTGGACATTGCTTTACATGAATCTCAAACTTCACTTGAGATGTCAGATTGCATGGTTGATCATACTCATCTGTTGTAGATTTCTATGTAGTTTCCTCAGACAAATTACATTCTAAGAGTTCTTCCTATTGATTTGGGAGGATTCTTTTGTACACCCATGCCACCATTTCTTCCTCAAGGGAGAAATATCATTCAGTTTTCATGGTGCAACTTCTACATTGATCTAGGAACATATTACATGGGTGCAAATTCTACATTAAGGGTGGACTTCTTTGTTTCTCTTCCTACTTTTGTTGAGGAGGCATCTTGGTCTTTGGAGTTTGATCTACATTCCTATACAAAGCATTTACCATTGGTTCCTTGTCTATCACCTTCTTCTATTAGACTTGATCTCGATTGGTTCATGACATCTTCATTATTCAAGGACATGGTGACACATCTTCAGACTTCAGAGACAACATACTTCATATGGATTCCCCTTCCATCTTCCTATCCACAATGGGAAGCCTTCTTGCATTTGTATTTGGTATATCTTCTTCCTAAAGGGAGAAATGTTGTTTGTAGGCATTGGATTCTCTTTTGTCTTCAAGCACTCACCATTCTTGTAGGAGATCATTCACTATGGGGGGGAATTTCAATTCTCCTTATTTCCTTCTTATGGAGGGATTCTCCATTGTATATGCATGATGTATGTCATAATAGGGGGATCTTGATTACTCCATCCATACATGCATCTTACTTTATTTTTTTCTCTCTTTTTGGAGGGGGGTTTTTCCCATGTGGTTTTCCCTCTTTCTCCATTTTATGAGAGATTGCATTGCATATCATTTACACTTGCATATTGTACATGGGTACCTAACATGGCCTAGTAGGCGGGACCCATCTTGCATTATTATTTAGCTTTTGTAAGCTTAAGTATATTTTCCTAAGTTTCACTTGGGGGGGGGGGGGGGGGGGGTTGTTGGTGTAAATAAGTATTTACTATTTACACCTTACTTAAGCCTACTTAGAATAATGCATATTCATGTTTGTTGTCATGTACACACCTAGGAGTTTTCATATTCATATGAGTTGTCATGTAGACAACACAGTAGTTTGCACTCCAATTGAGCACATGTTGTTTACTACAACTCTTTATGAGATACATCTTTGCATTCTTATCCTCTCATTATTGTATGTACATTCATGCACAATGGAGGATACTTCACTCCTGGTGGACGTGTGCTTAGTTGTTATGCTTACCTCTTGTATGACTCTTAGACATATTAGTTGCCTTTATATACAAGGCACTTGTATGTTGTATTCATCCAATTATCAGATTAATCCAATCATCTATCCATTCTCATTTGATCATCATTTATCTCTCTTGTTCTATCTACTGAGCTTCTTGATCTTGGTGTTGAATTATTCCCTGAGGCAAATTTTTACATGGTATCAGAGCTATACCAAATTCTTGCAAAATCTTATCTTTAGTCTTCCATCAAATACAATATTTGTTCTAAGGTTGGTGTGCATCAATGAATCACATTTTCTTCCAAAACTCTTCTCATCTTGATGATGGACCATTGAGTGTGATTTGAATGTGGTGGTATGAAAAACCAAATCCAAAAACAACACTATACCCCAATTCTAAGGGTACACAATATTGTTCCTCAAATGCATGGTTTGCAAAAGACATAAAGAAGCTTACAAATGTTAAATCTTCTTTAAATAAAACACAACTAACATTTAAAACTAATTAGCTTTTGAAATGTGTATATAAAAAATTGAGTTTATTGAAATTACAAAATTTTGTTATTTTTATTAATTTTAGGAAAAATATATGTTTTAATTGTCAAAAGAAGATTAAAAAATGTGGTTGTTTATCTTAATGCCCATCATTTCAATTTGTAAATTTGTTAAAGGGTGCACTAAGGGAAGTTGGAATTGAAATAAACATAAATATATGATTTTTTTATTGTGACTTAACAGAGTATCTCAATCTCATTTTGTATGGTTTTACTAAACTCAAATTATATGTTGGATCCATAATTTTCTATTAGTCAACAAAAAAAATTGATAACTTACAATATCTTTGTAGGATTTATTATAACATAATCTTGACATTTATTTACAAAGACATTAAGCATTAATATAACAAACTAATTGTTAGCCTCAACTGATAATGTTATTAAATGCATATGAGTGTGTCATATCAGTTGTTATGTTTCTATTGATGTCAAGTCGTAATTGATGAGACATTATGCTAATTCAATACAGTGCAATATCATTTGATTGATGAAGAGGGTTTGAAGAAAGTATAATGATAATTTAAGTAATTTGATCAGTGTATTGTATTCAATGGGAACTTGAATGAGTTAGACTTTGACAAATAATATTTTTTTTGATAAGATTTGAATAAGTGTTGAGATCATGTTTAAGGAATACACTTTACTCAATGAATGAAGGAGTCCAATATTAACCAAGCTACTATAGTTGTCACCAAGCATCTAATAAAGAAGTGAAGATTGTGTAGTATTAACCAAACATTTATAGTTTTAATCAAGCCAAGTATTAACCGAGCACATGTAGTGTTAACCAAGTGATGAAAATGAATATGAGTTTGAAAAGATTTAATCTAAGGGAGACACTTAGCAAAAATAAATATTGTTCAAGAAGTCTCAAAGATAAGAATGAAGTTGGTTACAAGATCAATGACTGGAATAATTCAAAGAAGATTTTATGATTTGAATTGAAGCACAAATTTCAAGGTGAAGGTTCTATACCTGAGTGTCTAGATTCAATGAATCTTAGTTGGATGAAGGTCTGCCAATTGTGATCAAGGAGAAAAACCTAGAAAATTCTAGAGGAATGGAAAAAGTTTTATATTTAAGGGATGAACACATTGTTCATTGTTGCTAATCATATTGAAGAAGAAAAGTGATAGCCAAAGTAGAATCAAGCATAACTGCATTATGAAGATTAGGAAAGAGAAGTGTTAAGTTGATGTGTTAGTGTGTGAGTCAGCTACAAGGGAATAGAAGGAAGAAAGAGGAAAGAGATTGAGTGAAATATACATTTGAATAGACAAGGTAGTCCTAAACCTAAACAAATCATTTCATTGTTGTATTTAACAATTGTAGCAGAAAATATCTAAACTAAGTGGACCTAACAGTCTTATTTGTAAATCCATTATTTGGTAATGTATTCTGTTGAATATTTTGTAAGCCCTTTAAATCAAGACACTCTATATAGATATTTAGAAGTGATAAGGTCTTAGATGATCTTTGGTGAAAATCCTCTTATAAGCTCACATTAATAATGAATTTGTAACCTTTAACATGGTTGGCTCCTAGCATAGCTCACTTTAGAAGAGTGAAATTTTTGGGTTTTTGATTCCTAGGTGGTTTATCCCTTAACAAAGTTTCCACATTAAATACTTGTGTAAAACTTTTGTGGATGCTTATTGTGTTGAATGTTATTTCAAGTTTACTATTTATTGTTGCAACTTGGTATAAGATGAATACTTATTATGATACTTGGTATATGAAGGTAAAATTTTGTTGAATGATTAAGTTGAAAGTTAGATATGGTTACTAAGCTAGAGACCTAAAATTTTAAAGAGTTTAAGTTTGTGAAAAAAGGATTTTAAGGCATGTAGGATAACTAGTTATAATTGATTCCCTCCCCCCCTCCCTCTTAGTTATCTAACACAAATTATACTTATACAAACACTTGAGCACAATATAATTCGTACACAATCTAGTTAAAATCAATGAAATCTTATCTTTAGGCTTCCATCAAATACAAACTTTGTCAATTCTAAAGGTCGATGTGCATCAATAAATCATGTTTGGTCCCACAACTCTTCTCATCTTGATAATGGACCATGGAGTGTGATTTGAAACCATTGATGCAAAAAAAACTTGTACACATTCAAATCTCGAAACAACACTATACTCCAATTGCAAGGGTACAAAATGTTGTTCCTCAAATGCATGGTTTATAAAATACATAAAAAAAAAACATACAAATGTTGAATGTTATTTAAGTAAATGTTGCATAGTTTACAACAAAATTAATTAAAATACCATTAAGATTTCAAAATAATTAGCTTTTAAAATATGTATGTAAAAAATTGGATTTGTTAAAAAGGTACAAAATTTTGTTATTTTAAATAGTGTTTTTTTTTTGTAAAAATATATAATATTGATTTTTCTACTTAATTTTCAACTTTCTCTTTAAATTGGAAAAAAATCATTTGCAAAAATTAGTTTTCATTCTATTGTTTTCCTCTCAAAAAGGGGGATTGTACGTTCAATTTAATTAATATTCGTGACATGTTCATTTAAAAACTTAGTCAATAAAAATATATTTATTAAAATGCTAATAAACAATGTGTGAACTAGTGCATTATCTTAACTAAATTTCCATTTCATAGTCTTATTAACTATTTAGTAAAACATAGGAAATAGAGAAGCACACTTGAGGTTGCACTATATTTTTTATATTAAAATATGACCATTTTATTTATGTTCTCAATATTTACCCCATGTCTACATGTGACCACTTAAGTACATTGTATGCTTAAATTTAAGTAGATAGTGAGTTCCCATGGAAAATTAAACTTGTGGATGATTGATAATGTATAATCTTTTCCTATTTTTGCGGAACGTGTATTTTTAGGTGTTGGTTCTAAGTGGTTAGATTATTGAAAGGGGGGTGAATCAATAATCAACCAAACAAACAACTTTTTAAACCTCTTTAACCTTTAACTATGAACAACTTAAATGCAACAAATAAAAATACCCATCACATGAAATCATTCACACATTTGACCCATGTATTTTGGTTATGCAAAAACCTAACTTGGATCAAAACTATAGTGGGGATTAGTGTCCAAAAATAATTGTACTCTTTTGAAGTACAACCTATTAGGATCTTAACCTTATTAGCAGTTACAAATACACTACTAGGTGGCACCCTATTAGGGGATTTTCCTCTATCCCTATTAGGATCTTTACCATTTTGGGAGTGGCCTTATTAAATGACTTTGAACACTAGATAAAGTACCACCTTGTAAAGGATTTGAAATAAGGAGTTGTTAGGATCCATTTGGTTAAGGGATTTCACTTGTTGCAACTATTAGGGAACAACTAAAAGATTGATATGTATAAGAACACTACCTCTTCTTGATTAGATCCACTTAAATATTAGTTCACCTTTTCTACCAACTTAACCAAACCCTAAATATATTATTGTTCTAGCCTTCAAATATCCCACTCAAATCCAATCACCATAATAAAATATCTTAATTATCTTACACACCACATTACATGACTAATTTAATTGATTCATAGCTAGAGGTCAAACACATTTTGACTTGTCATATCTTCTTTTAGAATCTTGTTTACACACTATTCTCAATCACTATAATGTAAGATCATCACCTCCACACATATATCTATATCACTAGATCATGACTCACTCATCTAGGAGCTAATTTAAAGTATTTGGATGTGGATTCTATATAAAGAGAGATGATTATTCAAGAAATTTTGACTCTAGAGGTGATGAAGGAATATTCCTAGGTTATTCCACTAAGAAAAAAACTTATAAATGTTTTAACAAGAGAATAAACAAGATATTATAGAAAGTGCAAATGTGAGAATCAATGAGTACTCAAACAAAATGATGAATCAAGTAAAAAGGAACTAGAAGACTATAATGGATTTGTTGACATGCACAACCTATTGAATAGAATGCTACAATAAAACCAATAAAAGAATAGGAAAATTCACAAGAACTAGTGCAAGCAATTTAGGAAGCTCTTAGAGAAACTGGTGTTACCAATTTATGTCAAGTTAAATCATTCTCCAAAAAAAAAAAAACTAATGATAAGAATGCTGGTGTAATGACAAAAAGAAAGGTAAGAGAAAGTACTTGTTTGTTGTCTCAATTTGAACCAAAGATAGTAAAAGATGCACTAAAGGGAGAATATTGGGTGAAGGCCATGAAGTTGGGATTGAAACAGATTGAAAAGAACCAGACCTGGACATTAGTATCCACACCAATATATTGAATGCGATTGGAACCAAATGGTTTTAGAAACAAGATGGATGAAACATGTGATGTAGTTAGGAACAAGGTGAGACTAGTTTGCAAAGGTTATGCACAAGAAGAATGCTTAGACTACGGGGAAAATTTTGGAACCATGGCTAGACTTGAAGGGGTAAGGATACTTCTTACATTTTATGTTTACAAAGGTTTTAAAGTTTATTAGATCAATGTAAAGTTGGCATTTTTTAATGGTATCTTAGAAGAAGAAGTTTACATAAAATAGCCTAAAGGGTTTGCCAATTCAAAAGGCAAGAACATGGTGTGCATATTATAGAAGACTTTGTATGGATTAATGAAACATGAACCTAGAGCATAGTATGAAAGGTTGCACACATACTTAATCAATATTGGATTTCAAAAGAAAAAGTGACAAAAAGAATGTGTAATTGAAGGAAAAAAATGATGATAAATTATTGATTGCAGAAATATTTTTTGATGACTTTATGTTTGGAGCCAATGATGTGATAAGTATTTCTTTCATAGAATAAATGAAGAAAGAATTTGAAATGTTGATAATTAGTGAGATCAAATTCTCTTGGTCTTTAGATATATCAACATAAGGATGACATTTACATTAGTCAAACTAAATATGTGAAGGAGGTATTAAAGACCTTTGGACTGGAAGACTTCAAACCCAGTTGGTACTATAATAGTAACATGTTGTAAGCTATCAAAAGAATATGATTCTAAGGTAGTACATGAGACATTATAAAAATCAATTATTGGTAAGCTATATTATGTGGTACACAAAAAACTAGATATAGCACATGAAGTTGGATTAGTACCAAGATTTTTCTCTAATCCAAAATAATATCACTTGCTTATATAGTTAAGAGAATCTTTAGATATATCAAGGAAGCTGAAGAATATGGATTATGGCATCGACATAAGGACATTTCACATCAAATGCAGACACTAATACTAATTGGATATGTAATGTGGATGATAGGAAGAGCACAAGTGGTGGCACATTATTTCTTCATGAAAGACATGTTTCATAGACAAATAAAAAGAAGAATTGTGTATCTTAGTCAACAACTAGAGTTGAGTATGTGGTTATTGTAATTAATTACACATAAGTGATATAGATTAAGAAAATTCTAGAATGAATACATGCGAAGATATATGAATTGGTGTTATCTATTGTGATAGCATAAGTGTCATAAATATCTCAAAAAATCATTAATGCACACTAAGACTAAGCACATAACCATTAAGTATTATTATCTTGGATTATGTACCAACTAAGGAATAGGTAGCATATATATTCACAAATCCACTACCTAAGGATATGTTTGAATACCTAAGTGGAAGGTTAGGGGTGATCCCCTCACTTGAGATGAATTAAAAGAGAATTAAATTGAATTAAATCAATTGCACTCATTGAATATCTTAATGAATTGAATTAATGTTTTGAAACTACTCCTTAGGGGGAGTAGTTGTAGATTAAGGATATGTATATTGAAGAAATAAAGGTTACTGAAAAGACAACAAGTGTGTACTAACACCTTGGCATAATTTTCCAAGGGGGAGAAAGTGATTTCATTGCTTCATCAAAGGCATAAGTAGGGGGAGGGAAGTAATAAAAGGAATAAATTGTGAACTTCAGGCACAAGGAATGGTTTGTGTTGACAAAGGAGAACCTTTATGAATGGAGTTGTGTAGGGAAATGCAATGTAAGGGGAATAATCTATAGAAGATGAGTTAAAGGAAAAAGTGGAAACATTTTTTTTTCCCATTGATTGTTGTTGAACAAGTTTGTGCATGAATTGAAGTGAAGCATAGAATGTGTTGACATTGATTCCTAAGGAGGATATTTTTGGCATAATTGATGACATGATGATGGTGTGATGAGTGATTATCTGAGTGTGCAATAATTAATTTTTTTGTCATTGATATCACCTATTGTTCTAGTGTTCCTAATATTTTTCCAAGCATAGATATGGTGAATTGACTATTTTAGTAAGGACCACTAAGTGTGATCATCAAGAGAGTGTTGGAATTTTCTAGTTGAAGAATATATATTGATCACTAATTCTAAAGAGAAGAATAAGTTGATTGATGAATTTATAGTGAAACTACTAGTACATTTAGTGATAAATATAGATGATTTTATTTGTTTATCAAATCCATGATGAAAGAAGTGAAGCAATCGCATGATGATGTTCACAAGACAATGAAGTTGATATAGCCATGGTAGAAACTTATTATCATTATAGATAAAGAAGTTCCAAGATGGAAAAGTGACATGTAGAACAATTTTAGAGAGGGTGAGTGACTGAAGAAGCTATGGCAGATAGGTTAAAGAAGAATGAACTCTTGAGGGATGATCACTTAGCTAGTCATCAGTGATAGGTGTTAAGGTTGTGATAAAAAAAATTGGCATTTTAATTTTAGTAGGAATATCTTCCCCAAAAAAAGTGTAACCCAACATTCTGGGTTCAACCCATAACCATATCATCAAGTTACTCAAGATAGAAAATAAATTTAAAATTCACCATAATAAATCAAGAAAACCAAAAATAATATGATAAAAGCCTCTACTACTGAATCAAAGATGCAAACACATCTTGACAAGTTGGCTAAGGTAAGTAGTTAGATGTTGTCAATAATGGAAACACTATATGTGGTTAAGGCTTCTCACAATAGAGATAATTTTTGATATGTCAAGGTGAAGAAATTATGTAAATATAACTAGGTAGAACTATCAATAGTAGTGTAGTTTGCATTAGCGAGCTTCATTAGAAGAAGATACAATGCCACAATTTTGGCATATGGTAATATAGTGAGTCTACATGATATAATTAATTTCACTAATGTTTACATGATATTTGGTGTAAATTTTGATTGGATAACTAGAAGGCAGATCATTATCATAGAGTCATGCAAGAAACATGGGATAATTTGGCTAAGGAATTGAATTGTCTTGAAATTTTTGGGATTTAGAAATATAGGGATGACATCCTAGATATTTACCCTAACTTATTAAAAAAAAAAAAAAAATTGGAAATGTATAATGTAGTTATTTAGGTAGACTCGACAAAGAATTAAGGAAAAGGGTATACATGAAGAACTTTTTGGATATGCAAAGACACACATGATTGTGTTATGTGAGATTTTTTTGTGCTAGATAGAGTATATTTTGATGATCAAAGCATAGAAGAGGATATATGGGTATGATCATATGTGAGGAACACAAGGACTATTTAGATATTGAAGATATTAGTATGGTTAATTTTGGTAAATCTTTATATTACTTGTAATAGTTGTATATTTTTGTAAGAGCGGTGAGCTTATTTTTGTATTATACCTCCTAACATGTTTGAGGCCTCTAACAAGTTAAATTCCTCTAACAAGGACAGATACACTATATGTAATGTAATAGACTCCTAACATGGTCAAAAAATTTTGAAAGGTACTATAAGTTGAGTAGTGGACATTTCATGGGTACCATCCCCACCGAGATTTTCCCTTGTCCAAGGTTTCCCTAGATAATAAAAAATGGTGTTACGAGCTTCTTTGTGGGATGTTCATTATTACTATTTGTTTTTGTTACTTATGCATCTTTATAGTTTATAATTTATAGTTGAAATTCATAATTGGACAAAAAGAGTTGGAATACTGATTCATTACCCCCCGTATTCCATGTTTCTAACAATTGATATCAAAACTCATGTAACACCCCATCAAGGAAGATAAAAGAACAATGCTAAATATTTATAATTTTAGTGAATAACTTTTTTTTGAATTACTTTGTTTACCTAAATCTATATGTAAGAGTCCTAATAGTTTCCCTAACATTTTTTTTTAGCAACATTACTTAGTTTCAAATTATGAATTACTTAGTTATCAAGTATCTTCTAGTTTTTAAGTGACTTAATTTATCATTTACTTAATTAACCTTTAATTTTTACAATTTACTTAATTATGTGAGAAAATTAAACTAAAACATATGTTAAACTCATATCTAGTTGTGCTTTCTTACTTTTTTCATAATTTATTTCAATATCCATTCATCTAATCATATTAGTTGAGGGTAAGAACAACCACTTAGATCTCAACTAAAACTTAGTCATTTTCATTTATCATTGTTCTAGGATTTAGGATAAGAGACCCAACAACTAAATAATCTCCCCAATTTATTTCTCTTATTAATTCTAGGCGTTAACTATAACTTCAACTCATAACAACAAATACTTTAACCATTTGTAGTTAGTAGCTAAGGTACAAGACCATGTTAATCAAATATATTTACTACATACTTAATTTCTATCAATCTATTTCAATGACACTTGAAGTATAATTAAGTCTTCAACTTCACACATTTATTAGCCATATTCCATTCTCTAATTAATTATATTCACAATTAATTCTATCACTTTTAGTAAAGCATAATGTTCTCTTACACATCACAACATAATATTAGTACCAAATCACCCTCATATGGATATAAATATTATAACATCATTAATACTCCATCAATATTTTTTAAACAATTCAAGATATATTCTTTTCCCTTCATTTATCCTAGATCTATACTTCTCCCTTTTAAATTTATTTTCAAAATATGATATATATACATATGATCTTAAGACCCATTTCAAGATATCACATTATGGTACAAAATAATACATAGATTAAATTCCAATATTAATATAGTATTAGGACTTTAATATATTGTTCAAAATCTTTTCAACAAGGATCCAAATAGAGCCATCGATGATCTATGAAGAATACCTCAAAATATTTTACCACCCAACTATGTGAAACCAATGGTCAACGCCTTTGAGCTAGGAGATAAGCTCATGATCCATGTAGGTTCTAAGGCAATCTAAGGCTAGGGATCACCCTTCCAAAAATAGAAAGAATAAAAATACATCTTAAAAAACATGAGAACACAAAATAAGGATGAGTAGAGGTGATAAAATCATGAGTGAGGGCTTAGGATACTTCTAGGTGAGTGTCATTGTATACCCCTCAAATGTCAACGTCAACCTCTTGAACCATTGTCACTCTGTCATATCCAAGCCTTATAAAAATTGAATATGGTCCCAACACTCCAATAGGGTATATGCAATCTCATCACACTTTCCTTAGTGTTGGGATCAACCTCCTAAACCAATCACATCATATCGCATCTAGGCCTTATAGAGAATGACATATGGTCCAATCAATCCAATAGGACAAGTATGGCTCAATATCTCTTATCTTGATTAATGTGTTAACCCAAACCCCCCAAAACCCATGTATTTTATTAATGCTTTTACTTTATTACAAAACTCAAATGTAGAGCCAACCTACTCAAGGCATTGATCTCTAGCACAAAAGATCCTTTGGTGACCACTTCTGGGTCCCAACACTTACTGTGAGCCACTCACCCAGGGACATCCGACCCTAATCATAAAATCATAATGATATGTACCAACCATAAGATAACACTCCCTCTAAATAATCATCCAAAAAAGATAGCACCCATGCAATACACATAGGCAATTATATTGCCAATATATTGATGCAGTGCAAGGTAGAAGAATCACCAAAGGAGATGTCCTAGCCTTGAAAAAATAAGCCCACAATGGAAACAATAAAACAAAGAAAGATATGATACCAAAGACAACTCTTTATTCATGAAATAGCTAATTACATACAATGTGTCAAGCTATAAGGACTTCTCAGTTATGACGAAATATAAAGCAAGTAATAGTTCTACAAAATCTCTTAAGATCCAATCCAAACTCTAGCTAGTCTAGATCCACACTTTAGTAGAAACCTCCAAGAAAGATCTAAGCTTGTGCTCGCAAGCCCGCTAAGAAATCTCCTTGTTTCCCAAGTCTCAACTAGTAGCCCTTCTCAAATTTTTGTCCTCTTCCACATCCTCTTATCCAAGCTAGATTATTGTGACTTAAGACTCCACAAGACCCCCTACTTATACCCAACTAAGCCACAAGTCATCCTAGCAAGTTACAAATAAAATTAACCCTTATGAGCCACAAGTTGGCTTACTGCATAAATTAAATACACACAACCAAAGTAAATACCAAGGTTGGATCACACTAGAAATGGAACACAAATAACTCAAAAAAAGCCAACACCAAGACATGATTGAGTATCAGAAAACCACTTCTGAGTATCAGCAACTCCACCAAGCATAACCGAGCCCCTTCATTGACCAAGCTACTTGTTCAAAACAACAACCAAACAATGAATTATAATTCAAGCTCCCTAGTGTATGCTTAGTTCTACTCCTTTGGTGATTGAGTCCTTTCATTGACTGAGCTACTTGGTCAACACTGCAACCAAGCATCACCAAGCTCCCAACACATGTCACGTGCCTTCAATGATCGAGTACCTCTAAGATCATCAAGAATCTCTTGTTTGACTAAGTGACACCCCAAGAACTCTCCAAAGAAACTACCGATCATTCCTCCGAGACCTCTAAAGGAGTTACTGAGAAAACCCACGATGCTCCTACATCAGACTTCCTAGATAAATAGAAAAGTGTGTCCCACACTTTGATGCTCAAAGAAAGTTCTACAACCATATTCATCTTCACCAAAGGTTTCTACTCTATTAGAGACAATAGAATAAATATGAAAATCACCCAGTATCATTCTATCAAACAATAGAATTCCCTGAATCTCAATCACCCAATCAGCATGCTCACTCCCAGGAACAAACTGAACATAACACTTCACATGTAAATCCTTATCCATGTCAACCATTAGAAAATCAAGAACATACAGATATGTAGTATCATGTAGATCCAAACCCAAATCCACATCAACAACATCACTAACAAATGTCAAACTAGCAATCTTATTGCTCACAACGAGATGCTCTACAACACATAAATTATCACCCATAGCAACCTGATTATCCATGAACAAGCACTCTATAATCTCAATGTCAAATCCATCCAATTGATCATGAAAAAAAATCTCTATCCTAGCATCAAAAAGGTTAGGAATATGCAATAGTTTCAAGTTGTTCTGTAGGTTTTGCATTGGAATCCTCAAACTGGTCAAAAAACCAACTTTTTCCTTGACCTTGCTATGTCATCTTCTCTCTCTAACAAGTCTTCTAATTGGCCACATAAATCTCTTCCAAATTGGTATACTCTAGCTCCATAAACATATATGAAACTCAACCATACCTTCCTTAACTTGATCTGTTAATCTAGTTTCAAACTGAGCATACATTTTTGAAAGCCTCTTCTCCACCACATCATGGAGATTCATAATCATCCCAGGGTCCAATCTTCTCAGAGACATCTTCCAAGATCTTCATAAACCCTCTACAACAAATCCTTCCCACACTCCTTATGAAATACTCAATTTGTCTACAAGTCAGATTGTAACTTGCTACCCCACACGAACAACTAGGAACAAATCTCAAGTTTGGGAACACATATCTGCAATACACATCACACAAAACCTCTTTCCAACCATTGATTCATCTGTAAGTCATCTGCAATTTCAATTTAGAACCATGATCTATCACCTCACAACCAATATATCTAGGACTCCAGAAAGAACAATCCACCACAAGATCAACTAGATCCAACCTTCAATTAGATAATCTTCACCCTAGGTCCTAGTGCAACCTGCTTCAACTTTAGTGATTTGTCTACATTCTTAGGACAAAATTTGCTCTGATATCGTCTGATATAGTACAAGGTAGGAGGATCCTCAAAGGAGATGTCCTAGCCCCCAACAAATAACCACACAACAGAAATAATAAAATGAATCAAGATCTGATACCAAACACAACTCTTTATTTATTAGATAATCGATTACATGCAATGTGTTTGGCTATAAGGTATTCCCAGTTATGGAAAAATATAAATCATGAAATAGTTCTACAATATCCCTCAAGATTAAATCCAAACCCTAGCTAGTCTAGATCTACACTCTTGTAGAAACTTCCAAGGAAGATCTAAACTTGTGCTCACAAGCCCTTTCCCAAGCCTTGGCTACTATCCCTTCTCAAAATTTTCTCCTCTTCCATATCCTCTTCTCTAAGATAGATAATTATGACTTAAGACTCCACAAGACCCCCTACTTATACCCACCTAAGCCACAAGTCAGCCTAGCAAGTTACAAATGAAATTAACCCTTACATTAAATATATGTTGAGTCACAAGTTGGCTCACAACAAAAATTAAATATACACAACCAAAGTAAATTCCAAGGTTGACTTACACTAGAAACTGAACACAGATAACTCAGGAAAAGCTAGAACCAATACATGACCAAGTATTAGAAAACCACTTTTGAGTGTCAACAACTCCACTAAGCATAATCGATCCTCTTCATTGATTGAGCTACCCGGTCAACACAACAATCAAACTATGTAGTATAAGCCAAGCTCCTTAGTGTATGTTGAGTTCTACTACTTTGGTGATCAAATCCCTTCATTAACTAAGTTATTCAGTCAACACTACAACCAAGCATCACCATACTCCTAGTGCATGTTGAGTGCCTTTGATAATCGAGCACCTCCAAGATTGTTGAGTACCTCTTCTTTGACCAAGTGACACTCCATGTACTCTCCAAAGAAACTACCAAGCATTCCTCCAAGACCTCCAAAGTAGTCACTGAGAAAACCCATGATGCTCCTGCATCACATATAGACTAGATAGGTTAATTATGTTAATATGTATCTGTGTGTGCACCCATTTATTCTCATATAAATATACCAAACATATATCATATACAATTCACATGAAAATCTAAAATATATAGATCATGAACACATAATTTTAAATGCTAGCATCCACTGATCAAACCATCAAATGAGATTATACAAATATAATATTTAGGCTAGGTACTAAATTCCTATCAGAGTTCTAAGGATAGAAGGGTGCCTATATAGGTCATGATGTCATTATCTTATGAATAAAAACTTGTTCTAGGATTTTGATGCATGCTCAAACCTATGTAGCTAGATGGGTTTGACGCCTACTACCCACACTCAATTGGATCACCAATAAAATTTTTATAATACATGCATACATACATACATACATACATACATACATACATACATACATACATACATACATATATATATATATATATACATACATACATATATATACATATACATACATACATACATACATAAATATTTATATGCATATGTATATATATTTATATTTATCTTTATAAATGTATTTGTGTGTATAGATACACAAACATGGACAAGAAAGGAAGGAGGAGTGTGACATCGTGTAGATCTTCCACATGAGTGGTTATGACTACATCCCCTCATCTAAAAGCACACCAACGAATGATGCATATATAATACATGGTGGGTTGACATGGTTATCTTAGTACCAAATCATGAATTAAAAGAACAATATCCATAATAATAACATCCATATAAACAATTTATCCACACGATATAGGGAAATCATAGTGTAAAGTGTGATTTGTAATATGAATATACTAATATACAAGTATAAACAACATGTCTAATCTCCTAATGTAAAGATTTATCCATAATATGATGCTAGAATAGGAATCTAAACAACATGTCTAATCATCCAGAAGCATAGTATAAAATATGATTGAAAGAAGGATCAAACATCATATGTAGATTCAAATCACATAATAGTATTGCAAGGTTGGCATAAAAAATAAGAATATTCCTAAAATGTTAACATGCTATTCCATATGAACATGAGGGTGTTATTTAAACATATATCTAGCATTTAATCATTTCATCAATCCTATTCAAATCATGACTCTATATCTTACATTAGGTACTCTCATTGATTTAAAATGTTTTCAAGTAGAGAGGCAATTATTATAGGAGATTATAGCACTGTGTAATATTAAAAAACCCAATATATTTAAACATAATATTGCAGTATCACATCCTCTTATTCATATGGGCATATGTATGTAAATCTCATTGTCAAGCTAAATCATAAAGAATAATAGTTATGACAAAACAATTAGAAGAAAACCTAGCTTCAATAGTCTTTGTGTGCTAATTACAGGTCCTAGTACCACAAATTGTCTATTAGGGTTATAGGGGCATTACATCCTCCACCCCTAAAATTTGACTTATTCTTGGAAGTCACCATTTTATTATTATAATTCTTATTGGTTACTAACCCAAGTGATTATCTGTCATAATTGGGCATAGTTTTCTCTTATAGGTTGAATGTTGAAATCCTCTTAAAGAGGTTATGATTATGTGCAAAGAAACTTCTACATCCTCATACCTATTGCAATGTGTTATATTTTCTTATAGAAACTCTTCATACTAAATATTTATAATATTTAATATATGTATTAAAAAGCTTTCATTTCTCCCTTCTCATAGTGTGATTAGGAAAGTGTAGTAGGTTGAGATTTTAAGTTGATATCCATAAATGGTCCACAAGATAAAATTTCATTGATATAAATTAACATTTATATACAATCATTATTGATGCTCAATTAACTTCTAACTTTTATTTAACCAAGGAAAGGGACATAGTACTCATATACAAATTTTGGGTCTAAGCTTATAAAATGAAAGAACAGACCTCCAAACATTAAGAAATATTTTTCACTAAGAAAATTGAAACATAGTAGACCTATACTTTGAAATAAAAACAATATTTTTGGAAACCATAGCTTATCTTGTTAAAGATAATTATTTCTACCCGAGGAAAAAAAATACAACCATTGCTTCAAGATCTACACACCCAATATTATGTCCACACACACACACACACACACACACACATACACACACACACATCATATCTTACTTCAAGGTTTTACAAAAGAAGGAGTCCATTCAACTTGTTATTTGTCAAAGAAAGCCTAATTTATCATAGAGAAATACTATCATTTTTAATTCTTCACTATGAGATTAATGACGAGAAAACCAAATTATATTGTTAGTCTAGAATTAAAAATATACTTCTATGCATAATCTTTTGAACTAAGTTGGTTTTGTAGAACAAGCATAGATAGGAAAGATGTTCTAGATTTAGCTTATATCTCCTAATTCTATAGATTTTCCATCCAAGAGTATAGGCAGCTAAAAATGATGATTACATTTTTCAAACCTATATAGTGTGTATGATCATAGCCACATCTTGTCTCCTGTAAGAGGGAAATCCACTTATCTTAAGGTATCAACATTTACAATCAAAGGAATTCAATTTATGAACTCAACTCAAGAAGGTAAATATATTCAACATTTATAGTAAAATTAACTCCAAAAGTAAAGTACTCAAAATTTCAAGTTAACTTAGTAATATTCTAATTCATATGAAATAAGATATAGTATCCTTTGAGTTCCTTTTGAATAGAAAGAAATGGGACATAGGTACCTAAAGACCTTAATAAAATCCTTATGAGACAAAATGCAAAGTATAAGTGTTTTGACAAAAGATCAATACAAAATAATATGGCTTTCATTGCTAGATAACTGAGAGGGGGGTGGGTGAATCAGTTATGTCTTGTTGTCTCATAGTCCCTTTAAAAATTTTAGTACCAACAAAACATAATAAACTCTAACTTCAATTCATCCAATCACTTGATAGATTCTTTAATCATTTCCTTCAAACACTTTCTTCAAATTGTTATCAAATTGTTCTTTACATTACTAACTATTACTAAATTTCTATTTATTACCTAGTGATATCTTAGTTATTACCTAATTGCACTAAATTGTAAAAACATGTAAATCAACTTGCAACACAAATAACATTCACATAATTTTGAAACCAATATTTTAATGTGGAAACCATGTTAAGGGAAAATCCACCTAAGACCAACATCCTAAATATTTCACTCTTTTGAAGTGATCTTTGTTAGGAGACTGCCTTGTTAAAAGTTACATACACTTTGTTAAACTGACCTTGTTAGAGGATTTCACTAAAAGATCATCTAGACCTTATCACTCCATGTCTAGGAATAAAAAGAGTGTCCTAATTTAAAGGACTTACAAACACCACTAATTAATGTTACCATATAGTTCACTGGCTTGTTAGATCCACTCAATGCTTCCAAGATTTTTTGCTACAATGATTAAATAGTAATAGTATAAAGTGATATGTTAAGAATAGAAACTATCATTGCTTGTTCAAATCTCTATTCTTTCTCCTTCTCTAACTTTTACTCACTTGGCTGATTATGTCTTCCACAAACTCTTCTTGTTCTCTTTTATGTTCTCAATTCACTTGGTTCAACAATTAGCTCTTTTTTTCCTAAACAAATTTTCACTTCACAACAACCTTCAACCAATTCTTTTGATCCAAAATCAATAGCTCAGCTCCTTTTTAATAAAAAATCTAAAATTTTCATATTCTTCTCCTTAAATAGATTTCTTAATGCTTCTAGATCCTTCCATCATTTTTTGCTTAATCAAAATCATCAATCTTAGGTTTACAAATGAATTCCTTCTTACAATGAGTTAGACAAATAGAAAATATAACCTTACATAAAAATTTGTGTCCATCTTTATCCTTCTTGAATTTCCTTTGTTTGATCCTTCTTGAATTTTCTTAATTGTAGATCTTGCAACAAACTTTAACTCTCATAATAGACATTCTCAAAAATTTTATATTTCCATCAAAAGTTAGCCTTAGATTCCAATTTCTCTAACTTGTTCGTCTAGTTGTAACTCGAAAATAATATTACATTTACTTGGGCAACATATAACTTGGTTAATAGCGACTTTCTTGGGCAATACTACTTTCTTCCTTCTTCTTTGTAATCACTCAGGCAATATTGTAGTGACTCGGTGAATACAGTCTCCCTTTATTAACCTTGTGACCCAATTAAGCTTGTGAACTTAAATACTTCTCAATAATACATGATATTACATAATCATAATCTAGCTCATCCAAGTACCCATTGAATACCTTACATATCAACTCTGACTTCATCATACTTTCTTCAAATCCTCTTCATCAATCAAATCATCTTCACCAATCTAATGATGTAGTACTTTCTAGAGTTAGCATAATCTTTAGCTAATTAAGATTTTGACATAATCATAATATCAAAATGATATTACATAATCATTATCTAGCTCATCCAAGTACCCATTGAATACCTTACATATCAACTCTAACTTCATCATACTTTCTTCAAATCCTTATCAACTCTGACTTCATCATACTTTCTTCAAATCCTCTTCATCAATCAAATCATCTTCACCAATCTAATGATGTAGTAATTTCTAGAGTTAGCATAATCTTTAGCTAATTAACATTTTGACATCAATGACAACATAAAAAATAATATAACTCTTTTACATACATTCATAGCATCATCACCTAAAAATATCCCACTATCAATTACAATATAAGTTGGGGCTAACAATCTCCCCTTTTGGCATTGATGGAAACACATAACATAAGATTTTACATTACAAGACATTACATAAGATAATCAAATGTATGCATTATGAATAATACAACTTGGCAATTTTGGCTCTTCAAAATGGTACTTAGCCTGTATCTTTAGTAGCACCAAACTTCAACTTCTTTCAACATTACTTCCACTTTGATTATGATATCTAGTTTCAGATTCAGTCTTCTATCATCTTCATCTTCTGTAGCACTCCCCCTTTAGGTAATCTCCTTTCCTTTATTGTTTTGATTATCTTTTCTCTCTCTTTGACATAATTATCTCCATCTAATTATTGTCACCCTTTAGTTACACTTCTCCCTCTTTATAGCATATTCTCCCCTTTTCTACTCATATTCTCTCTATTTATCATATTCTCCCCCTTTGACAACAATGCCAAAGGTCATTATAAATTTTGATGTGAAACTTATAAATCCTTACAGTTACCTGCATAGATTTCATGTACATATTACATTAGATTCATCACAATCAACTTTACAACTTTAAAAACTTCCCCTAAAGTGTGAATTTTTTTGGATCAACTCCATAAGATATTTCAATTCATCCATTAATTGATGCAGCATGCAACTTCACCTAGTAAATTTTGGATAGGGGTGGGACCCTCAATTTACCTCTGAGATACTCAAAAGCATCTTAGGTAATGACTTCATAAATATATAAATATTTTTTTCCTTAGACTTTACATACTCAAGCCTTACTTTCTTTTCTTGTACTTTCTCCCTCAAGTAATGATACTCAATTGATATGTGCTTTGTCTTTGCATGCATCACTAGGTTTATAGAAATAGTTATAGCACTTTTGTTATTATAGTACATAGTGATAGGCTCAGTTACTTCTTCTTACGTTCCTTCAAATAATTTTTTGATCCATAAAATATTTGAATAATTGATTACAACAATGACATATTTAGCTTTAGCAATAGATTTTTCAATACAACTTTGTTTCTGTTGAAGACAAATTGATACGAGTACAATAAATGTATTTAAATCATTGTTTTGTCACTAATATCAAACCTACTACTTGCTGGTAAGATAATTGCTTATATGCTTTAAGTACTATCATTTATTTGATTGATAAAGAATATTTGATCAAATGAGGTAACAGTAGAACCTAGAGGAAAAGTTGAGTTATGATATGGAAAAGGGATCAATTAAGATGATGATATTATAGTGCATTGATAATCTGGTTAAGGTTGCAAAGGATGATTACACTAATTAAAGTTTAAAAGAACAAGTTAAACAAAATTTCTCTCAAGCCTAACATTTTTCATAATAGGTGCTAAGAAAAGTTAGTGTAAGCCAAGTAGAAAATCAGTGGGAGTCGAGAAAAGTCAATTTCAATATAAGCCAAGTGATATGGTGTAAGCCGAGTAAAGTTTTGTCGATGTCTAACACTAATAAACTTTAGTTTGTGCCAAGTGATTTGATAGAGGATGTTGAGCAACACAGTATCTGTGGATCATCAAAATCCATTTAATGTCAAGTGTCAACATTATGAGAAAGATCAAGAATTTGATGAATCTGTGCTAACAAGTTTGATTTCTTAAATTGTGTGGTGTGTGGAAGATAAGGTTGATGAGTTGGTGGCACAAAATTCATGGTGAACCATTTTGAGATGAATTCAAAGAGGATTGAAGGAGAAGTTTCTAAAAGGGAATGAAATGAGATGATGGGTAGATTCATTGAATACTACCTAATCTAACCTAAACCCAAAATGGATGATGGAGGATGAATGACAAAAGATCTTAATTCTCTATTTATAGAGATGGTTGGTCATAAAGAAAGATTTTCATGTGTGAGAACCTAAGGAAGACAAGGAGTCTAGGGTATTTCTTTATTCAGTGACCTAAGAGAAGAGACTACATTGGCAAGAAAAGCAAGAAGGCTTAAGGGTATGAATGCTTATAGGGTAAACAAGCTATTAGAGTTGAAGTGTGTGAAAGACAAGTAGAATGAAGGACAAAAATAGAGATCTATAATCTGCAAGTGTCTTGTAAGTTGTTATCAGATCAAGCCATATTTTTACTTTCTAATCATTGTACCAATCTAGGGTAAATCCTTTGGATTAAGGTTGACCTAAAAATCATTTGTAAATCCTTTAACTAGGTGAGATTCCAAGTGAATGATCTAAAGTCCTATAACAAGGCTCACTCCTAACAAGGTGATTGAAGTCCTTTAACCAGGTCACATTTAACAGTGTGTATTGTAACTTTTAGTAGGGTTGGCCTTTCACAAGGCATCACTTTAGATGAGTGAGAATGAGTAACATGTTACTAGTGGTTTTTCCCATATCGGGTTTTCATGTTAAATCATTGTGTCAAATGCGTTATTGAATCTATTATGTTTTATGCTTACATTTCTACAAAGTTGATTTGATAGTAACCTACAAGTTTAAGTGATTGCATAATCTAATGGATGCATGCATGATGAAAATTTTTTATGGATATGGGGTTACTAAGCTGTGAAAAGTTTTAATTGTACATCTAGACCTCTGATAACTGATTCACATCCACCTGTATTTTTTCTATCATTAACACTTCTAGCCCAATTAGCATCTATGTAGACTTTATGATTAAATTCATCCTCTTGTTTATACCATAGGCCATAATATTTAATTCCTTTGAGATATTTGAATATCCTTTTCACAACAGTCATATGTGTTTCCCTTGGATTAGATTAAAACCTTGCAACAATTCTACCAGGTAGGGAAATATCCAGTCTACTGTGTACAACATATTATAGCTTTTCACTCATAGATCTATATTATGTTTGATCAACATCTCTAGTAGTGCCTTCCTTTGACAATTTCACTACAGCCACCATAGGTGTATTGACTAGTTTAGATTTATCCATCCCAAATATTTTCAATATTTCCTTTGCATACTTGGATTGAGTAACATAGATAGGTTTTGGTGTTTGCCAAACTTGTAATCCAATAAAAAAATTAATCTCTCCAAACATTGAATTTCAAATTCACTATGCATTTGATCAGAAAATGACTTAAAATGTCATTTCCTCTAAATACTATATCATCAAAAAATATTTCAGAAATCAACACCATAGCTTGTGATTCATTCTTCAAATATAAATTACTATTTTCACTTATTCTAGCAAATCCTATCTTAATTAGATAAGAGTGTAACCTTTCATACCATGCTCTTGGGGCTTGTTTCATTCCATATAATGATTTGTTCAACATGCAAACCATGTCCTTTCTAGGTTCAAAAAATCCTTTAGGATGTCCAATGTAGACTTCCTCTTCAAGTATTCCATTCAAAAATGAAAATTTAACATCTATTTGATATACCTTGAATTTCTTGTATGTAGCATAAGCCAACATACTCCTTACTCCTTCCAATCTTGCAATAGGTGCCAAAGTCTCACCATAGTCAATTCCTTCTTCTTGGGCATAACCTTTGTAGACTAATCTAGCCTTGTTTCTTACCATTTCTCCATTAACATTTAACTTGTTTCTATAAATCCACTTTATTCCAATCACATTGTTATTAGTAGGTCTCGGTACAAGTGTGCAAGTGTTGTTCTTCTCAATTTGACCAATCTCCTCATTCATATCATTCATCCAACATTCATCATCTAGTGCAACTTTAATTGATCTATGCTCAAAATCAGCTATTAGACATGTACCTTCTCTTAGTTTTCTTCTTGTTTGTACTCCAACACTTCTATCTCCAATTATTTGTTCAAGTGAATGGTTCTTCCTCACATATGTGTCCAATACAAGTTTAGTTCTATGATTCTTAGTATTTTCTTCACTTGGTAGGGGTTCAACTTCCTATTTGGGTTGTATTTTCATGTGTTCATGTATAGTTGTCTTAGACTTAGTAACCACTATCTGATGCTTAAATGTAACTATCTGATGTTCGGTACCTCTGTGTTGTAACTTAAGTAGAGTATCTAGTGCATCTCCATAGACATAGACAAACTTATTTTAATATTCAGGTTCCCTATTGCTTTCTAAATTATTTTTCTCTACAAAATCATCATATCTTACATTAGCACTTTCAATCATCTTGTTATTAGCTTTGTTCAAACATTTGTAAGATTTTTTTAAAGATTAATATCCTAGGAATATACCTTCATCACCTTTAACATCAAGTTACTATTCCTAGCATCCTTGTGAATGTAACATCTACTTTCAAATATTTTGAAATAACTTACATTCAGTGTATGCTCATACCATAGCTCATAAGGTGCCTTGTTTGTTCATTTATTCAATTTAACTCACTTGAGTGTGTAAACAACAATACTAATTACTTCTTTCCATCATATATGAGAAATCTCCTTCTTAATCACTATTGTCCTTGTACAATCCATAATAGATATATTTCTCCTTTCAGCAATGTCATTCTATTGTGGTGTCCTTGGTGCAGATGACTATCTTTTGATATCATTCTCAACACAAAATTTAGTGAATTCAGTAGATATAAATTCACCATCTCTATCATATCTTAAACAATTCAAAGATTTACTAGTTTCATCTTCAACTCTTGCTTTGTACCACTTAAATGTATCAAAAGTATATGACTTTACTTTCATGAACATTACAGTCATCATCCTTGAATAGTCATCCACAAACAATATAAAGTATCTATCACCATAGTAGTTGTTAACTCCAATTGAATCACATAAATTAGTATGTTCTAATTCTAGAATATCTGGGGAAGTGCGTAACTTGCTAGAAAAACTAGGTTTTTTCATCTTACCAAGTTGGCATTTCTTACATGTATCACTTTTTGGTTTTTTCATATTTGGTAAGACTCTTACTCTTTTCTTTCTATTGATTTTCACCATATTCTCAAATTTAACATGACACAACCTTTTATGCCATAACCACACATCCTCAATTCTAGAAAATAAATATATCTCAATTGTAGGATTAAGGTAGAATAAATTACCTTTAGTTTATACTCATATTAAAATTAGATTGACCTTCTTCATTAAAGACCTTGACCTTCCTTTTCTCAAATTCCATCTTATGGCCTAAGTTATTCAGCTAAGAAATACTCAAGAGATTATATTTGAGTCCTTGAACCCAATATGCATCAACACATCTGATCTTATAATTTAGAATTAGTGATCCTTTACCTTTCATCTAGTATGGAACATTAGTACCAAACTTAAGAGTTTCACCATCATCAATTTCTTCAAACTTTTCAAACTTACTTAAATAACCAGTCATATGATGTGAACAACCACTATCAATTATCCATGATTCCTTCTTAGTAACATGTGAAATAAGGGTAGTTGAGTTCTCATACCTTTCACCATTTGGCTCTTCTTTGATCACAACATAGACCATTTCAACTACTTCTTTTCATCATCAAAAGTTGTCTCAGTATGCTCTTCTTCAACAATATAACATCACATATTGCCTTTGTCTTTGTAATCCTTGCTCTTCTTATACTTGTAATCTTTCTTGACATTTCTATCATATTTGCTTAGTTTAGGACATTTAGATGCAAAGTGACCAACCTTATTACATTTGAAATAGATCAAGGGTAGTTTACCTTTGTATTTACCTTGACCTCTTTATAGCCTTTTTGTAATTAATTTTTCAATTTCATCCAGATAATCTTCACTTTTAGATTCACTTTCTTCTTTGGATTTTTGATGTAGGTTAGTGAATACTTAAAAGAATTTCCCACTATCACCATGCTATTATCATAATTTTTCAACTCAAATGTAGTCAACTGACCAACTAGACCATCAAGTATTATATCATTTCCAAGTATAGCTCTTACTTCTCGAATATCAAAACCTTTGATAGCATAAATAAGAAAAATATTCTCAAGATTTTACTTACAATTTTAGAACACAAAATGGTACCTCCAAAAATTTTGATTTCACTCACAAAATCTTTGATTTGATTCACATATTAAGAAGCATTCTCACCTTCTTTCATTCTCATGTCATTGTACTTCTCTCCCATGCTTTTAGCTTTAGCTCTTCTTACATTTTCATCTCCTCCATAAACAAGCTTTAGCTTATCCCACATTTTCTTTGTATTGGCACAATTCTTGACATCATCAAATTCAACATCATTAAAAGAAGATGCATTATCAATCATCATATTGTTGTGATTCCTTGTTTCATTCATTTTCTCCATAGTCAAGGGACCAACAAGTGTAACATATTCATTATCCAACTAGTGTGTGACATTATCTCCAATACCTAAAAGATGCAACTTCATTTGGTCCTTCCATGAGGAAAAGTTCTCCTTGTTCATCTTTGGTGGCTCTCTCATGCATCTTGATCTTTAGCTCAAGTACCTTTAAAATTCTATCTTCAAGCACTTGAATCTTATACTAAATTATTAGATAACTAGGGGAGGGGTGATGAATCAATTATGTCCAGTTATCTCACAATCCCTTCAAACATTTCAATACCAACAAAATGATATAAAATTTAACTTCAATACATCCAATCATTGTACATATTTTTTAATCATTTCCCTCAAACACTTTCTTCAAATTGTTCCTTGCATTACCATCTTTCAGTAAATTTTCAGTTATTATCTAGTGATATATTAGTTATTACCGAGTTGTAGTAAATTATAAAAACATGTAAATCAGCATGCAACACAAATGAAATTCACATAATTTTGACACCAATATTTTAACATGGAAATCTTGTTAAGGAAAATCCCATCTAAAACCAACAACCCAAATTTCACTCTTCTAAAGTGATCTTTGTTAGGAGACTACCTTGTTAAAGGTTACAAACACTTTGTTAAAGTGACCTTATTAAAGGATTTCACAAAAATATCATCTAGAAATTATCACTCCATGTTTAGGACTAAAAAAATGGCTTGATTTAAAGGACTTACAAATACCACTAATCGATGTTACCATATAGGATTCCACATACTTGTTAGGTCCACTAAGTGCTTTAGAGATTTTCTAATATAATGGTTAAATAGCAATAGTATAAAGTGATTTGTTAAGAATAGAAACTACCTTTTCTTGTCTAGATCGTTGTTCTTACTCATTTTCTATCTTTTACACACTTAGTTGATTTTGTCTTCCAAAAACTCTTCTTCTTCTCTTTTTTGTTCTCAATTCACTTGGCTCAACACTTAAATCTTATCTCCTTCGGTAACTTCATGTTGATCTTAGATTAGTTTTGACATGTGAGTGTCAACACACTTAAGCCATTTACATAGTGCATGTTGAGCACAACATGTAAATATTAGACCATGCGAAGTTGCAATGAGCGTTGAGTCACTCATGTTCTAAGTCACTCAAGTGTCAAGTAGATAGACCATGTTGAGTGATTTAGAAACCGAGTAAATAGTGGATGCCAAGCAATGTAGGTGCTGAGTCATAGTATAAAGAATAGTTCATGTCGAGCATTAGAACTTCATATGTGGATTAAGATAGTTTTGACATATTTTTTGTAATGGCACAAACAACTATTTAAACCATTTTTGAGGAAACTTAAGATTATATTTCAATATTTTGGAGATAAGGAAAAATCTCTATTTTGATTCCCTATGCAATTACATACAACCAATCAGAAAATGGGAAGGATTAAGTGGCAAAATGGATGAATCTTTGCTATAGATTCATACCTAACCCTAAGCCACCAAATTCTTCTTAAGGAGGATGTAACCCAAAACTCTTTACGAATGGATGGATGAGAATTGAAGGAGTGAAGAAGATAGTTTTCATGCAAAGCATTCATGGTGACTTAGAAGTGAGAGTGAATTGCAAAATCAGTTAGAACATAATAGAGGATAGAGAAAAGGACACAACATTGAGACATCTGATTGAGAAGGATCAAGAAGACATTGTTTAGAGGAGATCTATTATTAGGCAAGCAAGTGTCAACCATAGGATCTATGCTAAGATATTTTAATAGGATATTTCAGTCAAATCTCTTAACAAAGTATTCCTAACAGACTATATGAAATCCTTTAATAGGGTGTGTACTTAGTTGTAAGTTGAAGTCCTCTAACAAGGCACACTTCTAATAGGGTGTTGAAATCCTCTAACAAGGTGAGACCTAACCGTCTTTGTAAGTCTTTAACAAGGTAGACCTTTCATAGGGTAGATCATATTTTATGGTCAAAACATTGTAACCTTCATTGGATACACTTTATTACTACAGTAGTGAATATTTGTGGATGTCATCCGCACCCCAATTTTACCTTCTCACTTGGAGGATTTTTGGGTAATTATATCTGGTGTTAAGTGTGTGAATGTGTTGGTGTAAATAAGTATTTACTTATTACACTTTACTTAAGTTTACTTAGGTCAATGAATTATTTTATTATTTCTTAGGTGTGACACTTAGGATTTTGCATACTCTTATGAGTTTTTGTGTTGAGAATAGTAGAGTAAGCAATTTTAATTCAACATATGGTGTCTACAACACTGGAGTTTGCATAATTAACTGAGTTGTCATATAGACAACACAGTTATTCATAGTCATATTTTAGCACATGGTGTCTACAACATAATTTTGTGTGCTACACCTTTGTAGGCTTATCCTCTCATCATCACACTTACTCTCATGCTTAATGGAGGATAGCCCACACTTGGTGGACATGTGCCTGGTTGTAAGACTTATCATGTTGCTAACTCCTAGACATTCTAGAAGCATTTCGAAGGCCTTTATATTCAAGCTCTCCTAATGTACTTACACATTGAATTGAATATCATATTGTTATTCTAATCATACTCTCTTGGTCTACTATTGTGCTTGTGCTTAAGTTTCTTGATCTTGGGTGATTTTTCCCTAAGGAAAATTCTTACATGGCATCAGAGCTGAGGGTGATTCTCTTCACATAGCCATTCAAGACTATTCTTGCTTTAGCACCTTGACCCAGATCCAGAGAATCCATAGATATTGAGAGCATCTAGAGCTGAAGTGGACCTCCCCATTGCATCCAAAATGTTGATTCGGTGCCAAAGTCAATTTTGAGGCAAACAAAAATTTGCAAACCGGCACCTGGAGGCCTAATTTGTAGAATCGGTATGATCATTTTAGATCTCTAAATTTAAATTTTAGATCTACATATTTTATCATTTGAATCTCTACTATTTTTTTGGATCTACGTTATTTTCCAAAAAAAATTTGGCCATCAAGCCAGTAGGAGAGATTTTTTTGCAAGCAAAGATTAGAGCTTGATAGTCCTAATCAGATATTAGCATCATATCTAGAAGGTCAAAAAACCCCCAAATTAACTTTTGTTTCATCAAAATCGAACATTTAAGGTGAAATCTAGAGTCAATTGATTTTTGGAGGTGCAAAGATAGTGATTCAGGAAAAATAATAATAGAGGTAATTTTCAAATACCGATATCTCTTTTGTACAAACTCCTTTTTTTGAGCATTTTTTTTTGTTTTGAGATAGAATTTCATGATCTATACATTGGTGTAGGTGGTTTGAGATCTCTATTCCTGAATTTTTCTGTAACTCGTAAAACCCAATTTTTGCCACTTCAAATGCTTAGTATGGGCTCATCTAGACACATAATTAGGTTTCATTTTTTTGAAAGTGCATAATTTTTTATCTACTTTCTAGATCTACAATTAGTTTATAGGCTTGTGTGGATAGAAATATTACTTTCATAAATAAGCCCTAAATTGGTAAGTGGCTATAAAGTGCTTGAATCATCCATTGGGGGTTTGGTGGGGGGATGGTTTCTTTGATTCTCTCTTGCATTTTAGGGGGTGCATACATTTATTGATCTCATGGAGGAGTTTTGTCGCACATGTTAGTGAATTAGACCCATGTTGACAAAAAAGAACTATCACAAATAGAGTGCTTTAATCATTGATCATCTAAGAAGCGAGCATAAGGAAGTATTTCCTTATTTATGTTCCAATAAACTGATCTCTGACATTGAATAAAAAACACCTATTAACATACTTTTGGATATCATTATATTGAATATCAGTTAATATTGTTGGCCTGTCATTAAAAACCTCATTCATGCTTATGATATGTGGATGGCTCTTTCGAAAGAATATGGAGATTCAATAGTTCCTCCTTTTCCAGAAGACATTCTATCATTAGTCACTTCAACTATGGTTCCTTCACCTCTAGATGAGATGACACCTCCTAATGCTCCTGTTGCTACTACTGATCCAATTCTAGCCATAGATGCTTCTAATTTAGTGTAGTAGAAAACATTATGTCTTCCTACTTCAGCTTCATGGAATGACTTCCTTTCAGATATTGCAGGTTTGTTCGTGGAGCCTCACATTGAAGATGTGGGAGACATCATCAATGATGTTTTTCTTCTCTTTTTTGAGGTGAAAACTTCATCCATAACCACAGTGATAGGTCCAACATAGCAGGGTACACCTAGTCTTCCAGCTCCAGCATTAGTAGATGACTTCTTGATAGATATTTTAGGTTTGTCTATGGAGTCACACATAGTAGATTTGGGAGACATCATTGATTATATATTTCTTCTCTTTCATGAAGAAGATCCTTCTTCAGTTATTGCGAGGGCTCACTCCGACCCTCTTGTGCATTCTCTACATGATCAATCTTCACAGTTTGATGTGATTGTGGATCCCTATGTACAACAATTGTATGAGGTCTCTTTATCATTTGAGGAGATAGTTGGTTCTTTTGGACATGTTTTACATCCATCCTTACTCAATTTGCATATGTTCTTTTCTGTAATATTGGAAGGGGTGACCATCAGTATCAACAAAGGGATAGTTGAGCAAGTTTCAGAGACACCATTCATCATCAAGATTCTTTCTATACATAGGGGAAGCATCTCATTTGTACCTATGTCATTGTTTTTTCCCAAAGGGAGGAACATTTTTCAGCAATCATGGATCAATTTCTACACTTCAGCAGCTATCACTGATTAACATTCTACATTTAGGGGGGGGGGGGGGGGGGGGGGGTGGGGGGGGGACTACCTTGTCTCCTTCTTCTTCTCTTTTATGGGAGAACTTTTTCCTCTTATCGGGTTTTTTCCTTCTTCCCTTTTGTATATACTTGATGTATGTCATAATGTGGGGTTTTGATTACTCCATCTACCCATGCATCTTGATTTTTTATCTGTCTTTTTGGAGGAGGGTTTTTTCCATGAGGTTTTCCCTCATTCTCTGCTTTATGAGAGATTGCATTGCATTTTGTTCATGGCTACCTAACATGGCCTTGTAGCCAGGACCCATTATGCATTTCATCCTAGCTTTTGTAAGCTTAAGTGCATTCCCCTAAGTTTCATTTAAGGGGGGTGTTAGTATAAATAAGTATTTACTTATTACACTTTACTTAAGTTTACTTAAGTCAGAGCATTATTTTATTATTTCTTAGGTGAGACACTTAGGAGTTTGCATACTCTTATGAGTTGTCATGTTGACAACACTGGAGTAAGCAACTCTAATTTAGCACATGGTGTCTACAACATTGGAGTTTTCATAATTAACTGAGTTGTCATGTAGAAAACATAGTTATCTGCACTCCTATTTTAGCACATTGTGTCTACAACATAATTTTGTGTGCTACACCTTTGTAGGCTTATATTCTCATCGTCATACTTACTCATGTACTTAATGGAGGATAACCCACACCTAGTGGACATGTGCCTAGTTGTAAGACTTATCATGTTGCTAACTCTTAGGCATTCTAGAAGCATTCCAGATGCCTTTATATTTAGGCTCTCTTAGTGTACTTACACATTGAATTGAATATCATATCGTTATTCTAATCATACTCTCTTGGTCTACAATTGTACATGTGCTTGAGTTCCTTGATCTTGGGTGATTTTTCCCTAAGGCAAATTCTTACATGGTATCAGAGCTATACCAAATTCTTATAGAATGCTTACATGTTTACATGATTTAGATGTATATGTTTTACATGTTATTTCAGTTTACTCATTGAATGCCTGAGATGGATGTATGGTCAAATTTTTATGGGTCTAAATTTAAGCTACTAATTCACACCCCCCCCACACTAGAAGTTTACTTTTCCTATTATAATTCCAACAATTGGTATTACAGCCCAGTTCTTTGAAAGAGAAGCTTTGTATCTTTGAGAAAAGATCTTGAAATAGAATTCTACAAGTTTAGAAAGACTATTGAGAACCAAGAGATTGAAACACAGCTCATACTACATCAACTGAATGAAGCAAGAGAGGAACTAAAGAATTCCTTGAAGAGAAGGAAAGAAATTGCTATTGCAGAGAATGACACACAATACAAAGAGATAAACACTACTAAGCTATTTGCAAATGGAGACTCCAATGAATTTGATGTAGCAATTGCAGATCTAATGGAAAAGAATAGAGTCCAAGCTGAGAAAATTAAAAATCTCAAGTTAGAGCAAGAATCACAAGCTATACTACTATGTGAGGTAACTGAACAAAAGAAGAAACTATGGAAGACAAAGCCATGAATGAAGAAGACAAAATAATTCTGACCAATAGAATGGAAGAGAAGTCAACAAAGCTGACCAAGATTTCCAACATGCAATTGGATACTCTAAGTCAAATGATGAATGCTAACTATGAATTAAATGTCAAGGACATTGAGATAACTACATTAAAATTGCATAATGAACAATTGCAGAGTGACCTAAAGAGAGAAAAGGAATTTTTTGAAAGTTTCAACAAACTAAATGAATCCATCAAATACTTTTAATAATTATTGAGATCTTCTAGATCCAAGAATGATACATCAGGATTGAGATACACAAGCACTAAAGTAGAAAAATCTTCCAAAAGTGTAGAAGAAAGGAACAACAAAGGTACGAACATCAAACCTACTTGTCATAATTGTGGTAAGAAAGGACATATTGCTAATGTGTGTAGGAGCAAGATTACAAATTAGAATGTCAAGCCTAAGAACATAATTCATTGTCATAATTGCAACAAGCAAGGTCATTAGGCACATCAATGTAGAACCAGGACCATGCATACACAAAGATTTGAAGGATATTGCTACAATTGTTAGAAGTATGGACATAAACTTTTGAATGCAGATCCAAATCCATGTGGTCATCAAACAAACAAACAAAGGTAAGGAATAATGAAAACTCTTCTAATTGGGATTATAATACAAGATATAGCTATCATTATTGTCAAGAATATGGATATGTTCCTGAGAATTGTATTAGGACACACTTCAGAGGTAACTACCAAAGGTGGTTAAGCCAAACTACATGTTTTAGTTGTTTGAATACTAGTCACATCAGTAGGTACTGTCAAACTAGGTCAAAGGCACCAAGTTATGAATTTGATAGAGGTAAAGGAAAGGTAGATGTTGAACACATCAGAGATGGGATGAATAAGAAATGGAAAAAGAAAGATGTTTGCAGCATATCAAATGGAGAAGGGATCACTTTACCCAATGGGTCAAGTGATCACACCTCATCAAACTAGGAAATCAAGAGGTATGTGGTACTGATATTTAAAAGCTATATCATACATCAGTTCCAAAAGAAGATAGTACTAAAAAGACTACATTACCATGAACAAAGATGCATGATGTTAAAAATTCAAAATAAATCTTTAAGTTTTTCATGTTGTTGTTGAGCATGAAAAGTTTTCCATATGTGCTGAGTGGAATGTTAAAAGATGTTGAGCTATCAGACTAGGTAGTTGATGTCAAGCTCGTAGTAGCTGCCGAGTGATGGAAATTACAAAGGATGTTGAGTGAACCTGAAATTGCTTACTGCCAAGCTTAAAACTGTGTAAACACTTAGCATTAAATGCAAGGTTTTCAAAGGGTATAAGATCAATTTTAGCTCATTTTTCATCATTTCAAATTCTAGAAAGAGTGAGCAAAGTAGAAGGTTATTTGAATATTTGTTCAAAGTAGTTGCAAGAGATTTTAGCAGTGATCTCTTGTTAGTTCATCAAAATTCCTAAGGTATTTATCAAGAGTTGAGCTATGCAATTTTAATTTTCATAAACCCTAGTTTGACATAATGGCATTGAGTTTGAAAATTGTTGAAGGGAAGGAGGTTTTAAATGTTCAGCTAGTTAGTAATGAATTTAAGCAACCTATGTTTAAATCCATTCCTGACATCACTTATAAACAAGACCCTTTTGTGTAGTGCCTACCCCTATGTTACATTTTTCTATCATTGTCAAACTCTTTTACTATAGTTTTATGTTGATGATTATTAGTGACATTATTTTGAGAATTATCAGATATTGTTTCAGATTCAGTTTATTATATGATGAGATTACTTGGTACTTTATAGTTCATGTATGTATGATGATTATTACAGTGTTTGCAGTTATTGATGATGATTAGCTAGATGATTTATTATCATATGTGTTTTCTTATGGATACTTACCCCATACTTGCATGTGTATGGTGTGCATGTTTGTTTTCTTTCTGTATGGTGTTTCTGATGTGGTTAAGGAAGGGAGTCGTAGTCACTTGCTAGTCGGGATCTACATGATGTACCACTTCCTGCCATTACCTATTTAGCTTAGTATATATTGTGCTTATACATGCGTGGATTTTATGCAAGTTGCAGGTACCAGGTATTGACTTCCCTGAATTGCCAGGATGAGCATACCCTATCGTATTATCTCAATGGTAAGAGAGGGGAGATAAATTCTCAAGTCCAAATCCCAACCCTTTAAGACATTTGTCCTAATAGAAAATTAGGACAAGTATCTAAGTTGAGTACCCTCTGAATGCATCAGATGACATAATTTTTGATATTAACCCTTGGTTTGATTTTGTATGTGTTTTACTAAGATGGGTTTTCGTATTTTACTTTGTGAGTCTTTGGTGTATTTTCTATTAATTAAGTCTAATTAAAAGATTTAATTAATGATTTAATTTAATAGAAAATTATTATGATATTTTAATATTTAATTTTATTTAATTAATTGAGAAACTAATTAAATTTGAGGATTAAAGTTATAAGTTTAAATTTGATACATGATAATATTTATTTTATTTTAAAAATATATATTTAGAGTTCATTTTTAAGTAAATGCTAAATAGTATTATTATTTAAGTTAATAAATATTTTATCAATTAAGTTTCGAAAATACATTTAAAAGTGGAAAAGATATTTAAAATATTAAAAGATTCTATATCGCATGATGCATGCATGTGATTACAATATATTAAGATAAAACAAGTGGATTTAATAAAGTGAGTGTATGAGATTTAAAATTAATAAATTAATTTAAAAAGAGCCAAGTGAATATTAATAAATTAATGTGTATTATTTCAATATTTATTCACATAGGAGTATGCGAACTCTTGTGAGTTGTCATGTTGACAACACAAGAGTTTGCACTCTAATTATGCACATGTTGTCTACACTTAGGAGTTAGCACATTATTTGAGCACATGGTGTCTACAACATTCTAGACACCTCATCATGTTTATTGTCTTATTGTGGAAGATATGTGCTTAGTTGTCATGCTTATCTCCTAGTTCTTTCTAGACACATTCTAGATACATCTTAGAGGCCTTTATATACAGGCCCTCCTAGTGTGTATGGACATCCTCATATGCTTCTACGAGCACTCGTAGTCACTTGGGGGGTGGGGGGGGGGGGGGTTTGGTTCTTTGAGGAATTGCAAATTTTGGAGAAGGAAGAAATTTTTGGAAAGGAGAAGGTTCTAAGAGGAGGAGCTTCTCTACAATTTTTTGAGGCGTAGGGAATTAGCATCAATGTCCAGGTAGGCACTCATGATTATTTCGCATATTTTATTATGCTCTTTCTTTTCCTATCTTGTTCATGTCTGTTAGGTGTGTCTGAATAATTCTTTATGAATGATTCTTCAATTTTGTAATTTGGAATTCAGGCATGCATATTGTTTCATCCAGTTATGGGAATTAAAATATTATTACAATCTTCCCTTAGTAGAATCAAGATTTGGAAATTGATTCGGGGTTGGGTTCAAATTAAAATAGAATCTTATTATTATGCATTAGTTTTATATGATTTATTAACTAATCTAATTTAATTTAATTTAATTAAGATTAGTTAATAGTAGAAGAAGTGTAATTAATTATTAGTCAATTTAAGTAAATAGATTTTTAAATGAGAGCAAATTAAAAGAAAAGAGATATTAATAAATGTTTAGTGGAATTAAATAATTGAATTATTAATGAAATTGATTTTACTTAAAATCAATGAAGATTATTATCCTTGAAGTGTTTTAAGGAAATTGTAAACTAATTATTTGAAAGTTGATAAGTAATGTTTTGAAAAATGTGGATGATTTTATCTAAAAGTCAATGGAAATTAGTTTAATGATTTAAATAAGTAAATAATTATCTTTTGACTATTTTAGAAAATTGTTTTATTCGAAAAGATAAATGGGTTGACTTGGAAATTAAATGAAGAATCTTATACACTTGAAGTATACTTGAAACGAAAGTTGAAACCTCATATTTATCTCAACTATGTGATTGCAAAAGCAAATTGAAACATGTGTTTGAATCCTATTTCTCTATGCTATTTGTGTTTTGGGGTTTGTCCTAGCTTTGACCAGTCTTAGGTTGTTACCAGAGGCTTGGGAGTTATGTGTTTGCGATTTCATGCTAATGTTGATTTCGATCTTTTTAAAATCCAACCATGGTAATGTGATGGTATGCTCTATGAGATGTTTGTATTTACTAATTGTTATTGCTTTCCAATCTTCTTGTGTGAAGCTAAGGTGTATGTATATGAGATACTTGACTTAACCATCTTTGAGTCATCGATCAGTTATACTTGGATTACTTTTCAGTCACCTTGATGGGATTGAAGTGTTTGTTTTGATCTTGATGATGTCATGTTGTGACATGTTTGACTTGACCATTTTGGAGTCTTCGATCAGTATTACTTTGAGATACTTTCTGGTTGCTCATTGAGAACTGATGGATATTATGATTATCATTGGATGATTTTTAGTTGCTCATGGAGAACTGATGTGATTATTTCGGTTATCTTTATGATGCTTTCCAGTCACTTGTATAGGGCTGAGGTGATTTTGTTATTTGTAATTTCATGAGCCTAGGGTAGGTTATCTACTTGTAGTGTCAAGAAGTGGCTTGCAATAGGGGTCGGGGCCCTAAGTGGCTGCCAAGGTAACTCATTATGAGTAATTTAATAAGTGAAAACATTTACAATAAATGGGGATTAAAATGAGCCTAATAAGATAATTTTATGTTCTCGCCCATGCCTCGAGTGCTAGTACAGACTAGGATGGGAGTAGAGAGAATGCTTGGTTGTGACCTTGCATTTTGTAGTATGCCTCATCAGTACGAGATGATACTAGTGGCCGCATAAGGATCACTAGGGGGTTGGGGTCTATTGAGAGAATACTAGGGTAACTCTAGCGTGATTCGTGCGGTGACAATTTCTAGCTTACATAGTAGGTTTCCTAAATGTCATTTTTGTGCCTCTGGGATTAGATGTCATTCTTATTAGAACCTTTGAGTTAGTATACTTCTAGGATTCTTGGACTTAGAGAGTAATTGTGTTATGTGATTTGATATCTTGTTTGGGACTTGAGACTATCTCCTCAGCATGGTGGGAGTGGGCCATTTAGGTCCCACGCAGTCGGGTGGTAGTGTTTCTTTACTCTTACCATTTGAGATCCATCTGTAGACACCATGGTTAGAGCATTCTTTGTTAGTATTTATCTTCATTCAGTTCTTGGATCTTATGATGGATGTTATTTACTAGTATGTTTCTATATATTGATGATTAGCATGTGATAGATGATGTTATCTATTTTGTAGGATCATCTTATCCTTTATTCTTGCATGTTAGATTTTTTTATGCATATGTTGTAGCATGTTAGATTTCTTTATGCATATGATGTAGCATTTTTTAGGAGTGGCATCCCTATTACTATAGTATCGATGATCTCTTCGATGACTTGGGATGTTACGCACAGAGGGATGGCTAGGGCCCACGATGGTCTAATGATGCTATTGATAGTTGGGAGGAACCATGCACTTAGTTATGTTTTATGATGGATGGTTATCTTTTACGATGGTTGTTATATCTTTATTGATAGATGGATGTATCATGTATGTCATTGGTTTCATTTACTATATTGCACTTGTATCATGGATTCGATGAGGATGATGTACCTTTATTTTCACATATGTATATTCTTTTAAGCCTTTCATACCTTGTGACATGTAAAGTGGATGATTGAGCATTCTAAATTCAATTGCCAAGAGGCATTCAGAACAAATGTATATTATGGACATTGGAATTTTTAATTATTCTTTCATGTGGATGTGATAGTTGTTAGACTTAGTATTAATTAGATTTAAATCTGACACAATGCCTTGGGATCCTTAAGGAATGTAACCTGTTATGTATGCTTATGTATCCTTTTAGTTGTATGTATGTTATTACTTCCACTACTATGTGTTAGATGTGAATGTGTTATCTTTCATGTAAAAAAAAAAAATTGTTTGGGAAACTTAGTAAAACTTTAGGTTAATTCTTTTGGATCCCTTGGTGGGGTGTTACATTCTGGCACATTGCCTATGATCCTACCAAATGTAATAATGGTACAATATGTGAGGAAATGCTACAATTGTAAAATAGGAAGCACTAGTGACATGGAAATCAGAGGTGCATACAACAAGTTGTTTGAAAATGGTGTTTTGAAAGAAGAATTTAAAATTGTTTTGAAAAAGGATTTAACACGACCCCTAGATTTTCCTAATGTATTTAAGATAGAGTGGATACAAATAGTGCTAAGCCAAATTCATGATGGTTCCTTATGGCTAGAGAGTGGACCTATCAAGATAACCAAGAGAATAATTCATAGGTTTACTAGCTACCCAACCCTAGATCAGCCTAAGACACTAAGAAGTGACTCCAAAGAGATGATTGAGAAGAATATTGGAGCAGTTTGGAATAAAAGAGGTATGACTATAAACACAATCATTGATCCTCTTATTAAATTTTTTGTAAGGATAATAGCACATAAGTTCTATCAATCTAGTAGATTGAATATTGTACCCTACATAGATGTGGATGTTGGTTACAAGATTGTTAAGAAAGATCATTCAAATAATCTAGCAGAACTACAATTGCAACAATTGATGGAGAACCTTGGAGCAATCAAGAAAACCAAGAGTGCACAAAGCAAGTTTGGTTCTATATTGATTTATATATTCTTTTGTGTACAAAACACATTCCCCTCATTTGGTACTATGGTATGGAAGACTAACAAATTATTTGTAGTATAGATTGGTAAGTACATTGAGCAACTAGGAGAAAATTTTGAATCCTTAATGACTAGCCACTTTGAAGATTTCAAAAGTCAATGAAGGAGAGGCTAAGAATATTAGTTTCTTTGGTTGAGAAATATTATAATGGTGTATGTTTTCTTGTTGATGTTGACTACACATTTGTACAAGCTACCAAACCTAGGGTAAGATGTTTGAGACCCTTAGGATATGAGATAAATGTAGATGAAGCCTCAGCAACTATAACAGCTATACTAGCAGAAGAAGTAGATAAGACTGCAAAAGTTTTTGGAAACTATGAAGTAGCAAAGTCTAAGATTACTATGGATAAGGTATTTTTTAGTGGCTAATATTCGCAAATTGGCTAATTTTATAAATTTTTGGCTAGTAATTTGGCTAATAACTTAAGATTTGATATAACCTTAATCATCGTAGTTTTATAAAATTTAGTTCTAGAATATTTAACATTGCTAAATAATTTATTTTATTAAAAAAATTTAACTCCAATATTTGCCACATTGATATATGATTAGATTTGAGGCACCTAAATATTATATATTATTGGAGAAATTAAATTGAACTGACCAATAATTATCATAATTATTAGTTACTTTAAGGATATATCACCAATATTTAGGTTTCACTATTGATTTAAAGTATATGTGACCAACCTCATAATATTCCATGAGGTAAAAAAAAATTTAATTTTGATTTGTAATATTCCATGGTGATTAATGAAATTCCTATTATTATTGAGATTTTTCAATATTATATATAGAAAAAATATGATTTGAAAATAATCACCAATATTAAACATATTTAGAATAAAGAATTGAGAGATTCATCAAAAGAAATAATTTTATTTTTTAAAATAATGAAAGCTTCACCAATATTTATATCTTTTTTTGGAGGCAGCTTTCCTAAAGTTTACCCTAACAATGGAATTAAAAATTGCATCAATCATTAAGAAGAAGGACAAGCTGGTAAAAAAGTTGAAAGCAAAATTTGGAGAGGATGTCAAGGAGGAAGAGGAAGAAGAAGAAGAGGATGAAGAGGAAGAAAAAACTCAAGCTCAAGAACCTCTAGCACTGACACAAGGCATGGGAGAAGATAAAGAACAGGAGGAGACTGAAGGTGCCAAGGGAGAAGAAGCTAAGGAAGCACCTACTCCTACCAAGCCAAAAAAAAGGGAGGCAAAGGCATAGCTAGTGGAAAGGACAAATTAAATTTTCAAACTAAGTTAGCCAAAGCCTATTGCACCTACAACTAGAGATAGCACACGTGCTACAACATAAAAGGCTAAAGAAAAGACAAAGAAAATAGAACAATGAGGTTAGGAGCAGAAAAGACAGAGAAGGAAGTATGTGGCACAACCAAATTCTAATGAAGAGAAGACAAAGTTAGATGACAAAAACCAATTGAAGGTGGTGAGTCAAAATCCTCTCTCAAATATTAAGAATTTATGTGAAAATATTAAAAATAATGTAAATTTACTAGGTTTTAGTCATGTTGATTTTGATAAATTGGGTAAAGTGGAGAAATACCAAGTGAAAGAGGCACTATATGCCATGATGTCAAAGTTTAAGACAACATCACTAGAATTTTCCAATTATATACCCAAGAATCTTTATGACATTGTTGAGAAAAAATGACATTATTGTTTAAATTTGGAAAGACAAATTAGGGAAACCACACTAGCCCAAGTAATGCTAGAGTTGACTAAGGGACAAATTGCTAAGGCTATAAAGAAATATGCAGTTAGGTTCAGACCTAAATACAAAGCCTTTAGCATTCTCCAAAATAATATTGAGGATATTGTAAAGAAATCAACAGAAATATAAAAACTCATTTATGGGTTAGCCACAATGAAGAAAGGAGAAACTAATCCTTCAGAGGCTAAAGATGATGATAAGGAAGATTATGACAAAGATAAAAAAAGTTTGAGGAGAGACAAAAGTGAAAGAAGATGACAAGGCAATAGCTCAGCCTAAGTAGCAAGAAGAACAGAGTGTGCATGACACACAATTATTGAGTGTCAGAACTCCGTATGACACAACCAAGAAAATTGAAACAATAATTGTAAAGGATGTCTTTGATCCATTAGCTTAGAACATCAATCCTCTTACTATATAATATTTGAAGAAAATCATAGATCAATCTACATTGCAGGCCAAACTTAGTAGCAATCCTATTTTGGTTAGTGTAGACGAACTACAAAAGTCAGTAACTGATGTCGCAAGGGAAAAGGTGAATCCACAAGAACCACCTTCTGTCATCCCTTTAGTTACTCATGTACAACCTTTGGTCCAAAATCTAGAAACTACATCTACCAAGGTTGATACAATTGTTAAAGTTGATACAATTGAGAAGAAAATAGTAGAAGAGAAAGACACCATTACAGATCAAAAGGAAATAGGTCAGATAGACTTATCTGTACCTATAGCATAGGGAAAAGGTGCAATTCAAGTCATAGTAGTAGACCAAGGCAATCCTAAAGAGAGTGAGCTAACACTGAAGGTGAAGGAACAATTTTTCATTCAAGCACTAGTAGCTTTACCAGCATTTGACACTCCTTCTACACAAACTCTTCAGAAGTCGAGCATAGATGCTACCCCATTGTAGATCTCAATGCCAATCCCAAGCTCATCAAATGTTGACAAGGTAATTCACTATGGAGATATCACTCTTGATGAAGAAATTGTTATTCCAAAGTATGATTATGATACTATGACACTAGAACAAATAGGCATATTGTAGTAGGCCTTAGAAAGGAAAACATATCAAGAAATTCTTAGGAAAGAACATAGGAAAAACCAAGCACTTCAAGATATTAAGGACATCTTTCTAGATGCATTTAGTCTACCAACTCCTAAAGAGACCAAGCTAGTAATACAACAACTGATAGACATAGTGGAGAAAGTCAGTAATGAAGACCTTGATACTAATGCAAAACTATTAGAATGGATAGAAAAGAAGTTCCAAAATAAGGTGAATGACAAAATATATGGTGATATAGCACTTACACAAGTTGCAGTAGAAACTAAGGTTGAGGATATGAAGAAGGTACTTGAGAATATATTCTCATTGTACACCAAACTATGTAATCCAACACTCTTCACCCAAGAGACTAGAAGTCACATTTTGAGTTTGGAAAGCCAAATATCTACATCAGGTACAAGATCACCTACAAAACTAGCTCAGAGTGAAAAGCATTTTAGGATATTGCTTTGATCATAGATTCAGTTAGCTATATTGATAGTAGATCAGGCTAACATAAGAGCCAAATGGACAAGCATACAAACAACCCTCACCCCATGCATGGAAATACTACATAAAGAGCTAGGCTATGCTAAAACTCTACTAAAGAAAGACACTAATCTTTGTACTTTAGACAATCTAGTCCACCTTGTTGCTAAGCTTGCAATCCAAATTAAGTCATTGGATGTTGTATGTGATAATTGGGATGCAGCCCTCAAAATCATAATGGATGTCCATAAATCTTTTCTGGATAAACACACAGTAAGTGTATAGCCCATTTAAGATAAGTGTCAAAAAGGGGGAGAAATAATTTTGGGGGACACTAAAACAAAGGAGAATAAGGACAAAGGGGGAGAAATAAAGCAGAGAAAGAGCAATGAAGTCAAGGTGTATTAGTAGAGACACATTTACTCAGAAAGGAGCACAAAATTTGGGATACAAAATGGACATATCAACTCAGAGGGGGTTATCAAATTTTGAGGTATACAAGTTATTATAAAATTTTGAAATTTTGAAGTTTTGTTTATAAGTCAAGTCATGGATGTGTCATGCTCAAGAGATTGAAATGATAATGTATATTCAAGTGTTTTTGACACTCATGTCAAAGGGGGAGATTGTTGATCTCAGATTGGTTTTGACAAGTGAGTGCCAACACACTTAAGCCATTTACTTAGTTCATGCCAAACTAGTAATACATGTCAAGCACAACATGTAAATATTAGACCATGCTGAGTTCCAATGAGTATCGAATCACTCATGTGCCAAGTCACTCAAGTGTCGAGTAGATAGACCATGTTGAGTGATTCAGGAGCTAAGTAAACAGTGGATGCCAAGCAATGCAGGTGTTGAGTCACAAAAGAATAGTGCATGCCAACCATCAGAGATTTCAGATGTCGAGTAGGAAAGTTTGGACATATTTGTTTGTAATGGCACAAACAACTATGTAAACCATTTTTGAGTTGACTTAAGATTATATTTCAATATTTTGGAGATAAGGACAAATCTCTATTTTGATTCCCTACGCAATTACATGCAGCCAATCAAAAAATGGGAAAGATTAAGTGGCAAAATGGATGAATCTCAGCCGTAGATTCATACCTAACCCTAAGCCACCAAATTCTTCTTACAGAAGATGTAGCCCAAAACTCTTTACGAATGGATGGATGAGAATTGAAGGAGCGAAGAAGATAGTTTGCATGCAAAGCATTCATGGTGACTTAGAAGTGAGAGTGAATTGCAAAACTAGTTAGAACAAAATATAAGATAGAGAAAAGGACATAGCATTGAGACATATAATCAAGAAGGATCAAGAAGACATTATTTAGAGGAGATCTATTATCAAGAAAGCAAGTGCCAACTACAGGATCTATGCTAAGACATTTTAACAGGTGATTTCAGTCAAATCTCTTAACAAAGTAGTCCTAACAGACTGTATGAAATCCTTTAGGGTGCTTACTTAGTTGTAAGTTGAAGTCCTCTAACAAGGCACACTTGTAACATGGTGTTGAAATACTCTAACAAGGTGAGACCTAACAGTCTTTGTAAGTCTTTAATAGGTCAGACCTTTCACAGGGTAGATAATATTTTATAGTCAAGACATTATAACCTTCATTGGATACACTTTATTACTACAGTAGTAAAGATCTGTGGGTGTCATCCCCACCCTAGTTTCATCTTCTCACTTGGAGGGTTTATGGGTAATCATACCAGTGTTGTGTGTGTGAATTCTTACATGTTTACATGATTTAGATGTATATATTTTTACATGTTATTTAAGTTTACTCATTAAATGCATTAGATGGATGTATGGTGAAATTTTTATGGGTCCAATTAAACTATAGATTTACCCCCCCCCCCCCCCCCCATAAGTTTACCTTTCCTATTGTAATTCCAACACTTCATACTTCACAACAACCTTCAATTAGTTCTCTTGCTCTAGCATCAATAGCTTGGACATTTTTTAATCAACAACCTAGAATTTTCATATTCTTCTCCTTAAATAGATTTATCAATGCTTCTAGATCCTTCCATCTTTTTCTTCTTAACCATAATCATCAATCTTAGGTTTACAACTAAATTTCTTCTTACAATTAATTTAGACACATAGAAAATATAGCCTTACATAGAACTTTATTTCCATCAACCTTATCTTCTTGAATTTCCTTCATAAGATCCTTCTTGAATTTTCTTCATCATAGATCTTTCAATAAAATTTTACTCGTGCATTAGACCTTCTTGAACATTCCATATTCCATCAAAAGTCAGCCTCATATTCCAATTTCTCAAACTTGTTCATCTAGATGTCACTTAGATAACATTACATTTACTCATGAAACATATAACTCGATTAACATATATTGACATACTCAAATAACATTGTGTTCTTCCTTCTTCTTTGAAATCACTCAAGAAATATTGTAGTCACTCAGTGAATACAGCCTCCCTTCATTAACCTTATGACTTGGTTAAGCTTTTGAACTTCAGTACATATCAATAATACATGATTGTAAAACAATCAAATCAATATTACATAATCATTGTCTAGCTCATTCAAGAAGCTATTGAAGACCTTACATATCAACTATGACTTCATCAAACTTCTTTTAAATCTTCTTTGTCAATCAAATCCTCTTCATCAATCTAATGATATAGTACTTTCCTATATTAGCATAATGTCTGCCCAATTAAGACTCTGACATCAATGACAATATAACAACTGATATGACTCTTTTACTTACATTCATAACATTTCCATCTAATATTAAAACCTTAATGGATAAATTTGACAAAGTCATTTTCTCTCACTCTTACCATGAAGGAAATTTTGTGGCTGATTGGATTGTGAACTAGGCTATCCAAAGGGAAAGTAAGATGAGTTGGCATGATGACCTAAGCAGGAGCATGGATTTGAAAGTACTAATAAATTATGATAGAACTCATGTGACGAAAAGTAAGATTTTCTAAGATTGGCAATTTAATGATAAGTGGAGGTGGGATTATGGAGAATAGTGTTATATTTCCTAAGAAGTACCTAAAAGTGATTATTACCTCTGCTTGGCACGTAAGTGTTTTAATGAGCTCCTTGATTGTTTTAATGAGCACCTCAACTTTTCTCAAATATTTATGTCTCCTAGTTTTCTCTACTTTGGCATTACATAGAGAAATGCAATTTTTGGATATGGATAGGGAACCAAGAAAATAGGGAAAAAAGAACTATAAAGCATGGAAGCCCAAAGCCTCTGTTTGGTAGATTCTCGAGAAGGGTAATGTTACTACTTACCTAGAGTGCCTTCATGGCTACAAACCACATATATGGAAGCCTTATTTAAAAATTGTTTCAAAGACAGGGTTTCCATTCATGGTGTTATGGTTCACTTGATTGAAGATTTCATTGCTAAAGTCACAGGGCTTCCTAAGAATGGTATAAATTTTAGCAAGAAAACTAGTATTTCTAATGTTGCATTCAAGAAATTTTCAAAGACAAAAGAGGAGGAAAAAAACTTGGAGAAAAATGGTGACTTTTATGAGCTGAGTTAAATAAACGTTATTTGGTAGGACATCCTCTCTTGCATCTATGAGTACTTCATTCTAGATGGTAGAGCAAAAAGTGTTCATAAATTTTATTTTGCTTTCCTGGATCATTTTTGGTATAAGGATAGGATCTCTTTTCCATTTTATCTGAGGTACTCCTTGCTTCAAAGCCTTCAAGCCCATAGGAAAAATGAATCCCATCCAATTTTATATGAAGGGCTAATCCTTTTAATTGAAAATTTACCATAAGAATAAGGCCATTGTATCTTCCTTGCCCTCTGAGAAAAAGGGAGGTTATGTTAGTGAAACCCATTCTAGGAAGAGTAAGGGAGATGGAGGGATAAGTGTTAAAAAGAAGAGTCTAAAGAAAGACACACCTCAAAAAAAATGTTGAGGAAATTACTAAGTTTGAAAATTCAAACAAAAATGATGAAATGAATATGGATAATGAGGAGAATATGGATATGGGGGACTTTAGTTCAAACTTGGAGGGTTACCTTGGTAGCAAAGGTGAGCCTAGAAAGAATGAGGCTAAGGAAACTTATGACAAAAATATAGGGTTATAAAATATTGGAGAAGAGAATAAAAACCAGAGTGAGCAACCCCAAAAAGATAGAGAGGAAAATTTGAAGGAATATACGAGGAAGGAGAAGGATTAAGGGTGTAATGGTTATGGAGGAAGATACAGGAAGGAGAAGGATGACTCAACTAGTAAGGGTGCTATGATTTCTTTCCTTCACACTGCTAAGCTCAAGGTAGACTCCTCTTCCAAGGTGATTCCTAGATGTACAATGAGTTAATGGCTTTGAAAAAAAGAATGGGAAAGATGTAGCAGGACCAAGAAACTAACCGGGCTAAGATCATCTAGAAGGAAGTTCAAGTTGGCAATATCCCAAAGAAGTTAAAGGAATATGAACATGAGCTCTATCTTTTGATTAGACAGAGTGGTAACAAGATGGAATAGGTCACTTTAAGCATTTTTGTGGTTGCTACTAGCTTAGGTAAGAGAAATAATGAGGAAATCATGTCTCCTAGCAGACCAAGCAAAAGAACAAGATAGAGTTCAAGGAAGAAGATAGCTGAGGCAACTAGGGGATCTAGATTCTCCATTGGTAACATTATCCAAAACACTACGGAGGTGGTGAAAATGATCAAGGAGTTGCAATAGCTGCTAGTGGTGGTTTTGGTAATTGGTCTCTAGTTTGGGTTTCTTAACTGGTTTTTCTTCCTTTTGTTTAAACTCTAGGTTCTAGGTCCTTATAAAACTTGGTTTCATTTTCTAGTCCTTTTTTGTGGTTTTAGGTCCCTATAAAACCTAGTTTTGTAACTTTCATACTATAGGTTTCATGTCCTTGTAGAACCTAGTTGTGCTTATTTGAACATCTTTTGTTTTTCTATTAAGGGTTTTGGGTCCCTTCAAAACTTGTTTTTACCTGAATCTAAAACATTTCAATCTAATAATCTCTCACTATTAATAGCAATATTAGTTGGGGATAACATTCATCTCTAGTTATTAGAACCATCTAGAAACCATTAGAAAATAGTTTACAGAAACATAAAGGTTATGCATGGGCTATCCACGAACCTCAAAATTTCCCATTATGGAGACCTACGACTCTAATAACATATGTAAAATTTTATTAGGGAATGGGAGAGGATAATGCTAAATGTTTATAAGTTTAGTGGATAACTTGTTTTTGAATTACTTTATTTACCTAACTCCAGATGTGAGAGTGCTAAATGGTTCTCTAACATTTTTTCTTAATGACATTACTTAGTTTCCAATTATAAATTACTTAGTTATTAGGTAACTTCTAGCTTTTAAGTTACTTAATTCATCATTTACCTAATTTCCCTTTAAAAATTATGATTTCCTTAATTATGTGATAAACTAAAACTAAAACGTCTGTTAAACTCATATCTAGTTGAACTTTCTTCCTTTTTTAATTATTTATTTCAATACCCATTCATCTTATCATAATATTTTATGGTAAGAAAAACTATTTAGATATCAACTAAAACTTAGTCATCTTCATTTATGATAATCGTTATAGTCATTTTTATAAGAGTTATGGTAAGAGACCCAACAACTTGATAATCTCCCCTATTTGTTTTGCTTATTAATTCCAACTAATAACTATAACTTCAACTCATAACAAACAATTACTATAACCATTTCTAGTTAGTAGCTAAGGTACAAAAATCTTTCAAATCAAATTCATTTACTATCTACTTTTACCTTATGGTCAAATCATTTGTCTATTAGTGACTTGACACTTATTCAGTTGTTTACATTGCTACCAAGCTCCATGTGTAGAAAGAAGAGTCTCCCAAGCTTCATAATATCTACTAAGCATTTGAGATAGAATGCAGTGTATGTCATATTTCACAATTGCTACCAAGCTAGTCATTCAAATTATAGTGTTAACTGAGCTAAATAGTGTTACCCAAGCTAATCAGTGACTACTGAGTTGGTAGTGTTAATGAAGTGAATGAAGGTAGTGTTGATCGAGTCATTCAGTATCAACTGAGTCTACCAAGTTCTTCACTATTCCCTAATTCACCCAACGTTAACTAAGTTCCTACTACTCTGAGTGATCAATGTGGACTAAGCATTAGTGTCAAACTAATTCTAGAGTTTTCTGAGTTGATAATGGTGTTGAGTGTCAAAATATCACCCGAGTTGCCTTCAGAACCCAAATTACAATAGTAAGCCAACTCATTAAAGATTGTTTGAATTAAGTATTGTAGTTGACTTTAGAAGGTAATTTATTGGATTGGTATATATATTTAATATATCTTTACTTTCCATTTGGAAGGTTTTTGGGTTACCAAATATTGTGTCAAGTGTTATGAATGTTTTATTGCTTTCGCTATTTCATGCATGCAATTAGATCATATTATATTGTGAAGGTTTAATTGGTGAATAGAAGTTAAATTTTTATTGGTTCCTGATTCACCCCCTCCCCCTCTTGGTTACCCACTCTATACTACATTTCCAATAATTGGTATCAGATAATTGGTTCTCACATTAGAAGTTTAGCAACTTGAGAAAATATCAGAGGCAATCAAAGTATATAGACTGGAGAAAGCTATTGAAAATGAAAAGTTAGATCTTCAATTGGCCATGGAATAATTCAAGAAAATAAAGGAGAAAATCTCTCAATCTCTAAAAAGAATAAAAGACCTTGCAACATAGATGGATGACAATCTCTACATTGAAGAAAGAATTGGAGACATTTTTCAAGAAAGAATTGAAGACATTTGTCAAGAAAGAAGTTCAGATGAAGTTGATGCAACAATCACAGATGTACTTGAAAATAATCTTGCTCTTCATGTAGAAGTTAGAAAGATGAAAAGAGAACAAGAAGTTTAGTCAATCAGAATGTGTGAAGTCATGGAACAAAATGACAAATCCAAAGAAAAAATAAAAGAAAAGGACAATGAAATTCATCAACTATCTCTTTAGCAAATAGATCTGATTGATCAACTCAATCATGCAAATCATGATCTTGTCAACTTGAGGATAAAGAATGAAAGATTATAGAATGATCTTAGCATAGAAAAGAAAACTAATGAGAGGATGACAAAATCTCAAGAAAGAATGAATCAATTGAATAAGAAAATCAAATTTAGACAGAAAGGAAAAGTTGGATTAGGATACACACAAGAAGGTGAATCATCTCAACAAGTAGCTCAAAAGAACAAAAGGCCTACTTGTAATCATTGTGGAAAGATAAGACATACATCAAACAAATGTTGGAGAAATGAAAAATCAAAGTTCAATGGAAAGTGTTATAGTTGTAACAAACCAAAACATAGAGCAAGTGAATGCACTGAGAAAACTAAGTTTGAAGGTAAGTGTTCCAATTGCAACAAACAAGGACATAAATTTTTAGAGTGCAAGACCAAGAAATGGAACCCAAAAAAAAAAATTATCGAAGTTATATTTGGTTGGGATTACAACACATGGTACATATGCCACTATTGTGGTGAGTATGGGCACATCTGAGAAAATTGCATAAAAAATCACATAAGGAAGAGAGACATGACAAAGAGATGTTTTGTATGTACAAAACTTGGACATCTTGCAAAGAACTGTATGAATTGAAAAAGAGTTGAAGATGAAAAGAAATCAAAGGTTGATAATATCAGAAGTTAGATGAGGCAGCAATGGGTAAGGAATCCTCTAGATGATGAAAATCAGAGTAATGAAAGTGTTGACACCCAAGTCAATGAGTTGGGTGACTCAAACATTTAAACCTAGTTATTTATGGATATTATTGGAATTATGATTCAAAAGGAGATATCTCACATCAATTCCAATCAATAAGCACAAGATCCATATCAACATTCTAGATGCCCAAGGATCACCAAGTTAAGATGATAGTTGAAGTGATGTCTTAGATCTTATCGAGCATGGTTGGGTTGCAAGACCTACTCAAGCTTGGATGTAGATGGCGAGATCAGAGTTCATGCCAAGTTGGAGACTCTATCGAGTTCGATGTTCTTACCATCTTGAAGTTCCTTTTGAGATTAGAAACCTTACCAAGTTGAAGGTATCTTCTAACTGATGAAGACTTAGCTGATTTGGACAACTTGTCATCGAGCCAACTAGTGTATGACACATTAATGATGACTTTAAGACTAAATTACATTTAAAAGGAGAAATTGAAGGATTTGTTTCACCATAAATTTTTAGAGCTAAGAGTGAAGATAATGCAGGAGCATCCCAGGTGTAAGAGCAATCTTGCATCACCCAAAATTATTTTATTTCCTGTCTTTTCTATTTTAATAAGGACTAGTAGACATGGTGGTTACTATTTATGGGAACTTGCTATTTTTTATAATTTTTTCATATGAGCTCCAAATGTTCTCATTTTCTACAAGAAGGTTCATTTTAGAGTTGTAATCCTACCATAAAAATTTCATTTCTCAAGCATAAGTATCAGAGAAGTTATTGTAGATTTTCAATGGAAAAATTTGCTGAAAAATCTTCAGGCTCACTGTTAAAGGCCTTAGAGTTCCTAGATGAGGTCCAAAAAATCGACAGGTGGGTGCTAGTGTCATTTTGAGCCTATAGATCAAGAGCTAGCATTTCTAAAAAGTGGTTATAATAGCCAATCAAAGTAACAGTTCATGAGTTATGGCCTTTCATAGTTGGGCTACCCAAAATATTTAAAGTAATTGTCAAAGGTGTATTTGGCCAACTCTATACATATTGTTAGGGTCTGTTGGCACTAGGTATTGAGTTTCAATGTCTAGAACCTTCCCAAGTGGCATAAAATTGCCTATTTAAGAAAGGCTCGAACATTGTCTAGGATCTATGGGTGATAGTTTGCAGCTTGTCTTGCATATTACTGTAATGAAGGTGCCCATGTGGGTCAGCATATTGTATTTGTGAATTCTAGAATTTTGCATTTATAGTATAAATAAGAAGTCCATATTTTGTTCTTGCATTTCTTGTTATTTCTTTTTTTTCCTGTTATGGTTTATGGTATTAAGGGGAGCACCCTTCAAAAAGTGGTATCAGAGCTAGAGTTCTTGAGTCAAATCACCGACTATGAGGTAGTTCACACTAGGACCATGGTTTGGGTTAAGTGTGTAGACAAAACATCGATTGTGAGGTAGTTTGCATTAGGGTTTCAACGAAAGTATGAAAATACCTCCATGAAGAGAGTGCGGCAGAAGAGTTGTAAGTGTTACACCTGAGGGTTTTAGAGCCCTCCAAAGACAAATGCAAGCATTGGAAGAACAAATGCGTAGAGGAACAAATCTTCCCATAAGAGATGATAGCGAGGATGAGGACAAAGTAGAAGAAAATATTGAAGCAGAGGCAGTTCTAAACTGAGAGGAAGAGAGGCTTTTTAGGGTCGTCTCCAAGATTGGAAAAAGACCTAAGTTTGATGTTCCCACATTTTTTGAAATCTTAATCCAAAGGAGTTGATCGATTAGATCAATGAACTAGAGGAGTATTTTGAGTATGAAGATATTGAACATCCTTATAGGGTCAAGTTTGCGAAGGAAAAATTGAAGGGACATGCAAAGATCTAGTGGTAGGAGGTTTAGTTGGAGTGAAATAGAAAGGGAAAGGACAAAATCACTAGATGAGATCAAATGATAGGTACAATGAAGTGACAATTCATTCCCATAGATTATGAGCTTGATCTATTGAAGAAAATGCAAGGGTTAAAGAAAGCAAAAAAATATGTTCAATAGTATACCAAGGAGTTATACTGAGTTCTCATTAGAATTGGCCATGTAGAATTTGATAAGGAGAAAGTGATCTATTATCTTAATGGGTTAAGGTAGGGTATTTAGGATGAGTTGAGTCTAGTTTGAATGAGCAGTATTAAGGAGGCATACCAATTTTCCCTAAGAGCTAAGAAGAAATTGAACAAGAAGTTTGACAATAAGAATAGTGGAAGAGGTCACAGTGGAAGATCTGGCAAATGATCTTATGGTGGTTGTAATGATGATTAGAAGAATAAGGATGAGGTTGGGAGTAGGAGTTAGAACCAAAGGGGAAATAATTCAAATTATTTTCATGGTTAGAATAATAAAGATCAAAAAGGAAGAGGTAGAGGACAAGAATCTAGAAGAGGAGGCTTTCATGGGAAATGTTTTCATTGTGGAGAAGAAGGGCATAGAGAATTTGAATGTACCCAGTGCCAAGGAAGGATAGATCAAATAATAGAAGGCTAGGCTAGAGTTGCACATGTTGATGAAGATGACAAATCATCACATTCTAAAGATGTTGAAAGAGGAGAAGTCCTAGTTAACATAAGAGTCCTGCTAAGTAGTGAGAATGAACCTAATCAAAAAAGTGTTGAAAATAGATTGAAAAGATCATTGTTGAGAGAGATTATTGAGCTAGATTGAAAGAGGGAGATTGTTGAAGAAGACTATGTGTTTCAATCATTTTTTTTTCACTAATGTCAAACTTCTATTTGTTGGTAAGACATTGCTTATAAGATTCAAGTATGATCACTTATTTGATTGATGAAGAGGATTTGATCAAAAGATGTAACAATAGCACCTAGGGGAAAGGTTGAGTTATGCTTAGGTAATGAAGTACAAGGATCAGTTAAGATAGTGATGAAATGATTTATTGATAATCTAGTTAAGGTTACAAAGGCTGGTTGCACTTAGATTGTTTAGAAGAACAAGTTACACGAAGTTTGTCTACCAAGCTTGACCTAGTGGATAGTAGGTGCCAAGAAAAGTTAGTGCAAGCTGAGTAGAAAAATAGTTGGAGCCAAGTAAAATTTCATTCTAGTGTATGCTAAGCAAAAAAAATTGATGCTGAGTAAATTTTAATTGATGCCAAGCACCAGTAAACTTTAGTAGGTGTTGAGTAATTTCACATTGGATGTTGAGCAATGTAGTATGTGCCAAGCATCAGAAGGTTGATAATGTCGAGCTACTATATTATTTAAAAGATCAAAGATTTGATAAATTTGAGCTGACAAGATTATTTTCTTGGATTTTGTGAACTAGGTGGAAGATAAGGTTGATGAGCTATTGGTAATATAGATGATGATATTGTACTAAGCAAAGTTTTAAGGACATTATTGCCTATTTATGCTATTAGAGTTTATGGAATTTAAGAACAAAGATGTATTCTAGTGAATAAGCTATCACTTGAAGGTCTGGTAGGTAGATTCACTACTTTTGAGCTATCTAACTTTGATAGCTACAAGCTGAAAAGATTGAATCTTCTTTCAAAGCTAAGTGTCATTAAATGAACCTGATGAGAAGAAGAAGAAAGAAAAGAAGAAATATGTATCCAATGATAGTGATACAAATGAGGAGGATGTTGAATAGCTTGAAGCACTACTGGCAAGAACATTCCATAAAGGTAAAAGAAAGTTCAAAGGTAAGTTACCCATCATATGCTTCAATTACAATGCGGTTGGTCATATTGTTGCTAGATGTCTAGAGAAGAAGAATTACAGAGGTGGTGACAAGTACAAGAGTATAAGAGATTAATATAGTAAAGATTACAAAGACAAAGGCAAGAAGTCTTGCTACATTGTTGAAGAGGAAATAAAGAATGATTATGATGAACATGATGATGAGCAGGTGTATGTTGCAGTGAAGGATGAATCTGATGAAGATGAGGCAACTGTACTTGTGACTTGTATGAACAAGAATGACAGATGGATCATTGATAGTGGATTTTCACATCACATGACTGGAGACAAAAGTAAGTTCATTACCTTGAATTGTTATGATAGAAATAGTGTAAGATTTGGTAATGATGCACCATGTTTGATAAAAGGAAAAGGTTCTATCAAACTCACAGATAAGATTCTATGTGACAACATTTACTATGTTGAAGGACTTAACTAGAATTTGTTGAGTGCGTCACAACTAAATAATCTAGGATATAAGGTTGAATTTGAAAACAAGATTGCTAAGATATATGACACAAATGTTAAAATAATTAGAAAGGGTGATCAAACTAGAAGTAATCTATTGTATCTTGACATAGAGGATGCTACTTGTCTTCTTGTAAAATTTGATGATGTAAAGGCTATGGCACATGAGGTTATGTCATGTTAATTTTGATAACTTGGTTAGTATTAGTAACATGAAGAAAGTTAGAGGTTTGCCTAAGTTGAAGAAGCCTAATAATGTAATGTGCAAACAATGTCGATTAGGTAAAATGAAAAATTCAAGTTTTAAGAGTAAAACTTATACCTCTAGAAGAATACTAGAGATTGTTCATACTGAATTGTGTGGACCAATTGATGTGCAAAGCTACAAGGGAGATAAGTACATTATATTATTTTTTGATAACTATTCTAGGATGATGATAGTTATGTTTCTAAAATATAAATTTCATTATTTTCAAATATTTAAGTGGTATTTAGCAAGAGTTGAAAAAGAAACAGGTAAAAGTCTAAAGTGTTTGAGATCTAACAGAGGAGGAGAATTCACATCAAATGAGTTTGAGATGTTCTGTAATGACAGAGGAATCAAAAGACAGACATCTAACCCTAGAACCCCTCCACAAAATGGAATAGTTGAAAGAAGGAATAGATATGTAATGGACTATTCTATAACACTCATGATGGAGAAGAATGTTGCTTTGAAATACTAGAGAGAAGTTGTAAGTACAACTATCTATACCTTGAATCAGGTGCAAATCAAGAAAGGTACTCATTCAACACCTTTTGAACTATGGTATGGATACTCGCCCAACATAAAATACTTTAAGGTATTTGGAAGTAAGTGTTACATTCTTAAAGATGTTAGGAATGGAAAACTTGATGCAAAAAGTGAAGAAGGTATATTCCTAGGATACTCCACAAGAAGTAAAGCTTAGAAGTGTTTGAATACTAACATTAAAAAAATTGTGGAAAGTGCACATGTTAATTTTGATTAATATATAGAAGTGTATGTTAGTAATAGATGATACGGGGTGGGGTGAATCAATATTTTCAATCTTTTTGCCCACAACTGGATAATATTAATTACTTTGCCACATGCATAAGAAATTAAACCAATAATTCTAAATAGTATAAACAACTGTACATAAAAAGAGCTCATAACACTATATTATGTTAACTAGGGAAACCCTTTCCAAGGGAAAACCCTAGTGGGGATGAAACCCACAAGATGATTCACTATATAAAGAATCCAGTTAAGGATATTGACCCTGTTAGGAGTCTATGAAGAATGTATAGTTTCTTGAGTCCCTGTTAGGAGACTAGGCCTTGTTAGAAGCCTCAAACCTATTAGGATTTGGTGGATCATATACAAATGTGTGCAAGAAGAGCCCACTTCCCTAACATGCAACTATACAATTAAGTTCTTCAAGAGAATAGATATACATACAATACTAGATCACTTGTTGTACTTTGCAATTCATTTGATTGTCAATTATTTATACAATCCTTTGGTAGATTATACATGATCTTCTCTTCTATTTGCTCAATATCATAAACAAGGAGTAACTATGCATATATCAACTTGCATCATAACTTCACATTATCATATCACATAGCATAACTTCACATTCACACATCTCACACCTAACTTTGAAAATGAAGTTCTTTACTTATATCAATCATATTAATAAGTCCTTCCTTAGTCGGCTCACATATCATCCTTAGAGTTGGCTCATCATGAAATAATAATCAAAATAATTCTTCAAGTCGTACAACTCAATTTGCTAACTTGCTCTGTTCTATTCAGTGAAGTATCTGCATCGATGTTTCCTTCATAACTTGACCTTGGTTGATTGTATGAACATGCACGCTGGCATACATCATCAAGATGACATCATGCATCTATAGTCAATTATACAAGAGAATATTCTAAAAGAATATTCCACTATCAATAAATCTCATCGTGTTGATGTAACATTGTCCAATATTTAGATAATTTTAAATCACAAACAATCATAGCTATAATGTAAAACATATGTTTCCATAAATGACAACCACATATCTCATTTTATTTGATTGATTGGTCATATTGCCAACAATCTCCTCCTTTGGAATTGATGGCAACATTTTCGAAAAGTTGGCTAAGTCCCCCAAAAAAATGTTGACATACCAATCAAAGTAAATAAACACACATAACACAATAAAAACATTATATTCATTTTTTGATAAAAAAGATTACATCCCTTATGACTCTGATTACAAAGCCTGCTTGAAGAAAAGCTTACTAGTATACTTCAAAATACAACTATATAACTTACAACTACAATTTTCCTTATTTCTCCTCTTTTACATCAATGACAAAGGTGTGAAAAAAAAAGAAAATCCTATCAAAATCTAAAATTTGCATCAAAATCTAGAAAAACAATGATTGAAGTTAGTCTTCAACTACACAAGGTGTTTCTTCCAACTATCTTTCAGTGCATCTGGCATACTTATTAGCACAAATAGGGTATATGTGGCTAACTCTAGTGCATTCAAGTTTGTAGCCACAAACTCGTCATATGAAGTTTTAGCCGCCAAGCATTCCTCCAACTGCAATGTAATATGTGGGGATAAATGATCTCTCAAAAGAGTAAATCTTTTTAGGGCTTTCTCGTTTTCTACTTGTGTATCTCAGATGTTATGCTTCCATTAAATGCTCAAATTTTTCTAACTTTTGATCTTGTTTCAGAAAGTTATCTGTAATTGGTTGAAGCTCAGTTACTTTTCCTTTGATTTGTTCATCAAAACTGTGAAGGTGAAGGTATGCCATGTTGCATTTAGCATATATTTTTTTCCCTTCCTCCATACTCTACCTTAATACCTTAATGCATATATCTAATATTTCTATATCATTCCTTATATTTGTACACATAGTATTAGGAATATTACCATCATGCTCAATCTATGCTTGCATTGTAGCAACATTGGTAAGCATTATAAACTCATTGCCAAAAATTTTGCACACAATTGTTGCTCTCTATTGAATGTCTATAGATGTATCAAAAAAACTTATTGTCTTTTCTAATCAGTCCAAAATTGAAGTTAAAGCCTTCTCAATTGACTTAACTAATTTCTTCTTTTCAAGAAACTTACTCAAGGAAGATATAAGGTTTTGTGCTTCATCTTCATCATATGACTGTACTATTGTGGTGACCACTATTGCTTGTGAAGGTGGTGTAGATGGTTTTACTAGTACTATATGTGCACTTGTAGTAGCTACCTTAGTGCTAGTTGACATAGTTTCTAATTTCTTCTTAGAAGATACATCTTTTTTTTGCTTCTACTCTTCTTCTTCATTAGAAGAGCTACTATAGTTAACAATATTACCAACAATGGTAGAGCCAAAATATTTGAATGGATCTTCAGTTTTATCAACTGTTACATTTGTGTTATCTACTTGCATGGATTCACTATCAATGGTAATGTGTGGTGAATCATTTGGAATTGAAGCTTCAACTGGTTGCTCAGAACTCTGTGAGGTGAACTAACTATTTCCATAGTAGGGCTTGTCTTCTCTAACTACGCACTCTTCTCAATCTCCTTAGGCATAGTAGACATGTATGTGACTATTTTCTTTTGAGTTTCCATATTTACCTCTTCATATTTTCCTCCCATAAGAAGAATGGATATCTTCTAATTCCTCATCAAGGGTGTTATACCTTTTAGTATTTCCTACTACTACCACATCTTACCTTAAAATAGTAGGGCTATGGGCTACCCTTCATTATATTATACAAATCTTCAGGAATTTGACCTTTTATGCTATCAAACCTTTTATCTTTGAGAATGATGTTTCTAACTAAAACATTTTCTAGCTATCTCCTATCCATATTATTGTACAAGTCATAATACTTATTCAATTGCACAAAATTAATGTCATTCATAATTTGCATATTAAGATTTTCTACCTTTGGCTTCCATGCTCTCCTTCCTAATCTGCAGGCCTTACTAGTTTGTCACCAGTCTCTTCTTCAAATTCTAACGAACTAATCTTTGGGGTTTTTCTCCTCTTGTTGGATCCACTTGTTGCTTGCTTAGTTCTCTTCCTAGCAGAGGGGATCTACATAGGCTTTATTTTTTCAAACCTTGTAGACTTTCTTGGTACTGATGCCTTCTCTATTTTCTTTTGATTCCTCAAGGGTTGCTACTATGCAACTACTGCATATGGCACTGCAGGTGCTTGCGTACTTGTCTATGCAACTATGACCTCTATAGTAGGTCTGGCCATTGCAATAGGTGTAGGAGTTAATAATTCTATTTGACCACTAGGCTTCATCTCCAAGGCTATCCCTTTCACCTCTTCAAATTCTTTTCTTGTCATCCTTGAATCTTTTAAGATAGAATCAATTACTTTTTCTACTTTCTTCTTGATGTCCTTGTCCATTAGATTTGTTTGGACCTCTTTCATATTTTTAGTATATGTACCCCATCTTGGGCATCCAGAATCTACTTCAAATTGTAGAATTATTTACACATAGCCTTCAATTAGTTCAGCACTCATTTCATAACCCATAGGTTCAATGAACTTTACTCAAGGAACTACTATCTCCATGCATGTGAAATCTATTTCTACCATGAAACATAGTTCATCCTTATATTTCTCTATTAGTGTAGGTGGTATTCTATACCTTTGTTTCATTTTAGCTTGGAACAATTTCATCATTCTATCACTATCATTGTCCCTAATTGTTTCTAATTTAGATCTATAAACACGAGTGATAGTTTGCATTGCACACTCACTTCCATCCCAATTTGAAATATCGAGAAACTTCTTTGTTACTAGAAGAATATATGAGTTAATAGGGATTCAAACCTAAAGATTACACTCTTAGACTTCTTGATCCTTGATATGTTATCCAATAATTGAGTTCAAATAATATCATGTAGATTAACCTTTTCATCCTTTACTGCCATCACATAAGCTATGTGAAGAATTGGGACTGAATCTATCCTAGATCCATGATTGAGCTTATAACCCATAATTTTACTTAGGGTTCTTACTCCATCATCCTGAATGGTGTTAATCTTCATGTTTCTACCATCAAAACTTGTGTTGAGATTTTTTTCAACTATTCTATGCACATTCTTTATGTTTATGGGATTTCATCCTTCATTGCTCAAACCAATGACCTTGTGAATTAGGTCATTATCAATGCATATAATTGAACCTCCTAACCATAGAGGGTCATCATGAATTCTTCTCAAAATGATTCTTGTCCATTTGTGGTTTTCAAAGTCCATATAGAACATGTACTTAACTAGGTTAAATTGTCCTAGGTATGCATACTCTGGTTTCAATGATAAATCATTGTTGCACATTTTCTCCAATTCTTCATGGATCTCAGTATCTCCTATTCTTTCTACCTTACTGTGAATATTACTTCTTATGTTCGTGACATGAAGAACATTTTCTAGTACTTGCAAAAATGCTCCAATGGGATCATCAAGCAGAGAAACAAATGGGTGTTTCTTGAAGTTATATCTAGGCCAATTACTGATATCAAACACTTCTTGTGTTGCCATTACTAAAAATATGGTCAAAAATTTCAAAAAATACCTCAATTTCACATTTTAGGGCTTCTAGGGATCACACATATCTGCAAACTTCTTTAGCACTTCAATTAGCTATCAAATCACTCTTCAATATTGCACTTAAGATTTCAAACAAGAAAATGATGTGCATAAATCAATTGCATCCTTTAAATATTTTATAATCTATACTTTGCATTAAATGCATTTCTATCTAAAAATTCAAAATATTGTCTCTATGTAATAAAGAGATTATTTTTGTTGCAAAACCTTATACTGATCATATCAAGCAATGCACACTTTGTTGTAGACTTCTCTCAGTGTCTGGTATATATTGCTAACTGTGCAACTTCTAGTACTTCTTCTAACATCAATTTTTATTAACCAACATGTTTTACTAAGAATGCTCAATTCAAGTAGGATAGTCATAGACAATAAGTAACTTTACTATCTTATTGGGTACATTAGGATGTACCTCTTCTAAAACTATATGAGAACTTCCAAGTTCCTTTGCCTTTACAAATGTTTCCTTGAATTTTTCTGTCAGCCCCTTCATTTCTTCCTTCAAACTATCATCATTTCTTCAGATGTTCCTTCTATAGTTCTAATTCATGTTTAAGTTTCTTCTATCCATTTTGTAGAACTTTGTTTCGTTTCCAAAGTTATTACATAACTGACATACAAGTGCATTCCTTCTTTGTTCATTATATTAATTATTAGGTGCTCTGCAATTCCCTGCAATGTGTCCAAGATTATTATATATGTAACAAACAATTTGTCTTCTTTTTCCACTTTCATTGTTGTGAGATCTTCTTCTATTACCTGCATGGTTAGTGTTCCTAAACATTCTACTATTTGCATTATCATTATCAAATTTAAGTTTCTTACAATCTACTGCATAATGTCCACATCCATGACAATTATGACAATAAAAATTTGAAATAGGTTTAAAAGACTTAGCTTTGCAAGTGTCTCCAATATATTTAGATTCATCACATCTAACATAAGATTCATTTTTTCTATTTTCCTCATCTTGATCAGATTCTTTAGATTTCTTAGAGTAAGTAACATTCTCTTTGTCTTTAGATGTATCATTAGGTTTTCTCATGTTTGGATCTTTCTTGACTTTAGGAGTATCAAGTTCTTTTCTCTCAATAGATTTCTTGGCATATTTTCCAAGAAAGCATCCAAGTCCACACTTATCATAACTAGGTCCTTCTACAGGTATTTATTATTCAATCTTATCACTACTGGTATATAATTTCTCAAGTTGTTGTTTAGTTTGCACCAATTCACCTTTCACAATAGTATTGTATTCCTTTAATTCTACATTTTCCAACTTGATAGATTCTAACTCAGATGTTGCTTTGCTTAACTGGGATCTTAGATCTACATTTTCAGATTTTATTTCAAAATCATTCTTTCCACCATTTTTCTTAAGACTTAGCTTGAGTTCTACTATTTTTAATTCATGTTTCAAGATCTTATTTTCTTTCTTTAGATCTTCAATATCATCATCACAAGTTTTCTCAGTAGGTCCTTTTTGCTTTAGGTTATCTATCTTGTCCTTTAGTTTTCCAATATAAACATTTGCATCTTCATATCTATCCTTAAGGCCATCTCTTTCATTAGTAAGGAGATCAATTTGTTTAAGAGCTTCTTCAAGATTCTTCTTCAATTGTTCCATATCCATAAGGATTTTATTCAAGCTATTAATCCTCTTATGAATAACTAAGCTCTAATACAAATTGTTAGAAATAGATAATACTGAGAGGGGGGTGAATTAGTATTTTTAATCTTTTTTCTCACAACTGGATATTATTAATTACTTTTCCACATGCATAAGAAAGTAAACCAATAATGTTGAATAGTATAAACAACCATATATAAAGAGAGCTCATAATACCATATTTTTTTAACTAGGGAAACCTTGGCCAAGGGAAAACCCCAGTGGGGATGAAACCCACAAGATGATTCACTATATAAAGAATTTGGTTAAGGATATTGAACTTGTTAGGAGTCTATAAAGAATGTATAGTTTCTTGAGTCCTTCTTAGGAGACTAGGCCTTTTTAGAAGCCTCAACCCTGTTAGGAGTTGGTGGATCATATATAAATGTGTGCAAGAAGAGCCCACTACCCTAACATGCAACTATACAATTAAGTTCTTCAAGAGAATAGATATACATACAATAGTAGATCACTTGTTGTACTTTATAATTCATATGATTGTCAATTCTTCATACAAGCCTTTGGTAGACTATAGATGATCTTCTCTTCTATTCACTCAATGTCATAAACAAGGAGTAACTATGCATATATCAATTTGCATCATAACTTCACATTATCATATCGCATAGCATAACTTCACATTCATACATCTCACACCTAACTTCACAAATGAAGTTCTTTACTTATATCAATCATAGTAATAAATCCTTCTTTAGTTAGCTCACATATCATCCTTAGAGTCAATTCACCAAGAAATAATAATCAAAATAATTCTTCAAGTCATACAACTCAATTTGTTGACTTGCTCTGTTATGTTCAGTGAAGTATCTGCATCGATGTTTCCTTCATAACTTGAACTTGGTTGACTGTACGGACATGTGCACTGGTATACATCATCAAGATGATGTCATGTATCTATAGTCAACTATACAAGAGAATATTCTAAAGTAATATTCCACTATCAATAAATCTCATGCTACTATAACATTGTCGAATACTTAGACAATTTTCCATAACAAACAATCATAGCTATACTATAAAACATACGTTGCCATAAATGATAAACACATATCTCATCTTATTTGACTAATTGGTCATATTGCCAACAGTGTATAAGGCTCAACCTATGAAAGAACTAGAGGAATACAAATCATTCGTCTACTTTTATGAAGGTATGCCTGCTGAAGAAGATGTTGCAAATCAAGTTACAAATCAAGAGCAAGTTTCACTGACTACCAAGTCACATCCTATAAATGTTGAGTTGGATTTAGGAATTGAGCTACATTTACATGTCAAGTTACAAAATGAAGTGGGAATGCATTCTAATTTTGAGATTAGTATACATGAAAGAGATGCTAAACTACCTAATAGAGATATGCACAGTGATTCTCAAGTTGAAAGACAAAATGAAAAAAACTAGAGTTGAACCAAGATTGTCCAAGTATGTCAAAAGACATCATCCTGCTACTCAAATTATTGGATATAAAGATGCTAGACCAATGAGAAGAAATATATTGATAAGTGAAACATGTTTGTTGAGCATGAAGGAACACAAATCAGTAAGAGATGCATTAGAAGATGTGGACTAGTACAAAGCCATAGTACAAAGCCATGGAAGATGAGATTGAACAAATAGAGAAGAACAAAACATGGAGTCTAGTTCCTAGACCAAAAGACAAAAATGTGATTGGTACCAAGTGGGTATTTAGAAACAAGCTAGATGAAAATAGTGAAGTCACAAGGAACAAAGCAAGATTAGTTTTCAAGAGATATGCACAAGAAGAAGGAATTGATTGTGCAGAGATATTTGCCTCTGTTGCCAGATTGGAAGGAGTAAGAACTCTACTTGCTAATCCTGCATACAAATATTTCATAGTTTATTAGATGGATGTTAAATCTGCATTTCTGAATGGCATATTAAAGGAAGAACTTTACATAGAATAGCCAAAAGGTTTTTTTGATGTCAATAATAAGAACATGGTATGTAAACTACAGAAAGCTCTATATAGTTTGAAACAAGCACCAAGATCATGGTATGAGAGACTTCATAATTATCTTGTGAAGATTGGATTTGAAAGGACTAATGATAACAAAAAAGTGTACATGAAGACATAGAAAGGCAAAGGTATTTTTTTAACTAAGATTTTTGTTGATGATATCATATTTGGAGGTCAAGATGCTTTATGTAAGGATTTTGCAAATAAGATGAAGCAAGAATTTGAAATGTCTATGTTTGGAGAGATCAAATTTTTTGTGGGTTTTCAAGTATATCAGATGAAATATGGTATATACATCACTCAATCAAAGTATGTCAAGAAAATATTGAAAACTTTTGGATTAGAGGATTCCAAACTAGTAAGTACACCTATGGTGACAGGACACAAGTTGTTAAAGAATGATGATTCTACTAAGGTGAATCAAACAGTGTATAGGTTTATGATTGAAAAATTGCAATATGTACTACATAAAAGACCTGATATTGCATTATCTATTGAGATATTTGCAAGATTCTTTGCTAATCCCAAGGAGAACATTGAATAGATTTGAAATGAATAATGAGATATCTAAAAGGAACATAAGAGTTTGGTCTATACTACAAGAAGAATGAAAAAATTGAATTGAGAGTCTACACTGATGTTGATTGGGCTGGAAACATTGATGAAAGAAAGAGCACTAGTTGAGAAGCATTTTTCTTAGGAAAGAGACTAGTTACATGGACTAGCAAGAAACAAAATTATAGTTCATAATCTACTGTTGAAGCTAAATATGTTGTTGCTACTATAAATTGCACAAATATTGTATGGATCAAATAGCTACTCAAAGGAATGAAGGAAGAAATCATAGAACCAATGATACTTTATTGTGATAATACAAGTGTTATCAATATATCAAAGAATCTAATGATGCACACAAAAACTAAGCACATTGCAATCAAGTATCATTACCTGAGAGAGTTAGTTCAAGATAAAGAGGTGAAGATGGAATATGTTAACACAAAGGAAAAAATTATTGATATATTCATAAAAGAATTACCTAAGGATGCTCATGAGTATCTAAGAGGTAAAAAAGGGGTGATACCCCTATCAAAGGCTATATAAGTAACAAGAGGAGTGTCTTGCATCAAACAAGCTAATGTTCATAAGTTACACATTGATGTAGAGGATCTTACTTTAGGAGCTACCTAAAGTAATCGAAGAGCTAAAACTTCAAATCAATCACAAGCAAGGTGATAGAGGAAGAAGCTGAAAAAACTAAAAAAATTATATCTACATATTTAAGATGACAATTTTTGGCATATGTCTTTGGCGTTGTTGTGAAAGAGGGTGGCCAGTATGTATAATCATAGAAGGAGATGATATTCCTAATCAATTATATGATTACTAATCAAGAGGGAGAAATCCTAATCTACCTAGTCACAGGAAGATATAGTAAGATGGAGTTATAAGAAAGAATTTTGTAACCTAATCAGGAGATGGAAATTTGATGCAGGAGCAACTAGTGGTGTAAGGGCAATCTGGTATCACCCAAAAATATGCTTAGTGTTAGTTTTTATTTAATGTTTTTTCATTGTTAGATACCCATTTGGGTTAAATTAAGATTCAAGATCTCATAGTTCAATTATTGGTTTTCTGGGTTAGAGTCTTTTGGCACCTTAGGATATGTACCAATGTAGAAAATAGGTTATTTTATAATTGAGCCATAATTATAATGATTTAGAGGGTGTAAGTTGGAGGGATGATTATAATTGTAATATAAAGCACTCCAGAAAAAGAATCAGGTCAAAAGGCTTTACAGTTTGAAAGTTATTGCAATTTTAAGTTGCTTGGAGACCTCCATTAGATTTTAGGCACTAAACAGCCTTGTACAAGCTTGAAAAATGGGGGACAAGATAAGTTGTCAATATGCCATAAAGAATTTGGAGAGCTTTCTAGAAATGTAAACAATTTGTTAATCAAAGTCCCAGATCAAAAGTTATGCCTCCTGGAAGTTAGACTACCATTTCTGGATTCTTCTAATTTTACAATGACATCTGACATATTTTCTAGAACCCTCTATTTTGGCGATGGATGTGAAATGGTATATTCTAAAATGTATTCCTAACCCTAAACCCAATTTGGGGTACTTAAGGACATTTCTGACATTGTAAAGGTAGTTTTTGGTGGAGTTTGGGAGAGGGTATTGTGAGAAGGGTTTTCTTCATAACCTAATAACATTGTTAGCCCATAGGGCATGTCATGGAGTCTATTTTTTTTGTACTAACTATAATAGCATATGATTTTGAATAATAATATTTTCCCTTTCCTATTGTATTCATTTTTATCTTGGATTGTGCCCCCATCAAAGTTGTTGATAGAGGGAGAGATTTCAATACAAGTTTTCTTTTGGTATTATCTTACTATTTTAACCTAGTCAATTTGGTTGAACAAAGGTGTTTACCATTTGGTTGATTCAGTTGATCATTTTGGTTTGCCATCAATGCCAAAGAGGGAGATTGTTGAAACTAGATTGAAAAGATCATTATTGAGAGAGATTGTTGAACTAGATTGAAAGAGGGAGATTGTTGAAGAAGACTATGTGTTTCAATCATTATTTTTTCACTGATGTCAAACCTTCTATTTACTAGTAAGAACTACTTATAAGATTCAAGTACTATCACTTATTTGATTGATGAAGAGGATTGATTAGAAGATGTAACAATAGCATCTAGAGGAAAGGTTGAGTTATGCTTATGTAATAAAGTACAAGGATCAGTTAAGACAATGATGACATGATGTATTGATGATATACTTAAGGTTACAGAGGCTGGTTACACTTAGAAAGATTAGAAAAATAAGTTACACAAAGTTTGTCTGCCAAACTTGACCAAGTGGATAGTAGGTTCCAAAAAAAGTTAGTACAAGCCAAGCAGAACAATGGATGCCAAGTAGATTTTAGTTGATGTCAAGCACCAGTAAACTTTAGTAGATGCCAAGTGATTTGATGACGAGCAACGTAGTATATGCCAAGCATTAGAAGCTTGATAATGTCAAGCTACTGCATTATTTAAAAGATCATGGATTCGATGAATCTATGTTGATAAGTTTATTTTCTTGAATTTTGTGAACTAGGTGGAAGATAAGGTTGATGAGTTGGGGGCACAAAATTCAAGGTAAACCAATCTTAGGTGAATTAAAAGTGGATTCTGGAGAACTTTCTAGAAGAGATATGAGATATGGGGTAGATACATTGTATCCTACCTAATCCATCTGAATCCTAAATTGGAAAATGGAGAATGAGTGACAAAATATCTTAATTTCCTATTTATAGGAATGGTTAGTCATGAAGCAAGGTTTTCATGTGTGAGAACCTAAGGGAGGTAAGGATTCAAGGGTTTTGCTTCATCAAGTGACCTAAGAGAAGATTATGTAATGGCATGTTAAGCAAGAAGGCTTAAGGAGATAAATTCTTGAAGGATGAACAAGCTATCAGAGCTACAAAGTATGAAGGCAAAGCAGAATTGAGGATAGAATAGAGATTTGTAATCTACAAGTGAAGTTGTAAGTTGTATCAAATCAAAGCCTTACTATTACTCTCTAACAATTGTATCAGTCTAGGGTAAATCCTTTGGATTAAGGTTGACCTAACAATCATTTGTAAATCCTTTAACCAAGTGATATTCCAAGTGAATGGTCTAAAGTCCTCTAACAAGGCTCACTCCTAACAAGGTGATTGAAATCTTTTAATAGGGTCACATTTAACAATGTGTAGTGTAACATTTAACAGGGTTGGCCTTTTTCAGGGCATCACTTGAAAAGAGTGAAAAGAGTAGCATGTTACTGGTGGTTTTTCCCAAATTGAGTTTCCATGTAAATCATTGTGTCAAGTGTGTTGATGAATGTGTTATGTTTCATGCTTTATATTTTTGCAAGTTGATTTGATAGTAACCTACAAGTTTTTAGTGATTGCATAATCTTATTGATGCATGCATGAGTATAAATGTTTTATGGATTCACTAAGCTATGAGAAGTTTTATTTATACATCTGGACCTTGCATCACACCCCCCCCCCCCTCCGAAAACTCTCATTTATTCTAAGGTATTCCAAAAGAAGGAGCTTGTTTCACACAAAGTGCAAATGTGAAGATAAGTGTTGTGATAGTTAAGAATTGGAAGCTACCAAGATGAGGTACTATGTGATATCATACCTATGGACATATGTCAAATGTTGTTGAGTAGGCAATGGTAGTTTGACAGGCATGTTGTAAATAATGGGTGAGCAAATACCTACACTCTAACCATGGATAGAGTGAAACATAAGTTGAATCTATTGAAGGATAAAGAAGAAAAGGTATGTAGTGCTACCAAAATATGTTTTGTTGATGGAAAAGAGTTTCTCAAAGATATGAAGCATGAGCATGTGTGTTTTTCTATAATTTCAAAACATATTAAAGAAGAAATAGAGGAGGTACTTGTAGAAGTTGTAGATATGTTAGAAAAATTTTCTAATATTGTATCAGATAATGTACCTAATGGATTGCCCCCAATTAGGAAGATTAGTCACCAGATGGATTTGGTTCTAAGAGCTAGTTTGCCAAACAAGGTAGTGCACAAAACAACACCAGTAGAAAATGAAGAGTTGAATAGGCAAGTTCATGAGTTGTTGCAAAATGGGTTGATTCAAGAGAGTTTGAGTCCATGTATAGTACCAGCTATATTAGCACTAAAGAAGAATGAAGAATGGAGATATACCCAGATTCTCATGCTATCAAAAAGATCATAATCAAGTACATATTTCCTTTGTTGAGGATGGATGATATTATGAATTGTCTGAGTGGAGCTAAGTATTTCACAAAGATAGATCAGAAGAGTGGGTACAATTAGATTCATATCAGAGAAGGAGATGAATGGAAGACTATTTCAAGACAAAAGAAGGATTATACAAGTGGTTAGTCATGCCTTTTGGGCTAACCAATGCATCGAGCACTTTCTTGAGGCTCATGAATGAGGTACTGAAGGAATTTTTGGGTAAGTTTTTTATCATTTACCTAGATGATATTTTTATTTTTTGTAATCAATTTGAGGAGCATTCGATCCAAATTTGAAAGGTGTTTGATAAGTTGAGAGAAGAGAAGTTGCTAATAAACCTAAAGAAGTGTAGTTTTGTAAAGGAGTTGGTGCACCTAGGATTTTTAGTCTTAGTAGAAGGTCTAAAAATGGACCCAGAGAAAGTGAAGGCTATCCTTGAATGGCCTACTCTAAGGAGTGTGACCTAGGTAAGATCATTTCATGGATTGGCTAGTTTTTATAGAAAGTTCATAAAAGGTTTTAGCGGTATTTATGGACCCTTGACTAAAACAATGAGAGGGGATAGGAAAGAATTTAAGTGGATTGTAGGAGCATATAAGATTTTTTATCTATTGAAATAGAAAGTTACTGAGCAGCTTGTTTTAGCACTTCCTAATTTTAAAAAAGATTTTCAAGTAGATTGTGATGCTAGTGGTACTGCAATAGGAGTTTTTTTGAGCCAAGAAGGTATACCTATTGCTTATTGAATGATGCAAAAATAAAATAGTACGTTTATGATCAAGAATTTTATGCTATAGTTCAAGCATTGAAGAAGTGGAGACATTATCTTCTTCCTAAGGAGTTTGTTTTGTATATTGATCATCAAGCTTTGCAATATTTGAATAGTCAAGGAAAAATGAACCAAAGGCTTTTGAAGTGGGTTGAGTTTTTGCAGAGTTATAAATTCATTTTGAAATATAAGAGTGTGAAGTCTAGCAAAGTTGCAGATACTCTTAGTAGAAGACAACTTTTACTAACACAAATGCAGATGGAGGTGGTTGGGTTAAAGGAACTTAGTACTTTGTATCCATATGATCGTGAGTTTTGTTAAGCATAAAAGGCTTGTATAGAACATGTTACGCTTGATAGGACAAAGTGGTTAGATTTTATGATCCAGGATAGTATGTTGTTCAAAGGAAGCTAGTTGTGCATTCCCAGAAGTTCAATGAGAGAGAATCTCATTAAAGAGAAGCATAGTGGAGGGTTGGTTGGACATTTTGGCAGAGATAAATCCATAGCTTTGGTTGTTGAGAATTATTACTAGCCATAGTTGCAGCAAGATGTGAAGAAGTTTGTACAGAGTTGCAGAATATGTCAGATGGTGAAAGGAGTGAAGTAGAATATAGGATTATATCAGCCATTACATGTACCAGAGAAGTCATGGGAGGATGTCAACATGGATTTTATTCTTGGATTCTTGAGGAAACAGTGTAGGTATGATTCTATTTTTGTGTTGGTTGATAGGTATTCAAATATGGCACATTTTATTCCTTGCAAGAAGACTAGTGATGTTCTTCATGTAGTAGAGTTGTTTTTTAAAAAAGTGGTGAGACTACATGGTCTGCCAAAGAGTATAGTTTCATATTGAGATACCAAATTTGTTGGATATTTCTAGCATACATTGTGGAAGAAGTTGAAGATAGATTTGAGTTTAGCTCATCACATCATCCATAGATTGATGGACAGAGAGAGTATATGAATCATAGTTTGGGAAACTTTCTTAGAATTTTGGTTGGAGACAAGCCAAAAGGATGGGATATGATTTTACCATAGGTGGAATTTTCATATAATAATTATGTCAATAGGAGTACTGGTAAATCACCATTTCAGATTATATATGGGAGTAGTCCTAGAAATGCTTCTGAATTGAGATAGTTAGATAAAAAAGAGATAAGTAGTATTGAGGTAGAAGAATTTGTTGAACATCTAAAGAACATCCATGGGAGGTGAGGAAACACATCATAAAGATGAATACACAACACAAGGCTAAGGAAGATGTGAAAAGGAGGTAAAAGAAATTTTAGGTTGGAGATGAAGTCATAGGTCATTTGAGAAAGGAGATTTTTTCAGTGGGTACATATAATAAGTTGAAGATGAAGAAGTTTGGACTGTGCAAGATAGTGAAATGGCATGATTCTTGAAATGTGTATGAAGTTGAGTTTCCTGCTGAGTTTAATATTTTACTAGCATTTAACATTTTAGATTTGATAGAGTATTATGAAGGAGGTGATGGAGATGAAGTCACAGAAGAGCAGTGGAGTATTCTATCATCTAGTTTAGCTGCAAAGGAGCATGAGGAGATATTGGATAGTCATGTTGGAAAAAGTACCAAGAATAGAACTTATAAGGAATATCTGGTCAAATGGAAAGGAAGGCTAATTGAGGATTCATCATGGCTAGCAAAGAAGGAGGTTAACCGTCTTGGTTTTTCTTTGAACACTTGAGATGTGATGGAGTCACTTCTCAAATTACCCCAGGTGTTTGATGCAGGAGCATCCTTGGTGTAAGAGCAATCTTGCATCACCCAAAATATTTTATTTCCAATATTTTCTATTTTAATAAGGACTAGTAGATAGAGTTATTACTATTTATGAGAACTTTCTATTTTTAGTAAGTTTTTCATTTTAGAGTTGTAAGCCTACCATAAAAATCTCATTGCTCAAGCATAAGTATCGTAGAAGTTATTGTGGATTTTTGGTGGAAATTTTTTTGAAAAAATCTTCACACTCACCATTAGAGGCCTTATAGTGCTTGGATGAGGTCTAAAAACTTGACAAAAGGGCACAAGCATCATTCTGATCCTATAGATTAGGAGCTAGTGTTTCCTAAAAGTGGTTATAATAGCCAATTAGAGCAACGATTCAAGAATTATGGCCTTTCAAAGTTGGGCTACCCGAAATATCTAAAATAATTGTCAAAGGTGTATTTGGATGACTCTATATGTATTGTTAGGGTCTGTTAGCACTAGATATTAAGTTTTGATATCTAGAACCTTCTCAGGTGGCATAAAATTGCATATTTAATAAAGGTTTGAACATTGTCTAGGAGCTCTAGGTGATTGCTCATAGCTTGTCTTGTAGATTACTATAATGAGTGAAGGGTATCCTTGAATGGCCTACTCTAAGAAATGTAATCGAGGCAAGATCTTTTCATTGATTGGCTAGTTTTTACAGAAAGTTCATAAGAGGTTTTAGTAGTATTTGTGGACCCTTGACTAAAACAATGAGAGGGGATAGGAAATAATCTAAGTGGACAATAGGAGTAGATAAGAGTTTTAATTTGTTGAAATAGAAAGTTACTAAGCATCCTGTTTTAGCATTTCCTAATTTTAACAAGGTCTTTCAAGTAGATTATGATGCTAGTGGTACTACAAGAGGGGTTATTTTGAGCCAAGAAGGTAGACCTATTGCTCATTGAATGATGAAAAAAGAAAATATTATGTTTATGATTAAGAATTTTATGCTATAGTTCAAGCATTGAAGAAGTGGAGATACTATCTTCTTCCCAAGGAGTTTTTTTTGTATACAAATCATCAAGCTTTGTAATATTTGAATAGTCAGGGAAAATTGAACCAAAGGCATTTGAAGTGGGTTGAGTTTTTGTAGAGTTATACATTTGTTTTAAAACACAAGAGTGTGAAGTCTAACAGAGTTGTAGATGCTCTTAGTAGAAGACAACTTTTGTTGATAGAAATGCAGATAGAGGTAGTTGGGTTCAAGGAACTCAATACTTTGTATCCAGATGATCTTGATTTTGGTGAAGCATAAAAGGTTTGTATAGAAAATGTTACACTTGATAGGACAAAGTGGTTAGATTTTATGATCCAAGATAGTATGTTGTTCAAAGGAAGCCATTTGTGCATTCCCAAAAGTTCAATGAGAGAGAATCTCATTAAAGAGAAGCATAGTGGAGGGTTGGCTGGACATTTTGGCAGAGATAAAACCATAGATTTGGTTCCTAAGAATTATTACTAGCCATAGTTGTAGCAAGATGTGAAGAAGTTTGTATAGAGTTGGAAAGCATGTTAGATGGAAAAAGGAGTGAAGTAGAATATAGGATTATATTAGCTATTACATGTACTAGAGAAGTCGTGGGAGGATGTTAGCATGGATTTTATTCTTGGATTCTTGCGGATACAATGTAGGCATGATTCTATTTTTGTGGTAGTTGAAAGGTTTTCAAGGATGACACATTTTATTCCTTGCAAGAAGACTAGTTATGTTGTTCATGTGGTAGAGTTGTTTTTCAAAGAAGTGGTGAGACTACATAGTTTTCCAAAGAGTATAGTTTTAGATCAAGATACCGAATTTGTTGGGTATTTCTAGCATACATTGTGGAAGAAGTTGAAGATAGATTTGAGTTCAATTCATGACATCATCCACAAACTGATGGACAGACAAAAGTTATGAATCGTAGTTTGAAAAACTTGCTTAGATGTTTAGTTGGAGACAAGCCAAAAGAATGGGATATGATTTTACAATAGGTGGAATTTGCATATAATAATTCTATCAGTAGGAGTACTGATAAATCACCATTCCAGATTGTATATGGGAGTAGTCCTAGAAATACTACTGAATTGAGGTAGTTAGATAAAGGAGAGATAAGTAGTGCTAAAGCAGAAGAATTTGTTGAACATTTAAAGAACGTCCATGAGGAGGTGAGGAAACACATTATAAAGATGAATACACAACACAAGGCTAAGGAAGATGTGAAAAGGAGGTAAAAGAAATTTTAGATTAGAGATGAAGTCATAGTTCATTTGAGAAAGGAAAGTTTTCCAGTGCATACATGTAATAATCTAAAGATGAAGAAGTTTGGACTGTGCACGATAGTGAAAAGGCATGATTTTGGAAATGTGTATGAAGTGGAGTTTCCTGCTGAGTTGAATATTTCACCAATATTTAACATTTCAGATTTGATAGAGTATTATGAAGGAGATGATGGAGATGAAGTCAAAGAAGAGTAATGGAGTATTCTAGTAGCTAGTTCAGTTACAAAGGAGATTGAGGAGATACTTGACATTTGTGTTGGAAAAAGTACAAGGAATAGAACTTATGAGGAATATCTAGTCAAATGGAAAGGGAGGCCAGTTGAGGATTCGTCATGGCTAGCAAAGAAGGAGGTTAACTACATTGGTTTTCCTCTGAACACCTGAGACATGACAGAGTCACTTCTCAAATTACCCCAGGTGTTTGATGTAGGAGCATCCTAGGTGTAAGAGCAATCTTACATCATCCAAAAATATTTTATTTCTAGTATTTTCTATTTTAATAAGGACTAGTAGACAGGGTGGTTACTATTTATGAGAACTTGCTATTTTTAGTAAGTTTTTCATATGAGCTCCAAATGTTCTCATTTTCTATAGGAAGATTCATTTTAGAGTTGTAAGCCTACCATAAAAATCTAATTGCTCAAGCATAAGTATCAGAGAAGTTATTATAGATTTTTTGTGGACAAATTTGTAGAAAAATCTTCATGCTCACCATTGGAGGCCTTAGAGTGCTTAGATGAGGTTTGAAAACTCGACAAAAGGGCACAAACACTATTCTAAGGCTATAGATCAGAAGCTAGCATTTCCTAAAAGTGGTTATAATAGCCAATCAGAGTAATGGTTCATGAGTTATGGCCTTTCAAAGTTGGGCTACCCAAACTATCTAAAATAATTGTCAAAGGTGTATTTGGCCAACTCTATATGTATTGTTAGGGTCTGTCAGCCCTAGGTATTAAGTTTGAATGTCTAATACCTTCCTAGGCAGCATAAAATTACTTATTTAAGAAAGCTCAAAACATTTTCTAGAAGCTCTAGGTGATAGTTCATAGCTTGTCTTATAGATTACTGTAATAAAGACGCCCATGTGGGTTAGCATATTATACTTGTGAATTCTATAATTATGTTTTTATGGTGCAAATAAGAAGTCCATATTTTTTCTCACATTTTTTGTTGTTTCTTGTTTCTGTAATGCTTTATGGTATTAAGGGGAGCACCCTTCATCAAAAGAGCATTCCAGAGCCCCCAAGAGATTTAGAGAAATTTTATCGAAGATTATCCTTGTATTTGAAGTATTACTAAGCAGTATGGCATCTTCCAGATGTAAAGTAAAGAAATGTTTAGAAATTTTCATCTAAGGGGTCAATAGTAAAGCCCCAACATTCAAACTGAGTCTAGTGATTGCAAAATAACTTTACCTAGTTGGAGCTCCATCACAAATTCCTCCTAAGGTACTCCTAATTCATGATTTTTGGTCATATTATCACTATTCTATCCTGTGTGCTAAAATGTTGTCACACTTCTATGAATCATTACATGTAAGAAAACTCAAGAATGAGTCCTCACAAATCGATCCATAGCTCTCTACTCATAGAGTGCAAGGGTTTGCAATGGAGGCCCTCAGTTTGACCTATTTTTGTGCCCATGCAAGTACACCATGAGATGAGAGATTCAAAGAGGAAAAGCAAGAATGCTAGTCTCCATGATTTTCAAATATGCATGAAAGCAAGATCTAATCTATCAATGCAAAATTCAAGCTATGAAAATAAGATCTAATCTATGAAAGCAAAATCTAATCTATAAATGTAAGATCTAAGCTAAAAGTCCATGATGGGTGCAAGAGAGAAAAAGACAAGAAAATAGAAGTTCTCCACAAAAAGCTTTTGTATTCAAACTCTTTCAAAAATTGGTCTTCAAACCTGCAACATAACGATAGCATAATCATGGGTTCCTAACACGAGGAGAGGGCTCTCCCTTATAAAAGAAATTATGGAGGTGAGAGGCTTCTCACAACCAATATGGGATAATAGAGCTTGATCCATGTGAGACAAAATTCCACCAATGAGAAAAGAGGAGTGGTTGAGAAGAAAGTGGTGATCCATGTGAGACAAGATTCCACCAATTAGAAAAGAGGAGTGGTTGAGGAGAAAGTGGAAAGATAAATCCCACTTAGATCACTTTTTTTAAGTGTAGAGAAATTAAATTAAAAAAAAATATTTTATTTCCCTTTTTTCATCAAAAGAGATATTTAAGTGGAATTTTTATTTAATTAAAAGGGAGCAAGTTCTTTTTAATTAAATAGAAGATATTTAATTAAATTAAAAGAGAGGTTTTTCTCTTAATTAATTAAATGTGGATGAACTGTTTAATTAAAAAAGAGGTTTTCTTTTAATTAAATGGGGATTTTATTTTATTTAATTAAAAGAGAATATTTTATTTTAATTAAATAAGACTTGGAATAAAATGATCAATCTTAGAAATGAAATAAATCGAATTTGATCAACGAAATTGATTTGAATATATTACAAACCATTGATTCAAAAAAATTGATAAATTGATAAATTGAATAATGGGGCCCATAGTCTAGGTGACCATTTTTGGGTGCATACATTTGCCCCTCTTTGACTAATGTGTGATCGATTCGGGAACACATTTAGTCAAAGAAAGAAATTGAAGTGTTAGGTCAATTTGGGATCACAAAACAACCCAGATGTGTGGTCGACTCGGGAACACATCAGGACAAAGAATAAAAATAAATTTTAACTTGAAAAAGTCGAGGATAAAATTGATAAAACTGAATCAAGGATTGAAATTGACAATTACTGCCCCCTCATGATCGAAATCGAAATGAGATAGAGGAGAAACAACAAATTGATAAATTTGATCAAATCAAAAAAAAGATAAGGTTCTTGATGTAAGATGAAAGATATAAGAATCATAGAACCAAGGTAGATCATCAAGCATGAAATATTATGCCCCAAAGGTGATTTAGAAGAAAAGAAGTGGGGAAAAAGAAAATGGAAGATAGAAGTTTGAAAGATATGGAAAGAAATAGAAATAAGAAAAGAAAATGCTCCAAAAATCAATCAACTGTTTAAGATAGAAATTTTGATTGAGATCACGAAAGAAAATAAGGAAATGAAGATCAAAATGTGACCACAATTGATAAAATGTCCACAATAAAGATGAAAGGAGAACCCTCTCAAACTCATAATGCAGCCTAAAAAATGCAAACTAACATGAAGTCTAATAATGCAAGCTACATGAAATGCAATGGTGTACTTGCAAAAGAGAAACTGTAACATAGGATTTTGTGTTCATCATTCATTAGAGAATGTAAAAGAACTTATTTTCATCATTGGGCCATTATTAACGAACATCGAAAAATCACACAATCATCACTAGTTACAAATGCAACTATGAAGATATGAATGCAATTTATATTGGATTGAAATGTGGAAAGATTCTAACATAAGCATCAAAGACATAAAGGTCAAGATGAATTCGATGTTAGCTTACCCAATTTAATATAGAAAAACTATGCTCGCATCAAGGCATAGATGCCAAGATGACTATAAGAATGGTTGTGCAAAAACAATCAAGGATGATGTCTCAAATCTCCTAAGTGTTTCAAGGGGACAACAAAAGACACTCTAGAGTTCAAGACCACACCCACAAGAAAAAAAAACAAATAAAAACATGTCCCATGCCCCAAGTCCTCTAGCGATGCATCCCGGAGAGACTTATCAGACAAGGACACTCAACAAAAATCAATAATAGTTAGCACACAAAGAAAAGATCATGACATAAGTCAAGCATTAAGTGTTGCGTTTAAAAATTTAAGTGTGTTAACTGATACTGAGTTCTGAGGACAAGGATCAAATGCTTGCAAGAAGGTAAGATCACATGATGATACTGGGTAAGACCAAACCAATAAGTGTTGAAAAAAACTCGATGTCAATGAGTGTTGAAAAACACCATTTGCGAGGTGTCCTAAAGACTCGCACATCTAAGAAACCAAAGCTAACATAGTTATGCCCCCTAGACAAAGACCAATTCCAAAGCAAGGTAACAAGGACAAGGCAATGGTGGAGAAAGGCTAAGTGTCGAGGACATGTGCTAAGAAACAGGGGTGCAAAGCCCTCAAGTAGCGCCCGTTTCCAGGTTTTGATCACTTGGATTTTTTTTATTTTTTTTATTTTTTTTTCAGGACTTTTTATAATTTTTTTTTTTTTTTTGTATTTTTACTACCAAGGCGGTTGTTTCTAAGTTTTCACCAAGGCACTTTTTCTATTTTTTTGAATTTTTGAATTTTTTATTTTTTTTGTATTTTTGGAATATATAATTTTTTTGAAGATACATCAAAGTGCCTTTTGCTAGGTTGTCACTAAGATGATCATTTTTTCAGGACATTTTTCAATTTTTAGAATTTTTACAATATATCATTTTTTTGGATTTTTTAAAATATATCAATTTTTTTGGATTTTTTTTTTTTTTTCAGGATTTTTTATAATTTTTTTGTATTTTTCGAATATATAATTTTTTTGAAGATACATCAAAGTGCCTTTTGCTAGGTTGTCACTAAGATGATCATTTTTTCAGGACATTTTTCAATTTTTAGAATTTTTTACAATATACCATTTTTTGGATTTTTGAAATATATCAATTTTTTTGAATTTTTTTCAAGATCAATAAATATGTACAAAGATACCCCTAGACAGAATGGGCATTAAACTCTTAAGCAAGATCACATCCTACAGTCCCAATGTCCAACAAGGTGGAGGACATGATGAAGCAATAAGCTAATGGATATTATGGATAAGCAAGGAGTGTATGAAGCAAGTGAAAGTGATCTTCAAAGGTTGACTCCTCAAGAGTACCCAAGCTAGGAAAAATTTGTCATGTAAAGAACATTTGGACAAGAAATGAAAGGCCAGTATAGGATAATTCAAGAAAGCATAATTTAAAAGTGGGAAAGATGCAATCCAAAGAAGTAGACATGTCAAGAGACTTTATAGCATCATATTTTACTCTATTTTATTAGATCAAGACCAAAGGGGTAAATGGGAAAAGGGTAGCAAAAGACTAGAATGAATGGAGGAAAATAGATATGAAGGCTAAACATGAAAGGAATGAAAACAAGATCATCATAAGATATCTCACAAGATAGCCAAATGTTTGTCTATAGGTCAACATTGTCAAGATCAAAGAGAGAAGACGAAATGAATGAAAGATGTAGAAGAACTACGCATGATGCCTATTTGTTAGGTTTTCATCATGGTACTTATCCAAGGCACCACAAGGGAGTGGTTTTCACCATAGGATGAATTTATTTCTCTTTACTTTTGCTACCAAGGTGCCTGATTACCAGGTTTTCACCAAGGCACATTTTCAAATTTTTCATTTTTTTTTCTTTCTTTTTTTTTCAATCTTTTTCAATTTTTTTTTTGGAAAAAGTCAAGCTTTTGAGATAATGCTCTTTGAATGTTTAAACCATCATATACAAAGGAATTCAAATGATATGCTCAAAGATGCTAATAGGGAAAGGAAGATGGGAGACAAAAATGGAGGATATGGCTTTATGCGAAGTGAGTGAGATTGAAAAATGGAAATAAGGCAAGATCAATGTCAACACACACCTTGAAGGGTGGTGAAAGGATGGAGAAAATGTGAATGAAGGAATATGTGAAGGAATATGGTGAGTGGATAGAAAAGGTTGCAGTTTAGGCACATGGAATGGAAGAATGCTTTTGGAAGAAGATGAAGCAGAATTCTTTGGAAGCTTGAATGTCAACTTCAATTGTTGTTCAACATTAGACTTTCTCAAGAAAGACTTTGGAATCCATATAGCCATAGGCCTCTTTTCATTTCTTTTTGATGATGTAGAGATAATATCTTCAATGATGGATTTTGGAACCCATACTTGTCTTATAATTTTTTTCTTAGATATCTCTTTTGACTTTATGCCCCCATGTCGATTAGATGAGACATGGTGGTCTACCTTTTTATATGGCTTCTTGATTTGCTTCTTTTTCTTGTATTGAACATTCAAGTTACTTCCAAAAGAATTAGGACTTGTGGAAGAAGAAGGATGATATGACTGGTTTAGGTGAGTGGGTGGATGAAAAGGATTCAAGGATATGCATCTACATTGATCTTGAGGAAAGATAGGAGAGGGAGGGACATAAGGACCCAAAATGGATGAAGAACTAGGAGAATTGGGAGGGGAAAGTGAAGGGACATAAGGACCCAAGATGGAAGGAAGACATGAAATATTTAGTATTGATGGGGGAGGTCCAAGGATGGATGTGGAAGATGCAAAAGGGTAATCAATAAGTTTATCAACATCTATATCACAATCAAGGACATCAACATCTTTAGAGTGAGCATCAAGATTTTCAATAGGAACATGAACATCTTTAATAGGAGAAACTTCTTTGATAGGATAACTTAAAGCTTGAGAAGACTTAGGAAGAGTAGAAAGTGGAAGGGAACATGGAGAGGTAGAACAAGAAGATGGAACACTTTGATCTTGACAAGGATCTTTGGATAGCATAAGTGTAGAGTTTCTCTCTTGATTTTCAATAGGCTCAACAATGGAAGTAACAACACTATTTTTAATAACCTTAATGGAAGTATCATCTTTGGAAGGCGCAACTATATTAAGGTCATTTTGATTGTCAATAATCTCAGTAGTGTAAGTAGTATCTTGATCTTGCTTAGGAGAAGACTTAAGACATGGTGGAATGAATGAGGAAGGGTGTAAGGGATCAAAAGAACCATGAAATGGAACAGAGACAATGTGAAAATAATTGGATGACATGGAAGGTTCTTGATCTTGATCTTTCTTTATATTATTTTCTTTATCATTTTTAGAGTCCTCTTGACATGAAGCCACTCCTAAGGAGAAGGAAGCATGTTGGAATTGTATGGAAGACTTTGGAATAGATGATGAAGGACTAGCTAAAGTAGGCATTATAGTGCATGAAGGCTTAGGCTCTTTAGGTTTAGCATTGTCAAAGGTATTTGTAGCCAAGTGAAGGTTAGCTTGAGTTTCTTTAAGAGGTAGCCCTTGAGGATAACTATAGGGAACTGCATGAAAAGCATTAGGATCTTTGTTGGATGAATGATTGGTAGAAGATTTGAGAGTCTTAGAATCTTTAGGGAATGTATAGATAGTGGAGGAAGTAGAAGATGGAAGGGGAGCATCAGAAGACAAAGGTTCAACATTAACATGATCTTGCTCAAGAGTATAATCTTTATTTTCAGCATGAGGGTTCTTAGAAGAGGAACTCTTATCCCATTGATGTTGTATTTCAGCACAAAAAAATGCTTTCTCTTCATCAAAAAATGCAGATTTATCATTTAGGTATTGTTCACAAAATTTATCAATGTTGTTTTCAAGATTTGATTCATGTGAATTACCATCAATATCTTTTCGTGACTCATCCCCTTTAAGCACAAGCATAGGACTAGGAGGAATTTTAGGAATTGTTGGAATGTAATAATCATCACCATCATAACCATTGTCACTAGAAGAATTAGAGATAGGCATATCACAAGACTTTTCATGTTGTTCATTATCATATGTCTTAATAAGAGGAATAAGACTCTTGGTAGAAGTAGAAGAAGAATGATATCGTGAAAAAGAGGTAGGTGAAGACCTAGATGGATGATATCTAGAAGAGTCATGGTAAGATTTAGAAGATGAAGTATGTGAATGATATTTAGAAGAATTATCGTAAGACTTAGAAGATGAAGAATATGAAGGATATTTAGAAGAATCATGATAAGACTTCGAAGATGAAGAATTTGAATGATATTTAGAAGAATCATCATAAGACTTGGAAGATGGAAAATATTTGGAAGAAGGATATTGTGATTTAATCTTGCACATGATCCTAGCAAAAGTGTCTGATTTATCCATTTTTTTAATCATTTTTGTTGCAACGTTAGCATCCATGCATCTATTGGAGTGACAACACTTTTCAAATTCAAGGAGGTGGATTTCATCTGAGCTCAAATGAGGATCCCTAAAAAGATATCCAAGATTCATGGTTCTAGAAGAAGAAGAATCAAGTATGGAAGAAGAGAAAGAATGAATAGAAGGTAGACTATATGATAATAGGAGGAAAAGAATCAAGAAGACATGAAGAAAAGGAATAATGGAAATGAGAGACTAGAAAGACATGGAAGATGAAGAAGAAAGAAGACCAAGAGTCATTTTGGAAAATTTGATACCATTTGAGATCATTTGAATGTTGAGCAACATGTAATAGCACTTGTAATCAACATGAAAGAAAAGGCACTAGTTGATAGGATAACCCTAAGAAACGTTGGTACCAAACTAGGATAGTAAAAGCTCTCACTTGTCCAAAATAAATGTGATAAGATAGAATTTTGCAATAGGTGTAAACCAACACTACCACAGAGGTGCTCACAACTTTGGGTGAATACCCTAGCACATATGGACCAAGAGGATGATTGACCCAAATTTTAATTAATTAAAATTGAATTTTGATGAAAGTGAATGGACAAGAGATTACTAAGACTCTCTAAGTGTAATATCAAAAGATCCAAGTGTATATCTTTCTCAATAAGGACAATTTCTATCTTACCAACTCCAAACAAGGTCTCTTGTGAAATCATAAACCAAGCATGCAAGATAGAAAACAGGGATTTCAAGCAAACAGTCTTCAAACAATGAACAAGGGGCAAAGCAACCTTGCGCATGAGCAATCAAGTGACTTAGTTTATGCTAATCCCTAGGAAAGCTAATTGTGTATGTTCTCAAAGAGTTTCGCAATCATTGCATACATCCCTAGAAAATAAAAGTTGGCCTCTCTAAGGTTTTTAGTAATGGTTTGACTCTGCAACTTTTATGATTCACAAGGGTGACCTCCAATCTCGGCGCACCGACGTTTTGACACAGTCTGAGAACTTAATCTTCAAGAGCTGCTAAGGAGATCTGACAACCCACAATGAACCATACCCCATGGAGATTTCTTCCATGAGGACATTTATATAGCGATTGTTGCAACCACGGCAAAAGTGGCTATTACCGCTTGAGGTTCCATCCGCAGTTTGCCCTGTATAGGGATTGTCTACTATGGTTAACCCTCTCTAAAGGTGACCAACTCACAATAGTGGACCACAAGGGGACTTAGCTTTCAGATCCAAGGTTTTGACACCTTTTCACTTTTAGCCCAATCAAAGCAAACAGATTAATCCGACACGCTAACTAAGATTATCTCAAGATCTATGATATCAACCCCTAGTGATCTATCAACCTCTCCGGAGAAAGGATTCCTCAATCACCAAGTTGAAGATCCATCTATCTAAGAGATTCTCAAAGTATCCTCCCCACCTACAAGGAATCCGTCTTTGAGAGGAGTTTCACTAGGAACTCACTCCTTCAAGATCCATGAATAGTATTCATGGGGCTTAATTACTATGTGTATAGATGTTAATTCTCCAAAAAAAAATCTATCCAAGAATAATCAAATTGCACAAGGTGGTACACTTAACGCTTTAACTAATGCAAGGTGAGTCCAAAGATGTGGAACTCTTAACCCCTCACAAAAGCCCAAAACGAGTCCACAACTCAAAGATTAGTGAGTTCTAGAAAGCACAAGAGGGTTGTCAAGTGGAGCACTTAACACTTCTATTCTGTAGACCCCTCCCCTTTAATGTGGCACTAATCTTGCAACCACGGGGTGGAATGAGGGGCCGGCGGATTCAGTGAGTCCAATAACCCAATATAGCTATCTAAATCTATCACTAATAATCAAGCTTGCTAAATAAAAATCAATGGAGATTACAACCTAGTATCAATTATGCATGTGTTTGAAAAATAAAAGCATAAGAAAAACACACAAGCTAGACACATGAGAGGTTCATTTTAAGGTTCCAAATCAAAGTGTTATCAGCCAAAGAAGAATACCTGAAGTCCTCGCAACGCGCTTAGTAGATCTTACCTATTTTTAACAACTTTAGCATGTTTTTCCAATGAAATCACAACTTGCTGCTATGCTATTCCAAAAAAATCAGAAAACATAGAAAAACCCAAAATAGTGAGCAGTTAGCAAAAAAAAATCAGAAAAATACGAAAATCCCTGCAAAAAAAATACGAATAACCTAGTCAACATGATTAGACCTTTATTTTGCTATGATTTTGGACCCAAAAATAGAAATGAAAAGAAGAGACCCCTAGTAAAAATTAAAGAGCTTTCAAAAAATGTAAGAAATTCAAAAAAATCTCTTCATTTGTGCCCTAGGGACCCAATTTTTCAAAATAAGCCAGATTCATCAAATTGAGTTTTTGATCCTTAATACGGCCTCAAAATTCAAAACACAAAGAAAGAACCCCCCTTATAATTCAAAAATATTTTTGAAAATGTAAATTTTTTTAAAAAATACGTTGATTTACGATCAGAAATAGCTTTTTATGAAAAATAAAGAGAAATTTATAACTTACGCAAATCATGTCAAAATGTTCTAAAAATCGAACTGGGACATGTTGGGCACATACCCAATCCACAAAAAAAATTTCAGGACCAAAATCTAATTTTTTTAAAAGATATGATTAAATCTTTAAACCAACTAAATTTTTTGTTTGCAAACCAATCTATATATGGGTTGGCCTTAAAACCAAAGTGAAAAATCTACAAAAGCACTTGATTAGATCCAATATGCTGCTGTAAAAAACCAGAGATAAAAAATAAAAGAAAATGGAGCTAGAAACTTGATTCAAGCCCCACGGTGGGCGCCAAAAATGTGTGCTAAAATGTTGTCACACTTCTATGAATCATTACATGTAAGAAAACTCAAAAATGAGCCCTCACAAATCGATCCATAGCTCTCTACTCATAGAGTGCAAGGGTTTGCAATGGAGGCCCTCAGTTTGACCTATTTTTGTGCCCATGCAAGTACACCATGAGATAAGAGATTCAAAGAGGAAAAGCAAGAATGCTAGTCTCCATGATCTTCAAATATGCATGAAAGCAAGATCTAATCTATCAATGCAAAATCCAAGCTATGAAAATAAGATCTAATCTATGAAAGCAAAATCTAATCTATAAATGTAAGATCTAAGCTAAAAGCCCATGATGGGTGCAAGAGAGAAAAAGACAAGAAAATAGAAGTTCTCCACAAAAAGCTTTTGTATTCAAACTCCTTCAAAAATTGGTCTTCAAACCTGCAGCATAACGATAGCATAATCATGGGTCCCTAACATGAGGAGAGGGCTCTCCCTTATAAAGGAAATTATGGAGGTGAGAGGCTTCTCACAACCAATATGGGATAATAGAGCTTGATCCATGTGAGACAAAATTCCACCAATGAGAAAAGAGGAGTGGTTGAGAAGAAAGTGGTGATCCATGTGAGACAAGATTCCACCAATTAGAAAAGAGGAGTGGTTGAGGAGAAAGTGGAAAGATAAATCCCACTTAGATCACTTTTTTTAAGTGTAGAGAAATTAAATAAAAAGAATTTATTTTATTTTCCTTTTTTCATCAAAAGAGATATTTAAGTGGGATTTTTATTTAATTAAAAGGGAGCAAGTTCTTTTTAATTAAATAGAAGATATTTAATTAAATTAAAAGAGAGGTTTTTCTCTTAATTAATTAAATGTGGATGAACTGTTTAATTAAAAGAGAGGTTTTTTTTAATTAAATGGGGATTTTATTTTATTTAATTAAAAGAGAATATTTTCTTTTAATTAAATAAGACTTGGAATAAAATGATCAATCTTAGAAATGAAATAAATCGAATTTGATCAACGAAATTGATTTGAATATATTACAAACCATTGATTCAGAAAATTTGATAAATTGATAAATTGAATAATGGGGGCCCATAGTCTAGGTGACCATTTTTGGGTGCATACATATCCAAGAATTAGGAACCCTAGAAATGAACCAAGTGTATAACAAGTTGTGTGTGGATGGGAATCTGAAACTCGAGCACAAGCACTTAGAAATGAAAGGTTTAACGAATATCTTGCATATTCCAAGAGACATTCAAGGAAAGTGGATTAGATTTATTCTAAGTTGAGTTCATGACATGCATTTATGGTTGGATCAACCCATTTAGATCACCAAGAAGATGATTGATATCATCACAAGGTTGTCTATGCTTAACAAGGTGAAAACTACCAAAACCATGGGTTGGGTCAAACTTATGAAAAAGATTCTTGCCAAATGGGATGGCAGAGGCATGAAGTTGAATAGAGTTAAAACATGCAAATCAAATTTTTTATTCATGTTATTGCACATAAGATCTATAGCTCGAGTCATCTGAATAGCGTTTCGTGTGAAGCTATTGACCTAGCTTATAAAGTTGTGAAAAACAACCTATCTTTTGACCTTGTCAAGTTGCAACTCAATCAACTCAACAAAAACATGGAGAGCATTCAGTCATCAAAGAATAATCCATGTAAGTTTGGATCTCTTTTGACCTTCTTATTCTTTTATGTTCAAAATGTATTTCCTTCCAAAGGCAATGTGGCATGGAAGAGGGATGCACCTATTGTGTATCAAGTCAATGAATTCATAGCAGAAATGGGAGATATTTTTGAAGGAATTATGGATGCATATTTTGAAACTTTTAAGGAGAAAATATAGAGTAGATATAGAATTCCAAAGAAACTACAGTAAGATTATGGACAAGATATATGTTTTCTTATGAATTGTGACAAAGTTCACATCTAGGAAGTAAGGCTAAGAGTGGCATGGGTTAAGCCTCTAGGATATGAGGTTAACATTGATGATACAAGGGATATAATTGAGGCTCTTGTAAATGAGCCAGTGGACCCCAAGACACCATATTTTGGCACCTATGAAGAATCCAAGGCTATGATTTCATTGGAAATCAAGCTTCCTCAAGATATGAGGGGAGGAAGAAAACAAGTTGATAAAATCTTGAAGGAAACCAAGAAGTCCAGCTCTCCTCTCCTATTGACAGAGGGAAAAGGAGATGACATTGAGGTAGAGGAAGAAGCTAAGGAACCTACAAAGGAAGAATAATCTGAAGAGGAGGAGCCTCCCAAGAAGAAAGGGAAGGTTATCATAACTAAACCTACAAGGTCCTACCCTATTGTATTCACCAAGAGACCTGCAAAGTCTAGGAAGAAATTGAAATTGCAGGATGAAGATGAAGAAGAAGTAGTAGTCTTCAAGAGGTCTACCCCTACCTTCCAAGAAAGACTAAAAAGACTGAATAATGGAGGAGGCATGGCAGATTTCAAATCCCTCAAGTATGAAAGAAGAACCAAAGAGGAGTAGAGTCAAATTAAAGAAGCCCTAGTGGATAAGATGGCAAAGTGGAAGTACTTTCTAGAGGAACTAACAAAGCAAGTTCTTGATGTCTTACTGAATGCAGTTGTACCACAATGGAATAATGCATTAAACATTACCAAGGACATTAGAGAAAAAACCTTGAGATAACTTATGTTGAGTCTATCTGATAAGAAATTGAAGGAATCATTGAAGAAGAATGAAATAAAACTAATCCCTAAGTTTAATGCATTACTCATTCTATCAAAAGATATTGAATCAATTGCAAAATCTAACTCAACTACATGGAAGAACATCTATGGTCTATACAAGAATAGTGAGGAGGTTGTACAAATAGATGATCAAAAAGATGATGAAGAAGTTTTTGAGAAAGATAATGAGGAAATAAATGATGATCAAATTTATGAAATTGATAATGTGGATGAAGAATTCAATAATGAAGAGGATAAAGAGGATCAGATTGCTAGTGGAGGCCTCTCTGAAATTCAAAGTATTCAAGACTTGGACCAAGAGAACATAGAAGTAGAGGTAATGGCCTCCATCTATGAGCAAAGCCTTAGTGAAATCTAGCTTAGAAAAGGCTACTACCGAGTTAGTTGATGTAAACACTTTTTTATCTAGCACCCAATTGATAGTTGGAACCATCCTACCAAGTCTTATGTTGACATCTTCATCTACTAAGCACCAAGTTCCTTTTGTTACAATAGTGGATCATACCGAGTCATAGCTAACATCAGTAATTTTTCCTATTATAACTTCTATTAATACTATTTATACTATTGTTCTATTATAATAAGTGCAATGACTATTGAGGTTAAACCTCAATTGAGCACTAAAGTTTTGATGAAATAATAAGAAATTCTTCCTTCAACTATTTAGAAAGAAAAGGGTAAAGAGGTAGAAGCCTCTATTGAAGAAATTAATCTAGAGGAGGAAATTGTAATACCAGATTGGGATCTTTCCAATCTAACTCCTGATGAAATGGATACCCTTGGTGAGTTGTGGAAGAAGAGGGCAAACATAAAAAGTTTAGAGAGGAGAAGGAAAACAAAAACCAAGTTCTTGAAGATATTAAGAACATATTTGTTTATGCACTGAACATTGAGGTTGAAGAAGAGAAACCATTATTGGATCAAATTTTTGAAGTTTTTCACAAGTATAATGAAGAATTAAGTGGACAAGACTAACTTTTGTAGAGGCCAAAAAGGAAATTTGAAAATAAAGTTTTGGAGAAAGTAACCTAGAAGATTTTTGTTGACCAAGTGGAGTTGTCCACTATTCATGTTTCTTTTGAAGATTCTTTAAATAATGTTGTTACTTAATTTGTAAAGTTAAGTGATACATAAAATTTTACTAAGAAAATAAAGGATAAGCTATCCAAGATAGATTTTGACATGAAGGCAAGTGTTGTCACTTGATCCTAGTAGTTGTTCTACACTTTTTGTGAAAATCATATTTTTGACAGATCTTCAGGCAAAATTGTTGAGGGAAGAAGCCAATATTAGGGCCACACTAGCATAAATATAGTGCATGATACTTCCTAGCATAAATGCCATGAAAAAACATATTCCACATGCAAAAACATTGATCCATTAAAACAATATTTTCTCTTGGCTGATCACATGATGGAACTATCAGCAAAGGTATTGATAGCTTTGCACAGTTCAAATTTTTTGCAAGAGAATTGAGACAAAACAATGTACATAATTTTGAAGGTACATAATGATTTCCTTTCACATTTTGGCATTACCTTGTGGCTATGCATTTTTGGCATTTGTGTCAAAAGGGGGGAGAATATTTGTATATACAAGAAGGAAATATCTATACAATATGAATGATGTATTTACGAAACAAAAAATATGTTTACAAAAACAATTTTGAATTTATTTTTTAAAATAGAGTCAGAGGTTACCAACCAGCAACAACAGGCGACATTAAAAATTGAGTTACAGACACAGATGTGTTGATAGGGGGAGTTTTCACTTGAATTTTAAGTATTTAGATTTTTGGTATGATAAGTTTTTTTTTCACTAATGCCAAATGGGGAGATTGTTGACCTTATGGTCAAGTCATTTGTCTATTAGTGACTTAACACTTAGTCAATTTTTTACATTGCTACCGAGCTCCATATGCAGAAAGAAGAGTCTCCCAAGCTTCATAGTATCTATCGAGCATTTGAGACAGAATGCATTGTAAGTCATGTTTCATAATTGCTACTAAGCTAGTCATTCAAGTTATAGTGTTAACTAAGCTTTACAGTGTTACCCAAGCTAATTAGTGACTACCAAGCTAGCAGAGTTAACAAAGTGAATAAAGGTAGTGTTGACCAAGCCATTTAGAATCAATTGAGTCTACCAATTTTGTCAGTATTTTTTGAGTTACCCAATGCTAACTGAGTTTTTGCTACTCTCAATTATCAATGTGGACTGAGCATTAGTTTCAAATGGATCCAAATTTTTCCAAGTTGACAGTGTTCTAGAGTGTTAGAATATCACCCGAGTTGTCTTTAGAACCTGAATTTCAACAATAACATGGCTCAGTGAAGATTATTTAAGTATTATAGCCAACTCCATAAGGTAAGTTATTGGATTGGTATATATATGTAATATATCTTTTCATATCCAATGTAACAATAGAAGTGAATCGAGCAAGCAATATGAGTGTGAATTGTGAAGGCTACAAGAAGTATAAGGAAAAGCAGTCTTATCTATTACAGTCAGGTGATCATTGCATTTCAAAGGAATCTCATTCAAAAAACTAAGTTTTAGATCAGAGATCAGCCACTAATTCATCCTAACAAGTGCATCATCCAAATCCTCTAACAAGGTGGACTTAATAGTCCTTTCCAAATCTCCTAACAGAGTGCATAGTTCAATGTATGTTGTAAATCCTTTCACAAGGTGGACCTAATAGTTCTTATTGCTCCTAACAAGGTAGATCACTAGAAGTGATCAATTGTAATCTTTAACTAGATAAATTTATACTATAGTAATAAAGCTTGTGGGTATTATCCCTACCCTAGTTTTACCTTCTATTTGGAAGGTTTATGGGTTACCAAATATTGTGTCAAGTGTTATGAATTTTTTTTTCCTTTTAGTGTTTCATGCATGCAATTAGATCGGATTATATTGTAAAGGTTTAATTGGTGAATAGAAGTTAAAGTTTTATTGGTTCCTAATTCATCCCCTCCCCCTCTTAGTCACCTAGTCTACACTACATTTCCAAGAAACTTGTATTGATCTATTTTAATGACACATTAAGTATATTTAAGTCTTTAACTTTACATATTTACCAAATATATTCCATTCTCTAATTACTTCTTCTCTACCATTCATTCTACCACTTTTAGTAAAGAACAAGTTTCTTTTACACATAACTCTTCATCATGGCATCATCCTTTTATGAAGATGCGATATGCTTATGATCATAGGATTGTAAGAGAAAAATATATAAGGGATGATGCCATGATAAAGACATAATCATAAGATCGTAGGCTAAATTTGATGAAGCATGGTGGGGCCAGGCGCAACTACACAAATTTTTGAGACACATGGCATGTTGTGTTCTCCAATGCTATGGTAAGTTATAGATCATGAGATCATTAATGTAGAAAGGAAATTTTTTGAGGCTATGATAAAGGAGAGATAACTACTATTGTGTGATCATAGGTCAATAATAAAAATGAAAGAGTAACCTTCAATGCTACAAGATTAGTTTATAATTGTGCTTGTAAGATAATAAAGAGTGTAACGTTGAGACATGATGTTGTGATATCTTTGTGACCATAACATCATAGGATTTTAAAAGCTAACTACCAAAGTTATGAGGCCTGGCATCAAACCGTGATTCTAGGATAGTGAGGTAACTAAAGCAAGGGTACGATGTTGTGACAAGGTTTGTGAGTTGTTTCATAGGACTGTATGGGGATTAAGGGTGATTTCTAAGGGCACAATAAATGTTGTGTTGTAGGATCATGGAAGCCTTTTTCTCAACATCAAAAATGGAAATCATAGAAACTTCAACCTCAAATGGAGGAAAAACAAGACAATAGAAACCAAATAGGTTTGTGCAAGAATGGATAAAGTTATTTATGGGATCCTCTAATGCCATTTCTATAGATGACCTTGTGTTTGTGGACCCATATGACCTATGTAGAGATGCTACATGTCTAGGAGTCTTAGGTTCTAAGCTTTTCAAGTATTTCTATCATAACATAGAGAAGAAGATCTTGGTATGTAATCCATTGAAGAAGAATTTGGAAAAATTGATTTTTCCAAAGGTTTTTACTAATGTTGATTTGGTAAAAGCCCTAATAAAATCATATAATTTAGCCACAAAATTATTTCATAGAAGAGATGGAACCGTTCTTTGTACACTGAACCATGCTTTATTCATTGAAGCTTTTGGATTGGATGGTGCCATGGGCCAGCCTATAGACTTGGAGGACCTATGGAGGAAGTTTGAGAAAAATACAAAGGCCTAAAGAGGGAAGTCTATGCTATAGCATATTCCTATGGACTTAAAGAGTGTGGGTGATTACCCTAAGAAGGTGGAGAAAATAATTCCTTTGGATAAATTTAAGAATTATTTTGTAAAAATAGTGTATGGTGTCCACAAGGTGGTTGGCAAGGATGGAACAAATATGGTGTACGGAGTAGATTTTATAATAGCTAGGGATTTGAAAGACTCATACCATGGAGGGGAATATGATTATGTTGAGGATATTCTAGAGGTGATGGAGGAAAACATTACACTAACTATCAAAGTTATGAGGCCTGGCATCAAACCGTGATTCTAGGATAGTGAGGTAACTAAAGCAAGGGTACGATGTTGTGACAAGGTTTGTGAGTTGTTTCACAAGATTGTATGGGGATTAAGGGTGATTTATAAGGGCACAATAAATGTTGTGTTGTAGGATCATGGAAGCCTTTTTCTCAACATCAGAAATGGAAATCATAGAAACTTCAACCTCAAAAGGAGGAAAAACAAGACAAAAGAAACCAAATAGGTTTGTGGAAGAATGGATAAAGTTATTTCTGGGATCCACTAATGCCATTTCTATAGATGACCTTGTGTTTGTGGACCCATATGACGTATGTAGAGATGCTACATGTCTAGGAGTCTTAGGTTCTAAGCTTTTCAAGTATTTCTATCATAACAGAGAGAAGAAGATCTTGGTATGTAATCCATGGAAGAAGAACTTGGAAAATTTGATTTTTCCAAAGGTTTTTACTAATGCTGATTTGGTAAAATCCCTAATCAAGTCATATAATTCAGCCACCAAATCATTCCATAGAAGAGATGGAACCATTCTTTGTACACTGAACCATGCTTTATTCATTGAAGCTTTTGGATTGGATGGTGCCATGGGCCAACCTGTAGACTTGGAGGACCTATGGAGGAAGTTTGAGAAAAATAAAAAGGCCTAAAGAGGGAATTCTATGCTACAGCATATTCCTATGGACTTAAAGAGTGTGGGTGATTACCCTAAGAAGGTGGAGAAAATAATTCCTTTGGATAAATTTAAGAATTATTTTGTAAAAATAGTGTATGGTGTCCACAAGGTGATTGGTAAGGATGGAACAAATATGGTGTATGGAGTAGATTTTATAATAGCTATGGATTTGAAAGACTCATAACATGGAGGGGAATATGATTATGTTGAGGATATTCTGGAGGTGATGTAGGAAAACATTACACTGGCATAGAGTGGAGAGATGAAAGATTTCAAATTACATCACTACTCATTATTTATGCATCTATTCCTATACAAGAATGTGGGGTACATAAGCCCTTATTTCATTGATCATACCTATGATGAAAATGGAGAGATACTAGTCTAGCTATGGACATGGGTATGGGATAGTTCATATCACTTTTTTGATTCTATCTCATTTTTCAATAATTTTAGTACTATCATTATGAAAATGCTAGACCTAGGTTACTTTAGGGCACCTAAAATCTTGAAGAGTCTTTTGAGACCAGCCCTACTCCAAAAGAGAAAAATATTAGATGACAATTGGGAAGATATCTCCCTATTTCCAACCTTTTCTTTGATGAGAGTATATGGTTTTCCCTAGCCACCCCATATATTGCCAAAATTCATCCCTCCCAAACTAGCCATTATTGAATTTATGTGGCAGTTGTTTATGGTTAATAAGGAGTATTTAGGGCCTAAGGTTCATAGGGGCACATTTTTGTGTAGATGTTTCAAGGTTGGGGGCTTTTTAATTGGAAAAGAGGCCCGAGATCAAATTCATTCTTTCCTCAACCACTTCAACCTGTCAACTCGTCCTTACAAGATATATGATCCTGATAATAGGATGAAGAACACCCTCAAATAAATAAGGAACTATGTGTTGCCTAATACCAAGGAGCTACCCCATGAAGATGTTATTCCTAATATTGTTGCAAAGGTGGAGGCAGCTAACAAACTGGCCAAACTTGATGATGTATTGAGGGTAGAGAGGGAGATGAAAATAGTACATCCCAAATTCAAGGGATTTTATATGGATGTCGCCTATCCTCATAGGATTAGGAAGATGGTCACTGACCATGTTGAAATTATGGCCCAAATGCTAGAGGGACCCATAGGAGAAGAAGAAAGGGTATGTCCTAATAGCCCTAAACCTAATATTACTCAAGAAATAGAGGAAGAATAACCTATTGAGGCATCATGGATCACTAGGAGAAATAAGAGACAAAATATTGTCCACATCTTTGCAGAGGTCAAATAAAGGACACTAAAAATCCTACTTGGAAAGGGGTTACATCTAGGATAGAGTCATTGTAGTTGAGAACACACTCACTAACCTAGAACTAGTTGTAGCAAGGTTGGATGATAGGATCATCCAAGCCTAAAAATTTATAGAGGGTGATGAGTTCATCAAGTTAGCAGAGTTCAAAAGTTTTTTGTACAAGGTAAAATAGAGTGAGTTGGTGCTAAAGATGAAACTAGGAGAGTTAGATGAACAAAAGCTAGAACTAGTTGAGAAATTGCAAGCCTATGATCCTAAGAGTGAAGTCATGACTCTAGAGGAGGCAAGAGATCTTGAGCAAAGGAGTGGGATGTTGTTGGTGCTTGGATTGGATTTGGAGCAAGTATTTATGCTTGATCAGATTAGAAAATAGGAAAATTCCATCTCATATGAGGCATATGGTGTTGATGGACTAAAAAGAGGATCAGGATTCAACATTGACACCAAATCTCTAGCAGTATGGAGCATGGCTCCTTCATCTAATAAACCAAAGTTGATGGATGTGCAGAGCACTAAACAAGGCAACATAGTTGTATGGAATTTTCAAGGTACTCCAAGTATAAAGATCTTAAAGGCCTTGAAGCATTTCTCTTTCATGAAAGAGGCCAAGGTTGTAGAGATAGAAACAAGATTTTCCAAATCTATACATGATTATATTGATGTAAGGAAGCTCTATGACGATGAGCTCAGGAAGAGCCATGTTTGCAAAGAGAATATTGAGGAGCTTGAGGCTATGGTCCAAGTGTTAGAGGCTAAGTTTGCATCTCTCAAAGAGAAACTATCCAATGCAGAGAAAGTGATTACTGCAGAATTAAGCAAAGAACAAGACAATCAAGATCAGCCATCTAAGGTCACAACTGAGGCCCCAACACAAATAGATGAGTTGGAGATAGAGAATATAGCATAGCCCAAGAGAGTGGGCATTGATGCTCTATGAACTCAGTAAGTAGATGAGGTAAGGACATCTATCCTTAGGTGTATGATTAGCCTCTGGGTTGAAACACTAAAGAGTATATCACAATAGGCTCATACATTCTAAATTTCTTTACAAGATGCTAAGAAATTTTGCAATGAAGCACTTCCATAGCTATCACCCACATTCAATCTGTGGGGCCCATATGCTCAGTTCTTAGAAAGGCTTGTTATGATGATGGCTAAAAAGCCAAATTTTCCTAATAAGATAATCCCAGTGAAGAAAAGCCTCAAAGTAGTTAAAGATTTAATTGGTTTCTTCACTAGGAAAATACAAACTATATAAGGAAAACTAAAAGTTTTATCTTAGGGAATTGAGCCCGGCATACCACCAATTTTGAATGGTAGCAATATGATGAAAGAATGACATGATTGATTTGATGCATTTAGTGCAATATTGACTCAAGAGACCACAGTGGCAATTTTTTAAGATAGCAGTGATGCCCCTTTCAATTATTTAATTGACTCTTGTTTAGAACAGAAATAGACTTGAATAAATTCATAGTGAAGTATAAAGCCATAATAGATGTCAGGTGGGAAAAATACATGAAGGAATTAGAAGAGGTTAAAACCACAGAGTGGCTCACCAAGTGAGAGATTTGTGTTTGAGAAGTGGTGGGAGAAATAAAGGCTTTACTAGCAAGAAGCAGCTGAGAAATATTTGAGATTAAAGGCAATGAGAGGTTAAGGATAAGATCAGATGAATAAATCTATCATAAATATGCCTATAAAAAATTTAGACTTTTCAGAAACCAGAGGATAGAAGAAGAAAAAGCGGATTAAATTTAAAGTTGTTGTAGTAAAGTACCACCTGTTGACTTTTCAACTCCCTTCCTAATTTTGGATCAAGCACAGGAGAATGTTTTTTAATATCTTTTTGTTTGTGTCTTGCCTTTTTCTCTTTCATTAAGGTGATAACATGTGTCCTCCTCCCAGACGTAGCTTGTTGCAATCCTTTATAAGGATTTCCAAGATGTGGAGTAGAGGTTGGAAGTCTATACATTTTTCAGTTTTATTTTATTTTACAATCTGTCTAGTCTTTTGTGGTTGTATTGATGTATTCAGGCTTGTGAATTTGAAAAGAACAATAAATATGAATTATCGAATTGCCAAGTTTTGAGTTATACTATGAGTCTATATAAAGTATTGTATGTATTTTTCAAAGGAAATTAATACAAAAAGGAAAGTCTGCATATCTATGTATCTGAATTTTGTCTCCTTGCATATTTGTGATCTTGAGATTGAAAAGAGAAATGCTCTTTCATTTTAATACAATTGAGATAAGTTGTATATCTCTTATTGATTTCTTTTAGTTAAAAGAGTTAAGTAATTGCTTTCAATAAGTGGTAGGGTGTTGGGTATATAAGGAGAATATGACAAGAATGAGATTTAGAGTCCACTGTTGACAAATTTAGTTGCAAGTCAATTAAATTGGTCTAAGATTACTAGTTTTGACTCTATATAATGATGGATAAGGCACTGATCAATTAATTTCAGTTGCAAATTAATGGTTTATACAGTTGCAATATATATATATATATATATATATATATATATATATATATATATATCAAAATCAATTTTCCATTTTATGTAATGAAAAACTAAAGTTGTTGGTCAGCCCTTATTTGTAATACTTTTCCTCTTGATTATAAGTAGCCATTGTGATCAAGAAGTTCATTACAAAGCTAAGAAGAAATTATGACCAAGATCTTTTATAAGAGATATCTTTGAGGGAAAATGTATTAATAAGTGTCTGAAGATAAAATCCAAATCATTGATCACCTTCATATCCCTAAGGTTCACCCACCTTGGCCCTGTATAGCCTAAAGAGTAGGGAGTATTTTGTACTTTTTTGAAGTTGGTCCAGAGCTAAGACTAATCATACTAAATATAGGATTTAGCTAATTCTTAGGTTTGTTTATGTCTTATGCATCCTAGTATTGGGTTTAAAGTACATAGTATTTGAAAAAATAACCAACAGAAAGTGAAAAAATTCATCTTAACAAACATGAGAACATGACATAGCGACAAATAGAGACAATAACGACATGAGTAAGGACTTAGGGTACTTCAATGTGAGTGTCATCACATTCCCCTCAAATGTTGGGATCAACCTCCTCAACCATTGTCACCCTGCCATATTTGTTCCTTATACAAAATGAAATATGGTCAGTACTCCAATAGGGAATATGTAGCCTCATCACACTTTCCTTAGTGTTGGGATCAACATCTTGAGCTAATGAAATCCTTCTACATCCATGCCTTCAACAAAATGACATATGTTCCAACTACTAAAATAGGACAAGTGGACCTAAATTATCTCTTATCTTAATTAATGTGTTAACCCAAACCTCCAAAACCCATTTATTTTACTAATATTTTCATTTGATCACAAAATCAAATGTAGATGCAACCTACACAAAGACTAGGACTCTAGTGCATAGGATCCTCTTGGGACCACTTTTGGGTCCCAACACCTATGGTGAGCCATTCACCTAGATATGTCTAACTTTAATCATGAAATAACAAGAATATACAAGTGTAGGGCATATTTGTAGGGTTTCATACCCCTCCATCAATCCACTAAACCCTAACCCATCACATAAGTAATAAAATAAAAATAACATGTAACAAGCACTTTATAAGAAAGATAAAACCATTATCATGCATGTAACACATCTCAAGAAAATAATATGCCTCCGGTGACCCAAAATAGAAGTACAAAATCACAACAATAAGTACCAAGCATTAGGTAACACTCTCTCTAAATAATCATCTAGAAAAGATAATAGTCATGAAATATGCATAGGAAATTATATTACCAACATATAAACTAGACTGCATTTATGCACTCCAATCACAAACATATTAAATTTCATTCCTTTAATTTATTCTTTAGTTATGATTAATTTAATTTCTATATTGGTATTCATATTTCACAATCATGTAAAATATTAACTAAAAATATCATTATAATCAAAGACACACAAAATTGCAAACACATCTAAATATTTAAAAGTCCCCTTGGTTTCAAACCCTGCCTAGGTTCTCGTGAATATCCTTTCTTGAATCCTAAATTTCCCTTTATTCTCCCCTTCCATCGAACCTCCCAAATCCTTCAAACATATTATTTGCATCTTTGAGAAAAGATGGTGTTAATCAAATATTTTTATTTCTTCATAATATTTACATTTTTTAGTCCATTTTTTTTGAAGAATAAATTATTTTTCTTTTCCCCCCTTCATATTTACATATTACACCACTTTATATGTTGTTGAATAGTCTTTATACCCCTTTAGGTGAAAAAAGACCACCCTTTCAAATAACAATAATTCTAAATTCCAAAATTGTCTTAGTTTATGTAACTATCAGTTTACAAGTACTTTAGGCATATTAGAGGCATTCTAATGCTATTTAAGGGGTATATAATGGATAAATGGTCCAAAAATGATGTAAATACCCTATCTCATGCTTTATAGCCTATATTTTTTCCATCATTGTTTTTTAACATGATCTTATAGTATCAAATCCCCTTAGTCCCATGGGCATACTTATGTAAGTGTCATTGTCAAGCTAAATCATAGAGCATAGCAATTAGGACGACCAATCAAAAGAAAACCTAGCTTCAATCATCCTAGTGTGCTAATTACAACTCCTAGTACCACTGATTATCTATCCAAGTTAGAGGCGTATTACAAATTAATTACTCATTAGAAGTCTAACAACTTAAGGGAGATTACTATAGATTCAACAGGTCTAAAAAGAAACTATAAAGAAACAATTGAGGAATTAGATCATGCCAATGATGAAAAAGAAATATTGAAGAGCAAGATTACATCAAGAAGTTGAAAGATTAGATTGAAGCTTTACGATATAAATGAAAGGAGCTATTTGATCAATTCAAAGATTCAAATGTTGTTATCAAATTGAAGAAGGAAAATAAAGTTCTTAAACATGAACTTGAAGTCACATCCTTGAATATGGTTAAGATGTTAGAAGAAAACAAATCTAAAGTGAATTTAAAGGATAATATTATTGAGTTAAACACAAAAATTACCAAGGTGAAGTTAGAACTTGATGATTCAAAATTATTTTAAAAAGAACTTGAGACTTATAACAGTATTTTAAAATGGAGAACTTGTTCAAACCTAGAATTATCTTGACAACCTATAATCAAGTACTATGAGTAGTTGATGACACAAAAACCCAAAGCTAATATAGCATGCATTGGTTACATTAAAGGAGAATCTTCTAAAGAGTCAGAGATAAGAGTTGAGCATGAACCTAAATAGGAATCTAATCAACCATTAAATTATATCAACCAACCTAGAGATCAAATAAAACCATTTAAAAGAAGATGTTATGGACAAAAAAGTATGGACACATGAAGAAGGATTAAAAATGTAAAATGGACACTTAACCCTTTACTAGGTATTGTTTTAATTTCTTTCTTTATGGATACAAATAAAATGAATGCAAGAAGCCAAACTAGAGATCTAGTGTGAGAATAAATGAAATACCTTACATAGCAGAAAGAAGACCTTTGGGAATGCACAATGTTATCAATAATAGAATCATAAGCTACAAACACAAAAACTTTGGACACAATGCTAGAGATTGTAGATTACAAGTCAATCAGTTTATACCAAGGTATGGAAATTTAGTTATTACATGTCATGTTCACAATAATTTGGGACATATAGCTAGATTATGTAGATTCAATATATTCATAAACTCAATGAGAATACCTAATGTTAGAACAAACATCTATGGTGGGAGAAGAAATGATAATGCTAATAGGACACCATGTGAAAACATAAACAAGAAATTTGTAAGATAAGGAAGTATTGTGAACATAAAGGCATGGAAGGAAAAGGTACAAGATTGCACAAAGATCAAGGTGGATGCAGTGACTAGCATTAAACCTTCTACTTCAACTTAAAATTGATATTACAACCATAAAAGGAGCATTTTATTAGTAAATTATAGGCCTCAAAATAAATTATTTGAGTTATGTGAAGTTGGCTACAGTTATTTTATCCATTATAGATCATATATCTCATTTCACGGACATTAATTCAAAGAATCAGAAGATCGCTATAAGATTTGGTATAGTTTGTGAGTCTCAATAGAGTTTTGTACTTGCATAATATGTAATTAATGAAAAAGTTTTTGAAAAAGAACTTAAGTTAAAAATTGGAGTTCAACTTCATCAATTGAGAAAATTGAGAGCACAAAGAGCCTGGAGTGAAGTAGCAAAGAAATTTGGAAGCAATTGTAGAGATTTTAGTGGATTTTGTAGTGTAAATTTAAAAAAGTATTTACCCTATTGAAAAGTCATTTCAAGAACTTTACTGTAGTTATCTTTAAGGTTGGATAGTCATGGATAGACCCAAGTTGTATAGCGCTAAAGAGAGAGCAAGATATCAATTCAATAAATATCCTTTTATATCAATAGAGGATGACCCTACTAGTGTATTTTCACAAACCCAAAAGGTGTCTTACATGCAGAAGACATTAGAACATATGTCCATTGTAAGATTTAGTTAATAGGGAATGAAGATATAATGTCTAATTTGAAGAAAATATACAATTATAATAAGACATTAAAACATAAGTATTGACACTTGCAAAACCTAAATACTGTAAAATATGTTGATTATGAGAAATTTGAGGAGCCAAAATGGGTTAGGATAGTTTTGAGCAGGATTTGTGATCAAATATTTTTGTTAGGAGATCAACCCACCATGACCATTGAAGAGTTAATCCATGTAGTAATTGGTCTAGACAATGTTGGTACTATTCTAGTGGCTAATAAGTTGGTTAAGAAAGAAGTTGAGTAGAACATTAGTACTAAATGGGATAAGATGTTCGTGAACTTATTAGATGTTAGACAAACATATGTGAGGATCATTACTAAAATCCTTGGATACAAGATGTACTATAGTACTAGGCCAAATTCAAATTTAACAAGGGCAATTCAAATAGTCTACAATATGGTTATTGAAAATAAGCATTTTGATATTTGTGAGATCCTTAGAAATAATTGTTTGAAAATGTGAGGAGAATTAAACATGACAAGAATCATCCATTTATATTAGGATCATTGATATTGCACATTTTCTTTCACATAATGTAAACATTTCCTAATATGCACCCTCATGCATGGACAAATGATAGATGCATAATGGACCTAATTATTGATCATTATAACATGCAATATAGAGGAGACATTACATCATACTTGTTTGGAATGTTTAAGGGATTCCAAAAGGAGCTGAAACAAAGGTACACAATCCCAAGATCTATAGAGAAAAAAAAATTTACTATAAAAACAAATATGACTTTCATGGAAGTAGTTGAGCCAAGAGAAATATTCATACATCCAATGGTTTATGAAGTGGATAAAGAAACACTAGAAGGATATGCAAAAGTGATTTTTGCACCAAAAAGGGATAAAGGATGTGAGAGGTGGGGAACGTACAAGGAAAAGTTTAGTCAAGTTAGAGAGAATCTCTAAAAAGGGACTACGAGAGGAAAGTAGAAAAGATTATTGAAAACATTGCTAAGAGAGAAGGTATCACTAAAGAGGAATAGGGTGAAATTAATAAGTCAAAACAAGTTTCCACAAGAACTAAGCTTGAAGGCATGTCTAATAGTGGGCGGGTAAAAGAGCCTACTACAAATGCAACAAACGCTCATGATTTTATAGATGTACATATTATTATAGTATAGGTTAGCCACACAGCTCACATTATTCCAAGATTATAAATAAGAGTTGCATCATCAACGAAAATAAAATCACAAGTAAAAATTGAGCCTATGAGGATACCAAAACAAAAGGAAAAGGCCCAAGAAGCCAGCCCCAAAAAGTAAAAGGTTGCAAAGAAAATTAAGACACTAAAAGGGAAGAAAATAGTGAAATAAGAAGAACTTGATAACATAAATGCACTAGAAGAACCGTAGATTGATGTTGAAGTGGAGAAGAAGTGGAGACTAGATTTCAAGTCTATTATAATAAGGATTGAGCATGATGGAAAATTGGACCTTCTTCAAAAATTCTATTGGAGGTATGAAGAAGAGTATCAAAGTATAATTGAAACTTCTATTGTTAATTACATATTGAATTTTAAGAGGAACTTGGTAGAGATCAAGGGTAGCATTCTCGATCATTTGTTTAATAAGTTAGAAGTAAAGAGAATGAGAGATTTAGAGGAAGATAAGAAGATAAGAGAAGATAGAGTGGGTTAAATTTTTACACTAATCTCTTGCGATGATATGAAGGAAGTGGTGACGATATGAAGGAAGTGGTTAAGATGAGACTGGTTAAGTTAATGGTTGGCACATATGATGAAGTGGGAATTAAGACTGAGAAAGAATTAATAGAAGTATTGAATGATCCCTATATTAAGAATCCTAAACCAAAGAAAAAATTAATTAGAATAAGCATTAATGAGCCTACTAATAAAGTCACTATTAAGGATGACACAAGTCAATCTTTTAGTATTGTGAGACAACTAGATTTATTTATTAGTGGAGTACCAATCACTCTAGATGCAACACCTAAAGAGCTAAAGAAGAAAAAACAAGCATATAACTTGGATAAAAGAGTTGACATTAAGAACATTATGATAGAGGTAGTGGACATGGTGGCAGGACAGATCAATGATAGTGACAAAGAAAAAGACCAACAAGATGATCAAAATAAAGGAGAAGAGAAAGGATAGCGAGATATAGATGTTTATAAGTTTGAATTTCTATCTATGGAAAATGAAGATAAAACTTCATTTCCCATAGTAGATGATGATACTAATAAAGTGGAATTTTAGACCACCATGACAGAACAAATGATAGTTAACAAGGAGAAAATCGATGCACTAGTTACACCAAGCAAATCTCTTCAAGCATTGTTGGCTAGTAGAATTCTCAGTGAGGATGTCTCTAAATTAGTAAATGAGGACATGGATGAAGATGAGTTCATGCAAATCTCATTATTTTCATGTGCTAAGTCTATGGAGAAATTGGAGAAGCATGTGAAGATTTTTTAGAAAGCTTTGAACAAACTTTAGAAGACCTTGTAGGATTTGATGATGAACAAATCCATAGCCCCTGGATATCCTACATGCAAATAATTTGTTACAAGGAAGAAAGGAAAGCAGAGAGAGAAGGGTTTTCTCAACAAACAAGAAAATTATATTTTCTTGTTCAAAACAAAATGAATGAATTTACAACCAATCAATCCTTATGAAGGAGATCAAAACTCTAAAAGGGAAACCCTAAAAGGTAAATGACATTTAATAATTACTAATTAGTTATTAAATGGAAATGCAAGGTTCATAAAGTGAAATCTTAAGAAGGGAGTAAAGGTAATTTAATAAATTATATTATACTAACCTTTTACTCTAACACCCCCTTAAGATGAGCAACAATGCAGCTACAAATAATGCAAGGAACAAAGAGACTTCCTTCGCATCATGTCAAACACACAACTTGGTGTCCCAACAACAACATGAACACCACTCATGAGAATTTTTTGATCCTCCCTAACACTTGTTCCACCCACGTAGGCATGAACTTTGACCTGTAAATAATCATCAAGGGGCTACATAATCTTTTCTATTTGTTGGGAAAGCTCTCGCATGGGTTCCAAAACCAAGCGATGGCATTCCATGAAACTATAGTCAAGTTTCTGCAAAATCCAAAAACATAATGTCATTGTTTTGCCAGTTCCAAATTGGGCCTACTAGATCACATCTACTCCCTTAAAAAAGAGCACTATCCCCCTCTGCTAAATTGCATATAGTTTTTCAAACCTGTAGGCATAAATGCCTCAAAGTAGGTTTCCATGCAATCCCCTAGAATCAAAAGTGTCATACACCTCATCATAACTGGTGAACATTATTCACCCTTAGTTTACAGTATTTTGTTTATCTTGGCATCATATTGACAGCCATCAAACTGAGTTCCTTCAACTTCCATCCCTACCATGATTGTATGTCCTAAAATATGGTAGAACAAATGAGATGAAACTTTGGAAGACAGAAAAATGGCAGTTACTATAACCTTGTACAATGATTATGGTGTAAGAGGAATGACTTCTAGAGGTTTTAAAGACTATATTAATGATATCTTTCAGCTACTTCCTGCAAAGATTCAAGTAGGTGTTTTCTCTGCCACTGCCTCTAGAGGCTCTAGAGATCACTAGGAATTTGATGAACAAATCCATGGACCTTGGATATCCTACATGAAAATAAGTTGTTACAAAGAAGAAATAAAAGTAGAGAGAGGGAGAGAGAAGGGTTTTCTCAACAAATAAGAAAATTGTATTTTCTTGTGCAAAACAAAATGAATGAATTTACAACCGATCAATCCTTATGAAGGGATCAAACCATAAAAGGGAGACCCTAAAAGGTAAATGACATTTAATAATTACTAATTAGTAATTAAATGGAAATGCAAGGTGCATAAAGTGAAATCTTAAGAAGGGAGTAAAGGTAATTTAATAAATAAAATAAAATTAACCTTTTACTCTAACACCCCCCTTAAGATGAGCAACAATGTAGCTACAAACAATGCAAGGAAACTATAATGCTAAAAGAAAACTTAGGTATTGGAAATAAGGCATGATGAGGTACTAAATTATAATCAAATCTCTATGAAATAGAGAAATAGAGAAAACCCAATGGGAAAACCCATACTCTAAAAAGAGATAGAAAAGGATGCACAAATGAAACATCTCAAGAGACTCTCTCAAGACCATAAGTATAATGAAGGCCCTTGTGATAGAAGCTTGATACTCCATAGCCCTCTTAGAATGGAAAAAATCCTATTTTGATGAACATACCAATGTGGCTCCAATCTGAAGTAAACAAAGGCAGTGGACAAGGATGATAAAACCCATGTATGTAAGGTGCAGTTAGAAGTCTTAACTGATGCTCAAAGGAGAAAGCATGAGAATCCTAAAATGGAATCTCCAATAGAGGTGGGATAATAGATATGTTGAATCTATCATCTAAGAAGAGATGTGTTTCCTCTGATATATCCTCAACAACTATAGTTGGTGGCTTGATAACTAGAGTTGTAATAGTAGGCAATGACGAAGAGTAATCATGTGTGAGAGATGGAATCTGAACTAGAGGTAGAGGTTTAGAAGTCACAACACTGGGCTTAGAAATAACACATAAGTTCAAGCAACCTGACTTCACCTCAGTAGTCTCTTGTGAAGAAAGAGAGTGAGTCTCTAATAGTGGAGATGGTGGACCAAAATGAGAGAAAGAGTATTGTCAGAGGAGTGATCAAAAATTCATGTAGCAATAATATTGTCTATCTCACTATCTTTGATATGCACTAAATCTTGTGCAAACTCAACTATCTTCTATGTTCCACTATGTGCAATCTAATAAATATAGAGAAGGTTAGAGGAAAAATATGGAACACAAAGTACATCATGAAATGTACTGTCATCAATGTTAATAGAACATTTCCCACATACAATCATAGAAATGTTTTTCCCATCAAAATGTGTGGAGTAGGAGAAGCCTTAAGAAAAAAGAACAAATTTTGAGAATATGTCATATGGTGTGAAGCACCTGAATCTAGTAACCATCTAGAAGAGGGTAGAGTAGTAGTTGCACATAGTGCATGACCCTTCCCTATATCTTTATTATCTGACTAAAATGATGATGATGATGAAGATCTGTGATAAATAGAAGGAATATTAATGTTGCTCTTCTGATGGAAAGCTACCAAATCTGAAAAATGTTTGGCATAGCCATCTAACTTCTTCTCATAGCAATGTGACTCATCATAATTAGGCTTATTACAATAAGTACACTTCAGTCTTTCTGGTTTTGGTCTACCTCCCATAGGAAGAGGTGGCCCTAATGAACTATAAGGGCTAGACTCAATCTAAAACTCTGTAGAATGAGATTTATGTGTCTTCTCCTTTGTCCTAGAAGATGGTTGAGCTACCAATGCATAAGTTTGTGAGCCTGTGAGAAAATCCAACTCAGAGAGCTTATATTTCTCTTGAGTCAAATGATCACAAAAAACCTCAAAGTATGGCATGGTGAATCTATTACCCAAAGCATCTTTGGTGGAATAGAAAGTAGAAGTAAAAAACATAAAGTTTCCACAAAGCTTAGAAAGAATCAAGTAGATGCACTCAATATCAGTCTTGGTTTTCCCAAAACCCTACAATAAAGATCTTTTTTTTTTTAACTTCATCAAATAAATTCTCAATGGAAGGAAAAGAATCTGATACAAGAGAGGTAAGCTCTTCCTTGATCCAAAGTGCCCTAAACTCATTCACTATACCAAATATCCATTAAGCTTGGTCTAAATATCTAGAGGGGTATTGCACACATCAAGACGAAACTATAGACTGTCGGATACTTGTAAAGAAATTAACCCCATTTCCTCATCCATCTTGTTCCTATGTTGCATGACCTCAAAAGGCCTCTGCAAAACTACTTGCATAACATCTAAACATGACCACAACCCTTTTGAATGGATAATTTGTGTCATCAAAGTCTTCCATGTGTAATATTTATGATGGGTCAAGAGTTCTAGACAAGAAGAGGTCTCAGCCATTGTTTTAGAAGGTGCTGGATTATTTTTTGTAGGCCAAAAATTGACCAAATACTAAAAGTACTATGTCCATACAATATTACCAAAAACTGATACCAGATCTAGAAAGTAGACAAAAAATTATGCACTTTGAAAAAAAATAACACCTAAATATGTGTCCATATGAGCCCAAACAAAGCCTTTGAAGTTACAAAAATTGGGATTTACACTTTTCAAAAAAAATTAGGAACATAGATTACAAACAACCTATGACAATGTGTAGATCACAAAATTCTACCCAAAAAAAAAATTGCATGCAAAAAGGAGTTTGTATGAGTGAGCTACTGCTATTTGAAAATCAACTTTGTAATTTTTTTTTGAATTGCCATCGTCGCACCTCCAAAAATCAAAGACCCCCCTATTTTCATAGAAAATGCCAAAAAAATGTCATATTTGTTCTGTCAAACCACAAATCCATAGACCCTAGATATCCTGCATGCAAATAACTTGTTACAAGGAAGAAAGAAAAGCAGAGAGAGAGAAGGGTTTTCTCAACAAACAAGAAAATTGTATTTGCTTGTGAAAAATAGAATGAATGAATTTATAACCAATCAAAAGTTAAATGACATTTAATAATTACTAATTAGTTATTAAATGGAAATTCAAGGTGCATAAAATGAAATTTTAAGAAGGGAGTAAAGGTAATTTAATAAATAAAATAAAATTAACCTTTTACTCTAACAGACCTTACCTACACCTATACCATTAAAAGGAACAAATTTATAGAAAATATGAATAAGGTAATTGAATATTTTGATTCTCGTTATGGTACATTGTTTGAAATAGAAAAAGTTGGAGTAGAGAGAGAGTTTGAGTCTGCACAATTCCACAAAGTTTGTGTGAATGTAATAAATGATATAAAAGTCATTGATCAATGCATAAAATATATCAAAGGATGCATTGAGAAAGGAAAGAATACCTACACTGATTGTAATAGGTCAAAAAAATATGCAGAAGATGTTACTAAATGTAATAAGTGGATGAAGAAAAGATAGAACAACTAGCAAAATATTTTGAGCACAAAGCACTAAGTATTACTAATATGGACAAAGCAGTCGACAAAACCTATGATGTTGTCAGTGTACTTTAGAAGGACATGGATAGGATATTAAATAGGTTTACCTTATTGAGAAGGCTTCTAACCGCTAGACTAGATATGGTGTGAAAGGAACTTGAGACATTGGAGTCTTCAAGGAAAAGCTATGAATCATTTGCACCACTGGACTTACATGGAGCATAGATAGTAACCTATGTTTTTGTGTTATTATTCAAGTAGGAGGATCTATGAAGAAGACATGGGACATAGAATTTGAGACTCTGAGAATAAACCTTGCAAACATATTAAGCTATGTGAATTAGAAGGATTGGAACCAAAATTTTGATTTGTACATAGGCAACTCAACTTTTTCATCAATGTCAAAGGGGGAGTGTGTATAGAGTGAAAAATATGTAAGGGAAAAGTAAATATGTACAAAGGGGGAGTAAAAAACTTGTAAAAATGATAATTAGATATGCATAAGGAAGATCAAGTTTTGTATAGACAAAGTTTTGAAGATTTTGATAAATTTTGACACTTAGCCAATTTTTTGCTAAGTGTTGTCATCAATTCCAAAGGGGGAGATTGTTGGAAAGTTGGACAAGGTAAGTAGTTAGATATTTTCATTAATGGAAACACTATATGTGGTTAAGGAAACTCATAATAGAGTTAAAGTTTAGGTATGTCAAGGTGAAAAAAGTGTCTAACTAGGCAGAACAATTAATAGTCATACAATTTGTGTTAATGAGCTTTATTGAAAGAAGGTTTAAGGTCACAATTTTGAGATATGGTAATATAGAGAGTTTACAAGAGATACTTATTTTTCTAGTGTGCATATGATAGTTGGTATGAATTTTGAATGGATAATTGGAAGGTAGATTGTTATTGTAGGGGTATAGTACACATGAAAGATGGGATAATTTGGCTAAGGAATTTAATTGTCTTGACAATTTGAGGACTTGGAAATATAAGGACGACATCCTATAGGTTTACCATAACTTGGAAGATTATGATTTTAAAAAATTGGACATGTGGCACTTAGTGATTTAGATCGACTAGATAGAGAGTCAAGGAAAATGGTATATATGAAGAACCTTTTGGATTTGTGAAGACACACATTATTATGTTATGTGAGATTTTTTTGTGTTGAATAGAGTATGTTTTGATTATCAGAGTAGAGAAGAGGTTATATGGGCATGACTATATGTGAGGAACACAAAGGACAAATCAGATATTGAAGATATCAATAGATTCAATTTTGGTAAATCTTTACTACTTGTGACAATTATATAATTTTGTAAGAGTGGTGATCTCATTATTATATTAGAACTTTGAATAGGAATGAGGCCTGTAACAAGGAAATATACACTATATATAATGCAATAGGCTCCTAACATGGTCAAAACCTTTTACAAGGTAATTTAGATTAGTGAAATTATTTTGTGGATACCATCCCTACAAAGGTTTTTCCTTGGCAAGGTTTTCCCTAGTTAACAAAATATGGTCTTATGAGTTTCTTTGTGGGATGTTTGTTATTGCTATTCATTTTTGTTACTTATGCATGCTTCTAGTTTAACATAAAATGAAGTTGAGGCCAATATCAAACATTTTAAAAGGTATTTAAAATAAAATGTAACTAAAAGTATTAAAATATTATACTTGAATGTTATATTTTATTTATTTTCCAAATGGTCAAATCATATCAAACACCAACCTAACAGGGCTAACTATGCATCTACTAGATTGAATAGTAAAATGATGACTATAAATAACTAAATAGCGTTTGTGCATGACCAAGAAATGTCTATGCAAAATTAAATGGTAACTAATCCTATGTGTGTTAATTATTGCCTATGAATAATGAAATAGTACCTATGCTCTATAAAAACACCCTTGAATAATGAAGCAATGCCCTTGAGGGGTTGAAATAGCACCTATGAGAAAAAAAAAAGTGCCTAAGCTCTAGGACCATATTTAAAAAGAAATGTTTCCATATTGTTCTAACGACACAAACTGCAAATGATAGGAGTTCCAAAAATGAAATCTTAGGTAGACCAGTTAAAGACATCCTTGATCAATATATTGGATTATGCATAAAGAAAATCCAGATAATGGATTAAGAAGAGTCAAGAATTAACATGCTAATGCAAACTAAGGATTAGCAAGGGATCAACAAGGCTTCCTTCTATAGATACTAACCAATAATACAAAAGCAAAGACAAAAAAATGTCACTAGACATAATTATTCTTTTTTCCCAAACCCCTCAAACATAGAATGCAAACTTTTACATAGGATAGAATAAATCAAAGCATCAAAGTGTTCTATTAATATGTTTCTATCTTGAATACAATCATGATTTCATTTTAATTGAAAGCAATGGAAATAACTAACACATACTTATTTATTAATCAAAGACACATACATATGAGGGATTCTTTCTGGATTTAGACCCTACCTAGAGCCCTGTAGAGAATTCCTTGAATATGACTTGTTCCCTTGATCTTCAATCTCTAGCCAAATCCTCCAAACTTCTCTTTAATCATCTAAATAATTATTCCAACTTACACAGTGTGTACAAGGAGAAATCTACAACTAGACTTCTCTATCTTTATCTCTTCTAAATTCTACAAGAAAACCAATTATGAAAATTGTATGTGGGAAATGTGGGCCTCAATTTTCACACACACTTCAACATGATCCTTATCTAAGGGATCATCCTAAAATGAACATGGGCTTTTCCATCCAAAATAAATCCTATAGGTTGATTTGTTGCCTTTTAACTAGAATGATTATGCTATTGCTCTCAAACCGAGAAGCTATCAACCAGACATCTAGAATGATGGATTTGTAAAGCTAAATGAGATGATGTGCAATATTAATCTAGATGAAATGCAATATTAATCTATATGAAATGCATTTAATCTATAAATATAAAGAACATATTAGTCTATATGAATGCATGATTAATCTACTATCAAAGAGATAATGTGTATGTAATAACTAAGAATGCATGAATAATTGAGTCAATAGTTCAGCATAAACTTGATATAATTCACTTTTAACCTCTATAATGAGGAATTGAAGGCCTCTTAAATAGAATCTGAGAACTTGATCAATGGCCAAGATCAATTTGAATGAACGATCGAGATTGGAAATGAGATTCAGTTAGAGTGGAAAATTCCTTGTGCAAATGAAGTTAATTGATTCACTTCTGAGTGTGAGAAAGAGTTAACTGAGTTAATTCCATTCACAATTCTAGTTACTCAAAGTTTCTGAATCTGAACTAAAGAGAAGATTTTGGAGAGGATATTTAATTTAATAAAATTGAATATGACCTCATAAATGCATAATCTTAATAAATTGAATAATTAACTAAATAATTAAAATGAGGATATATCTTATTAAATTAGATACATTTAATTCCCTTGTGCATTATCTAAAAAGGTAATTTTAGTTTAATCAAAGTATGAAGACTTATAATTAAATTAAACTTAATTAATAGGTTTAATGTAGCTAATTTGAGTCAATAATTAGTAATTAAATAGAGTGTAATTAATGCAAATTAGGGATTTTTTGCATTTGACACTTAGGTCAAGTAGTGATTATCAAAATCAAAATTGCCTAGCAAAATAGGACTTAGGGTTGACTTAAATAGACCAGAATTTATTTATCATGGCAACGTGCCAATTTTGGGGTATTACATTTGCCCCTCTTTGAATGAATGTGTGAGCAGCACATTTGATTCAAAGAAATTAGAAGTATGAAGCATAGATCAAGAAATGAGATTGGTTCCAAAATTGATGATACGAAGACCAATTGATAAGATTTTTAAAGTTATCTCCAAAACAAAGTTTAACTTTAGGGAATCCAGATAGAACACCTAGATACCAAAATTGATAAGCTTTTTAAGGTTATCTCCAAAACGAAACTTAACCTTAGCGAATATAGATAGAACACCTAGATACCAAAATTTATAAGCTTTTTAAGGTTATCTCTAGAATGGAGCTTAACCTTAAGGGATCCAGATAGAGCACCTAGATACTGAAGTTGATAAGCTTTCTAAGGTTATCTCCATAACAAATTTTAACCTTAGGGAATCCAAATAGAACACCTAGATATTGAAGTTTATACAACAAAGATTGTCAAACTTCACAGAATTGTTCCTAGAAGGAGACTCAATTCTTAAGAGTCAGGGTTAGACTATCCCCACACCTGTTCATTAGAAGATGATAATATTAATCAGAATTCATAGAATTATCCCCAGAACAAAGCTTAATCCTCAGGAGTCAAGGTTATATTGTCCTGATACCTATCCATTAAATAGTGATTGAAAGCAAGAACTTAGAATTATCCCCAGAGCGAGGCTTAATTTTTAGCAAGAATTAGAATTATCTCCAAAATAGAGCTTAACCCACAACAAGAATTTGGAATTATCTCTAGAATAGAGCTTAATCCCCAGCAAGAATTTGGAATTATCTCCAAAATGGAGCTTAATCCCTAGTAAGAATTTGGAATTATCTCTAGAACAGAGCTTAATCCCTAGCAAGAATTTGGAATTATCTCCACAATGGAGCTTAATCCCCAACAAGAATTTGGAATTATCTCTAGAATGGAGCTTAATACCCCAAAGTCCAGATAGAACACCTAAATACTAGTCCATGAAAGAGATAAGAAGACCTATCATGAGTCATAGAATCATCCCCAAAACAAGGCTTGATCCCCAGGAGTCAAGGTTAGACTATCTGGATACTTGTCCATTGAATTCTGACAAGAACTATTATAAGATTGATCAATTGTTATAAGAAGTGTTCAATCACGTCGGTCCCAAAAAAATGCAATGTAATTTTTAGCTGTTTAAGTGTGTTAGATTTTGAATTTGATCTCGAAAATAAGTTCAAAGCAAGAAAATTAGCCAGGGGGTGATTTTTACACCAATCAAAGCACTTTCAAAAATTGGGTCAAAACCTATATAAGGGCCCAAAGGGTTATTTTCAATTCATTTGTACATTTGTCTTTTGTGAAGAAGAGAACTCTAAGCAGAAAGATAGTGGTCCTAGTGCATATGCATCAATTCGAGCACTCCAGGCAACACAACAGGCCAACAGAGTATGGAGCTTTGGTGAATCATCGATAATCTCGTGTTGCATTTCAAATTTCATGCATTTTGATTGTTTTTATCACTTTTTAAAGATTTTTTCAATATTGTCCTATCGATTTTGCCAATCACCCGTCACATGAAGAAGTACCAAGCTAGTACTTCTTCATCAGGTACTATGGGATTCTTCACGTTGAAGATATCCATTTTTTGCGTGACAAACCCTAGACTTGGTAAGTTTTTTACTGAGTCTTTTGAACTTTCTCATGCAAGAATGTGCTTCCTCACGCAAAAATTTTCAAGCTCGCGCAAGAAGATGAAATATCGCATGAAAATTTGGTGTAAATTGTAAGATTGAATGTTGGAAATTTGATTTGTTGTTGATATTTTGTGCTTTTGTTTGTCAATTTCACTTATCTAAGACTGATCATGTGCATTTTTTTTCATGTGTGCAGGTTAGCTTTCACGATGTCGGATTCAAATCACATTACCTACCTTACGAAGCCTTGCTATGATATCTAGATGATGTCGACATGGCTCATATTGATGCTCTTGGATTTTCATATCTTTGTTGAATTCCTACATTGCTAGTGAATCACAGCCTATTGACTGCACTAGTTGAGCATTTCCATTTGGAGACAAACACCTTCCATCTACCCCAAGAAGAGATGACGATCACCCTAGAGGACATTTACAGGATACTATGGATTCCCTTTCATAAGTTGCGGGTAGTATATGACACAGTGCCCCAGACAGGCACAATAGTACTGAGGGCCATATTTCAGGAGGACCTCATCATGGGCAGAGCCATCACATGGAATGAGCCAGTACGTACATACATTCCTACTCACAGGTTGGTAGCAGTATTGGGCATTTTCATCAGCTATTTTTCAATGTCTGACAGAGGCCAATACGGACTTGAGTGCAGATGGGGACAGATGCTATAGAAGACGCTAGACAAGCTAGTGTACTATGGATGGGGTTAGTGCATGCTCACCCATATGTTCCATGAGATGCATGAGATTTTTTATCATGAGACGAATAGCATGGCTTCCAAGGTCTATGTTCTTCAGGTATGGGCATGGAAGCATTTACCCATTATGAGACCCATTTTTACATATGAAAGATAGCCTCTAGAATCGTATATATGTAGATATCAAGGCCAATTGACCTAGGTAGCTCTAGGGAAGGCTAAGAAATGGAGAGGTCAGCTAGATGACCTAGTAGTAGTAGTAGTGTGGAGACTGTGGAGGGAGACAGAGGCCTAAGATGATGCACCCATAGAGCTAGGATACATGTTTGCATCTCGACCACTAATTGATCACTTTGTACAGGTCAGTGAGAGATTTCCACTGACATAAGTCTTGTGACAATATGGTCAGCCATAGGACATCTCACAAGAGTGTTTCTCATATGTGAGGTTTGTGACAGACTTAGATCATGGGAGATTAGTTAGGTTAGACCAGGGTTTTTTGATGATTGATGTGTGTACCCTAGTGGTAATCCAATGGGACTACATGCCAGCTATAGAAAATGGGGAGATAACTCTGGCATATGAGGCACACTTTGTGATTCATCCCTTCCCTCAATTCACAGACCTAGTGGGGATGGTCATACCCATATAGCTAGTGCAGGCACCACAGCCACTACCACAACAGCCAAAGAAGGAGAGACCAAGATAGAGGACTCGACAGATTCCTATTCCTCCTTGACAAATGGGATTAGATCCAGATGCTAGTGACAATGGGACAAGACATAGACGCCATTGCAGTGAGATGGGATCCCTAGGAGCCATGAAAGGAGACACACAGAGGCCTCACACAAAGGAGTAGCCAAGCCAGTAGGCAAAGTAGGTAGCAAGAGATAAGGAGATGGAGGATCAGCTTGCTACTGAGCCATAGGGCAAAGATATCTTGGCGCAAACCTAGGATTCCCTGAGGAGATCCTAAGAGTGAGTTAGGACTGTGCAGCGATAGCTGGGAGAGATGACCATATAACACATTGTGAGGGATACAAGGATATCGGAGTGGGATCGAGAGATTTGTGACTTACAAGAGAAACCAGAGTGACGGGCTCATACATCAAATTAGTAGCAGGATGAGATTCAGCTATAGTCTGCGAGAGTGGTGTACTATTTTGTAGCATATGTTACAGTAGTACTAGATGAGATAGAGCAAGTGCCTCAATTTTTTGAGTATGCAAGAGATTCAGGAGGTGCACGACCTCCAGCAAGACCAAATATGCCTCCTCCTCTAGCCAAAGAGGAGGGAGAAGGGCAGAGTTAGCTTATTTTATTCTGACTTTTCTTTGGCTATGTATTGATTGGTGTGTCGGCACCATTTTGTATCATATTGAGATTAACAATGCTTGAGTAGCATTCAATTTTATAGCAATGTATACTATTTACTTCACACACACACACACACACATATATGTGAGATTTTTTATTCAAGTATCTTCACATGTGTTATCTTTCTTTCTTTATAGTTTTTTGTACATGAGATGTTTATGCTATGAGTATGAATGAAAATTTGATGTGATGTATGAATGTAGTGTAGATGAAATGAATTAGGAGAAGATGTATGTGAAATGAAAAATGTAAATGAACTAATACCTCATGCAGTGTTCCATTTTGTCGATAGTGATAGGTATCCTACAAAGATCGAGAGGACAAACCAAAAAAAAACTAACGCTTGTGTACTCATGAAGAAGCGTAATACTTTGAAGAAACCAACAATCCCTCATCACAAAGGATGCAAGTAAATTAGTGATTGAACCATGTACTTATGCAGTGTAGCCCTATGCTAGATGAAACCCTAATTCTGGTTGCCAAGCTTCAAAAATTATCATTAATGAGAATTTAGCTAAATCCCAAATGTCATACAATTCCCACTAACATTGCAATCATAGAAATATGAATATGACACATGTTTTAGTTTTTTTGAGATTAAATGTAAGTATTCAAGACACAAGAAGCCAAAATGACTAGAATATTTGTCCCTTTTAATGTAGCAAGCTAATATAAGCATCAAAATATAAATGATAAGATGACCAAAATGTTTCTTGCATGTAGACACACCAAACACATGAGAGATCATTCTTATCCTAAGTAATTAGTAAGTATTTTGTTTGCAATGACCCTTGCGTTCATAACCTAAGACAAAGGTGTGCTAAGTATACTCACAGTGACCCATATGTTCACTTAGCAGAATGAGTATCAATATTTATTGTAGCATAGAGAATTCACTAAAATAAGCAAGGAAAAGGATCAACCTCAATGAAGAGTCCATATAAAATGATTCAATGTACATATGGCCATCCAATTTGAGATAGAGGCTCTTATAATGGACACCCCTTTTATATAGATATTTTAGATAATTGAAACTAGACCATCAAATAGAAAGAAAAGAAAAGGTTGTGCCCCCAGTCTTCACTTCTCTAGTCAAAAGAGACATCATTGAGTGGCTCAAAGAGGCATGATAAAGAAAAAAACCAAACAAGCAAAGAAAAGCTCAGCATATTACAAACAAGTTCAGCATTGTCAATTCATTTTTTCTATTATAGCATTGATGTCAAGTGTCAATGTTCAGAATATATATGAAGGAAATATTTTCAATAGGGTGATGATAATAGATAGATGCAATTAGAATAGCTACTAACTAAAGTCAAAGAGGAATCTTCAGTAAGAAGAACCTTAGTAGAAAAATAAGCAACAGTAGACAAACACAGTTAGAACAATTAGTGACTGACATGAGAGATCTTTAGTGAGAGGAATCTCTAAAGTGACACAAGCAACAGTAGGTAGACACAGTTAGAACAACTAGTGACTGGTGTGTGAGAGATTCATATGACACTATAAGGTGTTGTCCCCAAGTTATGACAAGATTCAATCCATGGATGCATGAGCGAAAGTAGCAAACTAAAGTAGGAAAGCAACTGTACAAGAGCCAAAAGATACGCTACAAGATATAGCATTTGAAATAATAAGCACCTATTTACCAGGTTTTTACCTTCTTGGTAGATATTCTTTTTTTACTACCATGATGCCTGTTTGCCAGGTTTTCATCAATGGCACTTTTCTATTTTTCAATTTTTTTGTATTTTTCTCTTTTTGATTTTTTGTATTTTTTTCAATTTTCCATTTTTTTGGTATTACCAAGGTGCCTATTGCTAGGTTTTGACCAAGGTAATGATTTTTTCAGGACTTTTAAGTATATACAAAGAGCTTTTAAAATCATATCAATTGTAGAACTGCTTCAAATGGAGAGTGTTGATGGATCCTTGAGCACCTGTCCCTCGACTATAGAAAGTTGGTAAGCACCAGATCCAAACAGTACATTAACTATATATGGATCAAGTCAATTGGGTCCAAACTTCCCTTTCTGTACCCATTGTTGTTGATTCTTAGGGTTTTCTCTTAGAATGAGATTAGCCAATTGGAAGTGATGTGGCTTAACTTTCTTATTGTAGCTTCTAGATATATGTTGATGATAGGCTTGAAGATGATCACACGCCACTTGTTGATGTTCATCTAACAATTCTAGCTCTTGAAGCTAAGATATTCTATAATCATCATTAGTAATGAGACCCTTCATGGAGATTCTCAAAGTAGGAATCTCAACCTCAATTGGAAGCACAACATCCACTCCATATACCAAAGCAAAGGTTCTTGTACTCATTGGAGTTTTGATACTAGTGTTGTAAGCTCATAAATCTAGATTAATCTAAAGGTGTTAGTCCCTTCCATATTTTTAACTGTGCGATGCAAGATCTTAAGGATTGCCTTGTTGGATGCTTTTGGTTAGCCATTACCCTAGGGGTAGTAAATAGAAGACCAATGTTGTTTGATATTAAACTTTTTGCACAACTCCTTGAGATCCTTATTTTTAAATTGTCCTCCATTGTCAGTAATGATGGAGGAAGGTACACCATACCTGAATATGATGTAATTCATAATAAAAAGAGCTACATTTTTGCCATTTTCTATGGAGAGAGGGACTGCCTCTACCCATTTGGTGTAGTATGTAGTTGTAATGATGAACTTGTGTCCATTTGAAGAGGACGGGTGAATCTAACCCACAAGATCAAAGGCCCATTGTTGGAATGGCCATAGCATGATAGATGGAATTAGCTCCCTAGCTAGAGTGTGAATCAGACCATTTTTGTTGCATCCAATAGGACCATTCCCCTAGTATCCAAAGTGTTTCATGAGTTCAATACCAGGACCATACTTTTTAGGAGTTATCTCGGGAAACTGTTATGTGACATCAACTAGAGTTTCCTCTTTGTATATCCAATCAGCAATGGCTTTGTTTTCATCTTCCTCCTTAAGAGGTATAGTAGCTTTGACAAAGGTTTATCGTACTTAGTTTGAGGTGACAACACAAAAGGTCTCTTTGTTTCAGATGGTCTCCCATAATGACAAGCAGACTCGGGAAGAGATGTCAGAGACAGAACTTATTTTATGTGATATCACCCATCCCAATTTCTTTCAACTTTAATGACTACTCGATTTGTTTCAACTTATCATCATGATATTCTATAGATTCCCTATTAGTAGGTACAAAGCTTTCAGCAAATTCAACATATTATAGTTGTAACTAGTATTTGCAGGTATGTTGACTTCAGAGCCATGAAATGGAAACTTGACACATTGGTGGTAAGTTGAAGGCACAGCTTACATTTCATGCATCCATGGTCTCCCTAGCATGATGTTGTGTGCTAATGGGATGTCAAGGACCTGACAAGTGACATCCCTTTCTACAAGACCAACTCAAAGAGGCAACATAATGAGACCTAAGAATTTAAGCTAAACTTCATCATATGCCTTAATGGTTATCCTCCAACAAGGATCAATGGACTCTTCAGAATAGCCCAATTGCCTAACCAAAGTAGCACAGACAATGTTTAAACTAGCTCCATTGACAATGAGTACACGGCGGACATGCCTCTGGTGTATCATGACTTCAATGTGTAATGGTTTATTGTGTGGATGACTCAATTATTTTTCATCCTCCTCAGAGAAGGACATATAGTGAGGTGAGGTCAGATGACCTACCATAGATTGGGACCTGTCAAGATCATGATCGTGAGGTACATTTGCCTCAATGAGGGCTTTGTCGAGAATCTGCCTATGAGCAAGCAAGATTTTGAGCAATTCAAAGATCATTATTTGAGCACTTGTCCATTGTAATTGGTCAAGGATACTGTAGCTAGCAACCGTAGAAGATGTTGCAATTTTTGTGTCTTTGCTAGATGGACCAGAAAGAGGTTTGTCTTTGTGTTGTTCTAGCTTAGGGGTAGAAGGAAAAGGGCCTTTAAGTACTATCTTGGCACGAGAATGTGTAACAGCATTGGCACAAGATTATGATGGTTCTGTTACCTATTTAGCCTACCACCTAAATGGTTAACTATCAAGTTGTTGTTGGATTTAAAACTCTATGTTTTACATTGCAGATATCATATGTTTTAGGGTAAACTAAATGCTGAAAAGAAATTACGAAATACTAATGTAATGAAAACTTGATCACTTTCATTTCAGAGCTAAGATACAGATATAAAAGAATATGAAATGTTCAACTAATGTACAAGTGTTCACATTTCATATATAGTAATTTACAGAGCAATCAAGAATCCACACAGCTTGTGGAGGCAATAAAATTACAATGCTGAATAAAAACATGCTACAAATAAATAACATGAAGGAAAGATAGAAGGGAAGCCTTCATTGCTTGAGCAAGAGGTTGATAGTTGAAGTTGAAGAAGACCCGGGCTAGCATCCAGCTCAGGAACAACCTGCAAAAAAATAATGAAGAAAGGAATCAGTTCATACGAACTAAGCAATGAAAACATTCCTATGTACCTTTACTTCATATCATTTAGTCATAACATGCAAATTCAGAAATTCAAAAATCAACATCCAAGAAAGTGCCAGAAGAAGGAGAAAAAGAGAAATAGAACACAAGATTTTTAATACTAATCATGGTTGTTCCATGTGCAGATACAAGTACGAAGACTTGAGGCTATTGAAGGATCATGCGTAAGTTACATGCATGAAGCCTTTTGGCTAAGTTTGTTCGGGAAAAGACAGAAGATATTGAGGAGAATGTTGAGGGGGCATACATAAGTTTCAAGTATGGGACCTTCCAGTTGAACCAATGTAGTTGATTGAAGATTTGAGGAGATCATTGAAGGGACACGTATACACTACAAGCATGAAACCTTCTGGTTGAATCATGTAGCAGCAAAGGAAAAGGACGAGAGGAGACCATCGAAGAGACATGCATAAACTACAAGCGTGAAACCTTCTAGTCAAATCATGGAGGGCTCATATTTATTTATTTATTTTAGTCTATAGGATTAAGGAATTTCAAGATCTTTGCAAGTATACTTCAGGTATTTTCATAAAGAAGTTTAAATCAGCAAATAAGTTGTTTGCTACCATTAAAGAGTTTATGATTCAGAGCATAAGCAATCTAGTTACAGCAGAGGAATTTCAGCATATAGAAAAGAATAAAGACGGCTGAGCATTTAAAATATTTCTAGCACGACATGACAAAGTCAACTTTCAGAATATAAAGAGACTGATTACTTATAAAAAGATGCTAAAAAAAGGGAGAAATCTGCTACAGAAAATATAATGTGCATAAACAGGGGCATCAACATCAAGAAAATCATTAATGCAAACCGTTGAACAAACTGGTAAAGATATAAAGATACATTAATGAAAATGAGTTCTGGTTGATAAAATATTAAGAGGGAATGTTGTAAGCATTTAGCTTACCAAAGGTGTATAAGGCATCAAGTTCCAGTAATAGGAGTTGAATACGAGGAGGTAAGATTGACTGCTTATACTATACTATGTTTGGGCATTGGATAAATAATCCAATCTATATGCATACTGTTGAAATCTTGCTAAATCATATTTCATACAAAACATGTGATAAAAGTATGGCTTCTCAATAGCCGTAGCTTTAAAAATAAAGAAATATTTATAGCATATAGCTACAAGATCAGCATTAGCATCTTCAAGATAAAATGTTGAAGCATGAATTATGTTTATCAATGTGTTGTTCATGGAAGGACCAAATTTAAGCAGATAAATAAAGATGGATGTTAAATATGTCAGAGAGTATCTATTGGAAAAGTTCAGCTGGAAATATGAAGTACACCATATAAACAGAAGCTTATTCCCAAAGGAGTCAATGTTTTATACTTTTTTTTCTTTAGAAGGATATAATTTACTAGGATTGTTAATAAAGCATGGTCACACAAAGTTGAAGAATCTTCAAAGAAAACTTATTCTCCTTTAGGAAAATAGATAAAAGATCAGATTTAGGAACGTCATCTGCAGAAAATGAACTTTGAGAAAGGAAGAAATAATCACAAAATTCACCTACTACAATTTTCTGGAGCATTTTGCACAAAGACAACTTCTGGGGGTTTCATTAAAATGAAAATATGGTCATCTACAACAGCAATATCACTTTTAAAGAAAACCCATTTCGGGTTTTGATCAGGAATGATTGAAAAGCTATGTAAAACTTCAGAATTAATGGCTATGAAAATAAAAGAAAGCTAGAAGATGTCATTTATACAAAACCCTCAAAAAATTGCAAATGGATGGGTATTTTAACAGCAGAAATAGTACTCACCGTCAAGTTAAAATCTGTAAAGGTTTTTCATCCGACCAAGAGACTTGATGGTTGCAAGAAAATGAAGTCACGATAACTCCAAGGAGAGATGCAATCATGATGAGAAGGGAAATTCTAGATCTGGTATTACAGCCAGAGGAAAATGCCAAAAAATGCACCAGATCTCCATGTTCAAACAATAAAAAGCCTCTAGAAATGTATAGCAAATGACAAGTCAAAATCTGCAATGAAAACTCACACATGGAGGGCTAAAAAATGACCATCATGAAGTCGTATGGAATCCAAAAAAAACCAACAGCAAACAATGCCCAGCAAGGATAATATGGCATCCAAAACTGCCTTCATGCATGAGTAAGAAAAGGAAGAAAATGACCACATCCAAAGCCAAGCCGCTACCAAATACAAGAATATAGCGTCACAGCAAGCCGTCCAACAAGAAAAATCTACAACCATACAGCATGATAAATTCATGCTCGTCATGAAAACGTCTACATCCATGAACAAATAGTAGGAAAAAATGGCCCAGCAAAGCAAGAAAATCGCAAATATTCATCCACGGCTAGGGTTTCAGAAACCCTTCTCCTTCCTTCATGCGAGTAAGAATAGGGAAAAAATGACAACAAAACAAATTCCTTTTCCTTTCACGCACTTTCATAATTCGCCCTCTATTAGATTTAATAAAATTTCGGGTCCACTCAGCCATATAGAGTTAGGCGTTTTATTAGAACTCCATAGTCCATAGTTATAAGTTTTCTATACGCATTATGATTATGATCACAATTATATTCAAATGCATATAGAGAATTTATAATTTAATAAATATATTTTTTATAAGTACTATATATATTAAATATAATTATGATTATCAATTATTTAATATATATAATACTTCTAAAAATTCATTTTTATTTTTTAATTCCCCTTATTATATTTAATACTAGTGAATTCATAAAAATAAATTTGATAAAATAAATGAAAAATAAACTCGTTAATATTAAATATAATAAAAAGAACTTGTAATTGTAAAATTAATAAATCAAGTGGTTATAATTATAAGACCTTTGATTTTATTAATTAGTAATAGGGGAATTAAGTGGATTTAACATTTTTTATGCCTAAATGCAAGGAGGGGATAGTGGAAGGTTGTGTTTGAACTCCAAGAAAGGACATTTAGTTAAAACTTAATCAAGGAGCTATTTTTGGAGGCTAAGGACAATTCTAGTTTCTCATGCAATGATGGGGTTATAGAGTGTTATTTTTAGCGGTTCATCGAGTAGTTAAGGGCAGTTATGCATGCAGATCACATTGAGAGCCTGTTCTATGCATATATTGCATAATTAGGAGCAATTTTTTATGCTATATTTGTGGGTTACTTAATGCATCTGAGTTGGGGTTTTCTGTGCATGATTTTGAAAAGCTAGAGGTAGTTTTTTTGAGTTATCTATTAGTTGAGCAGATGGTTGAGAGCAATTTTCAGAGGCTTCTTCATAGTTTTCATCATTGTTGGATGATTTTTTCTAGGCACGATCTTGGAATCCGAGTTAGAGTTATTTTTTCTATATATTGTATATTCATTGATTGGTAAAGGACCTTCTTTCAGATTCAGATTTTTGCTCATTGTAGATTTTGAGTTGATTGTAAGGGCATTTGTAGCAGAGATTGTTTTTTAGCATTGATTATAGAGATTCAGCAGTTCCTTCTCATTGGTTCTTGTGCAATATTGTGGATTTTTTACTTTAATGTTGTGTTCACCTTCATTTTTAGTTATGTTCCTTATTGCAGCCTTGAATCATGATACATGTGATTACAGGTCTATGTTTGTGATTATTGTCTTTTTGCAGAAAATTGGTGAAACCTAGGTATCCCTTTCAAAGCAGAAGATCTCAATCCTTGCATAGAAACACTTGTGTGGTTACGTGTTTGTCTGAGTATTGTGAATCAATTGTCTTTTCATAATTTGTGCTAATTTGATAAAAGTTACATTCAAAACCATCGGTGTATCACCCATTTTAAGTTTTAGTATCCAGTTATTCACATACATTCTCAACCCTTTTCCCGAGTTCAAAGTTAGTTTTATAGGTGATATCATATAGGAACCGGCCTAGAATTTGAAGATTCTTCTCTCATTTTTAACCCTGCCATCCGAGAGAGGTTTCCATGTTCCAACAGGATAGCTAGATTCTTATCTCACTATAGGTGCAATCCTGATTGACAACAGGTTCATTGTCAGATGTATTGGATGTAGGGCCCCTTAAGATAAATGGTGTCTTAGGTTCAGTGTTATCTTGTTTTCCCTTAATTGTGATAACGTCACAATACTCAAAATCCATAGGTTTAACCATGTTGATCACATCATCATCATTAGAGTATGTATAGTTGACCTTGTTATGACGTTTCTATTTCAAGTTTTCTCCTTTTTCATAAGACGAGAATGGTTCCTTGAAAGCCTTGTGATCTAAGTTCTTGTTATGTCCATCCACAACAATGTCACCATCGTTAATTAATTCTTGAACTTTGTGACACAAGTTAGTGCAATTGCTAGTTTTGTGACTTTTTTTTTATGGTACTCGCAAAATGTGGTTTCATTCCACCATGGGGTTCGTGGTTGTGGATCATAAGGACGAGAGTTATCCAATGGAGAAATGAGCTTGTTTTGTAGCAAGGTCATAGAGACCACATCCAAAGGTTCACCAAGAGGTGTATATTCTCATTTTTGGCGTATAACCCAAGATGCATTCTTTGGTTTGTTTCCAAATGTTTTGTTGTCAAAAGGAGGTTTATCAAAATTCTTGGATGCTTTAATATTTTATGTAAGATTGAATGTTGCTTTAGCCAGCTTAGGAGCAATGTTATCAACAACACCATCATGCACAACCTCTCGATTCTTGTTCACATACTTAGATTTATCCTTATTAGAGGTTGATCCTCATTTGGTTTCCTTTTGAAGAGTTAATTCACCCTTTTTGACCATGAATTCCTCTATTTGGATAGCTTGTGTGACCATACCTTCAAAGGTGCATGGACCTTGAAGTTGAACTTTATACCCAAAGTCAGGTAAAAGATTATCCGTAAAGATGTCAAGTTTTTTCATTTCAAGAATCTTTCATGAATATTTGGTGTAAATTTTTCGCCATCTCTGAAGAAATGTGAGGAAAGGTTCACCAACTTTTTGTTTAAGATTACACAAGTCTCATATGTTAACTAGATGTTGTATGTTGTAAGAGTATTGTTGGACAAATAGGTTAGCAATTTCATCGAATGTTTTGATACCAGACATCTAGAATGAAGGATTTGTAAAGCTAGATGAGATGTTGTGCAAGATTAATCTATATGAAATGCATTTAATCTAGAAATATAAAGAACATATTAGTCTAGATGAATGCATGATTAATCTACTATGAAAGAGATAAAATGTACGTAACAACTAAGAATGCATGAATAATTGAGTCAATAATTTAGAATAAATTCGATGTAATTCACTTTTAACCTTTGGAAATGAGGAATTGAAGGCCTCTTAATAGAATCCTAGAACTTGGTCAACGACCAAGATCAATTTGAATGAATGGTGGAGTTGGAAATGGGATTCAATTAGAGTGGACAATTCCTTTGTGCAAATGAAGTTAACAGATTCACTTCTAAGTGTGAAAAAGAGTTAACTGAGTTAATTCCATTCTCAGTTCCAATTCACTCAAAGTTTCCATTTCTGAACTGAAGAGAGATTTTGGAGAGGATATTTAACTTAATAAAATTGAGTATGACCTCATAAATGCATAATCTTAATTAATTGAATAATTAAACTCAATAATTAAAATGAGGATATATCTTATTAAATTAAATACATTTAATTCCCTTGTACATTAGCTAAAAATGTAATTTTAATTTAATTAAAGTATGAAGACTTATAATTAAATTAAACTTAATTAATAGGTTTAATGTAGCTCATTTGAGTCAATACTTAGGAATTAAATAAAGAGTAATTAATGCAGATTAGGGATTTTTTGCATTTGACACTTAGGTCAAGTAGCGATTATTAGAATCAGAATTGCCTAGCAAAATAGGACTTAGGATTGACTTAAATAGACAAGAATTGATATATCATGGCAATGTGCCAATTTTGGGGTATTACAAAAACCTTAAGGTTCTCACTCTCTCTTCTCCCAAGATAATTCTCCATTTCCTATACTTCCATCTAGTTCCTTGAAAGATCCTTATTTACAAAGCTTGGTTGAATGGTTGCAAGAGTTGCTTCCAATGAAGCCATTGTTCAACCATAATAGGTAGGTAATTATTTAATAAATAAATAAATTAGTTAATATGGCTCAATTCCCCTTTTCATGATAATAATATATTTATATTAATTAAATAACCTCACAAACTTATTAAATAGTTAATTATTTCATTTTTTAATAAAAGAATAACTAACTTAGGTTATTCGAATATTGTATGTTGGGGAAGAGGTATTGAGGAAAAACACAACACATTGGCAACTTGGTGGCATCACAACTAAGAGAACTTGGGTTCCACTTGTAATCACTCAAAAATGCTAATCTAGACTAGGAGCCACCTTTCTAGCATTTTTGTTTAATTTATTTATCACTTATCATTAATCAAACCAACACTTTGTTAATTATTTGATTATAACCTATGGTTTGACGACTTTATCCTAAGTCTTTTATTTAATTGAAAGAACTTGTCCCCTTTTAATTAAATAAAATCCTACTTATCCTAAGTGTGCATATAAAAAGCATTATTCTTATTTTAAAAATAAGAGAAAAGGCATTTTGTCTCACATGAAATGCACACTTTCTAAGGTGGGTGGAATATTTATTCTCCTCCACAAATATTTTTCCTCTTAAACATATTTGTTGATCTTGCTTAGGTGAGATTCTTGTGCACGTGGATCACTCAAGGCTCATTCTCCACCCTTGATTTTGGCTCTTAATCTATGTCGTCCATTTCTCTTTAAAAATGAGACTTTCTCCTAATTCTCTCATTATCATTCTAGTTTATGCTAAGACTATGTTGAAGGTTTTCTTATAGCTTTTGGAGTATTTGGAGCACTTGGAGCATTCTTAGTTAGTCTTCAATCTACTTGCATTGTGGCATACTCTTTAGCTTAGTTTTTGTTTATTGCATAGCTTAGCTCACATAGCTTAACTAGGAGGATCTTATAACTCTCTTTGTTATCTCTTACATTTCATTTAGAATAGCTTGCATTCGTATTGCACTTCATTTAGTCTTGGATATTGTCATCCTTTCATCTACTCTTTGAATCTTCCATTTTATGGTGCACCTTACAAGTGTTGCATAGCTAGGTTCATTTCAGAGCCACTGTCTCATAGCTCTTGCACATCATAGATAGAAAGCTATAAGCCACCTCTTGAGATGATCTTTACCATGGATATTCTCAAGACTACCCTTTTTTTGGTATACACAAGTCCCCTAACTAGGATAGTAAGAATAGAAGTACTGATAATATTAATTAAGTATTAGATATATTTGTATATTTTGTTTCCTTTTAAATTAATTAGGTAAGTTTGGATTGTATATTAGATATATTTGTATATCCACTTTCAACACAATGATAGCTAGCGAGTCTCACATCTAGGGGGTCTTGGGTTTGAATCTTTATGAACCAGTTTTACTTATGGTTTTTCTCATCCTAATTTAATTTCTTTTTTAAATAATTATATTTTGACTTATTATTTATTAACCTTCTAATGGTTATTAACCTTCTAATGGTTATTAACCTTTTGAGTTCTTCTCCTAATTAAAGTAAAACATATCTAGTAATGTATTTACACTATAGTATAAATGTGTGTGTGTACACACACATATATGAAAGCTTAATTTTCTTGCATATCTTCCCATCTCTTCCTACAATCTCCTAACATATCTCGGATCTTGAGACCATTTCTAAGAATTTGTCTTCTCAAGTATAGTTCAAACCTATTTTGACCTATACCTCAAGAAGAAAATATTTAATGGGCTCCAAGCCCTATGCAAAGGACTTTTACTTTTCCACCTAGTGAAGTCAACCTTCACGAATTTAGATTCAAAATCACTATAAAAACAAGCTTCTTTACCAAGTGGAGAATGTTGAGGGTTAAAGTGTTCCCTCGTAACAAAAAAAGAAGGATCTTCTTCAAAAAAGAGATGTATATCATCAAGGATGTCTCCCAAATCCTCAATGTAGGACTCCATAAACAAACCTACAATTTCTATCAAGAAGTCATCCAAAGGAGCTATAACTAGAAGACAAGGAATATCTTGTTGCAAGAAATCACATGAATACATGGTTGTGTGAATACAAGCATCATCAGGAGTAATAATAGATGTGATTGCAATTGGAGGAGTGGGAGATGGAACTCAAGGCTTTGGACCATCAAGACTCTTTTTTTTTGCAAGATCTATGATGGAATCTAATGTTTCATCATCATAGGGAACATTATTTGCATCATCAAGTGGAATGAGACAATCTGCAATGAGATCATCTAGTACTAGAGGAATATCTAGATCTCCAAAATGTTACCAAATAAGATTCCAAACTCAGTGAAGGGAATAACTATCCATGGTTGTATGGTAGATTATATGATATCTCCAAGAAGAGATACCCATACAAATGATAGCATAAATGTGTTGGTTTTTACTGCACCAAACTTATTTCTTCCAATATGTTTTTGGCTCAAGTATTAGTCCATAAAGATTGGGCAAGATATTAAGCTATCTACAATGAGTGATGATGGCACTTGAATGAGTTAGACTCTGACATCATAATATTGGTTTGATTTCTTTGCATGATCTTAAGCAAGATGTATGTTCAAGTTACATTGATTGAGCTACACAGTGAATAAAGGAATACAGTATTAACCAAGGTACTACATTTCTCACCAAGCACCTAAGGAAAAAGTGATGAAGTCTATTGTTAATTGAACAATTTCAGTGCTAACCAAGTCATGTATTGACCAAGAAAGTTGTAGTTTTCACTAAGCATGAACATGAAGAACATTTTTGTAAAAGATTAATCAAAGGCCTACATTTGGTGAAAATTAAGAATGTTTGAAAAATCTTAAAGATAAGGATGAAATCAGTTATGAGATCAATGGATAGAATAATTCAAAGAAGATCTGATGGAGAAGATTCAACAATTTGAAATGGAGCACAAAGTTCAAGAAGCAAGTTTTTTTTTGAGTGTCCAAATTTAATGAATTTGGAACAAATTTGAGATCTACGATTGTAATTAAGTGACAAAATTTGGAAGATTTTGGAAAGGAAAAAGTTAGTTATTTAAAGGGATGAACAAGATGTTTCTTATTGTTGATGTTGTTGATCACTGTCAAATTACTATTGATGCGAATTAAAATGGAAGAAGAAGATCAAAGGTGAATTGAGAAGGAACATAAATGTGAAGATCAAGAAGAAGTATTAAGTGAAAGTGTGAGTGTGTGAATCAGCCAAAAAGAGATCAGAAGGAAGAGATGAAGCGAAGCAAAGATTTGAACAAGCAAGGTAGTGCTAAAACCTAACAAATCATTCGGTTGTTACTTTCTTACCATTCTAGCAGAAAAATATCTTAATTGAGTGGACTTAACAAGTCTTCAAATCCTATATGGTAATATTCAATAGTAATGTTTGTAAGTCCTTTAGAGTATGTCACTCTTTAGAAATGGCAAGGAGTGATGAGGTCTAGATAATCTTTGGTGAAAACCCTCTAACAAGATGACACTAAAAATGTGCAAGTAACCTTTAACAAGGTTGGCTCCTAATAGGGCTCACTTCATAATAGTGAAATTATTTGGATTGTCAATTCCCAAGTGGTTTTTCCCGTTACAAGGTTTCTACATTAAATACTTGTGTTAAATGTGTGATTTCATATTGAGTTGCAAAGTTTATTTCATTTTAATTGTTTAATGTTGCAGCTCGGTATAAGCTAGATGATTGCTTTGATACTCAATATAATAAAAAATAGTGAGATAATAGTTTGATGTGAAGTTGTTATGAGTTTGAATTATGATTCTATGAAGTTGAAATTGGTACCCAAAAAAAATTTGAAGGCATGTAGGATAACTAGTTACAACTAATTCACCCCTCCCCCCCACCCCCCACCACACAATCTAATAAGGACATGTGTAAATATCCCATAATCTTGTGATTGATAAAGATCATGCAACTTTTAACACGAGACTATGAGATCCATTGATCTCAATCACAACTTTAATATCCCTCTTTGGCAAGAATAGAACATAGTGTGTGTATTCAAACTGATAGTTGTGAGGAGATCCATCAATTCTGGATGCATGACATCATTAGAACAACTATGTCATAAAAACCATTTGTGAGGAACAAATAGAAAATGACACATCACCTCTTTATCATCATCCTTGATCGATCACAATATAGGAACCATAGATGAGTTGGATGCATATTGGCACCACATAACCTTCTTCATCACCAAAGACATGCAACAAAATCTTGTACTCTTGCGATCAATAAAGATCGATTTGTTTCCATTGCGAGAATTGTTTGATCTTGCATATCTTTATCTACCTAGGTGCTAACATAAAGTAAGGACTTTGCAAATGGTGAGATGGATGGCACAACATTGTGATCCCACACTAAAAAGTGAACACTAGGTGACATCATCATGATTTTACAAAATCAAGACACATAGCCCGCTCAGAGAAATAAAACTTAGGACCTAATAAATAATGTAGACTAGGAAACTAATTAAGACTCTAGGAAAAATGTGACCATGTAAAATAAGACCTAAGTGATATAAGAACATGGCCTCTTTGATGATAATTAGACTCATCCCTTAAGTGGAAAAATGTAATGCAAGAACATAACATTTTGGGGCATGGGTTATTGAAGAGCTTGGTAATTTACTAAGAGGGGGGTTGAATCATTACTTTAGACCATTTAACCTATTTAACCTTTTGTCCTCAATTTGATTAACTTGTTGATATAATAAAATTGATTAACTATTACTGAAATGTAAACTTATACCATGAACAATCACACAAATAACACAGTATTTTGGCCTCGCTGAAAACCCTTGGGAAAAACTACAACAAGGACATTTCCATGTCACATCCACTCAAAAAATCTCATTTGAAGCAAACATCCACTCTCCCATTATGGATTAGTAAAGAAATTCCCAATTGAGCAAGAAGATCGGCATCCATTCTTCTTTCCTCCATTTTTCCATCCAAGCTATCTAGCATACATACATTCATGATCTATGATTTGGCAAACATATATACATTGCATTTGTGAAGAGATCCTTGATTCTCGAACACAACCTTTAATCAAGTATTTATATATATTTGTGTATATAGTGGATCTATATCCATCTATGAGTGTCTGACAAGCAAACTTTATACTTACATTTATTTTATTTTACATTCTTTACTCATTTCATTACAAGGTTATTTCCTATATAGGCGCTTGACCAAGGCAAGCCCCTTCCCCTCAACAATTTCCATTTGTTTATGTGTAGGTGCATATATTGGAGCTATAGTTTGAATTTGTCGAATTATGAACCCAGACACAAATATAGAACAAAACCTTCTTGTTTTAACACCTAGGGTATAGGTTGAACTAAGTTTAATATATACCTGGTATAGGTCAAACCTATTTTGACCTATACCTCAAAATTGACTTGTTCTTAGAGCTTTGAGATTTTTAAGGTTGGAAGATGTAGTCTTTAGGACCCTAGGCCTAGAATAGTTTCCATTTTCAACATATTTTATTAAGATTTCTACATATCTAAAGTTTCCTCCCCTGTTGACCTTCAAGATGAGTACATCATCATCTGCATTCCTTCGTAGCACTTGCTTTGGTACATCAGATTTGATATCTTGTTGTTTATCATTGTATAAGTGTTTGCTTTACTTTATTTTGTATATACTCTACATTTTTGTTCGTATAGGGAAAGCCCTTAAAATTACATTGCATTTGTGCACTTTCATCCTTTAGCTCGATCTCGCATTTATGCCCTTAAAATTACATACTTTAGCTAGATCTTGCATTTGTGTACTTTCATCCTTTTGGGTTCTCCAAATCATATTTGGCTTAAGGATCCCATTTTAGGGCCCTTCCTTTTTATATGTGTGAAGTGGAGTTCTGTTCACCCTATACACCTATACAATTTAATCTTAGAGTAATTTTCTATTAAAATAATATTAATTTACAGGCTTTGGAAAATGATAATAAATGTTTGATGTAAATGAGTTGTCAATAGTCTCATGCTAGGTAATGGTAGCAATATTATGAAAACATATGTCACTATTGATCATTGGCCACCATAGAAGCTCCAAAAAAATGAACATTTTAAATGTTTGGAAAGGTTTTTTAAGTTAATTGTATTGCAAATGTCTTGTCTCTTTTTCACATGACCATGCTACCCATTGTAATGTATTGCTTCACTATATCCTAGACTCCTACATAGTAACCAATCCTTCATTGTTGTTTAATAGGAGAGAAAATGTGACATACCAAATTCAAGTACTAGATAATAAAATGAAATAAAATTCATGGGAAATAAAATTTTATTTTTATTTTAATAACAGAAGTAGTTGCTATCACTTTCACCTGAACATGAATAGTTGAGCATTTTATTACTAACTGAAAGAGAGGATATTTCTTGAATAACTAAGTTCAAATGAAATACAACTAAACCAATAATTTCCATTTCTCTAATTTTGGAAAAAAAACTAGTTCGAAATTTATTTTGCATGAAGAAAAAATTAATAGTATCATTTTCTAAATTATTAAAATAAATAAAACATTAACCAAAATAATTGTCAACACAAAAAACATAGACACTGATAAGCTTAATGGTACAATCTTGTATTTTCCTTACGTTGAGCTCTTAATTATTTCAAGGGAAAAGGAGTATTAAAGAGTATTTACCGCCCAACCATTGATCTTATGATCTTGACCTAAGGACAACTTCCTCCTAGAAGTAGCCAGGCTTTCCCAAGGAAATACAAACACAAGGTTCAATTTTCATATCATTTGAGACTTGGTGTAGAACCCATTATTAGTCCCTGCCTTTTAAAACGCAGGGAACTAATGTTTTTTTTTACCTCCCCTATTAATTTATGCCAGACAAACTCATGATATTTTTCAAAGTTTCGTAAAGGTTGATGTAAAGTTTGATTTAAAATTTAATTATTAAATACTTATTCTCATTTTATGATTGGATATGTGGCAATTTCCTGGGGTTTATTCCAAATTTTGTAAGCCAAAAATTAGAAAATTTACAAGGCAATGTGTGCGGAAGTTTCTAGGTTCCTCCATCTCAAAAAAGGTGTGAACATTTATTAGGCAAAGTACTCAAAATCTAGCCTAAAGCACTTACCGCCTCACCACCATTACCAATCTCCACAACGGACTGTGTTGCTTTAAGTTATGAGAATCATTGGAATTTTTTTCAATTGTTTTTAACTTTTTAGCCTGTTTTTCATCTATGTTAGAGTGGAGTTTTTACACATGCTTCTCTCACCTTTCTTTGTCAAAACAATTTTCCTCTAAGACTTGTGTGTTTGTTGGCAAGTCTCTCTGTAAATCACAATGCCCATCATGTTTGCAAAAATCACAACTTCTCTGGTCTGTTCATTTTTTTAGAGCCAAAGCCAAGAGGGTTTTTATGTTTGCAACCTGTGTAATTCGATGCATAAGTCACATTCTTCCACATTGTCGATGTTCTTCCCACAACCAATTTCCAAGACGTGACAACTTTCTGTGGTTTTCTTTAATATTTCAATGCCATTTTGAGTTTTTCTACGTGAACATCTTGTTTCATTGGTGCGGGGGTTTGTTTCTCATGTTCGGAGGCACTATAACAGTCAACCCCTCGCTTTGCTTTTTGCAATTTTCTACATGGCTGCACAAGCTAGGGTTTTAAGACTTTCTACAATTTTATTTCATGATCTTTAAACAAAATTGTCCGTTTCAAACTAAGGTTTTCACCAGTGCTTATATGTTTGAAATATATTTTGTTAGTGCATAAGTGAAATTTTTTTAGTTATAAATATTTCATTTATTAACAACTATCATAGAAAAAATTAACAAGCTAATTTATATTATTTTGAGCAAATGTGAAAATGGCTAAATAGAATCCCACTATGAAATATTTACTTTTTAGTTTTATAATACATAGAAATCTATTAGAAAGCGATTAAGATTTCTTTATTATCTATTGGGCACAATGTTCAACATTGAAATTAATTTAATTTCTAATCACTCTTTAATTTTTTATAATAAATTAACTAACAAATATAATTTAATTAGTTTTTTATAATAAATTAATTAACAAATATACTTTCATTAAGAAGCCAACCCACACCAGAGTATAAAAAAATTAACTTATACAAATCTATGACTCAAGACTAAAAATACACACATATATCTAAAAAATCTATGTCTTAATTACGAGTTCACTATATTTTAACTTTATTTTCATAGAGAATTTTCTATATTTTTGCAACCAAAAGTTAGTGAACAGATCACATATAGAATAATTAAATGATTTAGACTTCATTTTACATAAAAATTATCAACAGTACAAAGATAGGGACTCAAGCTCTTCCTAGAGCTCGTGTTGTCATAGTGAGTCAGCCTATGGACATCTTCGCCTATTAGAGTGACCTTCCTAGTCAGACATTACCCTATTAATTATAGTGATTGATAGCTACTACTTGTAGCATAGTACCACCTTGACCAAGATTTTATAGGTGCCAGAACTATACTCAGTCTTGTCATCATCACCAGCAAACTCGTACCATTGAGTCCTTAGACTCTTTAAGGTCTCCACAACACATGTAGGACTTGTTCATTTGACGTAAAAGAAAAAGTTTCATTAACCTAAGAGTGGTAATACACTGGTATAAGCAGAAATTATAAGGTTTTAGATAGTTCATGACCAATCTACAAGATGTCCCTTCCACACTACTATATTTTCCCTAAATTAGAGACTTCATAGATTATATATTAACCACTACAGTCCATCATGTTCCAACATACCAAATTGTGTCATACAGTAATCAAAAAACATTGACCTAGGTGATCGTTTGACATTTGGAGTATCATAGTATTATTGAAATGCCAATTTATCAACGAAGAGAATATGAATGTTTATACATATCACAACTAATGAAGACACTCCTTGTTCGATTACAGGTTAAAATCATTGGTAGAAGATTAAGGTTTTTCTTGACCACCATGCATTAATAATGTTTTTTATTTGTAGCATTGAAGATTCATAACTGATGAGCAATTTCATATCTTATGTTCAGATTCTCAGCCGATATGCAGATTCACAATTAACATGCAGACTCATACCAATATGAAAACTGGTACAATTATGCAAGTTCATACCCGTTATTCAGATTATAACTAATACAGAAGTTCCCATTTAATATGCAGATTATATTTTGACTGGGAGACATACCACATTGTGGCACACAAGGTGTTATGACCACTAAGTTTAATTTAAGAATACATTGATTGTAAACTGTTTCGTATCAGAATGCATACTTATCTGATATACATATTATGGATGATATATATAATAAGCAGAATCATGTCCTGAAACAGAATTTACATCCGATACACCACTAAATTGATGATATATCACCATGATAGTTTTTTTTATATCCTTTGTACTTGCAGATCTAAAGACGGTATTGCAACTATAGTGATAAAGGGTTACATTCCAATTACAGAGTATGCATAATTCACATTACTAAAATACAGAGGTTGTTTCCATTCAATTATGACATGCAAACACACTTTAGTGTGCTAACTAGGTATCTATTTATTGCATAGCAGGTCTGTAAATGCTAAAGATACTCTACATGCAACTCTATGATTCAAGAATTCGATGCTTTGTAGGCTTTGCTATGAAATCAATTCAATAAGGAATGATAAGTAGAGAGGTACAATGAAGTCTTCCTAATGGGGAACTGGTGTTTCGACATACTACAGTAATAGGAATCTTTCCATGGTTCTCGCCGACAGAAGAAATGATGATCATGCAATGAATAGTGAAGTAGCTAAACCTTGCTCGAAACAGAGCATTTTGATTCCTTAAAAGCTAAGTTACCGATTCATCCTGGCCCAAGGTGGATGCAGGCGCTGGTGCGTGCGGATACCTGGAGCGTCCGGAAGCCCCATGGATGCTGGCAGGATGCGTGCAGGGTGGAACGAATATTTACCTACTCTGTTTTCTCGAAGCTTCAATTGAAATCCTACTCCATTTAATCTGCTCCATCTTTGTTGAGATCTGTCTATGAGCCAAAGTTGGAAAGCTTGGCAAACATGGCTGTGAATTGATGTAAAAACAGTATACGCAACTGGCAGAATAACCCCTGCAAAAAGCATAACTAATAAGAATCGAATATAATTTGCAGACTCATTGAAGGAGCAGCAGCCTCTTAGTATCCAACGTGGGGCTTTATCAGAGGAATTTCCAGAGAGGATTGGACTAAGCCCACTGTATCCGTTGACTACTTCCCAACCAAGTATCTGACCTCTACATGCAGCCACTCCCCGTATTCTCATTTTCTACCCCACAAAACTTTTTTTTGAGCATGGGCAAAGACGGAGAGTCTAGGAGAAATAGCGATTTGAATGAAAAGGGAAGAGAAATACAGCAGACTGAACTTTTATAAGAATCACACTTTTATAATAAAAAAAATTGTTATTGTTTTAGTTTTTGAAAACAAAAATTACATATAAAATTTAAAAATATTAATAATATTTTACAATATTATATATATATATATAGTAGTATTATATATAATGTTTTGCAATATTATATCTATAATAATATTTAGCACTACCATGCACGGGGACGAGTGTACTTGGGGTACTTAGTGTACCAGTACAACTATTTTTCAAAATAAGGGACGGGAGTACTTGGCTATATCAAACTTTATTTTTAACTTTACTTTTATATTTATAGAAAAACTGAAATTATGAGTCATGGCAATGGTTTTTCAAAACAAGAATAGTGACAAAGTTTGCAAATGTAATGTATTGTTTTCAGTTTCAGATTCGCTATATGTTTGTAATAATAATATATGATAAATGTTTAGATGCATAACAGAGAAGGCAGACTTTAAACATGGACAAGATCATAAATCATATAGCAATGACATTGCAAATGATAAACTTCTGACTTAAAGAGTGATAAAGTTTATTGTTAATCAATATTGTATCCAACGGATTAGGTATTGAATCAAGTTTGATAAGCAACAAGCTGATATGCAATGAAAAACCCAAAAATAAAATCAGAAATCTTAATCAAGGTCCTTAGCTATGATGCTTTCCATTAAGTACCCGGTACTTGGGATATAGGTACCTGGTACGTGGGTATGTGGGTAAGCGTACAAGGGGTGTAGGTATGAGTACCCATGCAACCTTGCTATTATGTTACATAATCTACATATATATATATATATATATATAGAGAGAGAGAGAGAGAGAGAGAGAGAGAGAGAGAGAGAGAGAGAGAGTTTATCAAATGCATCCGCATCCCCCTCAAAAAAATCACACTTCTCGCATCCACTTCCCATATTCACTTCTGAATCTGCATCCAAATCGGTAGCTTAGCTTAAAAGAACTGATCCATGAATAACTTTTCTGCTAAATGAATGCAATGCATTATAAGATATGTCACATGTTTTATTTGGTTGAAGCGAAGATCACATATATGTGGATCAAGCTATGACCTTGATGCACTAGAAAGGTAAACAAATGGTTAAACTTGATTTATCAAGAAATGGTGCTGACTCAGCGTCGTGATAAAAAACAGCAACATATGCACAATGATATGCAGCACCAACAATGTCAAGCTCTCGCCCAAAATGTCCAGATCTCTCATACCAAACCAAAAAGAATACCCAAATTAACTGAACTAGAAAGGAAAAAGGTGGCTTGAATGCTCATGAGTAACTCCGTACTCACGGTAGCAAGAGGAGTTTCTCTGCTACCTCAGCAGCCAGCGCCCATTGGATCAATTATTCCAGTTTGGTTGACTTATGAAAAATAAATAATCATGGTAATATCAAGTCACCCATGCACTACAAAGCAATATTGTAATTATAAACATATACTATGTGCTTATGCATTTATTAGTGTGTTTGTATAATTAAATGCATACATGCTAGGGACTTGGTGAAAATTTATGCATAGCATACTTAATTGCTCAATCATCATAGATACATCCACGTGATCATTTTGGAACATGACCATATGCATGGATCTGCACATGGTTGCGTAATTTGGATTCATACATTTTGACGATCATTGGCATACGCATATACATCTATTCATATCTATACAGATAATATATCTTACACATGCGTCTGTCTCTATATACTCGGGGGTCACCTAATTATACACTTGCTTTCTATGTTTTAGATTAAGGTAAAAGCAAGTTTTGAAGGGGCCTCAAAACCCTTTACATCAAAGAGGAAGATAAACTATTAAGCACAACCAGGTTTTAAAAGGACCTGAAACCAGCGAAACAACTAAACCAAGTTTTACAGGGACCTGTGACCAACAGATGTGACCAGAAAAAACAACCATAAAAACACTAGAACCTGGACAGTCCACAGACTGGAGCAAAGCAGCCTAAAAAACCACCCAAACCAATAACCAGCAAACTAGAAACGCATCCAATTTACCATCACAATAAAACCAGTCAGCAAAAGGGAACATAGGATTTTCCTTTTGATTTGAAGTTTCCCTTTCGCGACCGAAAGATCATATCTAAAGGGGGAGCAGAAGACTTAGTCTTCTTCCTTTTAACTGCAATCCAACCATCCTCAAACTTTGCTGCCTCAGCAACCCAATCCTCAGAAGACAAAGACCCATGGAACCCAGGGGACGCAGAAGCCGCAGCAAACTCCCTGTGAGAATCAGACAACTTTTGGCCCCTAGGAGGAACATCCGAAACAGGGGGAGAGACCAAAACATCCACCTCAAACACCGGCTCGAAATGAACGCTATCCTCAGCCACAGAATCCGCAAGAACATCCGAAGAATGTTCCACCAAAGCATCCTCCTCAACCACCGGCTCAGAACGGACGCTAGCCTCAATCACAGAATCTAAAGGAGCAACCCGGGGCTGTTTAACCGTGTAGTGCTCAGAGGAGGCTCCTGACCACCAAGAAGGTGGTCACCTAGATTTGGATCTCCCAGCAGCACAACGAGCAGCAATGTGACCCGTCAAGAGACAATTCCTGCAACGAAAAGGGATACCCTTGAAATCCAACAATTGTGTCCAAGAACCCCTCAAGGAATCCAAGAAAATCGCCTTAGGAAGGCCCTTAGAAACATCCAAGTCAACAAGAAAGCGTGCACAAGTCGAAAGGAGAATATCCGAAGTGTCAGCATCCACATATAAGAAATCGCCAATAGCATTTCCAATAGTTTCAAATACCAAATCTTGCCAAAGATGTAACGGAAGATTAGGAAGCCGGACCCAGATAGGGAACTTATTAAAGGATTCCGTGAGTGGATCAAAATCCATATGCCACGGTTTGGCCATAGGTGGAAATCTGCCCAGCCAAGAAAAATTATTGTGACACAAAATAATCATTCTGTCACTGGAACTTTGAAACTTAGCTATAAAAAAACCTTTTGCACACAGGAAGATGTGGACATTATTATCTATAAGTGGCATCCAGTTCTTGAAGATCCAGACATGTAGATCAGCAAGAGAGGGGCAGTAACCTCGGAAGCAAAATATGGCAGCCAAAGAGGAAAGCTCTTCAACCGTATGAAAAATATCTTCAACAGAATCTAGGTCAAGAGAAACCTTAATAGGTTTTAAAGCACTTACTGGCTTCACAAGAGGGGGTTTAGATGAACCTGCATGAGGGGGAGTGCCATGTAAGCCGGCTTCGAAGGCAGCCACATCTGCAAAAGATCTGCCCACCGAACAAGGAGGTGACCCAAGAGCCAAGCGAGGGGCAGAGGAAGCCCTAACCCCAAACACAGCAAAGGCCGAATGCAGGGCAGCCCCTTCCACAGACCGCCCAACATCAGAACCACCCGCACAACCGGCAGGAGCAGACACTGCAACGAAGGATGAGGATGCAGGAACGCCTAGATCAGGGGCACAGAATTTCGTAGCAGGAGAGGAGGCGTGAACGCCATGAGCGGGAGATCCAGCATTTCGAACAGGAGCGGGAGACCCAGCAATTCGAACAGGAGCGGGAGCCATATTGAAGTTTTTTCCACTTGCTTTCTATGTTTGTTTATTTGTTTTTCGGAGTTTCAGTTTTTGTGTGTTCTACATTTTATTTTGGGTTTGCTCTATTTCTGCCTAGAGGAGATACATGAGCAACACTTGACCACCTAGAATTGTGATCTTGCATTGAGATACTACAGTTTTTACCATTACAATTTACTCAAGGTTATATTGAACCTTGATTTTAAAAGTATTATAACAATTAAAAGAACATACATGAGAAGCTTCATAAACAACCACCAAACAAAAAAATTGTGTAATAATTATTGACAGTGTGCAATTGAAAATTTGAATGTATAATAGGCATATTGTTATTGATTCAGAACATAAGAGTAGCAAAATATGATCTGCTTACAAAAGGCTCCTATCAAATTATAGCATCTAAGTGTAACGAGATGAGTTCAAAACTGTTATCCCATTATTCATTAACAAAAGAATGCCCTGGCATATTTTACATGATAAGCAGAAACATTGCAGTCCACAGATTTCATTCCAGTCTGCATCATCTTTTTGAGGTGCCAGTCACCTCTTTAAAGAATGGTTAAACATTTTTGAAAGGTTCCAAAATTGCTGTCCCATACATCAAGATATGCATCCATATAAATAAAACAAAAAAATTGCTCAACCAGGCTATGCATCCAACAAGTTTTAATCTTGTGGATCAATGACTCTATCCACTCATGTTAGTCATTGACAGAGAGGCAGACAATTATAAGAATAATACGAACACTTTTTCTTTGTCGACTGTGCACGAGCAAAAATATTCTCAATGTAATAGAACAGTTGTCCTTCATCTGCTACCTCACTGCACATCTGATGATTAAGAATCTGGATGTGGGTCTGACGGAAGAAATGCTGACTGTAAATTGTGATGAATACAATGAAAATGTTCATCAAATTCCAAAAGATCTCTTATTTAACAAGAAAGTAGGGATCAAAATCTTGACACCAGGAAGCACTCTTCAATTCCTGTAGATCCTTCGAACCAAGGTTGATGGCTAGTTGATTCTCATAAGCTTCAAGCATTTTTATATAGAGATTTGAAATGAGAGGATTTGAAAGCAATGGAATCATCAGTTCAATAAGTTCATTTAAAGTGCAAAGCAATTTCCTCTGACAATCATCTTGAAATGTATCATGATGCTCCTTCCCATGTGGATGACATGCAAAGGTATAAAGTCCCAGAAGACACGGATATATAACCTTAAATACATCCTGATGATTACCTATGCCACCCACCCAGCTCATACTGCACTCTAAAGCAATACAATGCTTGACAAATGATATTATCTTGGACAAATATCTCATCCTCCATTTATGTATTAATATATGAGTTTCTTCCCTACTACTCACATGGGTATCTGCCACTGTAGTGGAACGAACTTTTCCATTACCTTGAAGGTCAGATTCCAATGCTCGGCCATTAAGAAGCCTCTGCAAATGCAAACAACAAAGCTGAGAGGTCAGAAGTCTTTCTTCATGATGGTTATCAAGTTCTTTGTCAAATAATCTGCGAACCATTTCCCCACTTTTTTTCATTCCAATCATAAGATCTTCTGAACCAAGCACCCAATTGGCAAGACAATCAAAATATACTGGCCAGTGAGTAAGGTTAGCCGTCAGAAAATCAAAGCATAACTCAAGCACTCTTTCAACTTGGGCAGGCACAATGTTCTTCACATTGCTATAGCTACATGATGTGGAACTCATTGATCTTACTACAGCAACAGCAAGCCTCTGTCTCAGGTTGATATCTTCATCTTCTAAGAGCTTAATACATATGACCCATGCATCCAGTATGGCTCTGGCAAACAAATCCAGCCCTTCTGACTGATCCATATTTTTGTCATTAGTGTTCATAGAAAAGTTTACCTTAAGAGATAGCCCCCTGTTGGAAATCACTGAGCCTATCCAGCTAACTTCTTCCAGGAGTCCAGAGGCTGCAATGCCCTCTGCAGTGGCATTCCTCATCTTTACGGATTCACATGGATTACTGTATTTCTTGATTAGACCGCTCCAAGAACAAATGCATTCACAGATTTTTCTCCACTGCTCTAACCTCTCACATTTGACCACCTGCTCAGCATGGTTGTTCATTTCACTTGGTGAAATCTCCGACAAAAGTGAAGATTTAACAAATTTGCTGACTTGCTTAATACAGACTCCAAAGCATAGCATCAATGTTTCTTCTATCTTTTCATGCTTTGCAGTTCTCTGAATTTTCACAAGCTTAGACCAGAAACTGAGGACAGCTTGATTGTCCATCCAGCAAAGATTATTTTCATCTTTAGTTATTAACTTGTTGGAAATCGGAATATCAAATGAATAACAGAGGAAAAGAACTTGAAGAGTGCGCCGTAGACATTTAGGATTTGTCTCCAATTCTAGTCGCTCTAGTAGAGTGGCTTGCAAATTAGCTTGAAACCATTGATGGATATTATCAACAAAAGTACCAAATCCTTTGTTGACAGTCTTTGACTCAAGCAATTTGATAAATTGATAAAGTGTCTTTAATGCAATCAGCCTGACTTCATATGTAGAATCAGATAAGCAACCTTTTAGTCTTTCAAGAAAACTTGAAGAATCTTCAAATCTGGATGCAAAATTTGAAGATTCAAAGTTATAACAAGAAGGTGAACTGTTTGGAATTAAATGATGCATGCTAGTATCTGCTCCTGGACCTTCTGCACATAAGATTGGATGCTTCATCAACATTGTATTGAAATAGAATGCAACTGCCTTCTGACGAAGGTCTATTCTTGTTGAATCATAAATCTCAGATTGGAGCACACCTGAAACATCTAAACATTCAGAGCTAAAATACATAAGCATAATTTGGATTTTCTTGATATGACAGCTTGCAGGACATGTTCCTGCAATGTTAAGTAAGCCTTCTAAAACCTGCAGATAGACAGCAGTGACCATAGAACAAGAACAAAGCTTGTTATTACCAAGCCCCGAGCAACTTTCAAGTGCTGGAAGCAATGCATTGATAATCTCATCTTTCTTAGCCACATCTGGTATGATCATGCAGTTATTACTTAAAAGAGAATCAATTTGTAACAGTATTCCATGAATAGAATTGAAAGAAATAGACTGCCTGTTCAATGGGGGTACATTATCCAAATTCTGTGGAATCCTCAGACCAGAATTCACCAGATCCTGGATATCTACTTTGGGCAATCCACTGGCAAGGTCTACCAATATATTCAACAAATTCTCCCCAGATACTAATGGCACTAAAGCTTTTGATGCAAGAATACGAACTCTTAAGTTGCACTGAGTTGCGCATCTTCTGATATAAGGCATGAAGACAGAAGGATTTAACCAATCTTCAGTTCCACTGCTGATTATGGAAGGCTTCAGTCGAGAGAGAATGATTAGAACAGGAACCAAACTTGGATGCAAGCTTTTTCCCAGCTTATTGTATCTCCCATATTGGGACACATCTTCTAACTGCTTTGTTGCATTATGTAGCTCCTTTAGAAGGAAAGGATGTAATGTTGGGTACCTTCAAAATACAAAAAAATTATCATACCATTAACTGTTATCTAAAATGTAGTTGGTTGAGTATCAATCTAGATTCCTGAAACAAGAAAAATCGAATCTCACAGTTTTAAAAGAGGCACACCAAGAACAGAAAAAAATCAGTGTCACTGAAAGCTTTAAAAAGAAATAAAGCTATTCAGAATCTACTACTTGACAATTCATTGTCAAGACATTCTCCTGATGGCTGATACAGATTACATATATATCTTAATGTAAAGTTTCGAACTGAATGGGCCAATTACATGTGAAATAATCAGTAGCCTGTATGAGAAATACCTGTGGAAAAATTCAAACCCAGTCATGGCACGGCGTGCTGATTCTTGTTTATGGTCATTTAAAAAACCAATCATACGATGAACCAAAGCAGTGAAGGCAAGTGTGGCGCTATTTCGCACTTCCCAATAATGAGAAGAGAACGAGCATATTGCAATTATAAGGACTTCTGCACAGAAGCCTGAAGTATCTGTGGACAGATTTTTATCATGAAAGGCAACCTTCAGGGCATTAAATGCATGTACCGTGGGCACCACACCTTCATCTCGCTGCTTAGAAAAGTTTTGAAATTCCTCATTTACCATATGCCTTATGTCAGGCAGAGATTGAAAAGGTACAGATTCTGTACTCCGTGATTTATTTTCCTCATCCAATCTTGGTGGATCACAGTTTGAGACACAATTTCCAAAAAGATTATCTGATTTTGACAAAAAAGACTTTGCAAGATCAATCAACCACCTCATTGCTGAAGGAAGAAGCTTTTTGGGTGTGCCTTCTGGCTCTGAAAGAAAAATTGCAATAAATGCAGCTGGAATCCCTGCACTCCTCCTCAACAGGTCATCAACAGTTTGACCCTTTGCAATTGTCCTTAGCATAAGTTGTTTCATCCATGTTTCAGGCATCTGATTTAACCTGAAATTTAAAACCATGAGAAATATCATATGAACAAACAGTCCAAAAAACATAGAGTAGTCAGTTCAGTTCACAGAAACAAGGCTCCATTAGAAAAAAATTATGAGAAGAAAATGAAGTAGAAATTGTAATTATGTTTTACTTCCAACCAAAAAATATATAAAAGAATCACAATTATTATAGTTAATCAAGCATAAAATTACAGATCCTGCATATATATATATCCCTGTTTGTGATTTTTCCTGTGTGATATATCAGGCTTCTGTTGTTGGGTGTTTCTTACCTAAAACAGGTTAAGGAAGTTCTAAGGTCAACAAAGAGACCAAAACTCCTCTCATCTTAGGATTTCAGAGAAACAACAATGCACAAGTTGCACACTACCCACATAGGGCTCATAAAATTACTTTTAAGAGTTACACAATCACACAAAAACTGATACAAAATTAACCCAAGGATACAAAAGCAGGTGTTCCTGTCCCCAAGGCATTTCGGGAATGGCAGGATGACGAGAACATCCCGTCTGGGAATTTACAGTAAATGAGGGAAATGTTCCCATGTCGTTTGAGGATGCCTAGCCATCACCAGGATGGCTGGGGGACATTTGAGACATCCCAAAGACAGCTAAGAGTCCTCGAAGGCTGGGGAGTATTGTAGTAGTTGTGCCATTTTTATATTATTGATTTAGGGGGTTTCTGATTTTGGACTGCTGTTATCAGTCATATATAGCCGCACTTTAGCAGATCTTAAGATAATTCCCTTGTATCATGTTGATTGTAAGGGGTTTAGCCATTAAAACTACTGAAACAATTATTCTAGCCACCATACTATTGTTTAGAATGAGGTTTTACATGAATTAGGACTGCTGCAACATCTTTTCTGCTTGCATACAATTTGATTAGCTCAACTTGAGGATGATTTTCTACTCAATTTTTCGAAATTCACAGGAAATGTCCTGGGAACTTTGGGGCTTTGGAAAATAAAACTGGGGATGCCCATACGTCCTAGGGAGGGTTGGGGATGCCTTGGGAATGCCTTGCAAGTCCCAAAGACAGATGAGTGTCTCAATAAGAAATGTTAGCACTTCAAAAACATTTTTTTTTATAAAACTTACATTTTGTTAATTTTGAAGTGGGCCCCGCCTTCCAAGGTCACCATAAAATGCTTATTGTTGTTTGGCAATTAGTTCCTGCTATTTGGGGTCCTTTGATTAGTATTTGACAATATTACATTTAGAATCATCAAATTAAGAAAGTTGTCAGTCATGCTACACACTCAGACTGTTTGCAAGGTATTGCGAAAGTCTGGAAAGTGCATTACAGATCAAGAACATGCATTTTTATGTCATTTTGCGGCAATACATCGGTGCTGGGTTGGTCTTGGGTTGTCTTGATTTGGGTCCTTCGTGGAAGATAGGGTGAATATTGGAGGTTGCATCAAGGAACCATCTTACTGTAACAGACCTATATCACGATCAGAACTGTATACCAGACCCTTTTCGTATTAATGTCGATCCACTTACAATGAGTTGGTGTTGTAGTTTTAGAATTAAATGATAATAGTGTGTTTCAAATTGGAAAATAGGCTATTGTTCTTGTTGCCATTGACAAAGAATTCTTAAATGTGTTCTTGGGTTTATTTCATTTGTTTATGTTTTTATTTTAATATTACATGCACACAAACAATAATTCCAAATTATATGCACACTAACAATAATTCCTATGTTTTCGGCCATATCTTTCAGGAGAAAGAGATCTCAGACAGGCTTTGTTCTATTCAGGATTTAATTCAAGAGGATGGGTATAGTGAACAGTATAGGAATATTGAGATGACTATTTTAACTGATCTGCATAATATTATAAGTAAAGAAGAGAATTTCTGGAGGCAGAGATCAAGGATTAACTGGCTTAAAGAGGGTGATCATTATAAGTAAAGAAGAGATTTTCTGGAGGTAGAGATCAAGGATTAACTGGCTTAAAGAGGGTGATCAGAACACCAGGTTTTTTCACCTTTCCACTCTCAAGCACAGAGCTAATAATAGGATATCAGGAATTAAAAAGGGCCAGGTGACTTTGACTAAGGAAAATGATATTTCAGCTGAAGCTGTTTCTTTTTTCTCTTCTCTTCTTTCTTGGGACCCTGTGCTATTAGTGGTGGATCAGAATGAAAATGTGTCTTGTCTCCCTCAGATTATCCAGCCTCGTCACAATAAAATGTTGAGGGTGATTCCTAATGCTCAAGAGGTGAAACAAGCTTTGTTTTCATTACCAGCTGATAAAGCACCTAGGCCAGATGGCTTTCGTACATTCTTTTTTCAGGTTTATTGGGAGGTGGTTATGGCAGATGTGGTTAAGACTGTTAAGGAATTTTTTGGGGCTAGAAGTCTTCTTAAAGAAGTCAATTCTACTTTCCTGGTTCTAATTCCCAAAGTTCCAAGGGCTGATTCTACGGAACAATTTAGGCATATTAGTCTCTATAATTCCTTTTACAAGATCATTTCGAAGGTGTTAACTATCAGAATTCTAAAGATTCTTCCTTTGATCATTTCTCAGCAACAGACTGGTTTTGTCCCTAGTAGGCAGATTTTGGACTCTATCATGATGGTTCATGAAGTTATTCACTCCTTTGAAGCAGGTAAAAGGGAAGGGTTGCTACTCAAGCTGGACCTTTCAAAGGCCTATGATCAGGAAGACTGGACTTTCCTCGATTCTGTACTCCAGGCTTTTGGCTTTGATCAACATGTTCGCAAGCTTATTTCTCAACCTATTTCTACTTCTTCGCTTGCCATTATGGTCAATGGGGCTCCTTCTGATTTCTTCAAACCTTGGAGAGGTTTAAGACAGGGTGATCCTCTCTCTCCTATTCTGTTCATTATTATGGCTGAGTGTATTGGTAGGTTGATTGGGAAGAAAAGATAGGAAGGGAGACTAAGAGGGATTAGGCCCTCCTCTGGGAATGTTTTCTTTTTCTCATCAACAGTTTGTGGATGACACTATTATGGGAGGGGAATCTTCTATTAAGAAGACCAAAGCTATGAAGGATCTTCTGGATGTGTATATCAGAGGATCTGGCCAGCTAATTAATTGGGAGAAGAGCTCAGTATTCTTTATCAATACTCCTGTTCACAGACAAATGAGGATTGCTAGGATTCTTGGGTGTGGGATTGGTTTAGCAAGAAGTTGGCTAGGTGGAAAGGAGCTACACTGAGCCAAGCAGGTAAATGTCTTTTGGTTAAGTCCACTCTTCAAAATCTTCCAATGTTGCCTTGAGCCTCTTTGGGATACTGGCCAAATTTGCTAACAAGATGGAGAAGATCCAGAGAGATTTTCTGTGGTTTGGTCTAGAGGAATGTAAAAGGTATCCTCTTGTGGCTTGGGTTAATGTTTGCCTCCCTAAGTGCCATGGTGGTCTTGGTATAAGAAAATTAAAACCTCTCAATAAGGCTCTCGTAGCCAAACAGATATGGCGCATTATCAACAGTAAGGGGGAATGGAGAGATGTGTTAGTGAAGTATATTAGAAGGCCTTCTCTAAAGTTTTTGCTTAATAATGATGATATTCCGAATGGTTAAGTCATTTGGAATGGTATCCTTAAGGCTAGAGATTTGGCCAAAGCCAAGACTAAGTGGAAAGTGGGCAATGGTGATGGCATTCTCTTTTGGCATGATAATTGGTTGATTCAGGGTCCTCTAATTAATAATCCTATTTATGGGAACTGGGCAAATGTTTGTATCAGGCAATTTGGATTAAAAGTTAGGGACTACAAAACTGACCAAGGATGGAGAGACCTGTCTTCTATCTCGATTGACCTCAAACCATTAATGTTAATTTTGAACTCAATGATTCTTAATAATAAGAGGGATGAACTAATATGGAAGGATAATCCTAATGGTTTTTACTCGGTTGCTTCGGGATATAATTCTCTCTGGAGCTTGAAGGAGAAACCCCTTTAGGCCAAGGCTTGGGTTCCTGGCCTTACTCCAAAGATAAACATATTTTTCTGGCTAGCTTTACAAGATAAAATTCTTACACTAGAAAATTTGAAGAAAAGAGGCCACCATATCCCTACTAGATGTATTTTGTGTAAACAAGAGGAGTCGGTTAATCATATGTTCATCCACTATCCCTTTTCCAAAGAAGTTTGGGATCTTCTTACTAAGAATTTGGGAGTCGGTGCAAGCCAGGTAATGTGTTGGATTTCATTTGTCAATAGAATAGTATGTATAAAGGCTCAAACTTGCAGGATTTTAGCACTTGGTCTTTGCCTCACTTCTGTTGGGAAGTTTGGAAGGAAAGAAATAATAGGATATTTAGAGACAGGGAGGAACCTGCTTATGTCCTAGTGGATAAAATCAATAGACATATGAAGGAAAATTACCTAATTGAAAAGGGGGGAGACATTGAAGATGGGGGTAAGAAAAAGATGAAGGAAAAGGACAGGATCTCTAAAAGACAGGAAGTGAAATGGAAGCTCCCACCTGAGGGATGGCATAAAGCTAACTTTGATGGTGCGGCAAAAGGGAATCCTGGTCCCTCAAGATGTGGAGGAGGTATTATAAGAAACTACTATGGTGAAGGGATTGATGCTTTATCTTACCCTCTAGGCCATCAAACAAATCATTATGCCGAAGCCAGTGCAGCTCTTCGCACGATGAAATAAGCTTTGAATAAGGGAGTTAAAAATCTATGGTTGGAGAGGGACTCTAATAACATTATTAGATGTATTAAAGGGGATATCCTCATGGACAATAGCTAATATCATTGAAGATATCCATTTAACATTTGGTAAATTTGATAGCATCCACGTCAGTCATGAATATCGGGAGGCAAACTCGGTGGCTGATTGGTTAGCCAACGAAGCAGTAAAGAATGACATGGCAATGACCTGGAATACCGGTGGGATTATTCCAGTAGATGCCAAAAGCCTAATTGAATTGGAAAAAATCAAGGGATGTACAGGGGAAATGCAAAGATAATTATGGATATTAATGTGAATATGAGTGTAAGGAAGTGTAATAATAGTATATACAATTGGAGCAGACGGATGATGTTATCAGCGTCAAATCGACACATTTTATGGGTCGATTTTTGTATATACCACTTTAGTGGTATTGAAAGACATAGCTGTGAAAATCAAAGCAGTTTCCATCAAAGCATTCAAAGGGTTGAGAAAGGGTTTCAGAGGAAGGAGTTTATGAGAATAGTTAGCACTGAGACTATAGAGATGGTGGGGTAAAGTAGGAAAGAACTAGTAGGCGAGGCGGAAAAATGGAAGCAAAGAACTAAAGTGTGGGAGAAGTTAGAAAAGGGAGGAATTGCCAATTATACAGCCAACCTCCATGGTTACAACCCAACGATTACGAACCTTATGGTAAATTCGTGGAAAGATGGGAGGGTTAAAGTCGATGGGGTTACATATCAGGTGACTGTGGACATCTAAAATTCTGGATGAAGAACTGAAGTTTTACAAAGACAAGGTGGTGTTTGTGAATGTTGTGAAAAATCTTGCAAAAAATACAGAAGGAAGGAACTAGTCAAGAGTGAAACATATTACAAGATGGATTCAATAAAGAAACTATGGAGGTATGTTTTGAGGGCTATTATTGAACATATATCTTTAGACACAAGATTTGATAGAGTTAGGACACACCATGTTGTTCTGCTCAATCATTTTCGTTTTATGGGATTAAGGTCTCTTTTCCTTTTTATTTATATACTTCTATGCATAAGAATATTTCAATACACAAGAAAAAGCCGACTTTGAATCCGGCCCTACATGAGGGTTTGTTGCTTTTGATATATGAGCGTTTCAAGGCTCAGTCTCGAAGCAAAACCCACACCCAAGCTATTGCAGCATCTGAGGAGACGGGGAGTTCAAACTTCTCATCTGACGCGGATGATGTTCAAAGTATAAGTTCGGAGGATGAAGATGTAACCCCTTCGTCCAAAAAGAAGGATAAGGCTTCTGAGAAGAAATCGTCTTCGTCAACTAAAACCCCGTGCAAGAAAAGTCCTAGGGGATTAGGGTTTAAAATTGCTGGTCAAGGAGATGAGGAGTATAGTGAGGAAGGGGATGGGATGGATACTAACGAAGAGAATAAGGAAAAGGAGGATGTTAAGAGGGAGGAGCCGGTAGCTAAAATACAGAGGAGGTCTAAGGAGGAGGATGTGCCCCCAGTGGGGAAAACAGATCCTGGGCCAGAGATATCAGCCATTCCTCTTTCCCCAATATCCCCTCCTAAGGAACATGATGAGGAGAAGATAGAGGATGAGAGTGGAGAGGCAGTTATAAAAGACAAGTGCCCTGTCTAGAAAAATTTTAATGTTAGAACATCAAAAATGGGAATAGTGAGAGAAAAAATGAACCCTCAAATCCTTGAAGGTAAAGAGGGAAAGCTCTAGATAGAGGAACTCATCGATCCGGCCCTGGTGGCTATTACTGATAATGCAAGGGAAATTGGCATGAATTTGATGAATAATGCTAGAAATAGTATGATAGACAATTTCAGGTCAATTAAATGGCTCTACCATGAACTGGAGGAGGTCAAAGAAAGAGTGGGTCATCTAGAAAACCAAGGGAAGAAGTTAGAACATGGCAATTTGATCAAGGGGATGGCCTTAGATTGTTGGAAAAAAGAATTTAGAATCTGGTAAATTACAATCATAATTTGGCAAACCAGATGATTTCAATTCTGACTTCTCTTAATGAAAATATATCTTCTCTTGTCAGAAAGCTGAAAGCCAAGGGCTTCCTAGAGGATAATGAGGAAAAGGACAAAGCTAGAGATAGGATGGATGAGGACATGACTACAGACATTACCGTCAGCAACTTGGATCAAACGGGTCAGAAGAAGTAGGAGCTTATGGCTGAGGAGATCCAGAAGGCCTATGAAGCGGCGGAAACGATGCAAGAGCTGGAAAGAAAGACAGAGGAGTAACATAGGTTTTTCATTTCCTGTCCTTTGGTCTGACTGGTTTCTGTAGTTTTTGGTTTTTGGCTTTTTGTCTGTTCGTTGTTCTGGCCTTTTGGTTGGCCGTAGTACTGTCGCTTGGCTTTAGTGCTTATTATCAGCCTTTTGATATGTATGGATTGTGGCTGGGCTTTTGTTGCTTATTATCAGCCTTTTGATATGTTTTAACTTTTGGGTTTCAAGATCCCTGTAAAACTTGTTTTTCTAATCAAAAACAATAATTCCAAATTAGGAATGTCTATTGAACATTGAGTTTGACTATTCAAATGTTGTATGTTAAGGTTATATGATGTTTCAATGAGATGGTTTATCCATGTTTTCGTATGAATGTAATGTATATATGCGAATTTCCCTAGATATTTTATATTTTCCCTATATTTATATAGTCGTCCCCAAACTTGGCAAAAAAATTGCAGTCCCAAAAACTCGTCCCCCTCTCCCCTGTTTTCCCCATTCCAGAGACTCTGGGTACCCCTGGTTGGAACTCAAGAAAGTTATTATATTGCTCAACTTGAGGTTTTATATATTCTTCAGCTCATAATGAAAATAGTATGGTACAGCAAAAACATGGTGGTAGGCTCATAAGATAGCCTTTAGCATCACAAGAGATTGCAGATATCCTCAAGCATAGGAGAGAAAACACAATTTGCTAACAAATCCATAAGAAGCATTATATGACTTGGCTGAATTCCTTTTCTAATCTGATTCAAGAGTGGAAGGATAAAGTCATGGATCTCCTTCTTTGCCTCCCTACAGTTTGCATTCATTTGTTGATAAATTAAATAATCCTTCACACTTTTTTATTATTTACCCTGAACTGGTCAAATTGTTTTCAAATAAATGATTTATTTTCAAGGGCCACATGAAAATGTTCTCATGATTAATTCATGCATTGATATTGTCACTATCACGTATTGACACATCTCTCTCTATAATATATTAATATATTTTGAAATTTTCATATGGACCTCCCAAAGCGCATCCCCAAATGCTGTGGAACATAGAATTAACCTTCTTGTTTGGCAAACAACTACAGTACACAACCTGTCATGCCACCCTCTGGTCCAGGAATATAACAGATCACAGTAAAAGCATGAACATGACCCCAGGATCTAGACCGATTGCTCAATTAGAGGACACAAACGATCGATGCAGGTTCAATCCTCACCCATAAAATCTGATTTACCTAGCCACACCCAGGGTGGGTCCCCTACAGGTTATTGTGCAGCTCAGAGGATTAGTCTCACCTAACCTGGACTGAGTTGGCAACAGGGTTGCAAGCCATGGGGACGCCTCTGAGATAACAAAAAAAAAACTAAAAGCATGCTCATTGATTAAATCAAACTACAGCCTTCAAACTATATTCTAGACAGCTGCCTAAAAGATGACACTAATTTAATTAAGAGTTGTTTGATATTAATTTAAAAGATATCATCAATAAAAATAAACAGAGATTATCCTAGAATAAAAGAGAATAAAACTGTAATTAAGAGTCAAGGGTTGTGACTCTTTCAAAAGGGCAAAATTATGAAAAGGCACGACTCCTCCCTCATATGGAAATATATAAAAGGGACAAGGAATCATTTGGAATGGACATCCAAAAAGGATCAAGGAAATAAATTAAAAAGTGCGAACTTTGATTGTGAATGGTCGTGTCCCTTCCAAATGGCAGAACTAATAACATGTCGCACTCATTCAAGGGTGCTAATGGTGAAAGATTGTGTCTCTTGCTAAAAGGGAATTTATGATAAAAAGGTGAGACCTCTCCCTCACATTGAGACATTAAAGAGAAGGTTCCTTTCAGTAAAGGGGAAGATCGAATTGAAGAAGAAATGGAATACACAGCAGATTTAAATACATTTATTGTGGCCTTGAAATATATGCATAATACCGTAATTCATATTTAGATGACAGTCCTCCTTAATTTCACTTATATGTATATACATGACTATTACATGAAAAACCAATATAATTAATGGCCTAGTGCTTAAGTCTTCCACTAACATCCTTGAAATGATTGGGGGTGGTGTGGGGAGAAGTAGAGTAATCACAAGTCGGGTAAATCCCAAGATGAGGGTTAAGGACATGCAAAGCTGTCAGGGATAAGTCTCAAGATCGGTATGAACATGTGTTCCTAAAACCTTGAGGAAGCCTGCTTATAGATGGTTTCCAAGCACCCTATCACAATTATTCCACCAGCCTCCATTAGAGTTAGGGAAGTAGTGAGGATGAACCCTAAATATATTTGATTATTTATTACATTATGAAGAATTGGATGTTTTCTAATCTCACTAACTTAACACATAAAAATGTTTAATGATGTATGTTAATTATTGGGAAACAAATAGCCTCATCCTAGTAGGGGGCATTACAATTGGTATCAAAACTTCGATCATGCCATCCTGCAGGGTAAAGACAGGGTAAAGATGAATCAATGAATCATCCTCCTCAATATGAAGGAATCTAACAACAAGTGTTTTCATGTGACGCTCCACATTTGGTTCATACCCGATGTATTTCTACTTATCTCACAATACACATGCAAATTATGGTGCCAACATCCTCTCAATACAAAACTCTAGTTTATTCAAACAATTATAGGGTTTGAACAGACACAATAACAAAACTTTTATAAAGAGGAGGAACATCAATCCCAAGAGAGGACTAATTCGACCTCAAGACCAAAAGGGAAGATCTGATTCTTTTAAAAGGATTGCAAGTGTGTACGGTTATTATGTGGCAAACAAACTTCTGATGGATTCACAAGAAGAGATATAATAAAAAAGTTGAAAATCAAGTATAGCTATGGACATATATGTCTGAAAAGCTGTGACCATATTAAATATTATAATCACCCATAAGGATCCATGATGATATATATAGAAATTAGTATAAAAACAATTAATGCACCCAATCAAGTTCTATTGAAAAGTGAGACTCTTTCAACAAATTTTCTTTGATTTTACCATCTTCCTCAAACTTATGAGAGCAATTTATGCTTGTAACAAACAACAAACAATGGTCAATTTTCCTCGCTACATTGTTTTTCTCAAGACATTAAGAAGAGAATTAATGAGAGATTAGTGAGGACAATAATCAAATAAAATCATAAATAGAAGCACAAAGCAGTGATCAAGCTACCAAGGTAGCAATTATATTAACACATAATCACAGCACTGAATTTGTTTGACAAGAAAATAAAGACAGCGATTTCTTAGGGAACACCACAATCAGCAATCAGCAAATATGTTGTCCCAAATCATATGGGCATCGATTTATTATTTGAATGATCAAACAACTATAAATGGCAACAATTAATGATGAAAGGTGGCATCACTGATATTAACAAATAAGAGACTTGAAACTCGGGGAATAAAAGTTTATTAAAGGTTAGTGATCAATAACTAGTATGCAGTGGCTGTTCTCCAAGAGATACAATTCAGAAATGTATTAGTAAACATAAAGATGGCAAATAATCATGCTGGCCAATTAGACAAGAATGGATAAGTCTCAGCAAAGTCGATTTTTATTATGATTTGCAAAGGATGCAATCATATAACTAATATGCTGAAGCAGTTCATTATAGTGTAATGACCTAAATAGTAAATATTTCATTTGTTAAAGAAAAGAGGTGCAGTTGTTAGAGATGCATTTTGTTTGTCTGAGAGGGAAATTTGTTGTCCAAAGGAAATATTTGTCAAATGGTGAGATCTATTAATTGCAAAGTTTTCAGAATGCATGGAGGTGCAATTACTAAGAAATCATTTGTTATGAAGAGATGCGAATTGCTTTAAGGTGGTGACTATTAATGAGGAAGATGGGTCTAAGGGGAGTCACTCCTTTGAGAATGCATAAAATAAACTTTCTATGAGAATTTGAATTAGAGTCTGAAATGCGAATGCCCCTCAATAACTCAGACTTATTCCAGGTGTAAACTAAATATTGTTTGCATAGCTACCCTTTTTAACTCAATATGATAAGCATACAAACAAAACAAATTACAAATTCAACATAGTTCCTATGGATAGGGCAAGGTTGTAAAAAATGTAGGCAGTCCCTAAAACCAAAAGGATACAAAACTAATCAGATACAATCATTGTTCATATATGAGGAAAGCTCACCCTTACACTGACTCGAGGAGATATCAAAGATATTATGCAGACATTGGTCCTTCATGAAAAAGAAACTACATATCTCCAAAGGTTTGTCATGGACCCTCATGATTCAGTTTAAGAAATGAAGTTAACATTGCTTGAGGGCAAGCAATTTTGGGAAGGGCAGACTGTCATGTCCCCGTCAAGGAATGTACCAGATCACGGTGTTAATAAAAAGCATGATCACAGCCTTACTGATTAAATAAAACTGCAGTCTTTAAACTATATTCTAGAGAGCTGGCTAAAAGATGACAGTAGTTTAATTAAGAATCATTTAATATTTTATTTAACAGAAATCATTTTTTTAAATAAATAAAGAGAATAAGATAGCAATCTCCTAGAATAAAAGATACTTAAATAGTAACCAAGGGTCAAGAATTGTGACTCTTTCAAAAGGGCAAAATAATGCAAAGGCACGTCTCCTCCCTCATATCAAAAGATATAAAAGGGACAAGGATTCATTTCAAATGGGCATCCAAATAGGATCAAGGAAATAGTGTTTGTTCTGTAATCAGATGAGCAGGAGGAATCAGAGGTACAAATCTGATTTAAATAAGAAGTGCAGAACTGATTGTGAAAGGTTGTGTCCATTTCAAAGGGCAGAAATAATTAATAGTTGCACTTTTTCAAGGGCGCTAAAGGAGAAATGTTATGTCTCTAGCCAAAGTGAATTTATGATAAAAAGGTGTGAACTCTCCCTCACATTGAGAGATATAATGCATAGAAGCAATAATTGCCAAAATTCCCAATTATAACCAATCAAAATCTTCAATCCTAGAGCCAGCCGATTTTTTCCCTAAAAATATCCTGATTCTCTGAAAAATCGTTGAACCAAACTTCAATAACCCTTTTGCATTTAAAGGAAAATTGCAATCATATTAAAATACCTTAAAATGGGCAAAATATTGTACAAAATCACTGCAAAAACCTGCAGAAGCCTACAAAAAACTCAAAAAAATAGTGAATCACTTAGACAAAGGGTTGATTCCAGGAAGGAAGTGAAGTCAAAGTGAAATCGATGTGGAAACATTTTTCTACTGTCCCTTTGGTTTTCTTTTTGACCTTTGGGAGCAAGAGGAGTAATGGTGGTCATTAACCGAATTCGAAAGGGCCTCAATCAATCTAAATTGTGGGAGATGTGAGATAGTTAATGAATTTACTCCAAATCGTGGTTTCAATATAAACTAGGCTCCCTACACACCTCACCCCATGGATTTTGATGCAATCAAATATATAATTAATATTATACACTACTACTAAAATTATAACTATTATGCACTATTATAGATGACCCTTTAATGAAAAAGAAGAAAACCCTATAGTTCATGATCAATATTATAAATTAATTACAAAAATTTAAATAATTATTGACCACTATTATATATCAATAGTTACATGACAAACTATAAATAAAAAATAATGGAAAATATATAATTTATATATTTATTGTTTATGTATACTTAACGTATTCAAATTTTAATATATGTCCTCTTCCGGAGGATGTATAGGCCTTGTTCAAGTAATCGTTGCCACTTCATAAAGAAAGGTTGGCCCAACCTCCCTACCAATTGAAAAAAAAAAACTGCAGATTAAGCATCCCTATGTGTGTTTGATTTTTAAATTTTAATAAACACATTTAATTTTATCATTAACATTGGTCTCCACCTAAAATAGAAGTTGCCAAAACCAGTGGTTTGCTAATCATTTACTTCAACTAAATGTCTTTTATTAACACCCCATATAAAAGGACATACCAATTGCCATTATGGAATATAAAATTATATAAAGTATTGCAATTGTAGAATATGATTTGATAAGCTTTCTCAAATATTGAACTACCCCTGCAAACTTCTTGCCGCAATCACAATGAAAGTTTTGGATCACTTTGTTGAAGTATAGCTTCAGTCAAAGTAATTCTGAACATTTCAAACTGGTTTTATGATTATATTGAAGGTAAGAATAAACAGATACATATACCTATAGATGTGTGTGTGTGTGTGTGTGTGTGTGTGAGAGAGAGTGCAATCAATATTCTGCCGCCGATTCATATCGGGCTTCACTTGTTATTGAACATATTGCCATCACTGATTTATATCGGGTGTTATGCATTGGTTATAATTTGTATCGGGTGTGACTACTGCTGCTGATCATTAACTTAGTAATTGCACTGTTATTAAAGGATAATCAAGTGGTCATGCCCACATGGGGTCATGACCCTAAGGCCACGTAGAGTCATGCCCATGCAGGGACATGACCCTTCGTTGGTTATATAATATCATTGCTTCGGCAGGGACTTAACATATATCAATCACAAGTCATATATGCAGTCCCAGCGACCTTTCTATCTTGCAGATTATTGAAGAACAGACTACTAATCCTCATTCAAGTAGAAGATTCTCCAAGCATTGAATACTATTCTGAAGTCGAAGATCTGCAATTCACAATCTGAGATCAAGTAAGTGATCTGATTTATTACAGTCTGGAATATAGTTTATTTCTATCAGAGATCCTATGCATTAACACACTTCAAAGTGGTTTCCACTTTTGATAAATTCCTAACAGTAGCTAGATCGGTGTCCAGAAAATTTTGATCTCAATTATTTCATGGACTCGGCTAATATTTGATCTAAGACTTAGATAACTATTTGGTGACTGCCCTCTTCAAAAGTCTGATTAGTTTTGATCTCTGTTACTTCATAGACTTGGCTAATATTTGATATAAGACTTAGTCAGCTATTTGGTGACTTCCCTCTTAAAAAGTTAACTAGATATTTACATTTGTAATCAGCAATTCAGCAAAATTAATATAAAACAAAAACAATCCATTTTCTATAATTCATTTTGATGTCACGTACTACATAGGCTTTGCTAATATTTGATTTCACACTTGGGCAACTATATGGTGACTTCCCTCTTAAAAGTTAAATGAATATTTTCCTGTGCAATTAACAATATGAATATAAACTTCCGTCCTTAGAATTGGGCTAAAGCCAACTTCAATGGTGTGGCGAAGGGAAACACCGGAAAAGCCAGATGTAGAGGGATAGTTAGAAATGAAGTGGGAAATTACATATGTGCTATCGCTGTCCCTTTGGGGATTCAAACCTGTCATACCACGGAAGCCATGACAGCGTTACATACCATTCAAATAGCAAAAATGGTGGGTTGTGAAAAAGTTTGGATGTTTGGAGATTCCAAGAACATTGTAAATTGTATAAAAGGCAATTATGAGAAAGCACAAGATATTAAACACATCGTTGATAAAATTAAAGCCATGGCTCAAATTTTTAGTAACTTTCACATTTCAAATGACTTCAGAGAAACAAACTCGGCTGTCGATAAATTGGCCAATATCGGTACCTTCACTAAAGTAATCAATACTTGGTATGGTATTGTCAATATAGGAGAGGACTTAATTAATTTAATAAACAAGGAAAAGCTAAACTTCTGAGCAGGGGTTATCATTAATCTTGATGGAGATGAAAATCTGCTATGATATGATTACAAGCTGTAGTGACACAAACAAAAAGCTTTAACTCATTAGTATTGGTCTTATTACCTTGCTTTCTGGGCTAACATTTTTAAGAAATTGAATTCCTCTAGTGCTGTGACTAGTAAGCAGAGAATTCTCCAGAAGATGGGTGGCGATCTCAATTATGTGGAGCCAGAGTCTTTTCAGTGGAAGAAGAAAAAGAGAACTTGGCAGATTCTTCTGAAGAGTGGCCTATTGAATCTCCTTGAGCAGTTTAAAGGAGCTGATGAATAAATAACTCAGGACTACCAAGAACAATGACAAAGTGATCCTGCACAATCGGAAGGTGGACCTCTTCGTGAAGCTGATTACTAAAGTTACTGGTATGCCGAATGTGGATAAATAAAAATTTATAGACATAAAATATGCTAAAGATGGTGTGGAATTTTTTCCCGAAAGCACAAAAGAAAGAGCTAGATTGGTTAAGAAAAATGCCATTTTTTCTAAATTACCCAGATCAAGAAAAAGTGGACAAATTTGATGAAGGCTATTATGGAGTATATCACATTAGATGGTAGGTTTATTAGGGTTTGAAATTTCCACTGTGTTCTTAAACCATTTCAGACATGACAGGAAAATTTTGTTTCCCTATTACTTGCATAGCTCTCTGGTTAATAGTTTGACCAAGTACTGTAATGACCCTGCGAACCCAATTTTTCATGAGGATTTAATGAAGCTCATTTCTAAATATTGTGGTAAGCATAATGTGGGGAAGATATTGGGCCCGAAAGACCAAGCTAAAGAAATGAAAACTATCCAAAAGAAGTGAAAACATGATCAAGGCGAGAGAAATGATGTGAATAAGGGCAAAAATGACAAAGAAGAGACTGAATCTCCGAACGAGTTGTATTCGGAGTCGGAAAAAGAAAAACGCAAAAACAAAAAACCTAAGGGATCTAAATCAGATGAGAGCTTGAAGATGACAAAAGTTGTAACAATGACAAGTTGGAAAGCACTGAAGAGGAAGGGGTATCTAAAGAAGAGGAAAATGATGAAGAGGACGAAGCCGAGGAAGCCAAAGAGGAAATTGAAGCCATGGAAGAAGGAGAAGATGTTAAAGAAGATAATGAAGCTACTAATCAGGAGGACAACATCTACACAGAGACCAACCAGGATGAGATTGCAGTGACTATTCTCCATGAAATTGGTGAAATCAGGGAAAATGAGGAAACTGAAGGAAAAGAGATTATCAAGAATGATAACTATGTCACACCCCTTTTCATTTGATATCTTTATACTCATGTCATTATTGTATTGATGGCGATGCCTTAGATGAGATTGCTATTTCTTTAATGGTTTTGTACTTGTGCCCTAAGCAAGAAAAATCTAACCTGAATAGTGGTTTTGTTGCCCTAAATGGTTTTTTAGAATATTATTATACAGTAGTATAACTTTTGTGCCCTGGGCAGTTTTTGTCGACTAACAGTGGTTTTGCTGACTTTGCCTTAAGCAGATTCTGGTTTCAGGAATTACGGTAATTCTAGTTTAAGACTCTTGGTTTTGATTTGTTTGATTATAGTTTGTACCTAAATCATGGTTAAAGTTACGGGTTAGTACTTGAATTTAGCTGAATATTAATAAGATATTTACTGATGTGGTAGTGTAATCAATGATGAAGATCATGCTAATTTTATTTAAATCAAGGTTTAACCACTTATTCGAATTGGATGCACGAAAAACAGGGAACAAACCCGAAGGGGTAGGGGGCATCACTGGAAAAGGGGATGTGGGATAACCAAGTTCTGAATCCTGGAAGTGGTAAGACCTGACAAATTGAATTGAGTGGCCAAGGTGATTAAACTCAAGGGTTCCTCTACACTTCCTAATCAACGAACGACTTATTAATTTTAATTTTAATCCATTTTCACCCTCACACATTGACTTGAACTGGAGTAGGAGCCTTAGTGTTAATTAAACATTATAATATTAAAATTTTAAAAAGAAGAAAAATATATATAAACCACTTCCAATGAGATTGGGACCCATCCATTTTCACGTTGTCCCCTTAGGATATATCCCACTTTGGATACATTTTCCCTTACTTTGATCCCTTAATAATTTATATAATATGATTCCAACTACGATGATGGACTTAATTTTCCCAATAGCTATTCCATCCTCTTACTTATCTCACCAATCATGGAATACTTTTAAAATACGTTTCAAATTTACGAGGTAGAGAAATACATTTGATATCCCAACTTTAGAATAAGAAGGAAAGGGCCCGAATCAGTTGAACAGTTGCATGATAGGAAAAAGAAGATAAGAGAGCCACGTAATCCATCAAATGGCTAAGGTTCCAAGGATTCCATGAAGTTCATAAAGGCTAAAGGAAGAAAGGAAAAAACTATTTTCTCCTGAGTTTCCAGGATGGGGACGGCAGGGGACAGCGGGATGGGTTTCTGGGACAACAAATTTTTTTGTCAATATTGGGGATGGGGTAGGGACGACAAACAGGGATGAAAAAAGTGACATTTTTGTTTTTTTATTTTTATTTTTTGTGTTGAAAAATTGGGGACGAATGCAAATCCCCAATGAAGTCCTCGGGACAAGGACGTCCCCATCCCCGAAACACTAGCTTTTTTGGGGGGAACGCGTCCCCGAGGAACATAGTGAAAAACCATAATAGAACAAAAAAAGGACTTCATATCCACCACCCCGCATTAGAAGATAGAGCAATTACACGATTCTAGAAAGAAAACGAGTTAATAGAAGACGAGTCTTGGGTAGGAAGATTTGTGTGCAGTCGGTCTGAAAGAACCAGAAGTATAGCTGCAACTTCACCTCTACTCCAAGGACTGTGAATTACTCCAGGCAAGTAACGATAATTAGTAGCATAATGACATATAGTTGTTCAGGATACTTTACTGCCCTGCCATCAATATTGGTTAAATGAAATTAAGTCATTCAAAAATTTCTTTCTAGTTGAATAATCAGTATATCTTAATAAAGGAAGAAGTTTAGAGAACTTGCTGATAAGAATTGATTGGAAGCTCATGCTAGAACAAACACATCTAGTACGAATGTTCTTGATTCTTGATAACCTTATTGTGGAGCTCGAAAAACTTCTTGTGCCTGTCTTCTTTATCGATGGCTATTACCTGGAGACATAGGCAAATAGTGATAACCATTCACTTGAATGTTCAAACGTTAAATATCCTCACATCTCCTAAAATATGCCAAGAAAGCTCCTTGCCACCACCTCATTAAAAGATAGAGACTCTGCTATTCATTAAGGCAAGAAAAGAACAACAAACCTAGAAGAACCAAAAAGAATAGAACTAATAGATCACCCCAAGTAAGGTCTGAAAACTTGTGAATTGGAGGATTTGACTGAAGTACGTAACGACAGTAACCATCGTTCCAGCCACCCTAAAAACATGGTCACCTTGAGAACTGTTAACATTGAGTTACTTTAAAACGAGCCCTTGCAGAGCCACATCTTTAGAAGACCCAATTAGTGATAAAAAGTTGACCCTAATTCAAGGGATAAATCTGAAATAAAGTGTTGGTCTTTTCAATAGAAAACTTCCTCAGAGAAAGAATCACTACACAAAAAATTTGAAGATTATACTGCACTAGTTGGGACAGTAGAAAGGCTGAACTATACTTGTTTCTAGTAAGACTCAGTAGAAGTCAGAGGAAAGGGTATTAACTCGCCTTATATGGCCAGTCCCCCAACTCTTCATTCAGAAGACTAGATGAATTTAGAAAAGAACATAACTCTAATATACAAAAGGAAAACAAATATCTCATTAGCTCCAATGATACCAAGAAGAAGTGTAAACTATACCAAACCTGAGATTTAACACGAAGGTGAGGAATTGACTCCTGATATTGGAAATCCTTGGCCAAGGTAAGATTAATGGATGTCAAAACAGACCTGCTAGATACATCCATGACAAAAGTTGCACTAGAGTAGCCCGAGGCTATAGACACGACTGATTGCAATATAAGTGTCTCTACATTGGATTCCCAAGAAATGTGGCTTGATCATCCACCATCCCTCGCAGAGGATCAGGTCTACTTTGGATCTCAAAGCAGCCTAGGAGGAGTCGGTTACGACCCATGGTTGGGTGGTCAAAAGCCCCAATGATGCTTTTTACCCTAGATTGTGACTCAAGTCGAAGACTTGGTGCCTTGTTTATGCAGTATCCACTCTGTCAACTCAACCTCACTACAAATTATGTGAGTACTCTTTTTTTTTTCAGTTGTTGCAATAACTTTCTAGAATATTAGAAAAGTAAAGTATGTACTGATTAGAAATGATAAAGTTGAACTTTCGTTTACTTATAACATAATTCTTGTAAACTCTTTCCTATTAAGAAACAAATTGATAAATGTTAGTTTATTTCTACTCATGCTTGTTAGGTATAGATAGATTATAGTTAACTATGCCATGTACCTTCATTTCTATTAATAATAATAATAAATTACACTTTGCTTACAACTTCCTTTAAACAAATATATCACAGATTAGCAAAACTTTTGTTGTTAATTTTTAGCTTGTTACAAACTGGAATCTGACCCAAGACAGTGGGGGTGAAAGCCTTAACCCTTTAACTATGAAGGATCCTTCAAGCAACTACAATTCTGAGAAGGAGGAGCATAATTTTTCTCAAACTAAAGCTACAGGGGACAAACGGAAAAATGAAACTACTTCCTATAGGAAGAGCGAAGAATTGAATGTCAATCGGGAAGGACCCATGAGTATTTTGCAAACTATCAAGGCCAGGTATTCCTATTCTTTCAATTTTGACAAGTGGATGGTTGAGGAAATTAAAAAACTCAATGATGGCTTGCAAGACATGAACAAGAAGGTTGAAGAAATCCAAAACGGCAGTGACAGTAAGGCTTCTGACAACAATGCTGAAAGTGAATTCAATGTAATTATGGAAGTCCAAATGCACCAGATGAATGAACGAATGGAAAAGAATGAAGCTCTAGAGACAAACCTTCTGCTCCATAGTCGTTAAGATCTCAGGGCCTCAAGAACTAACCTCAAAGGTCTACATGAGTTGCTCGAGAGCTATAAGGAAAAGGAAGTTTTAGTGTGGAAAAGGAAGTTGGCCCTGGTAACAGAACCTGATCTAGCATGAGGAAAAACACCGAGGTAGAAAAGAAGGAAAGCCTAAGGAGCATTTTGAAATTGTTGAATCACTCCAGAGGCTTAAGAATTTGGAGGAGACAAAGACTCTCCTTATGCAGCTGGTCTAGCTGGTTCTTCCTTGTCCTGTTTTGTTCGGTGTTTGTGTGTCTGTTGTTCTTAGTGTGTTCGTTGTTTAGCTTTTTGGTGTGCCTTGTTTGTGTTACCTGTTCTTGGGGTAACTGTTGTATCTGATGAAATTATTGAAAACCTTTCTATAAAGAGAATGTAAAGGGTTTCTGATCCCTTCAAAACCTGTTTTTACAAATCAATTGAAAACAATCCGAATATAAACGACAAAATCAACTTTCTAAAATTCATCAGTGTCATTCTATTTTGTTTTCTCTCTGTATCTCTATACTTTGGAGATGCCCTTTATTTTTTATTTTATTTTTAAGTTTCTCGTTTTCTACAATTTTTTACTTTTTTTTCAAATTCAAATTTTCCCCTTTTTTTCAAAAAATCTATTACTATTTGGTTTGCCAATTAATTCCTCAAATGATTTTTGCTCCTACTATTCATTTGAGGAAATGGGGAGATCGGATTAAATAATAAATGGAAGACACAGCAGATTCAAATTAATATATTGTGGTCTTGGAATATATGCATAATACAAGAATACAGATTTACATGATGGTCATGCATAATTTAACTTATATGCATATACATTCACAATACTTGAAAAACTAATATATTAATGACCTAGTCCTTAGTCTTCCACTAATGCCCTCATAAGAATAGGGAGTTAGTATAGGGAGAGGCAGAGTAATTCATCACAAGATGGGTGTGTCACAAGGGACACGTATTTTTGAAGCCTTGAGGGAGAAGTCCCGAGATACGTATGAATGTGATACTGAAAACTTGAGGAAGCCTGCTTATAGATGGTTCTTAGCACCCTAGCACAATTATTGCACCACATATAAGATTGGTTATTTATTACATTATGAAGACTTAGATGTTATATAATATCAATAACTTAATTTAAGACAAAACAATATTTAATGATCTATGTAAATTATTGGGAAATGATCTATGTTCAGGAGATAAGGATGTTCCAGTAAATGACTCTTTTAAGTTAGAGAAAGGTACTTGAAGAAAGCAAGACAAAATGTGTATAATCTAAATTTCGATAAAAAATTATACAATGGATAAAGGTACTTGAAGAAAGCAAGACAAAATATGTATAATCTAAATTTTGAAAAAAAATTATACAATGGATATGCAACTCAAAAGAATGTAAAGACAAATGCTTAAGAAATAAAATAATAATATTATAAAGCATGGTAGGAAAAAACTTTCTTGGGAATAAATCAGCAAATCCAAAAATTAAGGTTGAGAAAAAATTGGGTTAAAGTGTTAAAAATGGAAAACATCAGACAAATTTGCCATAAAAATAAGATAAAACCCAGAAACCCTAAACCTTGCAACCAAAAAATAATGGAAAATTGTGATTTTATTGCAGCTAGCAATTCTTTTCCAGATATAACCAGTAGAAGACTTGCTAACCAGATTTTTTATTGAAATCGTGATTTTTGAATTGAAAAAAACAGGATGTCTTGAGAATTGATTGAATGCAATTGAATGAGAACTTCTAAAACTTTATTTTGGAATACTGAAATAGATATGAACAAAGGAAAAGATTAATTATATTGATATTTCATAATCATCATCATAGTATTAAACAATCAAAATGTAAACCATATTTTGGTATACCGAAATAGATGTGAACAAAAGGAAACGATTAATTATATTGATATTTGATAATCATCATTATGCTATAAACAATTAAATTTCAAACCACAGGCACTTGGATATGACACATAGAAACTACAAGAAGATTGCCGTTATTTTTTAAGCATTGTATAGGAGTCCTTAATGATTAGTGCATGTTCAATCAATTGATAAAACTTATATATATTTACATGTCTTAAGCCTTATTGTTCTACGTGCGATAATGTGACTATTTTCTTATGGTAAATCAATGGTGTTGTAGTAAACAAGGGAGATGAAAGCTCCTTATATAGATTTACAAAGACAACGTGTCCAAGAGAAACAATCGTAAACTGAAGACAAAAATAGAAAGTACCTAATAAACTAAAAATTAACTAAGATGATCGTTGAATAAACATTACAATATTCTAATACCCTCTTTTAATGGTCATTGTACAACTACCCTATTAAAGACTGTACATGTCTTCTGTCATTAATTCTTCTTAACATTTTTCTATTGTTGAGACCCCTCCTGGATCTGCAGAATGTATATGACAAAAGAGTTGCCCAAATCCATCCAATCTAATGTTGAAACAAAGGTATTACTCCCTGAAGTCAGAGACGCCGAGATGAAATTGAGACCTAGATTTTTAGGAAAATCACTAGAACCTTTTTGTAGATGAGCACTATGCCCCAAAATAGGGTTCAAGATGATTCATCAAGAACAAACTGCAAAAACCCATGATTTTTAGGAGAAATTTTGGAAAAATAAAAAACACAAATTTTGGGGTGAAAATTTGATCAAAACCAGAGACCCGAGACATTGATGAATCATGAAAGAATACAAAGCTTTGTTTTATAGGGAAGTTCAAAAAATGGTAAAACCCAATAGATAATTTATGAGGAAAAAAATTATTAAAATGCAACAAACAGTTTTTGAATTTTTTTTATCAAAATCCATTATATAATTTTTGAGAAAAATTTTATTTAAACACACTAGAATATTTTTCCAGGAAAACTATTATAATATATAGAATATTTTTAAGTTCAAAAAATTATAAACCCATCAAAATAATTTTTTAATCGAGAAAAATACACAAATTCTACCATGATTTGTGTCAAAACATAGCACAAAATTGTCATCAACCCTAGTTGTAGCGGGTTACAAAAGAAAAGCCAGAGAAGACCAAAAAAATAGAGTTAAAAAAGAGCACACGCCATCACAGCCCAAGAAAACTGATGCCTAGAGCAGAATTTAAAAAATGCAATCATCATCGCTATAGAAAGCAAAGGCATAAAACCTTTGTCAGTAACACGCAAAACACTAGGCGTGAAAGATGTGGGCCAAAGAGTCATAGTGAGCAAAGAAGCAGGTGTTGAACACAGAATAAAATGGCACTCAAACACTAGAATGCAACTAGGCACATCTCGAAAATGCAAGAATATAGAGGTCGTGCAAACACATAAAAACATGATAGAGAGAAATTGTGAAATCTTGACATAACTTTGATTTGCAAGTTGAAAACTACAAGCAAGAAAAATAAATGAGAGCTTGCATCACATAGCAAAAAAAAAATGAAGATATGCAAGCACCACATTCATAAACAATGTGAAAATCGTGAACCATGAAAAATGCAATCTCCAAAAGTCTGTGACTGCAATCTAAACAAAACCACAATTCTTAAAAAACCCTTGATGAAAAAAAAACTCTGAGAGGTTTCGTTTCTTGAATAAATGAAAAAAAACATCAAAAACAAAACTTCAAAGTGAAGGTTTAAGAATATTTTGTTTAAAAAAATTGCCAAATCTTATAAAAGCCCAGCGACCTATTTAAACACATCTTTTTGGTTATTCTTTGTTGAGTCCTAGCCAAAGTTTTTGTTGAATCCCAAGTCTGAGTCCTATTTTGGGTTCTCGAGACCTTGCCAGGTCTGAGTTTTCAAACTATGATTTAAATTGCAAAGATGGTTCTAAAAAGGAAGGGTTGGTGAGGAGAGAACTGGAAAATGAAGAACAAGTGTGAGGAAGATGGATGAAGAAAGAGAACAAAAAATAAAAATAAAAAGATATTTACAAAATGGATTAATTCATAAAGCAAGAAAGAAATTAGCATTAGTAAAATGGCTGCACAAAAATAAGAAAAAATACTCTTTGTATTATAGTTTCTCTCTATATTATAGCTTCTCTATGTCATTGCCTCTTGAGAATTTGACTCCAAAATTTTTTGCAATAAATAAACAATTTTTTTATGAAAAATATAGAAAACTACAAGTATTTTATTCATCTTTTTTTAGCTTTTGTCAACCACATATTAGCATGTTAGGAAAACCCAATATATAGTATCACATATTGTAATGTCCCCTCTTTAGTACGACATGGCATTGTTCGTGGATTTGCCTATTACAGACTCTCGTAGGCAGATGGGAGTGATGAGAGAGTCATTTTGACATTTATTTGGTATTTGGATGGTTTATAATGCTCTTGGAGATATTATTTTATTTATATTTTATCATATGAGGCCTACATGTTTTAATTCTAAGTTGAGTTGCACTTTTCATTTTATAAAGTTATTTAATTATAAAAGTGCATTATAATGAAATTTTATAATGGATGCTTCTAGAAGTTTTTAGTAACTTCTTAAAAAAGTGAATAAATAGAGGGCTTGGCCTCTCATTTGCATATGTGGGATTTGGTAACTCAACTACATCTTCTATGAGCATTTGCGGAGCTTGATAGTCTGCAAATATTCAGCATAATCCTTGAGAACGATACCTCTCAAGAGATTGCATAACTGAGGAAGTGAAAGACCTTCTGAAAGGTTGCACATTGGAAGTGGTACTCAGCCATTTCATGTTGATCTTCATTGGTATATTCAGTTTGGACAGAGATTTGATTAAGGGTTTGATTTTTTTAAAAGCAATCCGAAAAAAGTAGAACCGAAAAAATAAGCGAAAAAGCAGTCTGAAAAAAGCAGTCCGAAAAAGTAGCTCCGAAAAAAAAGCAGTCCGAAAAAAGCAATCCGAAAAAGCAATCCGAAAAAGCCGATCCGAAAAAGCAGTTCGAAAAAGCAAATCCAAAAAAGCAAGTGAAAAAAGCAGATCGGAAAAAGCAAAGCAGAAGGAGCAGCATTGAAGAAAAATTTTACAGCCATCTACAACCAAGTTCCTTTGTTAGTATTGTTTTTTAGGTGTTATAAGTTTCAGCTGTAGGTGTGCATTATACCAACATTATCATTTTTTTTGTAATCCATGTAAATGCCAAAAGTCTTGGCTATATTTCATGAGCATTGTATTAGAAATTTCATTGGAATTAAGAAGATAATAGTTGTTAGTGTCATTTAAGCAAATTCAATATCATTATTTATCAGCTAGTTAGTTTGCATACCAACTGTTTGTAAAAATGTCAGTTCGCTACAGGTGCTCATTTCTCATGCTTAGATCATATATATGCACTGAATATTGTCAAAATTAGTTGCACACTCATGTTAGGTCATTGTGTAGTCCATTTTGAGTTTTCTAGTACAAAATTCTCATTGATGCAAATTGAAGAAAGAGTCATTTAAAGCAAGCTGAAATAGTATATCAGTCATATGTCCCTTGCATGTGAATTGTTTGATGAAATTCCTTGAGCTTTTATCAGCATTTTTGAGAGCAGATTTGAGGAGGGTCAATACACATATGAGATATATCTTAAAAACAACTAGATAAAGTTTACCCATTGTTCAAGGATGCTCCTAAAAGACTTATATGTTATGGTAAATCAGTGTTGTAGTTGCATTAAACAAAGGAGATGAAAGCTCCTTATATATATTTACAAAGACGATGTTTCTAAAAGAAAGAATCGTGCACTAAAGACAGAAATAAAAACTACCTAATAAACTAAAGATTAACTAAGATGACCATTAAAGAAACATTATAATATTCTAATACCCTCCCTTAATGATCATTGTCTACATGTTGTTTGTTGGTCACAAATTCTTCAAAACATTTTGCTATTGCTGAGACCCTCACTAGATCTGCAAAATGTAAAAGGCTAAGAACCCAAAATCTATCTGAAAAAGAACAAAGAAGGGTGCCCCCTTCTTCAAAATGCTCTGCAAAAAGAAAAGAGTCTACCACTAACTTTGCCACTGAGATGTGTCTGGCACTAACTCTCCTAGAATCAGCAAAAATCTGACCAAAAGATTCAACCTGATGTTGGATAACTAAGTTGTTCTTCTTTAGAAAAAAGACAAACACTAAGAACAGTTAGCACAATTTTGAGAAAAAATCAGCAAACCCTCCAAACTTTGTAGATGAGCATTATGCTCCAAAAGTCAAAACAAACTACAAAAAGCAACAACTTTTTAAGAGAAAAATCGAGGAAAACCCAACACAATTTTTGAGGTGAGAAATTGATCAAAACCTAGCATGGTTTTTAAGGTAAAAAATCAATTAAAACCAAACAAAGTCTGAGACACAAATAATAGAAACAGAACTTGGTTTTTGAGAAAAAACAATAACACCCAACTGATAATTTTTAAGGAGAAAATTAAAAACCCACTAAATAATTTTTTAGGAGAAAATTATAAACCTACAAAGAAATCCCATGCAACTCTACGAATTAAAAAATCAGATATTCTTCAAGGGAAAAAATTATGAAAACCCATCAAAAAAAGTTGAAGGGAAAAATTTATGAAAACCCATTAAAAAAAGTTCAAGAGAAAAGATTATGAAAACCCATAAAAAAAATTTAAAGGAAAAAATTAAAAAAACCCATCAGAAACTTTTGAAGGAAAAAATTATAAAAAACTGTCAAAGAAACCTCCATGTGGCAAAATATGAGACTTCACATGGTAAAATAACACATACAAGTAACAAAATGCACATTCAAGCAATATGCAAAAACATACAACTCACATGCAAATACATGCAACCTTCAAAAATCAGAGACTTGCTGAAACCAAGAAATCACACAATCCAAACCTTCAACCAAGCTTGCAACTTTCAGCAAAAATCTTCTCAGTGTTAATTTATATAGATCGTTTTATATAGATCGTTTTGGTGGAGACTGAACTAAATGATATTTGAATTACTGACTGATTTTATTATAATTCTGATTTAAGTTTTATGTTCTTCCTTTGCAGGGACTGAACTTTGATAAGGGCAGATATATGTATCTATATGTATCAGACTGTGAAGGAGATATATTTTTTATTTGATTGTTATGCCTGAAAACTGTGATTCTTCATTGCCGATTTGATTGATGATCATCACAGCCTTCGAATGGCATTTAAATATACTTAGAAAGGGCTTACCCACGTAGGGTCATGATCCTACGTGGGCATGCTTATTTACTTGATACATTACATGTCGTTTCAAGATAATCAGGGGTCAAAACATGATCACAAGACTGTCAAGATAAATCCGATACTTGACAAGTTTTAGTAATGTGCTTTTTGGTATATGAAATATATATTTATATGTTACTAAATATATATATATATATATATATATATATATATATATATATATATATATATATATATATATATATATATATAATAATATTTATTTATTTATTTATTTATATTTGATCAGAGATTTATATATTAGACTTTTATCAACATATATACACACACACACACATATATATATAAAAACATATAAATATAGAATTTGCTTCAATTCACTATGAGGCTAAATTTCTCAACACAGACAACCCACAGATTTCAAAAAAATACCTCTTACGACTTTTATATAAAAAATCAAAAAAAAATTTATGGAAAAAAAATTCAGATTAGAATAGGCTCGATTTTTTCTTTAAAAAAAGCTAAATTTTATGAAATCTCATTGACTTGCTCTAATAACATGTTATGGTAAATCAATGTTGTTGTAGTTGTATTAAACAAGCAGATTAAAGGTCCTTATATAGATTTACAGAACTAAAGACAGAAATAGAAACTACCTAATAAACTAAAGACTAACTAATATGACCATTAAAGAAACATTATAATATTCTACTATTATAGAGAGAAACATTATTTGAAGTTTACTACTACCTAGGGACATCACCATATGGCTCTCAAACTTAATCATGTGTTTCCAATATGAGAGACGAGTACTAGGGTACAAGATATGAGCCTCCAAGTAACTATTAAAATAAATCTTCCAAAATGTTGAATGTAAAGTTATTACATTAGTGAGTCATTTCTATGCTTCAGAACTAATGTCCTCCTCAAACACGTCCCAGTCTCCTCAAAAATCCCCATATTTCCCATATAGAGACATCCCTAGGGCACAAGAACTTAAAGGACAAATCCCCCACCACCGACTCCTAGGGACATATCTGGACATTCACCTCAAGGAGAGGACATTTCCAGGATGTCTCCTTTGTTTGGGGACATCTTCGGGACACTAGGAGATGACCAAGACATCTAGGTGACTCCCAAAAGTCTCGAAGTTGTCCTCGGGACTTCAAATCATCCCCCATGGACAGAAAATGAAAGAATCCAATATTATTTAAAACTAAGATTGTTTCTGATCTGCATTTCGTAAACCCTAGACCTAATGGTTTAGGTAACCCATCCAAGTTAAGGAGAGAGTTAAGAGTTAGAGTTGCAAAATAAGGTGGTAAAAATGTGAAAATGGCATTTGCCATTAAGGTTATCTGGCTACCCCTAGACTTTGCAAGAACCACTATTACTCAACTCTATCCAAGGACTCTCCAACAAGGGCTCTATCCCCACACCCCCATGAAGAGCACTACTTCTCAACCCCACTAGGGACTTCATCCCCAAACTCTTATGAGGGGCACTACACCTTTACCCCACCACAAGCTCGACCCCGAACCTCCACCCACCATTGTTAATGTTTGAGCAATGATTGCAATGGTTTTTTTTGTTTAGTAGTTTAATTGATATGCCAAAGTTTCATTTGCAATTATTGTACTTATTCTTTTATACACTTCTTTACAGCTAATTATCCAAGTACTATATGTTCTTGCACCACCCCTCCACCATTGTTTCCCAGAACAAATATTTAAGCCAAAAAAAAAACTAGTGATCCATACTAAGGTGTGCTTTTGCTATTGTTCAGTATCTCCTACCTTTGGGAACAATAATCTAGGAAAACTGGAAGTAACAATATTTCTTTTATCAATAATATAACTTCTCCCCAGAGAAAGAATAAAACAGTACTACCTAGACAATGCAATAGGGAGGTTAACTCCATGAAGAGGCTGTAAGCTACAGATATTTCCTAACTAGACTTCCATTTGAAGTAGCAGTTCCTTCCAATCCCACAAAAGCAACCTTGAAAGCCTTTGGCAGGGTAGCATCTTGAATGTTCCACCTTTAAGACATTACTAGACATGCAAGCATTCACATGTGTGGGCTACACTGCCAGAACTCATTTCCTCATGCTCAGAAACAATGATGGGGTGGATTGATATTCAACTAAAATAGATTCCACATGAAAACTATCATAAACTCCTTTATGTCTTGAATTGTATCCAAGGTCTTCTCTGCACATGGTAAAACTCAATTTAAAACAAAAGCTACATTCAACCTGATACTTGAAATATCAAACTATAAGATATCCATCAATACCCCACAGCACCAAGAAGCACACAGAAAGAGACTGTCATGTACATGCTTCAGGCCTGAGTCTTCATGCCCAAACCCAAGCAGCTGGGCACTGACTAGTCCGCTTCCAAATTATTTGATCCATACCCCACAACACCAAGAAGCACACAAACCTAGAGACTGCCACGTACATGCTTGAGGCCTGAGTCCCCATGTCCAAGCCCAATAAGTTGACTGCTGACTATCCCAATACTAAATTTAGTAAATTATGTATTTTTTGGTAATTCCTGAGGATGACAGAGTTCATGTTTTACATGCATTTTTCTTAACGTACCTTGTGGCAATAAATTATATAGGATATTATCTTCATAAATGGAAGTAAAATTTTATAATAAATTGGCCATTTAACCAAACACAAGAATAGCATGTCCAAGAGAAAGAAAGAGCATAACACTAACCTTGGATCACTTGAACAAAGAAGGCGATTGCAGAGGGCTGTGAACCCTGCTCTTGTCTTGTCAATTGCACCATTATGTTTCATAGCTAAAAGCACCTTCAGAAAATGGTCTCCTATAATTTCAAGCTGCTTTACATCAAGCATTGCACTAAAGCTTCCAATTTGTTTAGAGTTGTCAACAAGCCTTCCAGTTTCTCTTCTATCTTGAAACCTGTCAATCTCTGAAATGCATCCTGGTAAGGGAACTTTCCTTGTTAGAGTTCCTAACAGAAGACTCACCTGCAGCAAAAGACGAATACACAAGCAAGCAGCAACTTCAGTATAAATAGAAGCACAAATATCTAAATCAACCAACACAAATATTGGGCAACTCTGAGCACTTATCACAGAACATATGCTACAGACTCAAAAGCATTGTCACAAAAAAATCAACCATTGTTAATCTTGACAACAGGCATTAAATATTCAAAGATCATTGCAATGGAGGAACAAATTTCAAAGCATCAATCAAAAGCACTAGAGAAAATGAAAAACACCTGAATCAAAGAAAATTAAAAAGATATTAATTGAAAGAAGAGCTGGTAAGGAGTTTTTTGGTAGAATCTGAAGAGTTATCCACCTTTGATATCTTTTACATTTATCTTAACTACCTTTGTTATTTTTGTGTACATCTTTTTCTTTATTGCATGTGTTTTGGGTCCCCTTCTAGTTGTGTTTCTGGTGCTTTTGGTTTTGTGGTCTTTTTGTTTAGTGGTTGTGGTTAATTGGTAATGTTTTCTATGTTGGAATGTGGGAAGGCATTTTTATATCCTGGCTATGTTTAGACAGTAATGTCCCCTTTTGGGATTACCCTATATTTTTCCCTGGAATTACAAGTTAAATAAAAACAATTAACATAATATATTTAGAGATATAAATTTACCCAAAGAATGTAAAAAGCAAGATAGATCATGGTTGAGAATCTGAGATACTGCAATCATGTTAGACAATTATTGAAGATATAATTCATAAAATCATCATATATTGACAATCATCTTAATCATATAACATATATAATTTCATTAATTGGGGTCAACCATAATAGGGTATGGATAAGGAGACCATGACAGGGTGCCCAAAGTGATCCTCACATGAGGCCCAAGAGCAGATATATCATCACACTTGGCCTCATGTGGCCTTCCATCATCCATCCATCATGAAGTGGTATACCTAGTGAGAACACTTGCACCATTCCTCCCTATTCATGGTTGGGACTCCTTTGGATCCATTCCAACAATCAATTCATTGTAATGGTTGGAGGGGAAACTACAATAGGGTGCCTAGAGCATCCTTTCCATCTAATAAGCGTGAGGGCGGGATACACCTTGCTTCCCTCAGTATCATATGGCAAGCCACCAGCCATCCACCATGAGGTGGTGTACTCAGAAGAGGACCTCATATCAATTTCTTCGTCCTGGTGTTTCCTCCCTCACTTTGCTAAAACTGATTACTGCAATTAGATGAATCAATTAGAAATCTAGATATTCTACATTATTGCTTATATCTAATATATAAGATGTTATTAACATATTTTCCTTTTAAGGAAAACTGGAATTTTCAAATGGCGCTCCGAAGTTTTCTGCATTCTTCTAAAAAGCTGGCTAGGATTTCGTTTTCCTGTCGGAAGCCCAAGGTTGGCTTTCATCAAGATGGTTGATCTGTGCCCGGTGCCTGTGGTTTTTTTAATGGCATTGCTTCTTATTCTGATGTTACGCACACAACGATAGAGGGAAATTATTGGGTATATTTGTGATTGCATATCTTGATGATCTATAGTAAGACTAAAGAGGAACACCTAATGCATATTAGACAAGTGTTACAAAGGCTGAAAGAGGAAAAGTTGTTGATAGACTTGAAGAAATGTTCTTTTATGAAAGAAAAGATTTTGTACCTTGTTTGTGATTTTTGTTGATGGGTAGAAGCTGGATCCTAAAAAGGTAAAAGTTATTCTTGATTGGCCTACACCTGAGAATGTTGGAGAAAGATCATTTCATGGTTTGGCAAGTTTCTATAAAAATTTATCAAAAATTTCAGTTTAGTATGCAATGCGATGACAAAGACAATGAAAGGAGATTTTTTAAAAAAATTAGGTGGACACAGAGCAAATAAAAGCTTTGAAACATTGAAAGAAAAGGTCACAAAATTGTTTGTGCTTTCTATACCTGATTTTAATAAAGTTTTCAAGTTGATTGTGATGCTAGTGGCAATGTAGTTGGCATTGTTTTGAATCAAGAAGGTAAGCCTATAGCTTTCTATGGTGAGAACTTAAATGATGCTAAGAAGAAATATTCAGTCTATGATCAAGAATTTTATGCAATTATTCAAACTTTGAAGAAATGGAGACATTACTTGATGCCTAAAGAATTTGTATTGTACACTGGTCATAAAGTTTTACAATATTTGGGAAGTCAAAATAAGTTGAATCAAAGACATGTGAAACAAGTTGAGTATATGCAAAACTTTTCTTGTGTTAAAGCATAGAAGTGGACACTCAAACAAGTTAGCAGATGCATTGAGAAGAAGAAGTTTGTTGACAGAGATGAAAGTTTAAGAGCTTGGCTTTGAGGATTTGAAAAACTTGTATGAAATTGGCCCTAATTTTGCAAAACTTTGGAAAGATTGGAAGAATCGCATAACAAAGGAGCAAGATAACTAAGTTGATTATTTCATTCATGAAAATATGTTGCTTAAAAGAATTCATTTATGTATACCAAGAGGATCTATGTGAGATAATATCATTAAAAAGAAACATAGTGGTGGTCTTGTAGAACAATTTGGGATTGATAAGACAGCAAAATTGATTATAGAGAGATACTTTTGGCTACAGATATATAAGGATGTTCAGAAAATGGTGAAGATTAGCAGAATATGTCAAGTAGCTAAGGGAACTAGTCAAAATGTTGATTTGTATATGCATTTGCTTGTTCCTAGTAAAACTTGGGAATATATCAATATGGATATTGTTGAGTTATATAGATCAGATGTAATACAATTATTCTTTAAATTTTGATAAGTTATGATTGGTGCAGATGTAATAGCACTGTCATATTTGGTATGTTTTTTCAATTGCAGCAATCCATTATATTTTATGGAGAATGAGTTATGAATAGACATGTCTCTTCAGGGGCATGTCTATTCATAATAATTATCATTATAATTATAGATAAACAAATTATATATATATATATAATCTCTTTTTTTTAATACATAAATAATAATGAAAAATATGTATGTATATATTTATGTACATCTCGCATATATTGAATATATATATACATATCTTCACTAGAATTTATCTGATAGAAGCTACAAAACATCAACAATCCCTCTTAATTAGGGAGGATAAACAAATGGTTAGGTATTTCCTCAATGTAATATAAGAATATCTATGATTAGAAGATATTCAACATTTTGATATCATAAGTTCTAGCCTCTAGAATATCAACATATGATATTCACCAAATACTTAAAATATTCATAAGGTATGTACACAACCATTCTCAATGATACTTACCATATGAATAATCATGGTCTATTTAAGAAACTTAATCCACCATGCAAGTAATCTTCTATTGCGATCTGCTTAGAAATCATAAGATGTCCATCACAATAAAAGGCCATGGTCTGTTTAAGGAACTTAATCCACCATGCAAGATATCATCTATCATGATCTACTTAGACATCATAAGATGTCCATCATAATAGATGGCCATGGTTTGTTTAAGGAACTTAATCCACCAGGCAAGTTTACAATCTATTATGATCTGATTCAGACATCATAAAATGTTTATCACAATACAAAGTTAAGTTTATTCGTCACCTTTCAATAACGTGTACAGATACAAGTAATAATCATTTGGAAGTCATCACTTCCTAATGATGTACACAGGGGTTAGGCGCAAATAGTCATGAAGCATACTCATGAATCACAATCATCTTAACTACTAAAATTTATTGATCACTGGAGAATCCATCTCAACATGGTCTACTCCCTCTGTGAATCAATACAACCGAGATCACAGAAGGTTGACTAAACCATATCCTCTATTTGCTCCCTCTCTTTCAAGGTTGCCTCTAATGAAATGTCACGCTCCCTCTGAATCTCGATCTCCCTCTTCTGCAAGAACAAACTCAAAGAAAAAGAAAAGGAAAGGAAAGGGGGTTTTATAGTCCACGACACTATGCCATAGTTTTTGGGTTTACGTATGGTGACAATGATATGGGACTACCTCGTACTCTTTTTCGAAAGGCGCTTGGCGCTACAAACGAGGCGTACATACCCTACCCCCCAGTGGGATTTGAACTTGTGACCTCTCTTTCAAGAGTACAAGTTCTCCACCACTAGGCCAACTCAAGATTAAGGATTAAGGAAAATAGCTCTTTTATGCTCCCATAATGGATCTCTTCATATTTGACAAACATTATATCAAATCTATTAAATATAATTTTCAATGAATATATAATTCAAACTACAATTATACATATATTAATAAATACATGTATACAAAAATATATATATATATAGCTATCATATTCAAACTTTCAATAATATTGATATGATAATTTTCAATAAATACACATAAATAATAAATCATTACTACTTTACACAAATTAATCAACACAATTAACTTACCTTAATACTTAACTTACCAAACTAGCGATCAGTTGGCGTGCATAACTAATTACATGTTACTTATAAACATAAATACTTTCTAAGTCAAGGTTAACATCATTATGAATTCATTTCCCCTTTTGGTGATGTGAATGAATGGACCCCTTTTAATATTTAATATGTTTCCTTCTTTATTGGGGAGTGTTATAGTTCTCCATGTGTGCAATATCTCCCATTATCGTCAATAAACAAATCTATCCATATATGTTTTCTCTTATTAATAATAATAGTATGTGGGAAACACCGCTTGGGGGACCCTTTTCGTCCTAATTCTCGTCAGGTAACACCTATTTCTTGCTTTCCAATTTCTTGTGTAGAACTAAGGTGAATGGTATGACTTTTCTGGTATAACCTTTGAGTCTTTGATCAATTATCTTTGGATTGATTCCCAGTTGCTTGTATAGGACTGAGGTGATTTTGTATTTTTTTTGGTGATACATGCACTTGATTTTGGACTAGTCCTGTTAGTATGATTGTATTGGTGAAATATGTGATTTTGATCAATGACATTTCAGTGCTTTCCAATTGCTTGTTTAAGAACTGATGTGTATTTTACGATCGTATGAGACCTTCTGCTTTTCCTGAGCTTAGGGTAGGTTATCTGTATGTCATGTTGGGAAGTGGCTTGCAATGGAGGCCAGAGCCCTAAAGAGGTTGCCTGGGTCACCCATTGTAGGTTGTTTTTATAAGTGATAACATTTCATTAAATGGGTCTAAAATGAATTAGTAAGATATTGGTGCCACATAAAGCCACTAGGGGACCGGAGTCCTAAGACACTGTCAGGGTAACCTTAGAGTTGACTCGTTAGTATGCCTTATCTGTATGAAATGATATTGATGCCGCATAGAGACACTAGGGGGTTGGAGTCCAACGAGGCTGTCAGGGTAACCTTAGAGTTGGCTCATGCGATGACACTTGCATAGTACATTTCCTATGTGTTTGTGTTGCCTCTAGGTTTAGATGATACTTGTGTCTTGGTACCCTTTGAGATAGTTTGTTTTAAGGTGTTTCCTTGACCTAGATGTTAGTTATGACTTGTGTTTTGATATCCGTATAGGACTTGAGTTTATCTCCTCGATGCGGTAGAAGTGGGCCATTTAGGTTCCATGAGGTCGGGTGGTAGTGCATTTTTCTTATACTATTGAGATCTGACCGTTGGATGCCGTTGTTGGATGTGCTTATGCAATTGATCCTTTCTTTCTGATCTTATATTTTTGTTCGATGGTTATATCCTGTTATAATGTACTTGTTTTATCATAGCTCTTATGGGATGATGCATTTTATATATGTTGTATATTCTTTTAGACTTTCATACCCTGTGACTTGTACAGTGGATGATTGTGTATTCTGGTTATGCCAAGTAGCACCTTATGTAATTGTATATTTATTTAAATGGATTCATACTTGTAGTTATTCCATGATATGGAATTGTTTGTGTTAGATTTAATATTAATAAATGTAAATATGATTCAATGTCATGGGACCCTTAGGAGATGTAATCTATTTATGATGGTTGTATGTATGTGAGTTATTGCTTCCACTATTTTATCTCTTGTTGTTATTGCTTCCGCTATGTTATTTGTTGTGGTTTAATTATTATCTTTAAAAAAAATGTTTGACAAACTTTAAGTTAATTTCTTTTGGGTTTCCTAGCGGGGCATTACATATAGTCTTCCCCTCTCAAATTGCTTTGGTAAAAAGCAATATATGCTTGGCAATTAGAGTACTAGTTAGGAAGGGATGCACTGGGATAACTTTTCCAAGCAGGACAATGCTTTGGCTCTTTTGGATTTTGAGAAAGTCTATGGTGGGATTGAGTGACCTTTTATTGTTTTGATGCTTAAGGCATTGGGACTTGGTGACTTCTTTTGTAAGATGGTGATGTTCTTTTCAAAGATGATTTGGCTCAAATATATGTTAATGATGAGCTTTATGACTCATCCCCCCTGCATAGATTTATTAGTCAAGGGTGCCCACTTTCCCCTTACCTCTTTGCTGTAGCTGCTTTTACTATTTACTACAGGATTATTCCTTAGAACCCCTACTAAAGGGTTCACTTTATAAAATTAAACTGAAATACTAACTCCTGCCTGATAAAAACTCATTAAAACATTAAAACTTATCACAATTCAGGGGATAAATCCAATTAGAACTCTAATTATAAATTATGTTTTCCTCAAAATTCAAAGATGGAATTTAATTTGCATCTTATTTTTTCCAAATATATAATTATAACCTATCAAAGTAATGGCAAAATCTTGTTGCGGGTACAGAACATCAGAGAATTAATTTAATGAAACATGTCATGTACATCAGACAAATTAGAAATATACAACACCCAGTGATCAATAACATTTATACAATAATACTGACCTCTTTCATGGCAAGCCAGCAACCAACCATGACAACCTGATCCACTGGTCCCACAGCCTCAATATCTTCAGCATCCTGTTCTTGCATTCCATTCACAGGTTCCTTCTCTTCTGCATCATCTGGCAAACTCTGACTTCTTGAATGCAAATCTTCAACTACGCTTTCTATGTTTTCCGGCACACTTAATGCATTTGAAGAGACTACCCAAAGTGCCAATGATGAAACACGAACCACAAGCCCAAGCAGCCTCTCTATGGTAAGCTGCAGCAAAGAGGCACTTGCCCGAGTACCAGCAGATGTCCAATCCAGTTCTTCAATGGTATAACGCAATGTAAGTAATATCCCATGAATGAAGCTGTGTTCACATGCTTTGACCAGATCCTTCTCACCCTCTTCTATACCCATATTCAACCAGTCAACCAAGGACAAGATGTATTCGCCAACTGGGGTTCCAATAATATAGTCACATGAATCAATCTTTTTTGTTTCTATGACACTATTGCAGAGTGAATCACATCCAAACGATTGACAGTCAGACACATAATCTTCAGCTATTTTGACAATCCACCCAAGATCTTGTACATACTTTTTGAAAATGAGACGCAGAATCAAAGCTCCTGCATCACTTTCTCTGACACGCGGACTACTAACAAGAGATTTTGCCCACAATATAATTCCATGAACTGCCATTTTATTAGAAATACCAGGTAAAGGTGTGGGGAACTGTAAAAGGATTTGAAATGCATTTTCTCTCAACCTATCCCAGCTATCTACAATTGCTCCAACCACTACCAAGGTGGAGTCTGCCAAAAGCAATCCTTTATCATAAGGATAATAGTGACAAGTCCCTTGAGAAGATGACAATGCATAATGTCCATCATCTAGTTTTAGAGGTTGATTAACATGCCAGATATCAATCATAACCAAGAAAAGCTCCATAGCCAAGCTCTTTCTTTCATAGGGAGCAGAAGGATACAAAGAAAAAACAAGAAGACGACTCAACCACTTCATAAACTGATCAAGTTCCTTCACCCCTGATTCCAGTATACTCTTATTCTCGTTCTTACTATAATTTGGCATCAATGAACAGCCTATTCCTTGACCCTTATGAGAATCACAACAGCTAGAATTGACATCTTTTTGCTGTGCAGCTTGTTTCATCTTCCTTTCAATAGCAGTCCGTACACGTGAAAAATACTTTTTAAAAAGGCTGGTCCACTTCATTCGAAAACCTGTAGAAGAGCAGCGCATATTTAAAGGAATTGCAATTCGCATTAGATTCAGTTCTAATGTAGAGACCAAACTTGATGTCTTCGGATTTAAAAACAGAAATTCTGCAGCATCTATACGAAGGGACTCATCAATGTGTGTCAATGCAAGTTTTAGCCACTCCACAGGCACATGAACCTCCAAACCTTTTACATGGACCACAGCCAAGCTGCCCAAGCTTTCCTGTGTATGACCATTATTATTATCTGCGAGTTCTGAAGGGTGGTGGTACAAGTCTATATCACCTTCAATGAAAGCAAGTGAACGAGCTACCTTCAACAAAGAGATACTTGCAGCCACATTCTGGTTAATTGTTAAAGCTCCTGGAAGACCAACTGCACCATCCAGTTCATGCCAGCTAAGTATGTCATTTGTGATAGTTTCACTATTGAAAATAAAACCAAGCATAGGAAAAATCCCATCAACATCAATCTGTAATGCAACAGGTAGAGCATATGTGTTCAGATTAGACCGGAGCCTGACCAATCCAGAAACTAGCCCAGAAATAATGGGAGGTATCCATAAGCGCCTAAAAACTCTATATCCCTCTTCAATCTTGCTCTCAGAACTCCAACAGTCTTCTCGCAGGCGCTCAAGAAAGCATTTCAAGAAAGAAGTTGCAGAACAGCAGACATCATCATCCGCATACGCTTGAATAGTATCAAAAAGCAAACTTGGACTCATCTTTAGGAGATTGGTGGCACCTAACCGCTGAGTCAGAATTGCAAGGGGCATATACCTTCCCTTGCGATGCCCGCCAACCAATAATAGTTCAGATGCAATTCTGTGTAAAAAACCTCTCGACACATCATTTCCCTCTTCTAATTCAACCTTTGCATTAGTTTCCACAGAATTTTTCTTCAAATTCTTTGAGAAAAGGAGCTGTGCATCTATCAGTAACTCAAAAACAATCTGTGCCTGTTTCACTGTCTGATTAAGAGGATCTTCCCAGTTATTCCATATTATTTTTAGTATACGATAAACCATAACCTCTGTAAAAGGATTGTAAGGTTTGACAGAAATACCATGCAGTTTGAGAGCATAATCCAGTTCCTCTTTTGCAATGATGGGTAGATGACTTAAAACAGAAGCTTTTACCTGCTGTAAACAAATCTGTAATGCAGTTATTGCATGGAAATTAAAGTGACTGTCCACAGAGCTTTCACACAGATTGCACAAGAAAGGCAGTATGCCATCAAACAGGAGAGTCCAAACCCTCTGGCCCTCTGTATTGCAGCTCTTACTTGTCTCTTTTTCAAACAAAAGAAGATTTGTGTTCAGAACAGGCCTCGGAAGAGTAGTTAGCATTCCCCTTAATAAACATAGTTTCCCAAAGTTAGTAAAAAGCTCCACCTGGGAAGCCAAATTTCTATTGCACGATTTCACAACCACAGCCTCCAAAAACCCTTGATCACTAGTTTCAATTATACCTAAGTCAGAAGTAACAGCGGCAAATTTAATGTCCGGTTGCTCAAAAATTGCATTGGAAAACAAAAGTGCAAGTTGCGGCTCAGAAATTATGTGAGCAGCAGCACAAAAACTGACCCCTGCAGCCAGCATGCACTCCCTGGAAAACACAGAGGACTTTAAAACATCCAAAATAGTGTTTACGACCATCTCATAAATAGTTTGGCCTTCGTGATGGAAATCTGAAAATGAAATAGAATCATCGTGGATAACTTGTGGAGCAAATTTGTGTGGAAACTGTTGAAGCAAATAATAGACAGAAGACATGGCATCTTGGCATTGTTCCATGGTAGCAGGAGAAGGATAAACTCCCTCCTCAGCCTCTTTTAGTACAGATTGGAATCCATTGCATAAATGAAGAGAAATTATAGTTGAGCATCGTTCTGTTACTTCTTTGAAAAATCCAGACTTAGGCAGGCTAAGAATGGATGTTGCTACACGTGCCAATCCAAATCTATGACATTTTCTTCCCGTTAATCCATACTCTTTACAGAGAAGTTCAAAACAGTCTTTGACAAGAGACTGGTGGGTGACTGGGAAATTATGACAAAAAACTGAGAGGAGACTCCGATGCAATGGCAAAGAGTTTTGCACAAATAATATCTCAAGATACAATGGCATTGCAGCACGAAGGTACTCATCTGTGTTAGACTTGACTACAAGTTCTGTAAAGGCAGCTACAACTTTTTTAAATTCTGTAACTTGAGAATGAATTGAAGTAAGTGCTGATAATTTGCATAACTCGTCAACAAACTTTAGCTTGGCGATTGGAGGAGGAAGCGAATGCAAAGATTCAATAAATGAGGGTGGCAGAATCAGCGAATCATAAGTCCATTGATGCCGACGTTGAAGTGCTCTCCATTTGGCGGACATGTTCGTTAATCCTTCTTTTTCGGAAAGAGCAAACAGCCCTTTAAAATAAATGGAGGTCTCCGAGCAGATTTCTTTTACAGGTGTGCCCGCAAACGGATACTTCCATTATCCAGCATCCCTTCCATCACTTCTCCATGAACAAATAGTAGCTTCTCACTGCCCACAATTTCAATGGACCTTCCAACCAAAATTTCACTGTGACTGATTCCAACTTTCCATCAAGAGATTTCAAGAGACAAGTGGAGATGACCGTGAAATGCTTATTTGGATGGGATTTAGGGTTTAGACTAACTGAATAGATGAAGATATGGGGACAAAATAAATTAACTTCTCTGGCAACTTTCAACCAAAATCAACTGCGACAGCATACAATCAGCTTAACTTCCTTAATTCTTAACAGCTGATAGGTATAATTTCTAAGAGCTTATTTTCAAAGGGTTTAGCATTGACTGCTGAAACACTATTTCAATAGTGTTTACGACCATTATCATTCCTACATTATCAATGTTCTCACCTTAAATTAGGCAACAAGCTCCTAGGTGCTTAGAATTTCTATTACTGCAGTCTGCTCAGGATCCTCTGCAATCTCCCGTACTTGGTAAACGCTGCAAACTGTCGCAGAGAATGCCTTCAACTCTTCTTTGCTGGCCTAAAAAGAGTACTGTCTTACTGATACAACTCTTTCTAAAATGGGGAGAAATGTGTTTGTGTATTTTTTAATTGTTATGAAAATAATTGAATTGCGTGATTATACAACTAATTCAAAAGTATTATTTTAACAAGAGACGCAATGCGTCATAGTTCCTGCCTAACGCATCATGGTTATAGAGGTGTAGATGAGTGAGAATCTGAATTAACATTATGAATGCATTAATTTTTGCCTAAAAATGCACTTTTGATCTGATAGGATTGCTCATATTTTGTTGTTAAATTCTCGTCTTAGAAATGCACTTGTAATTTGATAGGATGGCTCATATTTTGTTGTTAAGTTCTCGTGCTATATTATTATATCTTTGAGCATTTAAGCCCAAGAATAAGAGGCTAAAGTTTCCAATATGGCACTAATACTTAATATCATACTATGATCAATACATATGCTTTAGACAAATTTGCACCTTATAAGTTGACAACTTAAATTATGTGTAATGAGGAAAGATATCCATACCAATATTTGAATTATAAAACTTGAAGAAGTGATGAAGCATTTGGAGTATCACATTATATGTTTAAGCATACTATGCATGCTACTAGACAACCATAAGTAGTTGGAATAACTCTCCCAACTATGTATTATTCTCTTCTGGATTATCAAATGGAATTCACACTATTTTTAATTATTAGCACTAGACAAAAACTAGGATAAAGATATAGAGATAAATAATAGTATACAACAATAACAACATAAACATACATGCAGAAGAAAAAATGATAGATAATATAAAGGAAGAAGAGGAAGAGAGAAAATAGTAAGATAGAGTGATACCAACGAATTAAATATAATTAATTTTTTTAATAAAACAAATAGTCAAAATAAAATCATGGTTGTAATAAAGAATTAAAATATATTATATTTTAATTAATAAAACTAAGAATTTAATTTTTATATTAAAACTCCACATTTCTATAAGAAAAAATAAAATGTATTGAAATATAAAAATATTTTATAAGTAAAACTAATTGTTTAATTTTTACACAATTGGAGAATGTTTACTATTTAATGTTTTGTATTTCCAATTTTTTAATAAAATTAAGTAATTTTTAATTATGAAATAATATCTATACAATTTAATATGTAAATTTATAAATAATAAATAGATGTAATACATATAAATTTGATGATGAATAAATATGATGTAATAAATAAGAAATAAAATATTACTATTTAATTTTAATACATAGTTTATAAAAACCTAATAATAATTTAAATATCTTTTAGAATTGAATTATTTCTATTTTGTGGTTATTTCTTTAGTATTTTTTTGATATAAAATATAATTATTAATTTAATATTAAAATATATATTTAAGTTTTAAATGTATTTAAACTAAATGATAAATTTTTTAAATGCATTTAAACTAAATGATAAATTGTTTAAATAAAAAATATTAATAATAAAAAATACTATAATTTAAAAATTGTAACACTTATCAATTATACATATTACAAACACTATTATAAAACATAATTAAAAAATAATATCGTTTAATTTATTTTTATATAAGTAAAATAATAGTAATAATTTAACCACTTTTATTAAAAAAGCAACGTTTTAAAAAAATAAGAAATTCAAATACAAAGATATAACATATTGAAATTATGTTAAAAAGACATATTTATGAGAGAGAGAGAGAGAGAGAGAGGGGGGGGGGGGGGGCATAATTTGAACTTATGCATTATATGAAGTTTTAGGAACAAGTTATATCAAATAGTCAAAAATAAACATAAATGTAAAATTAAAAATTAATAATAAATATATTTAAAATTAAAAATTAAAAATATTTAATAGATTGTGATAATTAATATTGATTAGACATGTTGTGTGAGGTGGAAGATAAAATGATTTGGAAAAATAAAATCTTATCAACTTGTCACAAATGTGAAAAAGATAAAGTTATAATTAATACATTCATTAATGCAAGATGAAGTTGTTAGAAAATATTTGTATTTTTTGTTGAAGAAAATTAATTTTCTTCCCCACCAAAAATAGTATGGACCAATAGAATGGATGAAAAATATGATTTATAAAATACGAAAAAAATTAGAAAAAGATATAGACATTTGAAATCTCATATAATCTTTTAAATTCTTGGATTTGATTGGTTAGTGTTAATGTCATATTTGGATTGACATGAATGCATAAGTATTCGTGCCTTGGCAGGAACTAATAATAATAATAATAATAATAGGATTGGAGATATGAGCAGAATACATGATAAAAATCAAATAGAAAGATTATGTAGATTGGTGTTGATTTACGGATTTTCTGTAATAGATTTAAACTCTATGTAAGTATTTATATGATGTGAGTTCAAATCTATATATAGGATATTGATAATGTAGGAATGATATCAATAGGGTTGGAAAGATGGTCATATTAAATATATAAAAATAAAAAATAAATAGAAAGATTATGTATATTTAGTTTTGACAATTGATAATATAGAAATAGTATCAATGATGTATTGAGTCGATTCATCATTCTAAAAACTCAATGGTTTTAGTTTCTAGCTCAAACCTAGAATAATTTTTTAAAAATTATTAAGTTGTGGTATTTTTTTTTGTTTTGGCTTATAGCAAGATGGTGATTATTATTATAGTTTATATTTAGCACTTATTGGGAATTATTATTATGTGTGTATTTATAAATATTGTGATGGTTGGATAAGATATACATGGCAAATTTTTATAGGTTATGTTGGCAATTTTAATACTTAATTTTTCTAATTGATATAGGTTGAATAATGTTAGATATATGTGTACCATTTGGACTCATATTTTGTATTTCCTTGGCAAGAGAGAGTGACATGTTAGTGTAGCAACATACACCACAATAATGTACATGTAGTAAGTTTATCATTTTGATTTTATTAAGGTCATTTATAAAAGCTAACATTTCTACTTGAAACTTATTTGATAGCTTATCACTATTTGTATTCATCTTACTATTTGGTAATTATGTTGTAATTGTATTTGGTATCATATGATTATCCCTATCAATGTCATTTATATAGGTTAAATTGCAGTCTGTCATTATTATTTGTGTATGGTGTCATATAACTTGTTTAGAGTCAACTAGATGTGCAATTGATGTTTAGCCGATATGAGTGTAGGTTTATATGTGTCTCTTGTGTTGATTTTAGCGGATTGATTTAATTTTAAATATTCATGGCTTAATATTGAAACCCATTTTAAAATTATAAATGGAAAATAATACTTCATGTTCAACTTTATGAATTAATGGTGGCTTGATGAAAATAAAGTTAGGATTAAAATAATACATAAGGAGAGGAAGTAGAAAATTATTGTCTAAAGTCTATTTATTTTTGGCTTTTGAGAGAGACTGGTCTAAGGGTGATATCCTATTTGTGACTCACCTCATAAATTGTGTACTATGATTTATGACATATGTTAGTGGGAAATGATGACTTTAAGTATATAGAACTTTGTAATCCTACAAACTTGTGTCACTACAAGTTTTGGACATATGAACTTGGACTGGGGAATGATAACAAGTTTTTAAAGTACATCTATATTTGTCATTATGTGATCTATCAAAACTTACTTGTAGTAGTCCCTAAGCTCCAAAGCCCATTCCTTTTCCTAATACTTACTCGATGAATCCAACTTTTCATCCTACCTCGTCTTTCCTGCATTCTAGTTTAGTAGCCTATACTTCCTTTAACCTCTTTAGAACCTTCACCAAGTATTTATCTAACTATTCATCCCTTGCAATTTATTTATTTTACAGGTTACATTATTTTATCCTTTATTTCCTTAGCCATTTATTTTCATCTTATTATTCCTTTATCATTCCATTCTCTGTTGCTTCCTACTCAATTCTAATATGTAAGGGTAGAAATGTGAATCAAGGATATAAGACCTAAGTTCATCACACAACCCCATATATACACGAAATAGAGGAAGAGAAGTCAAGCAGATGAATCCTTTCAATCCCAATTCCAAAGAACTATGTCTAGAGAGGTTAGTGTTAACCAAACAAGGAGCACTAAATAGGGGGAAAGATATCCAAGTCCTTAAAAACCCTAAATGATGTGAGAAGCTAGAGCTAGCTATAAATAAATGTACTGAAAGACCAAAAAGGATAGAAAACACACCTTTAGAAAAAAAAATTATGCTTGTTGTGTTTATCATAATGAATGGAAATCATCAGATTTAGGCTTGAAACTGTGCAACAATCAAAACCCAAAAATTGTTCGATGATCTATTAGGGGTGAACTGGATGATCAAGGGCAAAATGGATGATCAAGGGTGCACTGTGACCCTAATTGACTATGTACGACAAAATTTTGATAATGCAATTCTAAAGAAAGCTAAAAAGGGTACTCAAATCTTCAACCTATTTGTTGATTTGATATCAACAACTTGTAATAAATAAGGGATTTTGTTGTTGATGGGGGATTACCTCGATCAAACCCTTGTTTAGGAATTAACCTTGAATTGAAAGAGTTAAAATAGCATGAATGTAAAGTAAATGTACAAATTCACCTTACAATAGTCGGATCTCTTGAATCGAATGCAATGTGTTTACTGCACCAATTGATTTGGATCAAGAAGATGAAGTTGAATGAATGTAGAAGATGTAAGAAAGGATCTTAAATAGATTGAAGAAGATCTTGAAGATAAACTCCTTCAATTCCTTAAATGCTAAAATCCTTGATCTTCAGAGGAGGAATGCTTGAAGACTTGAATACTTGAGTGCTAGAATGTTAAATTACTTGAGTGTGTAGATTGATGGATTGTAGAATGTTTTTTATAAGAAGTGGAACAAATGGAAGGGTTTATATAGAATTGGGAACTGACTAACTCTCATAGGCTAACCTACCTAGGAATTAACACCCTAAAGGTACCCAAACATGGGAGCTAAGAGAGGAGACCAAAATAGGTCCCAATTAGGGGCACACTACGACCCTGATTGGCCTATCAGGGGTGGATTGTACCCCTAATTGGTCAAGGGCCTAGATCTCTGAATTTAAGTACAAAATCTAAGTTATAGTCATTACAGTGCAAATAGCAGATTCCAAGTGAATAGATGAAGATAAGGAAGGACCTAGGAGGATAGATCCTACCTCGAGCTTAACACCATGAATATAGGAGAGCTTTAAAGATGATCTATTAGGTTTTACCCCAATTCCACCTAGGAGAAAGGATTGGAAAGGGAAGAAATAAGGAAAGGTGCAATGAGATTAATGAATTCACATTAAATAGGTGATAAACCTTCAATAAATTGGAGTACAACCAATTTAAGATGGTATATATAGCCATCACTCTAGTGAGAGTATGGACTCAATCCAAAATCTCATTAAAGTAGAGCACAAAGCATAAGATACTCTTATTAAAATCAAGGAGACAAAAATCCATCAAGCTCCCAAGGGATTGAAACTTTGCTAACTCCCAAATAATAATAAGAGAGAAATCACTAGCTGGGAAGAAGGAAGAGAAGGGTGATTATCTCACTTAGTAGAGTACCCACCCTACAGTGAATCACTGAAAGAGTTGTTATAAAAGATGACATTAAAATAGTCTAACAAGGTGTTAACCCACTAGTCAACCCATCAGAAGGTCCACCCATGGATCAATGTTCTTTGTATAGTCATGGAAAGGTCTAATAAGATTGTGTTACACATGTATAGGACTTAGCAAATTGTTTTGTATTACCCATAGATGAGGTTTAGTATATGTGCATGTAAAGGAAAGAGAGACCCAATTTCAAGGATGCTCACTTCCTATAGTGAATTTATTTTTTAAGATCGTGCATAATCCATGAAGGGATTCAAAAGATGTGTGCATTAAAAAATGGGATGAAGTAGTAATGCATAGATTTGAGGATAACTTAGGAAGCATATTAAGCATCCAGGGCTAAAGTACCCCATGTTATACTTAGAATCCATATTCACTACCACATGATTGGAATGCAAAAATGAGCAGAGCATATGCCCTAATGTTAAAGTTATTGTTGGCATTTTAAAAAGAGCAATGACTTTAATGGAGTATATGTAAAGTCATTGAAAGATATTTCCATTTTGAGATGTCCTAGGAGGAGACAAATCAAGGGAAATGAGATGTACGACATGCAAGAGCACAAAGGGATCTACTAACTTTGGGGTTAGTATGATCATATGATAGCATGTAAACATTATATCACGTATGAAATATCATCATCCCCTAATGGTAGTAGAACTACAACACGATGGAAGAAAGATGTGTAAGAGTTATGAATAAGAGTCTTTTTGGACCACCACCACAGAGACCAAAAAGAGTTGGTGCTACCATGTTGCAAATCCAAGCAGACAACACAAGGATACAAGTACAAATAATAACATGCACAGCATAACATATAACAACATATAGAAGAGGTAAGATACAAATAGAAGAATGATATAATGTTCTTGATTCCTTTATCTCCTTGCAAACAGAGCAACAAGGGTTGTCTAAATAAACATTAAGAAAACATGATACAGGGAAAGCACATAACAACAAGAAAGCACACAAGAACCTACTATGCTAGAGCACTCACTTCGAGCATGTTGCCCTTCTCCCCTATCTCAGTCAATAGTAATAAGAGAAGGTGGATAACTTGTAAGAGGAGTTATATCCAACACAGTAGGAACAATAGCTAAACTAAAGAAGGACCCTTAGGAGAGTCACTATGCTTAGGTATAGATGTAAGCATAAGCTTCACAGAAAGCATGTTAGGTAAATCAACATCAAGATCAGTAATCTTATGCTCATCATCATCTAAAATATCTTCTTCATCTAAATTAATAACAATAGAATTTAAAATATGAATACTCATCTCATTAGTATGATTAACTTCCTTCGTAGACATGAATTGATGAGAAGTATTCATATGAACTTTAGCATGAGCATGACAGTTCTTTCAACATTCACAAGCATGTCAATTACACTTAGTTTTATTAGGTACTTGTTGAGAAGATGAAGGAAGATCAACAAACATAAGTTCCTTACATTTTGATGGTACAAGAGGAGGAACAACAAGAGGCTAAGAGGCAGATGGAGGAACTAAACTAGGAGGAGGAACTACAATAGAAGAATGAACCACACTAGGGTGATATATTTATGCAAGAGGTGGTTGACCATTAGAAATAGAAGAATTAGAAGAATATGTGTAGAAGGTGTAGGTAAAAGACCACGAGAAATATCCCTAAGCATACTTAATTCAACAATCTTTTGACATTAATGAGATTGATAAGTGCAAAAAATATAATTTGAATGAGTAGGAGGCATAGTAGGAATAGAAGGCTAAAATAAATCAAGAGTATCACAATGTCAAGGTCTAGAAGGATGATAAAGACTATGATTGATCATCTTAATCTCATAATCATAAGGAAATTACATGCATTGATGAATAGGGGAAAAAATGACCTACATAGCAGTCAGTGAAGGTAAACCAAGCTTCATTCAGAATTAATTGGGAGTAGGAATGAAAAAAAAGGTACTATTTGCCACTTTACCAAAGATCTCAACACGGAAAGAAATGGAACCTTGAGGAGGAAACAAGAAACTATTACAAGTTTGAGTCAAGGTATTAGTTGAGACATAGAAATCACAATGTTTTTTCTTAGCATATAAATGTTCCTTATTAATAATATTAACCATGAAAGTAGGATCAACAAGACACCCATAAGTAGGATATTTGGCAATCTGAGTAGTAATATAGAGAGGGCCATCAAGAGCCTTGAAATTATCAACATTAGTAAATGAGATAACAAGGGTTCTATGACACTTACAATTTGGTTTAGGTTTAGGTTGATCATTAGATGTAGAGGGAATATCTTCCTTAGGTGGAGGTGGAGGTTGAACTACACATTCCACAACATTAATAATATTATCATTCTATTGTCTTAAGGTATAATAGGAAACATTCATGTCAGGAGGAGGAGGAGAAGAAGGAGGATGTTGAAAAATAGTATTAGTAGTGTGTTGAGGTAAGGGATTAGTGTAGATTTGAAAATCCTGATTAGTAGGTGCCACATATTTATTTCCATTATCATGATTATCAATAGATAAATCATTAGAATCAATCAAATCATGAATCTTATGTTTCAAAGAATAACAAGTCTTGGTATCATGTCCAAACTAGGGATGAAATTGACAAAAGGCTTTGGGATTAAAGTGTTGACCTAATGTAGTATAAGGAAGAAGTGGTTTAATAGGAGGAACTTAATCATGTTAGCACTAACCAACCTACACATTATATCATGTAAAGACTTGAAAAGAGGAGTAAACTTACGATTCATCCAAAAGACAGAGGAAGAAGTAGCGACACCTCGAGATGCAACAACTACTTGACCATCTCTTGTATTTGTGGCTTTAATAATCTTGATGTAGTTGTTAGGTTTTTGAAATTTATTATGATTAGGTGCAACATCACTCTTATAAATAGGTATAGGAGCCATTGGACTGGTGCTCTCAAATTAACTCACTTGTAATTGATAATGATGAAGCACTACACAAATTTGTGAAAGACAAGTAAAGTCAATAACTAGAATCTTATCTCTAATGTATTTTTGTAAATTCACAATAAACATATACTGAATATCAAGACCATACATAGGATATGAAATCTAAGCATGAAAATGCTTGAATCTACCAATAAAATCAATCACTTTTCTCCTTAGGACCTTTTTTATAATGCATCAAATCAGTCAAAGAAGTAGAAGGACCAATATTATTTTGAAACTATTAGATAAAGGCACTAGCAAGTTTATGAAATGTATCAATAGAATAGGGTGGCCAAGAGAAGTACAATTCCAGATATTTTTCATGAAAAGTGTGAGAAAAAAGCTTAGCTAAAATCCTATGGTCATGAGCATAGTCACTACATAGAACTTGGAAAGTCTTAAGATGTGTCACATGATCACCTTTACCATTATAAGTGTCAAGGCGTGGCATATCAACTTGTTGAGAAGCAACGATATGGATAATGTCAAAAGAGAAAGAACTACCCATATCACGTGAAGTAACATTAAACTTAGATTGAGTGAAGGAAGTAAGTTGTTATTGTAAAGAAGACATAGTCTAAGAAAGACTAAGGATAATGAAGTTATTAGAAGAAACAAGTAGCATAGGCACATTCAATGCACTAGAAAGGGTGTACAAATTAACTGGAATAGAAAAAACTATAGATGGAACACTAGGAACCACAGTGGAAGGATTATTATAAGTGAAAGTACACTATTATATGAAGATTGTGAAGTCAACAATGAAACAAGCAAAACACTCACAGGGAAAGAAGTAATATAAATAATACTAAGAGGATTAGATGCTTGAATAAAAGTAGTCATAATAGGAGCAACATAAGTAGAAATGCTATAGATGGTACGAAAATAGGAAAAACATGCTCAAGAGTAAAAATGGGTAGAGTCATCCCTATTCCAGAGGCAACTTGAGTTAAAGGCTTAACATGAGTATGGAAAAGCTAAGTAAGATCATGCAAAAGATTAACACCATGTTCATCATTACGAACAATTTTCTTAAGAGCATCAAAAGCAGCAATAGTCTTAATATTGTGATTTTCTTGTAGAAGCCAATCATGCATTTTATCAATCTCAATAGAAAGTTTATCAACTTCTTCAGGAGGAACCTTCAAAGCCTCATCCTCATCATGAGATGAGTGGGAAGAGTCCTGCTCCATAAAAAGATTAGGATTATGAGAAATCATAGGGTCACTAAGGTTTCCAAGATGAGGAGAAGATGAATTTGGATCGAAGAGAGTCACGAGCCTATGACTTCTCCTAACATGACAACAATAAGTAGGAATGAAAGTAGTAAAGTTGACATAGTGCAAGGCAGGAGAATCCCCAATGGAGATGTCGTAGCCCCCAACAAATAACCACACAACAGAAACATAACAATAATGCAACACAAATGCAAGATCTAATACCAAATCACAACTCTTCATTCATAGACATAACTATTCACATGCAATATGCCTAGTTTTAAGGCCTTTTGGGTTAGGACCAAATACAAACAACAGTTACAATATTAGTTCTACAAGATCCAACAAGATCCAACTTACAATCTCAATCCCAACTAGTCTAGATCAACAACTGGATAAGAACACCAAGAAGAATCCACACTTGTACCCTTAGGTCCACCAAGCAATCCTTTGGTTCTCAAACTGCAACTACTAGCTCGTCAAAGTTCACATCTACCCTTCATCCTCTTCTCCAAGCTGGATGATAATGCCTAAAGACTCCACAAAACCCCTACTTATACCCAACTAAGCCACAAGTCAGCCTAGTTCATTACAAATTAAATTAATCCTTTACATTAAATATATGTTGAGTCATAAGTCAAATACAACATAAATTAAATACCCAAAGTCGACTCATAGACAACTTGGCACCAACAGGAACCAAGACCAAGCTGAGCATCAAAAAAAGTAAGCCGAGCATCAACAAATTCCCAAGCATTGCCGAGCTCCCAATACATGCCGAGCACCACAGAGTATGTCGAGGTCTCAATATCTTCTGAGCTCCCTTCAATGGTCAAGCTAACTCGGGCAATACTAGTGACGAGACCCTAGTACAAATCGAGCTCCCAGTATCTGTCGAGTGCTCTAAGCTTTGTCGAATGTCTTCATTAACCGAGTCACTCAGTTAACACCACAACCAAACAAACTTAGTATCGACCAAGTCACACGTCATTCTTTGACTGAGTTCCCAAACTCTAAAGCCAAACCACACCATCCTACATTCCTGCATCAAAAGCTCATGCACCAAACAAGGCAAGAAGACACAAAGAAGTGTAACATTATGAGATGAGCTAAAATCCAATGTAATTCAAAATAAGATATAAAACATACAAAGATAGACCACAAGATAATACAATAAAATGCAAAGATATAAATTTGAATAAGAAATCTAACACCAAATCAAACGTGGAAATGTTGTAAGTCAGGTTCACCAATAAAGGTGAATACACAAGAGAATGCAAAAGAGAATCTAACACCACTAAAGAAAGAGTTGACATGGATGGGTTCACCAATACATGTGCAGGTAGAAATGTGAATCAAGGATATAAGATCTAAGTTCATCACATAACCCTATATATATGCACAATGGAGGAAGGGAATTCAAGGAGATGAATCATTTCAATCCTGATTCCAAACAACTAGGTCTAGAGAGGTTAGTGCTAACCAAACACATAAGGAGCACTAATGCAAACTAGATCTAGGTAGAATAGGGAAAAAGATATCCAAGTCCTTGAAAACCTTGTATGATGTAAGAAGCTAGAGCTAGCCATAAACAAATATACTAAAAGAATATAGAAGGTAGAGAACACACCTTTAGAATCCATTTTATGCAAGTTGTGCTAATTAGAATGAATGGAAACTGTTAGACCTAGGTCTGAAATTGTGCAATAGACAAAACCCATAAATCATTTGATGATCTATCAAGGGCAAAATGGATGATCATGGGTGCACTACGATCTTGATTGATTGTGTGTGATGTTGATTCTAATTTTGTTGTCCTTAAGAAAGTAAAAAAGGGTACTCAGATATGCAACTTGTTCATTGATTCAATATATGTAACCTGCAATAAGGAGTTTTTGTTGTTGATGGGGGTTTGCCTCGATCAAACCCTAGTTTAAGAATTAACCTTGAATTGAAAGAGGTGAAATAACATGAATGTAAAGCAAATGTATGAATTCACCTTACGATAGTTGGGTCTTTTGAATCAAATGCAATGTGCTTACTTTACCAATTGATTTGGAGCAAGAAGATGAAGATGAATGAATTTAGAAGATGCAATAAAGGATATTGAATGGATTGAAGAAGATCTTGAAGATAAACTCATTCAATTTCTTAAATGCTTGAATCCTTGAACTTCAATGGAGGAATGCTTGAATGATTGAAGGCCTCAAAACTCGAATGCTTGAGTGCTAGAATGTTAGATGCTTGTGAGTGTAGATTGATGGATTGTAGAATGTTTTTTATGAGAAATAGAACAAATGGAAGGGTTTATATAGAGCTCAAAATTGACTAACTCCCATAGGCTGACTTGCTTAGGAGTTAACACCTCAAAGGTACCCAGACATGGGTCTTGAAGAGGAGACCCAAAATAGGTCCCAATCAAGGGCACACTACAACACTGATTGACCCTCAAAGGTGGACTATGACTAATTGGTCAAGGGCACATTGTGCCCCTAAAAACCAGGTCCTGGAACCTTTGAGATCCCTTCAAGATCCTAAAACATGTCTTGGATCTATGAAATTAGACACAAAATACAAGATATAGTTGTTATGATGCAAAGAGAAGATTTGTAACACCCTGCCAAGGAACCCAAATAAATTAACCTATTATGTCACTAAGTTTGCCAAACATTTAAAAAATAAATAAAACAACGAGAGATAACATAGCGGAAGCAATAACTCATATACATACAAAGAAATACAATAACAGTTACATCTCTCAAGGGTTCCATGACATTGAATCACATACATAAGTTTTATTAAGATTAAATATAATACTAAACAAAGTCCACATCATGGGATAACCATAAGTATGAATCAAATGATATAATATACAAGTCCATAAGGTGTCACATGACATAACCAGAATGCATAATCATCCTCTGTACAAGTCACATGGTATGAAATGCTAAAAGAATATACATCATGATAAGGTACAACATCTCATAAGATCTCTAATAATCAAACTACAATGAATCAACATATGACCAAAGAACAAAGTCACAAGATCAGAAGAATAGAACAACTACACAAGTACATTCAACATCGACATCTATTTGTCAAAATCTCAATGGTATAAGAAACACTACCACTCCACTTTGTGGAACCTAAATGGCCCACTCCCATTGTGTTGAGGAGATAATCTCAAGTTCCATATGAATAAAAATCCATAATTCACAACAAGAATCCAAGTCAAGGAAATCCTGATAGCAATCTATCTCAAAGGTACCAAGTACACAAGTAACACCTAATCCTAGAGGCAACAAATACACATAGGAAACCTAATATGCAAATGGGAAAGTTTCATCACATCAGCCAACTCTAAGGTTACCCTGGCAACCTCTCTAGATTCTGGCCCCTAATGACTCTATGCGGCATCAATATCCTTTCTTATAGACAAGGCATACTAACAAGGCAAGGTCACAACCAAGCATCCTCTCTATTCCCATCCTAGTTTGTACTAGCACTCAAGGCATGGGCGAGGTAAAACATTGACTCCTATTAATTCATTTTAACCCATTTAATGAAATGTTATCACTTATTAATACAACTTACAATGGGTTACCTAGGTAACCACTTTATGGCTCTGAACTCCATTGTAATCCACTTCCCAGCATACACATAGATAGCCTACCCTAAGCTCATTAAAAGTATAAGTCATATTATTACAATATTCACCTCAACCTTATAAAAGCAACTAGAAAGTGCCAATAGATAAGTGATTGAAACTTCATAGGTTATACCAAGAAAATCACACTATTCACCTCAGTCCTATACAAGAAATTGAAAAGCACCAAAAGACAATTAATCGAAAACTTTATCATAGAAATACGTGAATGCATCACAATGGTTGGGAATAAAAAAGATCGTGACCAAATAATATACATAACATCATCATAGATCAAACACCTCCCAAGCCTCTGGTATACATACCTAAACTGGTCAAAACTAGGTTTAACCTAAACCCCAACATGAAATAAAACAAACATCTCATCAAGTATTTAAACAAGTGTAATTATATAGTTCATTTGGTTTGTTTATATAATATCATAAAAAAATTGATTCACAATAAGGTTTTCAAGTTTTTCGTCTTCGAAAGTATCCCACTTGAATAAGGGTTCTGATTTGAACTGATCAAAACATATAGATTCCATTTATTTAATTTAGTCAACTATGTCTTCCCAAATAAACTATGCATTTATTTCAGTTCAATGATGATCTATATGGAAAACTTCTTTCATTTCAACTCTACCCATAAAACCCACTGATTAAAATTCCAAATGAACCGATTATAACAATCTATTAATAGTCACCATAATACATAATACTATTTCCACAAAATAAAATTTAATGATATAGAAGTATTTAGAATCTCATTAATTTACACTTTATTATATTTAAAATACATTTTTAAATTTTTTTCCAAAATAATAATAATAATCTATTATTTTAATTTTAATTTTAATTTAAAAAAATAAAAATAATACTAATTAATGTAATAGTAATATAATATATATTTAATATACATTTATTACTTTATTTTTTTTATTTATAATTTTTTTAAAGATATTTAAAAAAACCCTTAATTAATAATGTAAAATCCCCTAATTAAGGGGTGGCCACTGTGCGACCCAAGGCTAGTGTGTGGCCTAGTGGTCACAACAATCAAGGACTGCACGACAGCCTTGGCTGTCATTCCAACCACGACCCGCACAAAGGAAGGAAAAGGAGTAGGGGGAGGTGGCCCCCACCCACCTAACTATATATATATATATATATATATATATATATATATATATATATATATATATATATATATATATATATATATATATATATATATATATATATATATATATATATATATAGTCCCCCACACACACACATGTGTGTGTGTGTGTGTGTATTTATTTATATATTTTCCCCCACCTTAGATCTGATAGGAAAAGTGTTTTCAATAGGTCAAATCCATAAAACAATGAAATTTTCTTGATTTCCAAACCCTACCCATAAACTAATTTCCATCAATTCTAATATTTTCAATGAGGGTTTTCAATTCTTTTTCTTTCACAGACATTCAATAACGAAGCATAATAATTTCTCAAACAAGGGTTTCAATCCAAATACAATTTTTGAAACAAGATCTGTAAATAAACACAAAGAAGACATAGGTAATTCAAAGTAATTTTCTGTGATAATCTTAGCAAAATTTCTACCTCGCTCTGATGCTAAAATTGACAAACGCTTGAAGAATGCAAAAGTTTTCGTCTCCCAAAACCCTTTATGGAAATTGCTCCTCCAAACCTGTGTGTGGAGAAATGAGCTCTAATTTTCTAATAAAGGATTTTCTCCTCTTAGGGTTTTCGGTTTTACAAACATGCAAAAGCCTTTCTTTTATTATTTTAATTAATTTAATTCTTTGTGCTTACTTTTTATGTTTTAATTATAATAAAGTTTATTTAAATTATTCTCACTTGTTTTTTAAAATAATAAGATGTAATTAAAAGGTATATTGATCAATTTAACTAATAATAATATATAGAGTTCATTTAAAAATGAAACTTCTAAATTAATTATTATTAAATAAAATGAATATAATAATGCCAAATATGGACTTTTAGTTAAATCTTTAAATTTAGTTCTTCTATTTAATTAATTTATCAATTAATTAAATACAATTAAATTTTGATTTTTAAATTTTTTTTTGTTAATTAAATCATTTAATAACATATTTATTTGATTTGATTATAACTGAAAATCACAACAAACCCACAAACTAAATAAGAAAACCCATTAAAAGATAAAGTAAAACTCAAACTCAAAGGGTCAAAATCTTGAATTCACGTCACTTGACAAATTCATAAGGGTAAATAATCCAGATACTTGTCCTATATTTTAGGAAAATTGGCTTTGGTTTAGGATTTGGGCTCGAGAACTATCTCCCCTCTTTGCGATTGAGATACTGCGACAGGGCATGCTCATCCTAGCAATTTAGGGAAGTCGATGCTCGATACCTACAATCTATATAAAAGTCAAACATGTACATATGCATATATATCTAGACTAAATAGGCAATGGCGAGGAGTGGTGCATTGTGTAGATCCTGACTAGCAAGTGACTATGACTCCCTCCTCAACCAAATCAAAGATGTCAATCATAAAGTAAAACATACATGTAAACCATACACATGCAAGTATGGGGTAAGTAACCATAAAAAATGTATATTTTTCATCCATCTAACTATCATCATGGAACAATTGAAATCACTATATGAACACACATAACATCATCATCATCAAAATAATAACCATGAACACATGAAATAACCGAGCATCAAGTAGCTCATCAAATATTTAATCTAAGTATGAAATAACATCAGTCAAATTAGGTAACCAAGTACCACTAAATCATAACACAACCATAAAAACTGGCCTAAAAGAATTTGATAATATAACATGAAAGTAAACTAGGGGTAGGCATTACAAGATTCCAAGTGGATAGATAAAGGGAAGGGATGACCAAGGAGGATAGATCATACCTTGAGCTTAAAACCATGAAAATAAGAGAGACTTAAAAATTATCTATTAGGTTTTATCCTAATTCCACCTAGAAGAAAGGACAAAAAAGAGAAGAAAGAAGGACAAGTGCAAGGAGATTAATGATCTCACATTAAATAGGTGCTAAACCCTCATTAAATTGGAGTGCATCCAATTTAAGATGGTACATAATCAAATCATATTCTTCCAACCTAATTGTTACCTTTCTAATATCTCTTAATCTAGTATGTAACAAAATTTTCTACAACATAGGATCATGTAGTATCAAGTAGTTTCATTTCCTTTGTTCACCCAATTAAAACCACTAAGAATATCTAATGTAACCCCACCTTTCTTAGTATTATTTAATATCCTTTCCCTTCATAATTTGTAGCACCTCCCTTAAAAATAAACTAAAACTTGCAACAAAATGAGGTGAAATGGTTACATCAATAGTGAGAATAATTGTCTAGAGGGAAACAAATTAAAGAAATGCCAATTTATAGTATGTCATCATAAATATTAATTAATACCCAAAGTAAATATTAGGTTTAGGAATGAAATTGCATTCAAGAATTAAGGATAGGGTAAATATTGGGATTATAATCATAGTTATGGTTGTGGATAGAACTATAAACTTAAATACAACCTCACCCTAATATAACACAATAATTTTTCCCTAATATTAATTAAAACCTAACCCTAGAATTATCTCTAACCTAATTTAAATTATTAAGAAAACTAACTCAAATCCTAAATCAACCCTAATATTAACCCAAATCTAAGTAAACTACCACAACCCCAAGCACCTAGAATGTTAATCCTAATCCCAACCTAACCTTAACCTTAAACTTTAATTATTAAATTTGATTACTAACTCTTAACCTTTATCATACCAGTCATAACCTCAAACTAGAATTTATCAAAAAAGTAAACCTTTAATTTTAACAAACCCTTAACCCTAACCTTAAGCTAATCTTGAAAGGAAGTTGAGTGACAAATATGGCAGCTTTGTGTAAGTATTCTTGCATAATTTAGGTCTTCCCTAACCCTGTCATGGGGTGTGTAATTATTGTTGATGCTTAGGATGGGGTTGTGGGTTATATGAAGGGGTGTTAGGGGATTTTTGATATGTTTTATGATGAGTTTGATTTCTCTTTGGATGCCCTTTGTCTTTCATGGGGAGTGAGATTGGCTTTATCTGATGCAAAAAGATTTTTTATTAGGATGTGTCTTGTATTGCTAATGTCTTTGGTATTGGGTAAGAATCGTTGTAGTGCCTTCCCCTAGTTTACATTCAATTATTATTGCCAAACTCTTTTAGGCCAGTTTATGTTTATGCTTGATGATTAATAGCATTATTTTCTAGATTATTGGATATTGATTTCATACTCGGTTGATTATATGATGAGACTACTTGGTACTAGTTACTTCATGTATGCATGATTATACCTTGATGATGATTATTTACAGAGATTTCAATTATTTGATGATGTTAGATGAATTATTTATATGTGTTTTCTATGGATACTTACCCCACACTGCATGTGTATGGTGTGTGTATATGTTTTCTTTATGTATGACATTTTCTGATGTGGTTAGGGGAGTCGTAGTCACTTGCTATTCAGGATCTACACGATGCACCACTTCTTGCCATTGCCTATTTAGTTTAGAACATATGTGTTTGTACATGCGTGGATTTTATGCAGATTGCAGGTACTGGGTATTGACTTCCTTGAATTGCCAGGATGAGCGTACCCTATCACAATATCTCAATGGTAAGAGAGGGGAGATAAATTCTTGAGTCCAAATCCTAACCTTTAAACCAATTGTCCTAGAAAATTAGGGCAAGTATTTGTAATTATTACCCTTCCAAATTCATTGTATGATGTAAATTCGTGATTATAACCTTTGAGTTTGATCTTGTATGTGGTATTTTATGATGGGTTTTTATATTTTGTCATGTAGGTCTTGGTGAATTTTCTATTAATTAAATCAAATTAAAATATTAATTAATGATTTATTCAAATGGAAAATTATTGAGATGATTTTAATATTTAATTAATCAAGAAATTAATTAAATAAAAAGAATTAAATTCAAAGAGAAATTTATAGTATAATTTTAGAGCGTAATAATATTTATTTAATTTAATAAGAATATATTTAGGATCATTTTTCAATCAATGCTAAATATTGTCATTACTTAATAAATATTTTATCAAAAAATGCTTCAAAAATTAATTAAAGAGTGAAAGAGAAATTAATTTATAAAAGATATTTTAAATTGCATAAAGTATGCATGAATATTTGAAAAAGTTAATAAAGAGTTAAAAGATTGTAATCAATGAGTTCCCTCATGTGATCGCACAATCTGTGCCTAGATTTTAGGAGAGAACTCCATATCAAAGATTGAGAGTTCATTTTGTAGGGATTGAGATTTTTGGAGAACGGATTTTTTAGAGAGAAGGTTTTGAGAGAAGAGGATTCTCTCACAATCTTCAGGTGATTGCGTATTAGCATCAGGACCAAGTAGAGCCTTGTGTTTTGTTCACCCAGTGAATTATGTAATTTAATATTCCTGTCTTCATCATGCTTGTTGAATTGTTTTCCAAATTTCGTTGTGAGGAATCTTTCAATATTTCATTTTGAAATTACTAGTATTCATATCGATTTCTTCTATATATGTGAGGATTGAAAATATCAGTAAATCCCCTATTCTGTAGATTTAAAGGTTGTTAAATAAATCAAGAAGGGTTTTGAAAAGAAATGGAAATTTTAGATTGAAAATTTGTTTATTTTGTTGTATTTTCCCTATCAGAGTACTGTTAGAACTTATATATATATATATATATATATATATATATATATATATATATATATATATATATATATATATATATATATATATATATATATAAATGATGATTCGGGAGGGGGATTGTTTCATAGAAAACATTTTTAAAGGGAAGAAGGGTGGGTTTTACCCCCACCTCCCTTTGCGGTGGCATTTTAATGTTGCATTGATCATAGTAAGGACTGCGGTAGCAGCAATAGTATCTTGTACTACTGTTGTGGTTGTAGGCCCACTACGACCAACAACCATTAAAAGAGCCACATGGCTTTTTCCAGGCCGGCGAGCCTTAAAACACTTTTTAATATATATGAGTTTTGTTTTAAAATTTGATTTTTAAATTTTAGTTTTTATAAAAAAATATTATTAATTATTAATTATATTTTATTAATAAGTTTTCTTTTTTAAAAAGACAAGAGTCATAGTCTGAATATGACTGCTCGAGAGAACTCTAGATCAGCCAAATGTAATTTAATCCAAAAGAACCATCTGACCAGAGCTTTAGATTCTTAGTAGGCCTCCCTTCTTTGCTATTTTATAGGAGCTCACGAAACTATTAAACAAAAGTCCACTTAACAAGAAGTAATTAGTATTGTTAGAAATTAATACAAATGAATTACCTAATTAGGTATAAACACTCTATGTGAGCCTCAATTAGTTCACACAATGCTAAAAGATAATGAATGTTAATACAAGACCTGCTTGATCCTACTTATCCTAAGAATACATATATTGAAGCCAAATCCATCTAAAAAAAAAGTTGTAATATACCATTCATGGACTAATATTATTATTAATACAAATTAAAATCATAAAAAAGGAGGCTACAATCTAACCCTAACACTAGTAAATACCCGTCTATTATTTAACTAAGCTCTGAAAATTATGATAAAAAAATGAGGAAAACTTATTAGATTATTTTAAGTCTGTTTAATTTAATTAACTTAATTAACTCTATGGGCTAGAGATACCACACAGGACATTGTCATATTATGTAAGTTCCAAAACATCTTTGAGTTATGCGAAGCATCAGAATGTAATTCTACAGGTAAGAAAGAAATGTTGGATCCAAACAACGTCAACGGAGGGAGAAGGAACAAATTGACAAGCTCTGCATAATGCTTTAATAATTTGACCTGATTCCTTACCTTGAGATAATTTGGATTCTAGATATATACAAACTCAAAATAGTCCAAAGGATCCCAATGGGCATTGCCTTATAAGGAGAACTCAGCACTGAATATAGAAAGCATTAGGAACAAGTACTATAACAATAGCCTATTGAAGAGCCTACCTTAGAGGATTAATTGTAATAAGATATTATCCAGACTACTTATTAACCTATTAATCTACCCATTAAAAGCTTCTGAAAGCTACTTCCTTATATACCATTTGGACTGGTCTTAAGATTTGTATCCTTCTAGTCTATGCTCTCAAGCAAACAAAGACCCATTTGATAATTCTTTGTAGATATAGCTTAACATGACACTAAGAGTCAGAGAAAAATTATATGTGTTAGCCAAATTCTCATAGTAACACTGATCTCCTAAGGAACGAAGCAAAGCACCAAAAAGAAGATACAGATCTAGTCTATCTGGGAGGAACACAACGAGATAAAAGATGATCATGGATTAATTGAGGGCCTGACTGCTATCTTAAGAAAAGAGCTTCCTCGCTTATGTTTTATTAATAATTAATTAATTAATTAATTAATTAAAGTTTTTATATATAGTTGTATTAAATAATTATTAATTGAAATTAATTATTTTAGTTTAATCAATTTTTAATTAATAATAAATAGTATTTAATAACACTTTAGTTATTTATGGAAATTATTATTTAATAATTTTAATTGTCAATAAAATCATGGTGAATTTTAATTAATGGATTATTATTATTATTATTTATTGGAAATAATTAATTTAAGTCATCTTATGATATTAAATTGTGAACTTGGGAATTTTATAAGTTAAGGGTAAATTGTGCAAATTGTTCTAAAATGAGAACGAGCTAATTTGTAAGGGTAAACTATGAATCTCATATATTCAAAACTTACATTGAATGAAAATTTAAACCTTACTATTAACTCAAACTATGTGTTTTCAAAATCAAACCAAACTATGAAACTACACTATTAACTGTATGTTGTCTTATGTTTTGGGTTTGGGTTGACTAGAGTGTTGACTAGTCTTGAGATGTCTATCAGAGGCTAGGGAGTTCTATGTTTGTGATATTATGATGATTTGATCTTGATCTTTTAAGCTCAACCATGGTAATGTGTCTAGAATGCTTTATGATGAGCTTGGATCTATTGTTCGTTATTGCTTTCAGTATTCTTGTGTGATAACACACGGAATGGTATGACATATTTTTCTTGACTTTTGAGTCTTCAATTAGTTATTTTTGGGATGCTTTCCAGTTGCTTGTAAAGAACTAAAGTGTTATTGTGAATTATCTTTTGATGCTTTTCGGTCAATTGTATAGGACTGAGGTGAAAAACTATGATTCTTTGATTTGTACTTTTATGAGCTTAGGGTAGGTTATCTATATGTAATATCAGGAAGTGGCTTGTGATGGAGGTCAAAGCCCAAAGTAACTGCCAGGGTAACCCATTGTAGGTTATTTAATAAGTGAAAACACTACACTAAATGAGAGTAAAATTAACCTAATAAGAGTCTTTGTCTTTCCTCGCCCGTGCCTCTTGCTAGTACAAACTAGGATGGGAGTAGAGAGGACACTTGGTTGCGACCATGCATCATTAGTATGCCTTGTCAATACGAAAGGATACTAGTGCCGCATAAAGTCACTAGGGGGTCGGGGTCAAGTTAGATTGCTATGGTAACTCTAGAGTTGTTTCATGCAATGACACTTGCTCGCTTTCATAGTAGATTCCCTAAATGTCTTTGTTTGCCTCTGGGTCTAGATGTCATTTTATCTTGGACTCCTTGAGTTAGATTACTTTTAGGGTTTTCCTTGACATAGATATTACTTTTGATTTTTGGGATTAATACCATGTTTGGGACTCAACGTGGTGGGAGTGGACCTGTTTGGGTTACAATGAGGTTGGGTGGTAGTACTTTCTACTTTTACCATTGAGATCCGTCCGTTGATGCTGTGGCTGGAGTTCCTTGTCTGTTTCTCCTTTTGTTTTATCTTTCTATATTATGATGGATGATTATATCTCTATGATAGATGATTTCACTTATTGTATTGTATTTTATTTCATTGATCCAAAAGGGATGATCTAATCTATTTGATAAATGTATATTCTTTCAGCCTTTCATACCATGTGACATGTACAGTGGATTATTGTGTATTCCGAATTTATTACCAAGTGGCATTTAGAACAAATGTATATCATTTAAATGGATTGGACTTGTAGTTATTCTTTTATGTGGATGTGTTATTTATTGGACTTAGTATTATTTAAATTTAAATGTGACTCAACATCTTGGGATCCTTAAGGAATGTAATATGTTATGTTTGCTTATGTATGATTGTATGTTATTGCTTCCACTACTTTATGATTGTTGTTATGTTATCTTTTTTAAAAAAAAAAGTTTGGCAAACTTAGTAGAACTTTAGGATTCATTCTTTTGGATCCCTTGGTGGGGCATTACAGTTGTAGTTGAAAACCTTGGTTCTTTTATCTTTTGCTCTTGATCTAATATATGGTTGAGGTTTTGAGTGAGGAGCTTTCTATGTTTTGGTTTCTCCCTTATTTGTCCTTGTATAGATTTTTCCCAAAGGTTTTCCTTTCATAAAAAATCTTCCTTTTAAGGATGTTGTGATCTAAGGAATCTCATCTTCCATCATGAAAGAAACTAATAATTTTGAATTATGTAAAAAAAATTAATGGGGTAAATTCTTCATAAAATAGGGATTTTTCAATCCTGCATGGTGAATGAATATCTGGCAAGAAGTGAACAATGCAAGTCTATGGTTGTGATTTAATTAGATACTATAGAGGAGGATTCCATTCATTTGGCCAATTATGACTTAATCTAGAAGTGCATAGGGATCAAGGTTTCACTCTATCTTTTGGAGTTGTTGACTTGTTGCATATGGAATCCAAAATGTAAAATGAAGGAGATGTTGGCAACAAATAGCTAGTTTTTGGTACACACTCAACTGAGTACGATTGAAGAAATTAACAAATAAGACACCTTTTGAGTTGTGGTATGGTCATAAACTAAATGTAAGTTATTTAAAAATATTTGGAAGTAGATGTTATATCACAAGGATGCTAGGAATGGTAAACTTGATGTTAAAGGAGATGAAGGTATATTCCTAGGATATTCATTTAAGAGTAAGGCTTACAAATGTTTGAATAGGGATACTAACAAGATGATTGAAATTGAAAATGTAAGATTTGATGAGTTTTCATAGAGAATAATGATCTGGAAAGAAAGAAGGAACTTGAATATTAGAACAAATTTGTTTATGTCAATGATGATGCACTAGATATTCTACCTGAGTTACAACACAAGCCTATCGAGTATTAGACAATAGCACTTGAGTCGCATACAATTGTACTTGAGCATCAAATAGTTGCTCCTAAGCATCAAACAATGGTTATTGAATCTTAGAAAGTTATACCCGAGCACCATATATACAACCCAAGTAGGAAGCTTAACTCCCACTGAGGAAAGGAAATGTTGAGAATCAGAGAACTAAGCTGGTATTAGCCAAATATGTGGGAAAGAACCATTCACCTGAACAAATAATTGGAGATAGAAGTGTAGGAGTAAAAACAAGAAGCAAAATAAGAGAAGGTACATGTTAGTTGATTTTGAACCTAGATCAGTTAAAGTTGCATTAAATGGTTAATGTGGATTAATGCTATGAATGAGGAGATTCATCAAATTGAGAAGAACACATGGACACTTATACCAAGACCTATTGATAAGAATGTGATTGGAACAAAGTGAATTTTCAAAAATAAATTGAATACGAATGGAGAAGTGGTAAGAAACAAAACTAGATTGGTCTACAAAGGTTATGCCCAAGAAAAAGGAGTTGACTATGTGTAAGACTTTTACACCTGTTGCAAGATTGGAAGGTGTAAGAAATCTATTGGCTTATGCTACATACAAGAAATTCAAGGTATATCAAGTGGATGTTAAATATACATTTTGAATGGAATGATTGAAGAAGAAGTCTACGTGTAATAGCCTAAAGGATTTGTTGAACCAGGAAAGAAGGACATGGTCTGTAAATTGAACAAATCATTGTATGGATTAAAACATGCCCCGAGAGCATGGTATGAAAGATTACACTCTTCTCTGATTAAGATAGGATTTTCTAGAACAAGTGAAAATAATAATTTGTATTTGAAGAATGAAGCACAAGATATGGCATTGATTCCTGAAATATTCAAGTTGATGAGAGGAAATGATATGTTAAGTAAATCATTTTTTGATTAAATGGATATTGAATATGAAATGTCGATGTTTGGAGAAATAAAGTTTTTCATTGGATTACAAGTCTATTAAACACCAAAAGGCATTTATGTTACTCAATCCAAGCATGTGAAGGAAATATTGAAAATATTTAGGATGGATGGGTCAAAACTAGTTGGTACACCTATGGTGACTAGAGTGAAATTGGCAAAGGAAAACGCTACTGGTGAGGTTGATCAAACACAATATAGATCTATGATTGGAAAGCTATAGTGTGTTGTACATAGTAGACTAGACATTTCCCTAGTTGTTGGAATTGTTGCAAGATTTTTATCTAATTCAAGGGTAACACATTTGATTGCTATGAAAAGGATATTTGAATATCTCAAAGGAACTGAAGATTATGGCCTATGGTATAAATAGGAGGAGGAATTTAATCTTAAAGTATACAAAGATGTTGATTGAGGTAGAAATGTTGGTGACAAAAATAGCACAAGTGGAGGAGCATTATTTTTAGGAGAAAATTTGATCACATGGATAAACAAGAAGACAAAGTTGCATTTCACAATCTACTATTGAAGTTGAATATGTTGTTGTTTCAATTAATTATTCAAATATTGTATGGATCAAACAATTGTTAGAAGAAATTCAAGAATAAGTAATCGAGCCTGTCACTATTTACTGTAATAACACAAGTGCTATAAATATATCAAAAAGTTTTGTGATGCATGAAAAGACAAAGCACATATCAATCAAGTATCATTACTTGAGGGATAAAGTTCAAGAAAAGAAAGTGAGACTTGAGTATGTAAAGTCTAAGGAGAAAATTGTTGATATATTTACCAAGCCAAAATTCACTAGATGAAGTTTCATGCCACCTCAATTCATGAATGATTTGATATATACTATGGAGTTGATGCAGAAGTGTTCACACTTTAGGAGTATTTCTAAAGCTTTGAAGTTTACTATGATGTAATATGTACATGCAAGGTATAAAGGTCATTACAAGGTTTTATTAGTTTTAAGTTGAAATTTATAATGACCTTTAACATTGTTGTCAAAGGGGGAGAATATACCCCAAGGGGGGAGAATAGCCTAAAAAGGGGGAGAAGTGTAACTAAGGGAGATAATATATTACAAAGAGGGAGAATATGCTAAATGGGGAGAATAATTAGATGAAGAAGACTGAAGACTAAACATAAACAAGAGATCATGCTCAAAGGGGGAGTAATGTTGAATATTTGCTCCTACTAAAGATATAGACCTAGTACTAGTTTGATGAACCAAAATTGCAACGTTGTATTGTTGGAAATGCATACATTTGATTATCTTATGTAATGTTTTGTAATGTAAAATCTTATTTTATGTGTTGCCATCAATGCTAAAGGGGGAGATTGTTAGCCCCAATTAATATTGTAATTGACTATTAGGTGATGATGATATTAATGTATGTAAACTTGAGTCATATCGGTTATTATATTGCATTGATGTCAAAGTCTTAATTGGTTAGACATTATGCTAACTCAAGAAAGTATCATATCATTTGATTGATGAAGAAGATTTGAAGAAACTATAATGAAGTCAAAGTTGATATCTAAGGTATTCAATGGATACTTGAATGAGCTAGACAATGATTATGTAATATTAGTTTGATTATTTCACAATCATATATTGTTACAATATTTTGAAGGTCACAAGCTTAATTGAGTAACAATGTTAACGAAGGGAGACTATATTCACCGAGTGACTATAATATTGCTCGAGCGATTGCGAAGGAAGGAAGAATACAATGTTTCCTAACCAATTCAGTATTAACTAAGTTATACATTTCCCAACTAAATGTAATATTTAGCAAGTGACAACTAGATGAACACAATTGATAAATTGGAATCTAAGGATGACTTTTGATGGAAATTTGAAAAGTTCTAGAAGGTATAAAGCGAGAGCCAAAGTTGTTTGCAAGATCAATGATGGAGAAAAATCCAGAAGGATTTGACAAAGGAAATTGAAGAAGGATGTGGATGGACACAAAGATCTATGTAAAGTTATATTTTCTATGTGTCTAAATTCATTGTTGAAAGGAATTCAATTACAACCCTAAGATCGACAATTCTAATTAAGCGATAAAATATGGAAGGATTTGGAAGTATTGATAAATTTATTTAAGGAGGAGAAAATGGCAGTTTAGGCTGTAGATTTGCTAGGCTGATTTTGATAGGTTGTAGAGATGATCTCATGTTGTTGGCTAAAAAGTGATTATGTTGGAGAGTTGATAGTTGCTGTGAAGAGAAAATTTATTCAAGGAGAAGAGAGAAGTGTTGAGCCAAGTAAACTAAGTAGAGAGAAGAAAAAGGAATTTGTGGAAGATAGAATCAACCGAGTGAATAAAAGATAGAGAAAGAAAAAGAAATGAGATTTGGTCAAGAAAAGGTAGTTTCTATTCTTAACATATCACTTTATATTATTATTGTTTAACCATTATTGTAGCAGAAAATACTAGAAGCATTGAGTGGACCTTTAACAAATTTATGAAATCCTATATAGTAACATCGATTAGTGTTATTTGTAAGTCCTTTAAATCAAGCCACTCATTTTAGTCCTAGACATGGAATTATAGATTTTAGATGATCTTTTGGTGAAATCCTCTAATAAGACCACTTTTACAAAGTGTATTTAACCTTTAACAAGGTCTCCTAATAGAGACCACTTTAGAAGAGTGAAATTTTTGGGTTGTTGGTCCCAAGTGGTTGTTCCCTTAACAGGGTTTCCATGTTAAATACTAGTGTCAATATTATGTGAATGTTATTTTGTTGCAAGTTGATTTATATGTTTTTACAATTTACTACAACTTAGTAATAACTAAATTATCACTAGGTAATTGTCATAAATTTATTAGCACTTGGTAATACAAGGAACAATTTGATAATAGTTTGGAAAAAAGTTAATGTATGAGTTAAAGTTTCAAGTTGGATATGTCTACTAAGTAATTGAATGTATTAAAGTTATTGTTGTTGATTTTTATTTTTCTTTGATTGTGATGAAATGTTTAAAGGGACTGTTAGATAACTAGACATAACTAAATCACCCCCCTCTCAGTTATCTAATAATTGTGTACGAGTAATCAGTTAGTTTTAGATGTCTACAATCGGCATAATCATTACTCCTTTCTTTTAAAAAAAATATTTCTCAAAACTTTGTATGTCATGATTTGCCTCTTTTGATTATATGTAGTATCACACCACCTATATTTGTACTATACAATATTGTAGTATCATTTCAAACATTTTAAGTATTAATGGTATGATATTTGATTTCAAAAACTCTAGATGTGATTAATTAGCACTTGGCTTCATGAAGTTACTTGTTATCTCAATCCATCATCATTCATTAGATAGGTCATCTAATGATGTCAACCCTATTAATTCTATTATTAGTCTAAAATATACCAAAAATTAATTATGTGGATATTTGGGGACGTGTATTGTCATGTGACATTTGTCACATCATTCTAATTATTTTGTATGTTGTACTTCATGCATGTCACACTTCATTTTCATCCTTGATTTTGGCCTTGCATTTTGGTTTTACTTTGTACACTCTTCATCACAACTTTCACGAGTTTGTTCTTCCTAATCGTTTCCGTCTCTATGGATGTGTGTGACTTGAAGTCTTCTAGTTTGGAGATTATCTCTTTATATTAGTCAAAGCCATTGCACCAACTTATCGTTTGGGGTGTCTTTCTACCTGATTACAATAATTAATTTCAAAGAATCTCCTTCTAGATGTATTCTCTTTATATTAATGAAGAATCCCTTTCTTAGTCCTACGAGTGGCACTCTAAACTCTACATCATTGTGCATTACTTCTCTTATAAATTTTGATGTCTTTGCAATTATGCGTCGATACCAATCTTTGGCCACACAACCAATTTTTTTGTGGTTAGGGTTACCCCTTGAATGAATTGTTAAAGTTGATTATGGTAATTATGTTCATCACAAACTCTCTTGGATTAAATTATAATCCTTTATTTTTAGTTCATTTCAATTTTATTATTTCTAACATGGTATCAGAGCTACTAATCCTTGTTTTGAGTTTTATGTGATTATGGTTGCAATACATTGGAAGCGCATCTTATTAAATAATCTCTACCTAGATATTTCTATTAAAAAAAATTATTAAACTTTTTTTCTTTTGTTTTAACAAGTAGCATTTATCAATTTTAGTTTAATAGTATTTATTATTATTATTATTGTTAAATATTTAAAATAAAAAATTACATTATTATTTCCCTAACATTTTATTGAAGGATTACTTAAATAATGATAATTAATGTTATTTATACATTATAGTCGATTAGATTGAATTCTATTCATATTATTATTTAATTTTTATTATTATTATTTTCTCTAATCTATTTTGTTTAAAAAATATTTAATATTCTCAACAATCTCTATTATTTTCAAATATTATTTATGATTCTATTCCTCAATTAAATAAAACATATTATTATTTTTTATATAAAAAACATATTATTATTTTTTATATAAAAAATATATATTTTATTGTCTCCTTTTATTATATTTTAAAAGAAATTCTCAACAATTTCTAAAATGATCTAATCTTATGTTTTCCTTCTAGTTATTTGTTTTAGAAATTTCCTTTTAATTCTTCATGTCTGATCTCGTTTTTAGTATCTTTTCTTATCTGTCTAATTTTTTCTCTTCTCTCTGGCATCTATTTATCCTTGTTGTTGCTCTTCTTTTCAATCATTTTTGCTCTTGCTGTAAAAAAAATTTTTGTTAGGCATTCTCATGAGCCTACATTCTTAATTACTTCTCTCGTCTGATTGCTTGTCTCATTCAATTTTTTTTTTGGTTTTTCTTTAATCTCTTTGGAGGCATCTTGTGGCAATACTATGATTTGGAGGAGTTGATTTCACTTCAGCCCTTGGTGTTACTGTATCATAGCCCTCTTGTGCTTGTTTATGTAAAGTTTAAAGGATTGCGTCTCCTTGTATAACTAGATTTAAGCTTCTTTTGTCCGTTGGAAATCTTTTTGGGTTTCTCTTGTTTGTTATGAAGTTCTGTTATTTCACAAAGAAAGTAACAAGTGATCCCAAAGCTTGCATAGTTTATGTCATCTACTTATATATTCATATGCAAATTTTTAAGCCTTTGATACCTCCTAACGATCTCTTCTTAAATTTAATGTACATTCCATTCAATGGCGAAAGTATTGTTGTTTTATTGTGGAATGTGAGCAAGTTGTTCTTGAAGGTTTGATTTATATTTCATCTCCGCTTCAAGTGAAAATGCTTTCAGGCCTACCACTGGTAAAGATGTAGACTTAATATGACTGCACATTGTCCTTACTGCATTTTAAGATGCAGACTTAATATCACTGCAGATTTTCCATGCTAATAATTACAATTGTAAAATGCCATTGCCATCCGTTGTGTATCTCAATCTCATGACATTATGCTGAAGAAAGCGTTACCTCCCTCTGCATTATCTACCTACCATCCCTCCTCTTTCAGATCTTTGCATGGCTCCATTTCTTCCATACTAGTTTTCGTGCCTCGTATGTTTGGTTTCAAATAGACAAAGTTTTGTGTATTGCCATTGTGTATCTGTCACTATATGCATCCCTTCATTGCCTAATTTTGGCTCCTCTTTTTCTCTCTTGCACTCCGTTTGGTTGGGGAAGATGAATTTCTCTCATAACCAGATTATTTGATAATCAGGTTTTAGAAAACCTGGTTATGTATTTTAGGAAGATAGTTGGACTGTTTGGTTGACACGGAAGATGAATTTTCAAATTCATTCAAACGCATTCAAATGCATTCATAAAAAATCAAACGCATTCAAATGCATTCATAAAAATCCAAATGCATTCAAATGCATCGGCAGACCCAACGATTTATTCAAACACATTCATAAAAATCCAAAACCTGGTTTTCATTTCAACTTCCACCTATTTCCTGGAAGAAGTTTCTTCCAATTTTTGAGCGATATTGGCAGACGAAACCAAAACCAGGTTATGCATTTGATGAACCAAACGCCACTGTTTCTTTCATAACCTGATTTTGACGCTGAAAACCCTATTCCACGCCCGGTATTCCTGTAACCAAACAGGGCCCAAGTGTTGTTGCACAACGATTGCTCAATGGGTCAAACCGTGGGCAAGAGGTCTTTTCTTTCTCCTCATTTTTTTTGAGTCACCTCATTCGCACTAATCTTTCCTAATTTCTCCATCTCAACTGTGAGTAAGAATAATTTTTCTTAGTTGTTTTTCATTTATGTTAATAACTAGTAGGTGGGTAAGTTTTTTTATACACGACACACGATTCTTAGAAAAAGCTGCAGCATAGAATGAAATGTTGATTTAGGGTTTGTCATTTTGTATGCACAAATTTGTTTATTACATTGTCAATGCTCCCTTACATGTTATCTTTTAAATCCCATCATCTCTGGATGTGATTTTGTTGACCCTGCTGTTGCTTTCCCTCTTCTGTGCCTTCTCACCCTTGAACATAAGGCTTTATCAAGCTTTTTGCTTGTTTGTAGCAAGGTTTCTTATATTCCATTTGTTATTATTATTAATTTATTACTAGAGCTTAGTTTGGTTTGTCATTTATCAAACTAGGCACTTTTTAATAATTTCTAAAACACTTAGAGTGGTTATATAAATAATTTCAAATTTTAAATAATAATATAAAGTTTGAAGGTTTAATTCTTATTGTTCTTCAACAGAGTTTTTTTCTACTTGTAAAGTTTAATATAGATTTTTTTTGTTATCCAAGCTTTAATCTAAAGATAATTTTATTTGTTTTAATTAATAAGAGTTTGAGATATTAATTTATTAATAATTTTTTTTAGATTGTCACTAATCTAATTATTATTATTTTTATCATTTAATCATTTATAAGTTTCAAATGGTCATATTGTAGGTTATAAAACTAATTTATTCACATTTAAAACTTTGTTATAAAATTAATTTATAAGTTTGGTTATTTACTCTAATTTAATTCTTTTTTATAAGTTATAAATTATTACGTTACTAAATCGTTTATAACTTATTCATTTGACTTTTATAATTATAATTCGTATTCAGATACATCTGACTTCAAGTCTTTTAAAATAGTTTTCTTTAAAGTTTTTAAAAAGGATATTTGCAAATTCCTTAGTAATTTAATAATAGTTCTGCATCAGTTTGGTTCCTTATGTTGCAAGATTATTATTCCTCTAACGTTTTCTTGCAGGATTGCATTATTATTCACCCATTACAACATCTATTCTAAGTTATTCTTTGACAAGTTTTTAAACTCTAGATTAATTTTTTTTTAGAATATTATTCAAAGTCTTATGAGGGAAGAATAATTATCATTACAAATGCTTTCATTTACAGCATTGCCTTAGACAAAGAGAAATCACTACTAATAAGAGAAGTTGTTGCTAATTAACAAAGTTAAAACATCTTTTCCTATGTTAAAATGAATTCATGTAGGCAATTAATGCAATACTCTTCATGTTTGCAATAGTCTATTTTAAATAAAAATTAGTGCATAAATGTTTTTTTTTTCTCTCTCCCTCTATCATAATTAAACATAAACCTATTGCATGCCTAACCTTTCTTTAACCCTTTCCTCTAGACCCCCTACACTTGGTTTGTAGAACCTACCACTATAACCCCTATGTTGTCATCCCTTGAAGAGACCCTCATTTGAGGATGAAACCTTCGACTTTCACAGGTATCGAACCACCACTAAGATTGCATCAAATATTGCATGTGCCCTAGCCACCATATCTATTGGCAGTAGCCCTGCAATATGAATCATTTCCCTTTCGAAATACATGTGATTCCTTAGCTGCAACCCTATCCTCATAGTATCCAAAAAGGTCATTTGTACCATATCCTCATCAAACTTCTTGATGGGAATAATTCTTCCCACCCATGCCTTTGAACCATGCAACATATAACCACTGATTGCTTCATCCAATATGACTGCATTCATAAAAGGTGGATTAATGCAGATCTCTTGAATCTTCATCAACATCTTGTACTTAGGTAACATATCATATATGTTTGAGTACAATATGGACAATACTTGAGTCTAATAGATAGGTCGCGGTGCCCTTGGCCTCAACACCCCATCTCCTATTATGCTCCTTATTGCATGCTCCACCTCTCTAGGCATTGCTTGAAATAGTTCATCAAAATCTCTCCTCAGGTGTGTTCACTCCAGAGGAAATTCCCATATTAAAATGTGAATCATCACTCGAAGATTCAACACTTTGTGATCCATTTCCTCTCTGCAACCTGCATTCAAAATACATAAGAAATATAAGTAATTTTTCATGACAAAAAGATACTTTTGCACACTCTACTTTCATATGCTTTACTTTCACCTAGAATCAGCTCGACTGAAGTTTTCTGAGTAAGACTCCAAGTGCATCTCTCAACTTCATTCTCTTTGTTTGCAACTGATAGAAGTTTTTTTTTCTATTTTATTCCTTTCTCTTCGATTACATTATTGACTGCCCAATACATGTTAGTGGATTCTGTTTTGGCTTACTTGCAACTATCTATTCTAGTTATATTCTTTTGTAACTGCTAAACTTTTCTATCATTGCTTTAACATCTTTGTCGATGTATGTATAAAAATAAGAGTTTTTTTGTTCATGTAAAATGTCTTAACCAAAGCTTTTTCAACTTTCTAAAAATTTGGCAAGTCATTCCTATGTCATTCATAATAATAATACATTTCTTTGATTGTGATTATACTTCATTATTTCGATTTACCAAACTCCTATAGATAATTACTTTTTAAGGCATTTTGTCTTTATTCAAAATATTCATTCTACTTGAAATATTTTTTTATAGAAGGATCCTCTGAATGTTTTTGTTAAAAGTAAATATTGTGACTTATCATATATTTATTTAAGTATATATGGGTGCACACATATATACCCAGATAAATATATCATTTTATAATGATTTCAGAAATTGATATATACTTTTACAAAATGAATTGAGTACTCATGTTTACCCTCAATGGAGTTTTATACCTGATATCCATATTGTGTTTATTTTTTCATTGATCTTCCTTGGATCTCTGTATTTACCTTAATTTTGATTGGATTATGAGTTATCTTACACATTTGCCTTCAACTTTATTGTGTTTGATGTGCACATAGTTGCACTTTCATGCTTTTATAGCATTGTTCTATGCCCATGTTGGCACTTTATGGTTTTATACCATTGATTTAATATAAAGTTTTTTGAGTTGCATAGGGAGCCATTTTTTTTCTCTAGGTTAACTATGTAGGTCCCCTCAGTATAACTGATACATAGTTTCCTTATCTGGCCCATGGAGTATCCCTCCATCCTATATTGGTGTGCACTCATTTTATATGGAGTTTCCCCCCATTTGGTCCTATTTTTTCTACTTTGAATGGATGACATTTTATATGGAGTTTCCCTCCATTTGGTTCTATTTGTTCTACTTTGAAAGGATGATATTTTATATGGAGTTTCCCTCCATTTGGTTCTATCCTTTCCACTTTAAAAGGATAATATCTTTATGGAGTTTCCCTCCATTTGGTTCTATTGTTCCACTTTGAAAGATTGATATTTATATGGAGTTTCCCTCCATTTGATTCTATATGCTCTACTATGAAAGGTTGATATTTATGGAGTTTCCCTCCATGTTGTTCCATTTTGTTCCTCAATGAAGAGGCTATTATTATTGGAGTTTTCCCTCCAAATTTAGATGATTTGATCCAATTTGAAGGAAATATGTTGTTAAATCCTCATAATCCATTCTTTTTAGTATCCTAACAAAAATCATGATAATACTAATTTGATCAACACGTCTCTCCTTTTACTTTATTTTCATATATTAATGTGATAATGATCTGCATACTTTATTGCTTAGATCACGAGTCATGCACGTTATGGAGGGATGCCCCCATTAACTTGTAGTGGGATGATTCATTAAGTGGACTGTCTATATCCATGTGATTGATGCAATTTTGGTGCAAGTATCATTAGTTGGCCTTATCTGTGGTCATTAGTACATTAGTATAATATACTTTTCATGAGAGCACTGGTCAATTTTTTTTTGTACTTATTGATAATATTTTGAGCATATACTTTATCTTGATATTAGGTTATCTCAATTTCTTTGTGGTAACATGTTTACTTTCCTCTCTGTTTCACTATGAATATAAGATTTCTAATTTGAATTTAAGATGAAATACTCCTTATGGATAGTTGTCTTGTTTCTTGTGTCTATGTTTTTCAGGTAATCCATCCAGGCACATACAAGACAGTATTATTTGGTGTACATTCAGATGACCTATCCACTTCTCTCTTCACTCTACGAAGATATACTTACACTCACAAGAGACCTTTTGCATAATTGGAGATTCTCAAAGATCAAGTTGCTGCTACTTAGAGTTTCATTGTAAAAATTTGAGTTTAATACCCTTTGATGCAATTTCCCCAATTAAAGATTAAAGGGGGGGGGGGGGGGGGGGTGTTAGAATTGTTAATCTTTCCTTGGTTGTATTTATTAAATGGGATAAACCAAGGTATCCCTCATGTTGTTTTTCCTCTAGTCCACATGTGAGGACAAGTCTTTTTTGTAATTCCTTTATTAAGGTAAATAGTTTATTCCTCCTTAAGAGGATTATGACACTTGTTATGCACACACTTATGAATGTGGCAATCATTCGCATGGGAGTAACAAATAACTCCTTCTCTCATCTCTTTATAAGAGATGCTTCTCTCTCATTCTAAACACACAATCATGATGTAGTTCATGTAATGAACCCTTTGGCTCAACTTATCTCTCTCTCTCTCTCTCTCTCTCTCTCCATTCTTAGGCATTTGCCTCATTCATATAATTCACAAGGGGTTTTCTTTGCTTTCCCCTTTCAAAATCTATGTCTTCATTCTTGTGTTGATCTTGGAAAGCTTTTATAAAGTATGGTAATTATGTTCATCACAAACTCTCTTGGATTAAATTACAATTCTTTATTTTTAGTTCATTTTGATTTTATTATTTCTAAAACTTTTTACTCAAGACATTGAATATTTAGGGATTGTAGATAACACTACCTTAATCATCGTCATCTTGCTTGCATAGCTCAACCATTTCTATCTCCAAGTCTCCTTTTTTGGTTTGCACTAAATGATTAGGTTTTTCCTATAGCTTACTTTGTTTTCTCATACAAAGAGAAACACCCTAAATAATTTACTAAGAAAAATAGCAACCCTTAGTCCTAATACTTGATCTATATCTCTCTACAATATTAATTGTGTGTTTAGGAAAAAAATTAAATTCCTCCAATAAATACTTTTCTCAGATGTCATGCAATATCTTCTATGAAGTCCTTCATAGTTCTTCCTTATGTCCTACTCAAACCCTTGAATTAAATTGTATCATCTACAAATTACCAGTGTGATATATTGTCTATAAATCTATAGTTACTTTCATTCCTCTCTAAGATCCTACTTCACAGAGGTTTATTATACACCTTTCCATAGCCTCTCCCACAATCATGAATAGAAAGGATGACAATAGGACCCTCTATCATATACCTCTAGTGGTATTAATAAAGCCACAATTATCTCCATTGACCATAATTAAGAACTTGGGGTTGGTTATACAAATGTTCACCCATTTCACCCAATCTTCTTTGAATTCAAACAATTTTAGCATCTCTAACAAGAACTGCATGTCCACCAAATCATAGGCTTTGAGGATGTCAATTTTGACTATCATATTGGTCTTCCTCACATTTTTGTGTACATTTCTCTATGGGAAACAAATATTACTTCGATAATTTACCTTATTAGGGACAAAAAAAATTTCTCTGGTGATAATACATGCTTCAAGACCCCTTTTAGTTTGTCTCCATGATCATGATCATAATCTTGTATGTCATATTACATAGATAAATGACACAAAACTCATTCATGGCTTATGCCTCCTTCTTTTAGATGAGAGATAGGAATGTGTGGTTGGTTGTCTCTAACATGGCCTTAGGTCTCTTGGAATTCTTAACTACCTCATTTTTCTCATCCCCATATAATTTCCCAAAAATGATAGAAGAAACTTGCTAGGAAACCATATGGTCTCGGGGCCTTATCTAGGTTTAATTATAACTACTCTCTTAAATTTTCCTATGGTGAGTTCCTTGTTTAAGCATATATTTTGTTCTTCTATGATTATTTCGAGAACCATGTTGAGTATTCATCTCTCTTTTTTGGGTGCATTTGTTCTTTCTTGTTCAATATCTCCTTGAAATAGTTTACTTCCTTTGTAATCACTTCCTTGACTAGAAACTTTCATACTTCCATCTTGTCTCATAATTTATGTAATCATTTTCATATTCATGTTTTATATTGTTGTATTTTGGAAGAATTGCATGTTTTTATTTTGTCTTTAAGCCACATTTCCATACAATTTTGTTTCCTAAAGCATTCTTCTTTTACTTGGATATGTAATTTTTTTTCCTTTAGTGATTTTTCCTTTTTGAGTTCTTACATTCTCATTCCTCTAGAAATTATGATCTCATTTAATTCTTATATTTTTTACTCCACCCTATCTCTTTCTTGATTTAAAAAAAATGTTTTCCTTATTCCATACCTTTATATATATATATATATATATATAAAATCTTCTCACTTAGTTGGAAGAGTTTTGTATTATTAATTGTATCTACTTTTTTTGACTATTATTTCATGAGGGGTCCTAGAGTAGTTTCTTTTAGTCACATTTTTACAATCTTGAAAGGTTTTCATTTGGTAGATAATTTTTGGGATATATATAGTTTAACCATATAGTGGTTTGGTCCTATGAAGTGTAGAATTTGTGCTATCGCATAATCCACATGTTAATAATACATCCAATCTTTTTGATATGATGGTTAATTATTTCCTAATGTTAGTCAATATAAAGATTCCATATTTAGTTTTGATATCTAGTAGTTGATTTTGATCTATCAAAGCTTGGAAGCCTCTTTCAACATTGGTCATTATGGTTAGACTTCCTCTTTTTTTAATTATTCAAGGCAGTATTTAAATACCCACCTAAGATGAATATTTCTTTATTTTGGTCATCCATTTCTCTTGTGATTTGGGAACATAACTCTATCTTTTTTCCTATCTAGAAATGGAACCATACATATTACATATGCAAACAAATGTGTTGTTCTACAATATTTTAATTTTCTTCATCATCTAGTTTTTGTTTTCCTCAATGATTGTTCCTTCTATTGTTGATGGTTTCCATCACTTTTTTAGCCCTCCAAAGTTACTAAAAGCCTCAAAAAATTCACCTTTTCATTGCCTCCATACTTTCATCTTTTGTGCTCCCCTCTTTATTCCATTTTGTTTCTTGCAATAGTATTATATTTTCCTTAGCTTGATCCTTTGACACTTGATCAAGGGCCATTTGTTAGGGGCATTTAAGCATGTAACATTCCATGTTAGGCACCTCATTTCCTCTTCAAAAGAATGGTATTATTTCTTGATATTAATTTCCTTTTTCATGTAGCATTAGCTACAATAAACAATATAGTTTTATTCATTTTGGTTATTATCTTGCCTTTATTTTCCATATTTTGCGTTTTCATGGTTAATGTCAATTAATTTAAAATTATTTCTTCCAAGCTTATAGGTCTATCACCTCCTCACCCCCCATATTACTCTTCTTTAGAGTCAAAAGTCTCATCTTAAATTACCTCCATTATTTCAATTTTTACCTCTCCTCCCTTCATATCATTTTAGCTAGTGTATTAGGCAATTTCTTTGGTCAAGCAAATTTTCTCTCGTCCCATTGTCCCAAACTTGCTTAAAGAATGCAATACAAATTATATGGTTTTATACACTTTCTTGGATGTTTGACTTGATTTTCTATGCCTATAATTCCTATGTTTTTATATTTTGGGTTGATTGCTTCCACATTTGTATTTCCTTCTATATATTTTTGTACAATGTTGACTAGCACTGACTATTCCTTATCTCCATTTCTTGAGATATCTTATTTTTTAGGAGTTTCCCTTCTCCTTATCTCTAATTATTTTCCATATAAACTATGTAGTTTCTAATTTATCCTTTCGTCTCTACATATTTCTTCTTGCACATCCCATTGGTATATTCTTTAATTTCAAATATGAGACACAATACTATGCAAACTCCTCTTTCAAAATTTTGCTTCTAGATACCCCAATCAATATGCATTTCAATTTTCTAAGAGATGGATGTATGAGGGTAGATATTAAAGAATATTCTATTATAATTTCCATGTGTTCATCAACCACAATTCCTTGTATCTATTGAAAGTTACCCATTTTTTTTTCTTGTTTCTACTAATATGTCATTGTCCTAATATTCTACTTGTAGTTTGTATGTACTAATCCATACAAGTTTCTCCTTCATCTCATATTTCCCTTTATATTTGCATCCCTTATATTAATTATGGGCCCTACTCTAGAGCTACATGCCTCTCCTTGTTTGATGATAGTACTACCAAGAAAAACTCATTTGTTAGGGTTTCCAATTAAAACTTGTTTTCCCAAATTGATGTGAATCATTAATTTATTGTCTTCATTTCAATATTCCCCCTTCTCATTTTAATATTAGGATAACCTCCTTATATATGTCTATTATTTGTTTAATTTTTTCTTTGTGTAAAATAATCAGAACACTAAAATTTAGAGTGGACTTACCTGATACATTTTCAGCCTCTGTATGCACTTATTTTTCTTAAGTGTTGGTTCTTTGGTTATCCAAGGGTTACTTGTTCATCTTCATGAATGTTTAGGGCTATTTACCCTCTAGTTATTATATGTATCTACTTTATGTTGTTCTTCTTGTTGAATCCTAATTTTTTGCAAAACTTTGAGTTCCATAAACCCTAAATAATAGCTTCCTGAACTCCATACCCAATGATTGATGAGATGATGGAGACAATTTTAGGAGAAAAATATCACATCATTTTCAATTTAAAGATAAAAGAGGAAGGAAGGAAGCTTTATGACATGAACAATCAAAATTCAATAAGTGAAAGCTTTAAAAAAGCTATAAATTTGACTTGTTTCAAAGATGATGTTGAAAGAGGATAAAATCGATCAAAATTGAAAATATAAAAAGACCCATTTCAGGAATTTTTTTTTGCTAAAATGTTCTCAAAATCTTAGCCTTTCATGAGGTGTTTTTGTTGAAATGAAGAAGATTGTTGAAGTATAGAAGTGAAGGAGATTGATGAAACCTATCATGGAACAATCATTATTTTGTCACTTATGTCAAACCTGCTACTTGTTGGTGAGGTGATTGTTAATTTGGTCTTAGTGCTATCATTTGATTGATTGATGAAGAGGATTTGAAAAGAAAGGATAACAAGAGTATCTAGAGAAAGGTTGAGTTATATGGTGTATAAAAGGAGCACTAAGACCAAGTAAGACTTTGATGATATAGTGTATTGTTTATGTACTTAATGCTACAATGAAAGGATACTAGCTGAGAAAAGAGAAGAAGAAGACTAAGCAAAGAAATATGTCTTCCAAGTGTGACCGAGCAAGTCAGTGCAGGTTGAGTAGAAAGCTAGTTGTGGCTGAGTGAAGCAAGTTTAGTATGTGCCAAGTGAAGCAAGTTCAGTATGTGCTAAGCAAAGGAAGTTTAGTGTGTGCTGAGCACTAGTAAGACTTAGTTCATGCTAAGAAACCTAATGTTGACCGAGCATCATAAGACAATTATTGTCGAGAAAAGAACAAGTTATTGTCAAGTGATAATATAAAGAGTTTGATCAAAGATTGATGAATCTAAGCTGAAAAAGTTGATTTCTTGAATTGTGTGAAGCATTTTGAAGATAAGTATGATGAGCTAGTGGCACATAATTCAAGATAAATCATTTTGAAGATTAATTTGAAGAGGGTTGTAAGAGAAGTTTCTAGAGGAAATAAAATGGAAAAGAGGGTAGATTCAATGAATCTGACCTAACCCTAAAATGGACGATTGTGGTGAAGTGATAAAAGATCAAAATTCTCTATATAAGGGGATAACAGGCCAGAAGAAAAGTGTCATAGTATAAACTAGAGATAGACAAGGAGTCTTGAGGTGTTGCTTCATTTGGTGACTGAAGGAATGAATCTGTAGTTGGCATACTTAGCATGAAGGCTTAAGGAGGTGAAGCTTGAAGGGTGAAAAAGCTATCAAAGATGAAGGGGAATGTTTGCCAAGTAGAATGGAGAGGTGAACAAGTGATTTTTAATTTGTAATTGAGTTGTTTTGTTATCAGATCAAGTCTTACTATTACTTTCTAACAACTGTATTAGTTTGGATAAATCCTTTGGACTAAGGTTGAATTAATAATCATGAGTAAATCCTTTAACATGGTGACATTATAATGCAATGTTCTAAAGTCCTCTAACAAGTATCACTCCTAATAGGGTGATTGAAATCCTTTAATCAAGGTCACATTTAACAATGTGCATTGTAACCTTTAACAGGGTTGGCTCCTCACAAAGCTCACTTCAAAAGAGTGAAAATTGGTAGCATGTTACTAGTGTTTTTTCCCAAATTGGGGTTCTACATAAAATTATTGTGTCAACTTGTGTGATTGAGTTTGTGGTATTTTATGTTTACATTTTTGCAACATTCATTTGACCTAGGATAGTAATATTACTAAGGTTTGAGATATTGGATGATCTAATTAATGCATGCACATGTATTTGTTAAGTACTACAAAGTTTTATCTATACATTTGGACTTTGGATAGCTGATTCACCCTCTCCCCCAACTCTCAGTTATTCTAAAGTATTCCAACAGTTGGTATCAAAGCATTTGTTGCTTGTGAAAGAAAAAGTTTTAAGGTACTTGAAGCTAAAGATCAAGATGTACAGAAAGGAGGTGCCCAAGTTAACAAGGAAAAATTTCTTGCATGGAAATTTTTGATGAAGTTGCATCTAGGAGGACTTTGAGATTATGCACATACAACTATCATCGTTGAACATGTTTAAGTAGTTGGAGCCCTAACTGCTAGATAACTGAAACAAAAGAAAGAACACAATCAAGCAATGTTGGAGATTGCATTCACCCTGAGCTATTCAAAGTTGTATGGCATCAAACCATGTAACACTTCTAAAGGAATGTGGGATGCCATAGAGAAGATCTATGGAGTAGACAAGAATGTGCTAAAAGCCAAAGCAAAAAGTCTAAGAGGAAAATTTGATGAAATGAGAATGCAAGAAGGTGAGACTATAGTCTAGTATTGTGCAAGAACCAAAGATGTTGTAAATGAAATTTGAGGAGCAAATGGAATTATTGAAGATGGACTATGAGTAGCAAAGTGTTGGGAACTCTGTTGCCTATCTATGCTATTAGAGTATTTGCTATACAAGAACTGAGGTGTACTCCTACTAGTGATCTGACCCTTGAAGGACTGGTTGGTGGACTCACTACTTTTGAACTTTCAATTTTTGATAATTTAAAATGTGAGAATATTGATTATGCTTTCAAAGCTAAATTGAGACTCAAAAAACCTAAATGAAAGAAAAAGGTCAAGCATGTTGCTAGTGATAGTGATGCAGGATCTAGAAGAACTAGAAGCATTGTTGACTAGGAGATTTCACAGAGGCAAAGGAAAATACAAAGGTAAGTTACCCATCATATGTTTTAATTGTAATGAAGTTGGTCTTATAGCAAAAAGATGTCCTGAGAAGAAAAACAACATAAATAAAGACAAATCCAAAAGTAGAAAATATGAGAGTAATAAAGACTATAAAGACAAGGGAAACAAAAATTGTTAGATTACTGAAGAAGAATCTAATGATGAATCAAATGGCCATGATGATGAAGTTGTCTATGTTGCTATGAAAAATGATTCAGACAAAGATGGGGCAACTACATTAGTATCTTATGTAACCAAAAGTGAAAGATGAATCATTGACAGTGGATGTTCTCATCACATGACTGGTGACAAAAGTAAGTTCATTACCTTTGAGAATTATAATGGAAATAGCATTAGATTTGGTAATGATGTACCTTGTCCAGTGAAAGGTAAAGGATCAATAAGATTGACAAACAAGATCATGTGTGACAATACTTATTATGTGGAAGGACTTCGCTATAATATGTTGAGTGTGTCACAATTGAATAGTTTAGGGTGCAAAGTTGAATTTGAACACAAGAAAGATAAAATCTATGATGTTGATGGAGAACTCATTGGAGTGGAGATTAGACTAGAGGTAATCTATTTTATCTTGACATGAATGAAGTACATGTCTTATTTTACAGTTTGATGATGTGTGGCTATGGCACAAAAAATTATGTCATGTAAATGTTGACAACTTGGTTAGTATCAATAAGATGAAAAGAGTTAAAGGTTTTCCAAATTGAAGAAACTTGATAAGTGATTTACAAACAATGTTAGTTAGGCAAGATGACAAAGTTCAGTTTTAAGAGTAAGATTTATACTTCAAAAGAAATTTTGGAATTAGTTCATACTTATCTATGTGGACCAATTGATGTGCAAAGCTACAAAGGTGACACATATTTTATTCTATTTGTTGATGATTATTCTAGAATGATGACAGTGATGTTTTTGAGAGAAAAATCTGATGCTTTTCAAATGTGTAAGTGGTATTTGGAAAAAGTTGAAAAGGAAATTGGTAAAAGCTTGAAATGTCTAAGATTTGATAGAGGTGGAGAGTTTACATCGAATAAATTCAATAACTTTTGTAATGATAGAGAAATCAAAAGACAAACTTCTACACATAGGCCCCTTCCATAAAATGGGATAGCTGAAAGGAGGAACAAATCTATGATGGATTGTGCTAGAACACTGATGATGAAGAAGAATGTTGCTTTCAAATATTGGAGAGAAGCTGCTAGTACAAATGTTTATACCTTGAACGAAGTACAAGTCAAGAAATGTCCAAATTTTACACCTTATGAATTATGGTATGGATACTCACCCAATGTCAAATATTTTAAGGTATTTGGAAGCAAGTGTTACATTCTTAAGGACAACATAAATGGTAAACTTGATGCTAAAAGTGAAGAAGGTATATTCCTAGGATATTCCACAAGAAGTAAATCTTATAAGTGTTTAAATACTAACACTAACAAAGTTGTGGAAAGTGCAAATGTAAAATTTGATGAATATATAGAAATACATGAAGATGAACAAAAGATAAAACTTGAGAATTACAAAACCTTTATGTACTACTATGAAGGTGTGTTTGCTAATGTTGATGATACTATGAACCAAGCTGCTAATCAACAAGAATTAGTGACTGTTGAGTCACATACAATGGATGTCTAGTTGCATTCATGAGCTGAGTTACAATCAGAAGTTGAGGTACATTTTGATGCTAAGACTAGTTTACAGGAAAGGAATGGTGAGTTACCTGATAGAGAAGTACACAATGAACTTGAGATTGAACTTCATGAATGACCTATCGTCGAAGACAGAAGGATACAACCAAGATGATTAAAATTTGTCATAAGACATCATCCTACTAAAAAAATCATTAGAGAAAAAGAGGTTGGACCAATGACAAGGAATAGATTAAGAAATGAAACATATTTGTTAAGCATACATGAACCTAAATTAGTGAAGGATGCATTAGAGAATGAAGACTGGACTCAAGCCATGAAAGAAAAAATTGATCAGATCAAGAAGAACAAAACTTGGACACTAGTACCAAGACTAGAGGATAAGAATGTTATTGGAACAAAGTGGGTGTATAGAAACAAATTGGATGGGAATGGTGAAGTGACAAGGAATAAGGAAAGGTTAGTTTGCAAAGGTTATGCACAATAAGAGGGAATTGACTATGGAGAGACATTTGGCCCAGTTGCAAGATTGGAAGGAATAAGAACTCTACTTGCTTATTCTTCTTATAAAGGATTCAAAGTTTATCAAATGGATGTTAAGTCAACATTTATGAATGGTATACTGGAATATGAGGTTTACATTGAACAACGTGAAGGATTTTTTGATCCTAACAACAAAACATGGTGTGTAAATTGCCCAAAGCTTTATATGGTTTAAAGCAAGGTCCTAGAGCATGGTATGAAAGATTGCACAATCATCTTGTGAAGATTGGTTTTGAGAAGACTGATGACAACAACAATCTATACTTGAAGACAAAAGGAGGTAAAGGAATTTTACTAGCTGAAATATTTGTTGATGATATCATATTTGGAGGACAAAATATATTGTGTAAGACATTTGCAAATAAAACGATGAAATAAATTGAGATGTCTATGTTTGGAGAAATAAAGTCCTTTGTTGGATTACAAGTTTATCAAATGACATATGGTATTTACATTACTCAGTCCAAGTATGTAAAGGAAATCTTGAAGACTTTTAGTATGGAGGATTCAAGACCAGTTAGTAGTCCCATGGTGACAGGACACAAACTATCCAAAACTGATGATTCTACTGAAGTAAATCAAACATTGTACAAGTCTATAATTGGAAATTTGCAATATGTAGTTCATAGCAGACCTGGTATTGCATGAGTTGTTGGGATTGTTGCAGGATTTTTTGCAAATAATAAGGAGAATCACTTAATTACTGTTAAAAGGATTCAAAGATACTTAAAAGGTACATAAGACTATGGTCTACACTATAAGAAGAATGACAAGTTTGAATTAAAAGTCTATACAGATGTTGATTGGGGTGGAAACATCGATGACAAGAAAAGTACAAGTGGTGAAGCATTTTTCTTATGAAAAATTTTGATTACTTGGACTAGCAAGAAACAAAATTGTATTTCACAATCTACTACTGAAGCTGAATATGTGGCTGCTATCGTGAATTGTACAAATGTGGTATGGATCAAATAATTACTCAAAGGAATGAAGGAAACAATCATTGAACCTATGGTAATCTACTGTGACAATACAAGTACTATAAACATATCTAAGAACCCTATGATGCATACAAAGGCAAAGCACATTGCAATCAAGTATCATTACTTGAGAGAGTTGGTTCAAGACAAAGAAGTGAGAATGAAATATGTGAATACAAAGTAATAGATAATTGATATATTCACAAAGGCTTTACCTAAGGATGCACATGAATGTCTTAGAGGTAAGATAGGCATGATACCCATATCCAAAGCTACTTAAGAAGCAAGAGTAGTGCCCTGCATCAATTGAGTTGAATGGCATACTTTACAACTTGATGCAGTGGATCTTACTTTAGGAACTACTTGAAGTAAGGAAGGAAGTAAAATAGAAGATTTACAATCACATGTATAGCGATAGAGGGAGAACTTGAATTGCTGATATCAACATGAGAAGATAACTAGTCTTTGGCATTGTTTTAAAAGAGGGAGAATATATAGGAGAAATATAGCATTATCAAGAAAGAGGAAGAAACATTGTTGTTAAGAAGAAAGTGAAAGAAGAGTTTACACTGAATATCCAAAGAAGAAGAAGAGAGACTGTAGCCTATACACAAGAATGCAAGATACTAATAGAGGGAGAGATTTCAATACAAGGTATTGAGTTTCTTTTTGGTATTGTTGTTGGTATTGGTTTGTCATCAATGCCAACAAGAGAGATTTTTGAAATGAAGAAGATTGTTGAAGTAAAGAAGTGAAGGAGATTGATGAAACCTATCATGGAACAATTATTATTTTGTCACTGATGTCAAATCTACTACTTACTAGTGAGACAATTGCTAATTTGGTCTGAATGCTATCATTTGATTGATTGATGAAGAGGATTTGAAAGAAAGGATAACACGAGTATCTAGAGAAGGGTTGAGTTATGTGGTGTCTAAAAGGAAGACTAGGACCAAGTAAGACTTTGATGATGCAGTGCATCGTTTATCTACTTAAGGCTACAATGAAATGATACTTGAGAAAAGACAAGAAGAACACTAAGAAAAGAAATGTGTCTGCCAAGCCTAATCGAGTAAATAGTGGAAGTTGAGCAAGTCAGTGTACATTGAGCAGAAAGTTACTTGTGGCTAAGCGAAGCAAATTTAGTATGTGTAGAGTGAAGCAAGTTTAGTATGTGCCAAGTAAAGGATGTTTAGTGTATTTTGAGCACCAATAAGACTTAGTTCATGCCAAGAAACCTAGTGTTGACCAAGCATCAGAAGATAGTTATTGTTGAGAAAACAACATGTTATTTTCGAGTGACAATATAAAGAGTTTGATCGAAGAATGATGAATCTGAGCCAACAAAATTGATTTGTTGAATTGTGTGAAGCATGTTGCAGATTAGTATGATGAGCTGGTGGAATACAATTCAAGATAAACTATTTTGAAGAGGATTGTAAGAGAAGTTTCTAGAGGAAACAAAATGGAAAAGAGGGTAGATATGATAAATCTAACCTAACCATAAAATGGACGATAGTGGTGAAGTGAAAAAAGATTGAAATTATCTATATAAGGGGATAATAGGCCAGAAGCAAAGTGTCATAGTGTGAACCAAAGATAGACAAGGAGTCTTGAGGTGTTGTTTCATTTGGTGGCTGAAGGAATGAATCTGCAATTGGCATACTAAGCATGAAGGCTTGAGGAGGTGAAGGATTGAAAGGTGAAAAAACTATTAGAGATGAAGGGAAATGATTGCCAAGTAGAATGGAGAGCTGAATAAGAGATTTGTAATCTACAACTGAGTTGTTTTGTTATCAGATCAAGTCCTACTATTACTTTCTAACAATTGTATCAGTCAAGATAAATCCTTTGGATTAAGGTTGACCTAATAGTCATGAGTAAATCCTTTAACAAGGTGACATTCTAATGGAATGTTCTAAAGTCCTCTAACAAGGCTCACTCCTAACTTGAAATTCTTCAATCAAGGTCACATTAACAGTGTGCACTGTAACCTTTAACAAGGTTGGCTCCTCATAGAGCTCACTTCAGAAGAGTGAAAATTGGTAGCATGTTACTGGTGGTTTTTCCCAAATTGAGTTTCCACGTAAAATCCTTGTGTCAAATTGTGTGATTTAGTTTGTGGTATTTCATGTTTACATTTTTGCAAAGTTCATTTGACCTAGGATAGTAATATACTAAGGTTTGAGATATTGGATGATCTAATCAATGCATGCACATGTATTTGTTAAGTACTTAAAAATTTATTTGTATATTTGAACCTTGGATAATTGATTCACCCCCCTGCCCTTTTGGGATTTCAACCAAAGTTAAATCCGAAAGATACGTAGATTTTTTTTTAATTAGTTGATTAATTTTTCCAAAAGGGTTTGTAATAGAGTGACATTTTTTCACCCTAAAGGGTTGTGAAAACTATTCAAGTGCATATATATATATATATATATATATATATATATATATATATATATATATATATATATATATATGGTGTAAATTATAAAGGGAAAGGGGAATAATTGAAAATTAGTTTTTATTTTATAAAATGACATCAAACATAAATATAAATATTATGAAGAAATAAAAATATATGATCAATATTTTCTTTGCTAAAGGATGTGGATGATATGTTCAAATTAACTAGTCCCTTTGTGATTTCTACTTCCAGTAGATAGAATCTACTTTTAAGTCTTTTTTTTTTCTGAGAGAGATTATTGGTGTAAGTTACAATTTTCTCATCATGATCTGGATGAGAAGTTTGTGTTCATATAAATTATGTTCTTTTTGTCTTTTCTAGTAAAAGTAAATTTTGATAGAACTAATTGTAATCATGCCCAATGGTTGAAGGAATTAAAGGTCAAGTCAATTGACAAGATTATCCTAGTGATTGCCTTAAAATGATCTCACAAAGGTTATACATTAACGTTAACAAGATAATCATCTCTATATCCCAACATGAAGAATACACTGGTCACTACAATCAATAAACTAAACCATTGAGGCAAATAGGAGTAAAATATATTTTAGATGGGAAAGGATATAGTAAGTAAGTAGAAAGAAAAGTCAACAGAAATAACATAGATAATAGAAGGACGATTATACTAATCAAAAGTAGGAGATAAAGTATATAAGCACTATGAGATAATAAGAGATATTAATAGAATAAGTAGCACCAAATCAAGAAAATAATACTTAGAAATAGTTAGCAACTATCCCAACAAAACCATCTATCCAATGATATATGCCATTTTTGGATAGGTGATTGAATTAATAAAAGAACACATATTCTATAAAAAGCTTCGACTAGAGGAGTAATTGGAATATAGGCTTACTTGCCTTGGTTATGTAGAGCCTGAAGTGTAGGAATTCAATACTTTAAATGATATAATTCATTAGTTGGACATATCACTTGGAGAGTTTGAACAAAAATTTTAGCATACCTTGAGGATTTTCTAATATGTTATTTTGGGAACCAATAGATTGCTGACTCTATTGGGAAGATAGTTAGTCAATCTAGAAGGAGATTAATATTTTTTATCTTTAAAAGAGAATGTGATTCTATTAGAGAAAACCTAATTGATGTATTTAAAATGTACTAATATAATTAACAACCACAACTAAAGCAACAGAAAAAAGATTAAAAAATTTCATGATTCAGTTAAGAAGAGAAACCTGAGATGGATCAAAAGGAAACAACCTGAAATATAAAGGAATCCTAGATGCCCTTCTTGAAGTGAAAAGTATGCATAAGTATCACAAATTAGTGAGTATAAAGTTGAATAAATTATTACAATTTATTGTAGAGGAAAAAGAAAACTTTGATTATTGATACATATTTCAAATATTTGAGCATGTATTTCCTAAAGCATTAAAGGGTTTAAAATTTCAAGACTTCAACAAAAAAGAACATGGAATAAAGTGAAAAAATTGTTGATATATGTGTGGATAACTCTTATGACAATAGGAGCTATGAAATAGATGCAAATGAAGATGGAATGAAGAGGAAAACTTTCTTAGTACATAGCAATTTCAGATTTGTTAGACAAGGAATATCATAATCATATTGATGAAAATGGCCAATTCTTTTCATGATTCACAAGGACAAACAAATTAATGGATATGTGAATGCTCTAAGTAGATCTAGAAAAGCCAAAAATTTCATAGCCTTAGGATCTCTCAAATTCAAAATAACTACAAAGAGCCCAAAATACTGAACCTAGTGCAACTTGAATGAGTGAAAATGAAGTTCATGTGTAGAAGTTATGCTCAATTAAAGATCTGGTCAAACTAGTCAACTAAAGGTGATATGATAGCCTAGTTAGCATCTTCACCCAATCTTGTAGTGACATGTGGCAGTCAAAATTGGTGATGTGGCCATCAAATTGACACATGATAGATACAAGTGGCATTGTTTGGTGAATTGGTGTAATTGCTAATATCATGCAGGTGGACAAATCATATGAAGCCACATGCCATCAACATGGGAAAATAAAAGTCATGTAACTTTTGGAAAAAATAGTTCAAAAGTTAGTTGAAGGGATTTGAACACTTAATCTACTTTCCCCCAATCTTGTTCTCCACCAACAAATCAATGCACTTTTTGTGATTTATGTAGTGATAGTTTTATATTGGTTTCGTTAGTGTTGTATTTGGCATTATTTTATTTAAATGACATTTATAGGCACCAATGAAGAAAATGGGATTGGGACAAAATGATGGCATTGAGTGTTGAATCTACCACTTTTGAACATCCATTTTCAAATGTTGCATTGGAAGTGGAAGCACACTACTTTGCCAAGTCTATAAAAAAACTAAGATGCTAAAATAATAAAGTGATAAGGGTTCCACTTCAAAAGAATTTATAAACAAAAGAAAAGTTTGATTATTAAAGATTAAGGGCTTTATTAAGATGATAGTATTATTCCTAGCAGACTACCTGTCAGAATGTTTTGATTCCTCGGTATGGTCAGACACTGAGAAACAAGGAAGATGATGCCATAAAAGCCATGAGATCTAGATAGAAAATCCATTGGTAATAATTTAGTTATAAATTGATGATAGAGATGAGTCAACAACTGACATAACTAGAAATAAACCTGCAAAAATGCATGCTCAAAGTCTTATCATTTTCATTGTTGACCACACTATGGCCTTGTGGTTGTCATGAAGAGAATGTTTTGTGTGTATGAGAGTGTTGATAAGTACTCCATGGGGGTTCTTTGGAGGACTTGCTTCGGATTGATGAACAATGGGTTTAACAAGGATCTCTTGATGGGGGCTTTGAACAAGTTACTAGTCTTTCATCCAGGTTAATTATACTTTTCCCACCGCTAGGGCCAAGGTCAAACACTACTTAAAATCTTCTCTCCATTGTGACATACCCACTCTTCTTCTTGGGAAGAAACAAAGAACAATATGAATTGAGCTCAAACCAAAAAATGGGTACCAACCGTAGATTGATTGTGATGATGGTGGAATACATCAACCAATTTTAGTTTCTAGAAGAAAGATACAACCATAAAAATAACACATGAAAAATTTAATTTGTTTCCAATTTATTAATTTTAAATGTTAGATTCCATTTCCAAAAAGCCTAACGGTGTAATGGATTTGGCCGGATTCAAACCCATGCCTTTGCATTTCTTTTTTCTTTTTTTATTTCCTCATGCTTAGCCTTGTAGACATTAAAATATCTTATTTAATTTTCTTTTGGTACATATTGGATCGGTGCATTGGGAAATTCATGGGAATTGCCAAGTTCTAAGCTTTTAAGATACTTTTTATATACCACATTTATCGCATTAAGTTACAAATTTTTCTTCTCTCATTTCAACTAGCACCACCTACTTCTTATTTAGGATGAGAATTAGTTTTAAGGGTCTTACTTTATTTTATGGAAGTTAACTCAAAGTCAAATCCAATGATCTTATTTTTAGGGATATGTGCCTGTAGATTGTAATTCAAAGGGAGTGGGAAATGGGAACTCACTATAGTTACCAACAATGTGTTTATATTTGTAATAAAGGTTTTTGTCAATATAGGATTGGAGAAGCACATGTCTTCATATCTAAATTTAAAACTAGGATTATATAGATATCAGATATATATAGTGAAACATGAAATTCAATCGTATTTGTGAAAATATTTTATATGTTATAATTGTTAAACATCCTTAAATATTTTAATATTTTATTTTATTTACAATTTGGCCTCCTAGTGTGCAACAATCATAACAAGAACCAAACATTGGTAAGAAAAAATCTGGAATAGTTAGGGTGTAATGGTATATATTTATAAGTGATATTTGACAAGGATAATACCTTACATCATTTGAGTTGACATTTTAAGATAAGAGTATAATGGTATTTTTAAAATTTTAAGTTTGATAGATTTCTTATTTTAAAATATTTTGATTGAGTGTATATGTAAAATTTTAAAAGTGTAGAGAGGAGGTGGTTGGTGAGCATAGGTAAAGATAGAGAGATATGGAGATTAAGAAGGAGAGGTTGAGATTAAAAGATAAAGGGCTATAGTGATATAGAGTAAGATATAATATAGAGCAAATTTTGAGTTATTGATTTCGAAAAGAAAGGTTGTCCATTTCATATGGGAAATAATAGTTAGAGGGATCAAGAGATATATGGAGAAGTAAGGGGAGATAGGTTAGAGTGGGAGTGAGTGGTAGGGATAATAGAAAGAGAGAAGAGAGATCTAGAGAGGTGAAAATATCAATGATAGATGGATCAAAATAAAATATCAAAGTGGGGGATAGGTATGAAGAGACAAATAAAGAGGAAGTGAGAGTTACAAAAGTAGGAAGATAAGAGGAAGGAGGCAAAGAGGAGAGGGTGGAACTAGAGATAAAGAAATATAATTTTAAAGATATATGAGGTGATAGAAAGACAATAGGTAGATAGATAGATAAATATATCAAAAAACATCATTAGAGAAAAAATAATAGATCTTCATCTCATATTTCTATTGTAAGTACCTAGAGAAAATATATCCAATATCCGAAATTACATATGGACAAATTTTATTATTATAAATATGGTAGTAATTATTCATGAGCATCATCAAAAGTATATAAGACTATTGACTTAACCCTTGCACCCTTCAAAGGTAGAAGCACTATTTTAGTTGATATGAGATATGGTAAAATATTGTGTTTGAACCTTATTTGGTATGTAAAATTGTATAAAAGGGGGTTATTTTCCTCTATAAAGTAAATTTAGCCTTAGAGAATTTTTGGAGGATTTAGTCTTGGATGAGGAATTATTCTAAGAGATTGTTAAGAATAATTTTGAATTCTTGTGAGAGTTTACAAGGTGTTATTTTACACCATAAATTGTAACAGGATAAAGATACTATGAAGGCTTGGAGCTTGGACTTGTAACAAAGATATTTCGCTTGGAAAATTTAGCAAAGCACTCCCTGAATTGAGAAGTGGACCTAGAGACGTATTTCTAACCAAACAAACTTCATTATCTAAGCATTTGCATCTTTTTTCTATATATTTCTTTTTCTCTCATTTATTTTAGTTTTTTTTTTACCATCCCCTCTTTTATGCAATTAAATACATTGTTGATTTCAAGTTTTGACAACATAGCTCTTGTAATTTCAACGATTAAAAAAACATAGCCACACAATTATTATCTGGATCAGGGAACTAAATATGTAATTTAGATTAAGCTATAAAATTTGTATATCCTACTTTACTAATCAATGAATAATATTCATAAGGTGTTTAATTAAGAGTATAATTATTAGGAGGATGGTGCATTTGATAAATATATGCATTATGAGTAGTGTACAAAAGGAAATACACTTGGAAATGATTTCAATTTTTTTAATTCCCTTGTATCGTGGAATATCAGGAAAGCATGAAGAGAAGTTATGTGAAGTTGTTTATGAATATGAATTTACTATATTTCAAAACTCATTATGTGAGGATAAAGATTTATATTATTAGCATAACCTTGGGAAAAGAAAGTGTGCTTGAAAATAATGTTAATATTTTACAAATCTATATTATGATGAAATCAAATGTGATGAGGACTCTAATATGTTTCTTAATTCACAACTTGAGACAGATAAAATATCTCTAGGTAATCATGATATCCTGCTAATAAAAAGAATATAGTATAGTATACATAATAATAATTTTGAAAATTTGGAGCTCACTTCAAGTACTATGGTTGAGGACATAAGTATTTCAAAAGAAAAGATCCATGAGTATTTCAAAATTTAATGGTATGCTTCTTCAGAGATAATTGGAATCTTGCTATGCTCATGAGGAGCATAAGTCTCCAAAAGGAACCAATATTGGAACCCTAAATGACATCCTCCTAAGCTCCATGCCCAATGATTGATGATATGATGGAGAAAATGAAATGGGATACACCATAAAATTATTTTCAATTCAAAGATGAGGGAGTAAGGAAATAAGCTTTGTGACAAGCAAAATCAAAATTCAGTAAGCGAAGGCTTAAAATTTGCTAGAGTTTTGACTTGTTACAAATATGATGTTAAAAGAGGATGAAATGATCACAAATTGAAAATCTAAAAGAGACCTGTTCAGAAAACCAAGTTTCCTAAGTGTCAACTACTATCTTAGCCTTTAATAAGGTGTTTTGGGTTGCTGACCAAACCTAAATCTGAAAGATAGGTAGTTACTGTTTAATTAGTTGATTAGTTATTCAAAAAGATTTATAATAGGGTGGTGTCTTTTCACTGTAAAGGGGCATGAAAACTATTCAACCACACACATATGTGTGGTATAAAATGTAAAGAGAGAAAGAATTTAGAGACAAGTCCAAAATAGATCGAAATATAATTATCAAATATGAAAAAATAAAAGTTATGTTAATTGCTTTTCTTTTTAAATGTTTTCTCAATTTTCTCAATTTGATCAGTTCCTTTATGATTCTTCTATCATAAAGTAGGATCTATCTTGAGTCTTTTAGGAAGAAAATTTATTTATGACCATTACAATTTGACTATCAAAATTTAGGAGAAGTTGTTGTCTATGTGAATTTTTCTCTATCAGTCCTTTCTAGCAAAGGTTAAAATCTATAGAAATAATCATGATGTTGCATCATAACTAAAGGTTTTGTTGAAGTTAAGGAAAGCTCAACCCATAGCTCCAAAGAAATGCTGCATGCAAACATTTGTCACATAAAGATGTGTAAATCTATGGAGGTTGAAATTCACAGATCCACAATAGAGGAGACATTTTTGATGTGCAAAATAGAAATTTCTATTCAATCAAAAAGTATTAATTACAAAAAGAGATCAATCTTTATAAAAGAAGATCAAAACCCTAACAGGTAATTGACCAAGGTTGCATGATAATTATTAATAAAAGAATTAATTATTATATACCTAAAGTTTAGCTCAAGTAAAATAGAGTTAATAAGAAAACACCTTATTACTCTAACACCTCCCCTTTAAGATAAATTTACAGAGTAGCTATAAACCTAGAAACTACAACTAAAAGTAAATTTGGGTCTTGACAACAAGGCTTGATGAGGTATTCAATCTTTGTAAAGAGGAGAAATAGAGAAAACCACATGGGAAAATCTTTATTCTGAGAAGAGATGGAAAGAAGGTTGAAAGAACTAGTGAAGGATAGTAAAAGCCTTCAAACTAGAGAAAGTCCTAGAAGATAGGAATAAAGGATGATCATGAAGAACATTGCTAAAGCATGAATAAGCTGCAAAGCTCTGTAAAAAAAAAACTATTGATCTAAAGAAGCTCCACTATAATAAAAATGAATAGGTAGAAAAGACTAGAATTTGCATGAGTGTCATCATAAGACACTACTCAAATTAGGAGGAATGCAGAGGAAAATAAGTGAACTCAAAGATATGAATGCTATGAAACACCAAATCTTGAATAGTTGATCAATTGAATATGGAAGGTACCAACCAAAGTAGAAACACAAATAAAAGTGTCCATATGGTAAATGATCCATCTCACTGTACCCAATCATTACATCCACCTAGTACATAGGGACAAATACTGAATACATAACTCACTCCATGAAACCAATGAAGCATAATAACAAACAAAGTAACCCCCCTAATGTAGACAAGGGTGAGGTGGCATGCAAATGGAAAAGTGAACCAATAGAACTGCATATTAAGGAACCATGATCAAAATGTGCAAAAGAATACATAATAGTGTACTGAGGTGATCAATCTTAGACATGTCATGAGGCTAATGTCAAAAAAGGGAAACTAAATAGACAAAAGTAGATGGAAAGCAAAGGAAAAACATAAACCTCACATGGAACTTAATTAGAGTAGTGCATGTACTATTATCAATTTATCCTACTCCTAAATTGCTATGTTAAACTTGCTTATATACTGCACTATGTGTTTTAAGTTTTTGTTCATACATATTATAGAATGGTTTGGATGCAGAATGTGAAGTACAAAAATAAATAAACAAGAGAAATTTGATCATTTTTATTCAAATTACATACAAGTACCAAAATAGTACACTTTTGTTGAAATATGTTTTAGAACTATTCTATAAGGTAAAATGTTCAAATTTTGGACAATGTTTGATACAATGCATTCAAATACTACACAAGTCATGGCAGCTCCTAATGCACTATCTGAATAAACACATTGCATAAACAAAAAAGTACTAGAGAGATAAGGGGAAAAGCTTCCATTGCTTGAATGGAAGGGTCATTGATCTAAATTTTGAAGAAGATTTGAGCCCACATCTCCATTTTGAATAGACATGCCAAATGTAAAAAAGGGGGTCAGTTCATATGAATTGAGCAATGGAAACCATTCCAAATATCTCTGTACTACTTAGTGTTCTACAACATGATTATTCAAAAAATGCATTAAAATATGCAAAGGTAAGAAAAGTGTGAGAAGGCAAAAAATAGTTTTTTATACTAGTAGGTTTGTTTCATGTGCAAATACATGTATGAAGTTTGAGGTTGTTGAAGGATCATGCATAAGATACATGCATGAAGCCTCTCAACTAAGTCATGTAGGGGTGAAGACCTCAGGGAGACCATTGAGGGGGCATACATATGTTACAAGTATGAACCTTCTGGTTAAACCAAAGTAGTTGATTGAAGATTTTAGGAGATTGTTAAAGGGATGCACATCAATTACAAGTATAAAACCTTTCAATTAAATCATGAAGCATTTGAGGACAATTAAAGACAAAAGTATTAAAGGGACATGATTTTTTCTACATGAAACCTTTTTCTTTTAGATACATATACATATACATATACATCATGCTGATAAGGATAAACAACAATAGGTTAACGTTGCTAATACTCAACCAGGACCTTCATATGTGAAAAAGATACAATATGTGCCAACAGGACAACAAGGACATCAAGTGCAAGCCTAAAACACAATTCTACAACCATCAAAACAAAAAAAGGAGCTTATTGTACCAAAACATCAGCCTAAGGTTAGTACACAAAATTTTAATATAGTTGAACATTTGAAGAAGACCCATGTTCCTATTTCCATGTGGGATAATTTAGAACTCCTAGGTCAAAAAAAATGCTATAGAAAGCATTATAGTCACTTACCTTGTCTGATGACACTTTAGCATACCAAAATCCTAAAGTCCTAATGGCTAAAAATGCTAATACAACCCAACAACCATCCAAGCTAGTCAAACCACCACCTTTTTATGTTATTGTTATAATAGGAAAGTACCTTGTTCATAATTGCATGATAGATTCGGGTGCTACTAGCTCAGTTATGCCAAAGAAAATTATAGATGAGCTAGGCCTCATATGAGCCACATGAAAAAGGGGTAGTTCAACTAGATGGGGTAACTATTGAGACAGTTGGAGTTATAAGGAGCTTGGGCTTGACCTTGCATTCTTGTCCTAGCTTTTCAGTTCCTATGGATTTTTACATCGTTGACTTGCCTCCCTATATTTCCAAATGTTTATCATGAGATTTCATTGCCAAAATAGGAGATTATTTATCTATAGATTGGTCTCATATGCTTTTCTACACTAGGTATGATACTAAGGTCACAATGCCAATTTGAACCTATTGCAAAGGACTACATTGAACATCATATTGTTAGTACTGAAAATGACACAACAACTATTTTATTTGATCAAAGAGGATATTACTATTGTTCATGAACCCAAAACATAGATAAGCAATATTCTTGATATATTATTAGATGTATGGGCTACTGAAAATGGTACATTTACAAAAGTAAAGTTTGAAGAACTGAGTTTGGGAAATTATGTTATTCATGAAACTATTGATTTTTTGCCAAATGTCATTAAAAGTGCAGATTTAAGTTATAACAACAAGACAATGTTGTTTGGAAGTTGTTTTTTGATGCTTCATGTAGAAAAATAGGTGAAGGAGGAGGTTGTATGCTGACTTCACTAGCAAATAAAAAGTATTATGCATCTTTTAGATTTACTTTTAGTTGTACCAATAATGTTGTTGAATATGAAGCACTTGTGAATGGATTAAAATGGGCCATAAAGCATGGTATCAATTGTTTACAAGTTTGATTTACTTTCAGCTGTACCAATAATGTTGCTAAATATGAAGTGCTTGTGAATGGATTAAAATGGGCCATAAAATGTGGTATCAATTGTTTACAAGTTTTTGGTGATTTTCAATTCATTGTTGATCAAGTTAGAGGCATCCATTCAACCAAAAATGGTCTATTGAAAAGTTATAAGCATGTTGTGTGGGATTTAGTTGAAGGGTTTGGAGCTTTTAACTTGCAATATGTTCCTAGAAATCAAAACAATCATGCTGATAGACTTGCAACAATAGGTGCACAATATGATATTCCAACTTAGATCAACAAAGCTAAATGAAAAAATCATGTAAAAGTTATTATAAGACCCGTTGTACCAAATAATGCTGAAAGATGGAAAGTTTTCGAATCTAACCAACATATTGTTAACTTTTTAAGAGAAGAAGCTAAGTTTTCTTAGCCTAACTAGAAAAAATTATAGGATCAGTATGATGATTAGATCATTCAATTAAGGATAAACAAGCTGCCTAAAGGTTTAGTTACTTTAGAATCTATTTTTAATACTGATGATCAGTTTAAAAAGGATAAATCTAGTTTGCAGATCAAAGAAGATCACTATGAAGAAATTAAAGTTGCAAATGATAAAATGCTGAAACTTAGAAAAGTATGTACTCCTGAAGAGTGTCAAAATTTTATTAGTTTATGCCATTAATGCCATGATGTTATTGCTAGGAATTATTCAGATATAAAGAGATTTGATCCTAATATTGCTCAACATACCATTGAACTAGAACCTAGTGCAAAACCAATTAGACAAAAAATAGAGGCAAATAAATCCAAAGTTAGAACCTCTCTTGATCAAAGAACTCAATAAGTTAATTGAGAGCAATATTATATTCCCTATTAAGCATACTTCTTGGATGTCAAATATGGTTCCAGAAAGAAAGAAGAATGGAGAAATTAGATTGTGTGTTGATTTTCATGATTTAAATAGAGCTTCATTGAAGGTTAGGCATCCTTTGCCTTCAATGGAACAAATACTACAAGTTGTTTCAGGTTCAGAATGGTTTTCATTGTTGGATGGTTTCTCTGGTTATAACTAGATATTGGTTAAAAAACAAGATAGATATAAAACAATGTTTACCACCAAATGGGAAACTATGACTTATCAAAAAATGCCATTTGGTTTATCAAATGCAGGTGCAACCTTTCAAAAAGAAATGGATATAGCTTTCTTAAACTTAATATATAGGTTTGTACTTGTTTATCTTGATGAAATTACTATTTTTTCAAAGAATGCTGCAAATCATTTTCAACACTTAAGGGTGATATTCGAAAGATGTAGGGAATATGATATTTCTCTAAATCCAAAGAAAAGTGTGTTTTCTGTTTATGAGGGTAAACTATTAGGATTCATTATTTCTAAAGAAGGTATTACCATTAAACCTAAAAGAGTAAGTGCAATTCTTGCTTTACCACTTCCGGCTCATAAAAAAAGACTTCAAAGTTTCCTAGGAAGGATCAACTTTGTAAGAAGGTTTATTCCAAATATTGTAGAATTGTTAATGCCTTTAATGAAAATGCTCAGAAAGAATATGGTGTTTAGTTGGACAAAAGAAAGTAAGTGTAGCTTCAAACTGATAAAAAAAGCATTAGCTGCTGCTCTTACATTGTTAAATCTAATTTTTCAAAAGACTTCATATTATATGCCTATGGAAACATTGATAGCATTGTTGCCATGTTAGTACAATAGAATGATGAAGGTTTTAAACAACCATTAGCATTTTTCAATTAAGGACTAAAGGATTATGAACTGCATTATATGTTTGTTGAGAAACATGTTCTTGTTGTTATACTAAGTTTGAAAAAGTTTAGGCATATGCTTTTGAATAATAAAATTAAGCTAATGGATTCTCACCCTTCTATTAAAGACTTCCTGTTAAACAAAGATCTGAACACTAAAAGAGCATGATGGATCACAAAAGCAATGGAATATGACATTGAGATCAAAGTAACTAAGCTAGTAAGAGGCAAGGGTTTATGCGAACAACTTGTTGGAAAGAGAGATAATAATTTAACTGGTGATGTTGATGCTGTTTTGGCCTTACTAGATGATAAACAACTTGCTATTCATAATATTTAGAATGATTGGGTGGACGATATGATTGATTTTTTGCAAACACAACATTGTCTTGAAGGTTTGGAAAGGTAACAAAGAAGGTATTATAGATTGCAAGCTATTCCTTATTGTTTGATGAATGGTATTTTATTTAAGAAATATTTGGAAGGTGTTTTGTTGAGATGTATTAAACCAGATCAAGTGGATAATATTTTACATCAGTTTCATGAAAGGCCAATTGGAGGTCACTTTTCACCAAGAGCTACAACTATAATGCCTACCCCTACTTGGCTTTTTTGTTGAATTCTCAGATTATTTTAGGTCAATTTTTTTATTGTATTTTATGATTATCAGTACTTGGTTACCGGATTAGATTAAATGTATTGCATACTCAATATTATTTATGTGATGAGCTACTTGAGTTATGTAGTTATTTCATATGTCCACGATTATTTTGATGATGATATACATATGTTCATACAATGATTTCAGTTATTTCATGATCTTAGATAGAGGAATGATTTATATGTAGTTCTATGGTTACTTACCCCATACTTGCATGTGTATGGTGTACGTGTATGTTTTCTTTATATTTGACGTTCCTAATGTGGTTGAGGGAGGGAGTCATAGTCATCTGCTAGTTAGGATCTAAACAATGTACCACTCATTGTCATTGCCTATTTAGTTTATAATATGTGAGTATGGACATGCATGGATTTTATGCAGATTGTAGGTATCGAGTATCAACTTCCCTGAATTTCCAGGATGAGCATATCCTATCATAGTATTTCAATGGTATAAGTGGGGAGATAACTCTTGAGTCTGAATCTTATCCTTAAACCATTTGTCCTAAAAAGTAAGGCAAAAATCTGAGTTGTCTACATTCTGAATTTGTCAAGTGACGTAAATTTGTGATTATAGCCCTTGAGTTTGATCTAGTTTTCTGTACTTTATTATGGGTTTTCTTTTTAGTGTTGTGGGTCTTTAGTGTATTTTTTGTTATAATTTAATCAATTTAATAGAATAATTAATGATTTAATTTAAATGAATTTTTATTAAGAAAATTTGATATTTAATTATATTTAAATCTAAAGACTTCCTGTTAAACAAAGATCTGAACACTAAAATAATAAAAATAATATAAATTAATTAAATAAAGGAATTAGCTTTTAAATATTTTATTAAAGTTCTAATTTTGGCATATATATTTTTAATTAATTCAATAATAATTATTTAGGGGTTTTATTTAAATAATAAACTCTAAATAATATTATTAGTTAAATTAATAAATATATTATTTAAAGTGTCTCATGATTTAACAAGAGAGAGAAAACATAAATTTAATAAAATTTATTTTAATTAAATTGCATAAAGCGTATGCATGAAATTAAAATATAATAAATTAATTAAAGGGAGAAAGAAAATTAATTCAATAAAGATATTTTAAATTACAAAAAAAGTGCATGAAGATGTAAAAGAAAATAAAATATTAAAAGAAATTGATCAGTGAGTTTCCTTGCGTGATTGCACAATTAGAGCCCCAAATTAGGGAAGAACTCTTTATCAGAGATCTAGAGCTCATTTTGCAATTACAAAAGTTTTGGAGGAGTAATTTCAAAGAGGAAGGTTTTCATAAAAAAAGGGGATTAATTGCGTGCTCCATGTGATCGTCATTTTAGCATCAAATCTAGGTAGGATCTCATGGTTTATTTGTAAAGTTGTTTTTGTTCTTTGAACTTCTGTCTTCTCCATGTCTGTCATGTGTTCTAGTTTCAAAATGTTATTAGGTTGAAACCCTTGTATGTGAGTTGACTGTTCTTTGATTGAGAAATATTTGTTTATGCTTTGAGAATTTGAAAACCCTTGTATTGAGATTATCACTCTTCATTTCTTGAGAACATTTGTGAATTATTATAGTTTTGAAACCCTTGTTTGATGGGTTTGAAGGGTTGTTTTGGATTGTTAAATCGGGTTGTGGGTTTTGTAAAGAAAATAAATTTTGTTTTATGGATTTTGATTGTTTAATCTGTGTTTCTCTACCAGGTTCTTATTTGGAAATTTATAAAAAAAGATATCTATTAAACAATGCAACTACATAGTAATTTGTAATTACTATGTAATTACATTATTAAAGGCAAATTTAATGGTGGAGGGTTTTTTTTGTTTTTTAAAACAAAATTTATACAAAAATATATAAATTAGTAGCAAATGGTGGGTGAGGCCACCAAACCCCCACCCACCTTTGGCTCTCGTGGAGGGGCTGCACAATAGCTATGGCCACTGCTGTAGCAGTAGGTATTGCCTTTATGACAGTGCAGCAACGACGCTACTGTGGCAACTTTGCCGTTTATGGTTGGCGGGCCTAAATCACTTTTAAATTTATGTTTTTATATTTTTGTTTTATTAAAAATTTTAAATAACATTTTTTAATATTATGTTAAATTAAATTTAATAAATTTAAAATGTCAAAAGTCATTTCTATTATTTTTATTAATAATTATTATTTTATTATTAGTTAATAATTATTTTTATTAATAAATTAATAAAATTTATTTTTATTAATAAATTAATTATTATCTTTAATAATTTATTGATTATTGATTTTAATTTTAATAATATTATTTGAGGTTTTAATTAATGTACTATTAAAATGTATATGTACAGTAATTGATAATTGTAATTGGAGAGATGATTATTCTAATAAAATTCAGATTTTTGCTCAAGGCAACTTAGTTTTAAATGTAAATGATTTTTATCACTTGGTAATTTTATGTTTTGAAAACCCTAGAAATCTTAACACTTTGAAAGACAAAAATTTGTTAACTGGTTGTTTATTGAATGTTGTGGTTTGATATTGAGTTGAACTCTAAAACAATGTTTAAACAACCTTATATGAATTAGTTTGAATCATCTGGGATTCTAGTGAACTCGAAAACCATAACAAATCTAGTGGCTAGAGAAATAGAAATTGAAACCCTGATTAAGATTGAACATTGTCAACAATAATATTTGGAAATGAAAACAAAAATGTGAACCCTGTTTGGAATTGAAAGCTATATAAACAATAATATTTGGAAAAGGAAATTGAAACCCTGGTTGTTATTTAATCTTTGTGTTTTGAAAACAAAAATGGAAACTTGAAAACCTATAGTGAAAATTGAACATTTATGTTTTCAAACCTAATGAATTTTGTGTGTACTACATGCAATGTGTGGTTTACTGGTCTTGGGGTTTCAATGTTGACTTAGTACTTTGACCAGTCAAGATGATTACTAGAGGATTGGGAGTTTTGTTTTGTGATGTCATGATGATGTTTTGATTACAATTTTTTATACCCGACCATGGTAATATGTCTTGTGTGTGCTGTGATGAGTTTGATCAGATGTTTTGATGTGCTTTCCAGTTCTTGTGTAGAATTGAGGTGGATGATGTGTCTTTCATGATATAACATGTGAGTCTTCGACCAATTATCCTTGATTGCTTCCCAGTTTCTTGTATAGAACTGAGATGATTAAATAATTTATTTCTTGGTGATGTCATGTTATGACATGGATTTAGTTTATGTGTACTTGATTTTGGATCAGTCCTATTAAGATGGTCATATTGGTGGAATTTGTGATTATGATTAGTGATTTTTAAGTTCTTTCCAGTTGCTTGTTTAAGAATTGATGTGTGGTTTATAGTCATTTGAGATCGGACCATCAAATGTCGTTGCTGGATGTGTTTGTGCAGATGTTCCTCTTTATCTGATCTTGTATTTCTATGCTGGAGGGTTATACTCTAAGTATATTGTATTTGATTTCATGGATCTTACAAGATGATGCAATCTATTTCATGATGTATATTATTTCATCCTTTCATACCCTATGACCTATATAGTGGATGATTGTGCTTTTTGTTTATTGCCAAGTGGCATCCTGTGATTGTATATTGTTTAGATGGAATTTGAACTTGTAGTTATTCTTTAATATGGATGTGTTATATATTGGGTTTAATATTAATTAAACTTAAATGTGATTCAATGTCACAAGACCCTAAGAGATGTAATCTACTTTATGGTATGTGCTTATGTGTATGTTATTGCTTCCACTATATATCTGTTGTTGTTAAGTTATTATATTTAAATAAAATGTTTGGCAAACTTAGTGAAACTTTAGGTTAATTTCTTTTAGGTCACCTGGCGGGGTGTCACATCTAGTATCAGAGCTCGAGTTTCTACATTGGGAGCTTTGGGTATATTGGAACACCACTAGTTGTTAACTAGTTGAACTAAAATGAAACTTGAACTGTTATATGTATCTATTTCAAACTTGAACACTCAAATTAGTTGAACTGAAATGAAACTTAAACTGTTATATGTATCTATTTCAAACTTGAACACTCGAACTAGTTGAATTGAAATGAAACTTAAACTGTTATATGCATCTATTACAAACTTGAACACTCGAACTAGTTGAACTGAAAATGAAACTTGAACTGTTATATGTATTTATTACAAACTTGAACACTTGAAATAGTTAACTGAAAAAAAAATTAAATAGTGTTATGTATCTTTTGCAACTTGAACACTTGAAAACTTCAAACTTGATTTCTTGAAACATAGAAATAGGTAAAATTTTAAAAACTCTTGAGTTGGATTTTAGACATGTTATGTTATGATTGTGCTTTAAGGTGGTATGCCTTTTATTGACTTTGTAAGCATTTTTGTTGTTGACTTTTGATTTATGTCTATACATTATAAATTTCATGTTTTTCGATGGATTTAGAGATTTTGATCTTTTGTTTGGAGTGTTTTAGAGGATCTATTTCAGTATTTTTTAAAAAGATGAATTTTAGATCAATATGGTTTTCAATTTATTATTAAACCAGAATCATATTGCTCTAAGTGACTGAAAGTGTATACATAGTTAAATTATTTGTATTAGTTTCTTAAATGAGCTTTTTGTTTGACATTGTAGATAGTTCTCTTTGACTTTTAGTTACCCTAGTCATTGTAGTAGGCTTCCAAGAGTGAGCTTAAGTCTAGGGGGAGTGGATGTAATGCCTACCCCTAGTTTAGTTTTATCTTTCTTGTAGGCTTCCAGGAGTAAGCCAAAGTCTAGGGGAAGTGGATGTAATGCCTACCCCTACTTGACTTTTCTATTGTATTGTCAGATTCTTTTAGGCCATTTTTTTGATTATGTTTTATGACTATCAATACTTAGGTACTGGATTAGATTAAATACATTTCATACTCAACATTATTTATGTGATGATCTACTTGAGTTATGCTGTTATTTCATATGTTCATGATTATTTCGATGATGATATATGTATGTTCATATAGTGATTTCAGTTATTTCATGATGTTAGATAGAGGAATGATTTATATGTAGTTCTATGGTTACTTACCCCATACTTTCATGTGTATGGTGTACATGTACATTTTTTTTTATGTTTGATGTTCTTGATGTGGTTGAGGGAGAGAGTCGTAGTCACCTGCTAGTCGGGATCTACACGATATACCACTCCCCTCCATTGCTTGTTTATTTTAGAATATATGAGCATGGACATGCATGAATTTTATGCAAATTGTAGGTACTAGGTATCGACTTCCCTAAATTGCCAGGATGAGCATACCCTATCATAGTATTTCAATGGTATAAGTGGAGAGATAACTCTTGAGTCTGAATCCTATCCTTTAACCATTTGTCCTAAAAAGTGGGGCAAGAATCTAAGTTGTCTACCTTCCAAGTTTGTCAAGTGATATAAATTCGTGATTATAGCCCTTGAGTATGATCTAGTTTTTGTACTTTATTACGAGTTTTCTTTTTAGTCTTGTGGGTCTTGGGTGTATTTTTTGTTATTTTAAAATTAATTTAATAGAATAATTAATGATTTAATTTACTAGAATTTTTATTAAGAAAATTTGATATTTAATTAATTGATAAATTAATTAAATAAAGGAATTAACTTTAAAGATTTTATTAAAGCTCTAATTTTGGCATAGTTATATTTAATTTAATTTAATAATAATTATTTAGGAGTTTTATTTAAATAATAAACTCTAAATAATATTATTAGTTAAATTAATAAATATATTATTTAAAGCATCTCATGATTTAATAAGAGAGAGAAAACATAAATTTAATAAAGTTTATTTTAATTAAATTGCATAAAACATATGTATGAAATTAAAATATAATAAATTAATTAAAGGGAGAAAGAAAATTAATTCAATAAAGATGTTTTAAATTGCAGCAAAATGTGCATGAAGATGTAAAAGATAATAAAATATTAAAAGAAATTGATCAATGAGTTCCCTCACATGATTGCACAATCAAAGCCCCAAATTAGGGGATAACTCTTTATCAGAGATCTAGAGCTCATTTTGTAATTACACAGGTTTTGGAGGAGTAATTTTAGAGAGGAAGAATTTCAAAAAAAAGGGGATTAATTGCGTGCTCTATGCAATTGTCATTTTAGCATCAGATCCACATAGGACCTCGTGGTTTATTTGTACAATGATCTTTCCTGATATAACATGTGAGTCTTTGACCACTTATCCTTGATTGCTTCCCAGTTGCTTGTATAGGACTGAGATGATTAAATGATTTGTTTCTTGGTGATGTCATGTTATGACATGGATTTAGTTTATGTGTACTTGATTTTGGATCACTCCTATTAGGATGGTCGTATTGGTAGAATCTGTGATTACGATTAGTGATTTTTAAGTGCTTTCCAGTTGCTTGTTTAAGAATTGATGTGTGGTTTATAGTCATTTGAGATTGGACCATCAAATGTCGTTGTTGAATGTGTTTGTGCAGATGTTCCTTTTTATCTGATCTTGTATTTCTATGATGGATGGTTATACTCTAAGTGTATTGTATTTGATTTCATAGATCTTACAGGATGATGTAATCTATTTCATGATGTATATTATTTCATCCTTTCATACCCTGTGACCTATACAATGGATGATTGTGATTTTTGTTTATTGCCAAGAGACATTTTGTAATTGTATATTGTTTAGATGGAATTTGTACTTGTAGTTATTCTTTAATATGGATGTGTTATATATTGGGTTTGGTATTAATTAAACTTAAATGTGATTCAATGTCACAGGACCCTAAGAGATGTAATCTGTTTTATGGTATGTGCTTATGTGTATGTTATTGCTTCTGCTATATTTATATCTATTATTGTTAAGTTATTATCTTTAAAAAAATGTTTGGCAAACTTAGGGAAACTTTAGGTTAATTTTTTTTAGGTCACCTGGCGGGGTGTTGCATTTAGTATTAGAGCCCGAGTTTCTACATTGGGAGCTCTGGGTATATTGGAACACCACTAGTTGTTAACTAGTTGAACTAAAATGAAACTTGAACTATTATATGTATCTATTTCAAACTTGAGCATTCAAATTAGTTGAACTAAAATGAAACTTAAACTGTTATATGTATCTATTTCAAACTTGAACACTCAAACTAGTTGAACTAAAATGAAACTTAAATTGTTATATGCATCTATTACAAACTTGAACACTCGAACTAGTTGAACTAAAAATAAAAATTGAACCATTATATGTATTTATTACAAACTTGAACACTCAAACTAGTTAACTGAAACAAAATTTAAACAATGTTATGTATCTTTTGCAACTTGAACACTTGAAAACTTCAGACTTGATTTCTTGAAACATAGAAATAGGCAAAATTTTAAAAACTCTTAAATTGGATTTCAGACATTTTTTTTATGGCTGTGCTTTAAGGTGGTATGCCTTTGATTGACTTTGTGAGCATTTTTATTATCGACTTTTGATTTATGTCTATACATTATAACTTTTATGTTTTCTGATGGATTTAGAGATGCTAATCTTTTTTTTTGAGTGTTTTAGAGGATCTATTTCAATATTTGTTAAAAAGATAAATGTTGGATCAACATAGTTTTTGGTTTATTATTAAACTTGAATTATATTGCTTTAAGTGATTGAAAGTGTATACATAGTTAAATTATTTGTATTGATTTCTTAAATGAGCTTTTTGTTTGACATTGTAGATAGCTCTCTTTGACTTTTAGTTATCCTAGTCATTGTAGTAGGCTTCCAAGAGTAAGCTTAAGTCTAGGGGGAGTGGATGTAATGCATACCCCTAATTTAGTTTTATCTTTCATGTAGGCTTCCAGGGGTAAGCCTAAGTCTAGGGGGAGTGGATGTAATGCCTACCCCTACTTGACTTTTATATTGTATTATCATATTCTTTTAGGCCATTTTTTTATTGTGTTTATGATTATCAGTACTTGGTTACCAGATTAGATTAAATATATTTCATACTTAGTACTATTTATGTGATGAGCTACTTGAGTTATGTAGTTATTTCATATGTTCATGATTATTTCAATGATGATATATGTATGTTCATACAATGATTTCAGTTATTTCATGATTTTAGATAGAGGAACGATTTATATGCAGTTCTATGATTACTTACCCTATACTTGCATGTGTATGCTGTACATGTACATTTTCTTTATGTTTGACATTCCTAATGTGGTTGAGGGAGGGAGTCATAGTCACCTGCTAGTTGGGATCTACATGATGTACCACTCCCTTCCATTGTTATAATTGCTTTAGAATAATTGAGAGTGGGGGGGGGGGGGGGGGGGGTGAATCAGTTATTCAAGGTCCAAATGTCCTATTCAAACATTTCACTAAGTATAGTGAAATCATTCAACCATTCATTCATCCAAGCTTTAACTTATCTAATCAGCAAGTTACTGTAAATCAACATGCAAGTATAACACACAAGAAATCAACACATGAAACAGTGATTTACGTGGAAACCCAATTTGGGAAAAACCACCAGTAACATACTACTCAATTTTCACCCTTCTGAAGTAATGCCCTGTGAAAGGCCTACCTTGTTAAAGGCTTACAACACACTGTTAAATGTGACCTTGTTAGAAGATTTAACCACCCTATTAGAAGTGGGCCTGGTTAGAGGACTTTAGAACATTCACTTGGAATGCCACGTTGTTAAAGGATTTACAAATGGCTGTTAGGCCAACCTAAGTCCATAGGATTTTCAAATCTAATACAATTTCTAGAGAGTATTATAAAATCTGATTAAAACATATAACTTATCTTGTAGATCTCAGATCACTTCTCAACTCATACCCTTGCTTGGCCTTCAATCTCTACAACTCTTAACAGCTTGCCTTTTCTTTCAAGCTTTGTCTCCTTGAGTCTCCATACTCAATGTACTAGTGCAGTCATCTCTTCATGACCACTCATAGAAGCAGAGCCTTTGTGCTCTACCTTCTTTTAGATGTCTCCTTCTTGACACCCCTTTAACCACTTCATAGATTTGGCACTTCAGCAGCAATAGTATCAACAACTCTTTGCTTCTTGGTTTATGACTTCTTAAATAGAAGTCTTAGAGTTCCTTTTCCTGCTTGATTCTTCCATTTTTCAATTTCAATTCACATGGATTGGGTAGGATTCATTGTATCTAACCCACATTCTATTTCCTCTAGAAACTTCTTGAATAATCTTTTATAATTCACCCAAAAATAGTTTACATAATATTTTGTGCCAACAACTCATCATCCTTATCTTCCAACTCATTTACAAAATTCAATGCAACCACTATGTCGGCTTAGATTTGGTGAATTTTCATCATTTGAAATAATACAACAACTCGACACTATTGAAATAGTAGTGCTCAACACATACTGTGTTGCTCAACATCAACTATGTTTTTCCTGATGCTCGACACCTGAAGATCACTCGGTATCAACTAAATTTTTTTTGATGCTCAACACCCGATCTTTACTCGACACTTGAAGATCACACGGCACACACTAGAAATGTTTTTTACTCAGCTTCTACTAAGAATTTTCTCGGCTCCAACTAACTTGCTCGACACCTACTGATGATCTTAGTTAAAGCTTTGCAGTCAACCTTGTTACAACTTCTTCCAATGTATCTAAGTGTGACCAACCTCTGTATCTTTGAGTATGTCATTAATACATTACTTAACCATTGTCTTAACTGATCTTTGCACTTCATTACAACATCATAACTCAACCTTTCCTTTAGGTGCTCTTGTTACCTCTTGTTGATCAAATCCTCTTCATCAATCAACTAAGTGATAGTGCTTGGATCTTATAAGCAAATATCATCCCTACAAATAATAGGTTTGACATCAATGGAAAAACAATGAATGAAAACATTCTTTTACAATAATCTCCCTCTTTGATCTTCAACAACAATGAGCTATTCAATCATATTTCCAATAATCTCCCTCTTTGGCATTGATGGCAAATCAAACTGATCAACCATCAGACTAAACTATTCCACCAAAAGCTTACTAGGTTAGAATAGTAAGTCAAATGCCAAAAAGTAAATTGTAACATCACATCTCCTACTACTATTCTGATTGTTTCATTTCACTTCTCCCTCTTTGATGCTGTATCCTTTATCTTTATCATTCTCCCTCTATATTATTCATCTTTTGCTATTCTAATCAACCTCTGAAATCTCCCTCTTCTTTTTTGATCCTTTATCTTCAATAGTTGTTGATCAGTTGTTCACTTCTCCCTCTTTGACAACAATGCCAAAGACATATTAGCATTTTATTATGCAAATGTAGCTCTTATAGGTTCATTTAATGTCTCCCTCTATCACTTTGCTTGTGACTGATTTGAATTTTTAGTACTTCTACTACTTTAGGCATGGATCACAAAGTAAACATCCTCTGTATCAATGTGTAGAATCTTCAACATTCAGCTTATTTGATGCATTCCATTCTTTCTTTTTTGGATCAAGTAGCCTTAGCTAGGGGTATCGCCCCTAACTTACCTCTAAGATACTCAAAAGCATCTTTAGGTAGTGCTTTTGTGAAGATATCAGCAATTTGTTCCTTTGAGCTGACATATTCCATCTGCACTTGTTTGTCTTCCACTAGCTCTCTTACATAGTGATACTTGATTGCAATATGCTTAGTTTTAGCATGCATTACTTGGTTCTTTGATATATTGATAGCACTTGTATTATCACAATAAAATGTCATAGGCTCAATTACTTCTTCTTTCATACCTTGCAGCAAATGTTTGATCTATACAATATTGGTGCAATTTATAGCAGCTGCCACATATTCAGCTTCAGCAGTAGACTATAAGGTGCAACTTTGATTTTTGCTTGTCCATGTAATCAACCTCTTTCTTAAGAAAAGTTCTCCTCCACTAGTGCTTTTTCTATCATCAATGTTACCTCCCCAATCTGCATCAGTGTAAGCTTTCAGTTCAAACTTCTCATTCCTCTTGTAGTATAAATCAAAGTCATCAGTTCTTTTCAGGTATCTCAATATTCTCTTCACTGCCATTAAGTGATTTTCTCTTGGATTGGTAAAAAATATTGCTACTATTCCAACAACTAATGCAATGTCTGGTCTACTATGTACAACATATTGCAGCTTTCCAATCATTGACCTATACAATGTCTAATTTACTTCAGCAGATTCATCATTCTTGGATAGTTTATGGCCTGTTGCCATTGGTGTGCTAACTGGTTTTGAGTCATCTAGCCCAAATGTTTTGAGTACTTCCTTGATGTATTTGGATTGGGTCACAAATATGCCATGCTTCAACTGATGTACTCGTAATCCAACAAAGAATTTGATTTCTCCAAACATTGACATCTCAAATTCATACTTCAATTGATTAGCAAAATCTTTGCATAAAACTTCTTTTCCTCCAAATATTATGTCATCAACAAATATTTCTAATATCAAAATGTCTTTACCTTCCTTAGCTTTAATGTAAAAATTGTTGTTGTCATCTGTTCTTTCAAATCCTATCTTTACAAAATATTTGTGCAACCTTTCATACCATGCTCTAGGTGCTTGCTTTAATCCATAAAGTGCTTTGTGCAACTTGCAAACCATGTCCTTGTTCTTCTCATCAAAAAATACCTCTATTTGTTCTATGTAGACTTCCTCTTCCAGTATACCATTCAGAAAAGTAGACTTCACATCCATTTGGTAGACTTTGAAACCTTTATATGCAACATATGCAAGTAATGTTCTTACTCCTTCCATTCTTGCAATAGGGGCAAATGTCTCTCCATAATCCAGTCCTTTTTCTTGTACATAGCCTTTGAAAACTAATATGGATTTGTTTCTTGTTATTTCACTATTCTCATCAAGTTTTTTTCTAAACATCCATTTGGTACCAATCGCATTCTTATCAGCTGGTCTAGGAACTAGAGACCAAGTTTTGTTCTTCTTAATCTGATCCATCTCTTCTTTCATAGCCTTATACTAGTCATCATCTTATAGTGCATCTTTAACTATTTTGGGTTCAACCTTGCTTAGTAGACATGATTCATTCCTCAGTATATTCCTTGTCATTGGTCTAACATCCTTATCACCAATGATTTGATCTGTAGGGTGATGTCTTCTTACATACTTGGCTAATCTGGGTTCGGTCTTTCTTTCCATATTTGATCCTTCGACTTCAGAGTCATTTATTTCCTTCTTCATCTAGCATTTCATCATTTATTTTTTGCATACTATTTTCAAAATCAGTATGTGCATTTTCTACATTCTGCAACTTAGCTTCTGAATGTAACTCGACATTCATTGGTTGAGACTCGGTAGATACTGAAGTTTGTTGCTGATTCCCAACTTGATTTGCAACATTGTCTTCAACTGTCATTCCTTCGTAGAAGTATACAAAGGATCTATAATTCTTTTTTTGCTTTGACTCATCAACCTGAACTTCTGCATGTTCATCAAAATTTACATTTGCACTCTCCACAACTTTGTTAGTGTTAGTATTCAAACACTTATATGACTTACTTCTAGTGGAGTATCCAAGAAATATGCCTTCATCATTTTTTGCATCAAACTTGCCATTTCTAGTGCCTTTTAGAATATAGCATTTACAACCAAACACTTTGAAATTTTTAACATTAGGTGAATGACCATACCACAATTCAAAGGGTATTGCATTTGTACCTTTCTTGACTTGAACTCTATTCAGTGTGTAGACTGCAATACTTACAGCTTCTCTCTAGTATTTTAGTGCAACATTTTTCTCCATCATCAAGGTTCTAGCACAGTCAATCACTAACATATTTCTCCTTTCAACAATACGGTTTTGTGGTGGAGTTCTTGGTGCTAATGTTTGCCTTTTGATACCTTTTTCATTGCAAAATGTTTCAAACTCTCTTGATGTGAACTCACCTCCTCTATCTGACCTTAGGCATTTTAGGTTCTTTCCTATTTCCTTCTCAACTCTAGCCAAATACCACATGAACATTTGGAATGCATTAGATTTTTGCTTTAAAAGAATAACAATCATCATCCTGGAATAATCATCTACAGATAGTATTATGTATCTGTCTCCTAGGTAGCTTTGCACTTCTATTGGGCCACATAAGTCTACATGAATTAACTCTAGTACTTCTTTGGAAGTGTATGTTTTACTTTTGAAACTAGACTTAGTCATTTTCCCTAGTTGACATTGTTTACACATTGTGTTTTCAAGTTTCTTCAACTTGGGCAATCCTCTGACTTTCTTTTTCTTGCTGATACTAATCAAATTATCAAAGTTAACATGATACAACCTTTTATGTCATAACCACACATCATCAAGTCTAACAACAAGACATGTTGCTTCTTCAATATCTAGGTAAAACAAATTACTCCTAGTTTGTTCACCTTTTCCTATCAAATTTCTATCAGTGTCATAAATCTTGGCAGTTTTATTTCCAAATTCAACTTTGCAACCTACATTGCCTAGTTGTGATACACTCAACAAGTTGTAGCTCAATCCTTCAACATAGTACACATTATCACATGAAATTTTCTCTATAAGTTTGATAGATCATTTTCTTTTGATTTGACATGGAGCATCATTACCAAATCTAACACTACTTCCATCGTATTGAGTAAAGGTAATGAACTTACTTTTATCTCCTGTCATGTGATGTGAGCATCCACTGTTTATGATCCACTTGTCATTCTTGTTCACACAGGTAACTAATGCTGTGGCTTCATCTTCATCTTTGTCTGATTCATCCTTCATGGCTACATAGACTACTTCATCATCATTTTCATCAGTCTTCTTCAACAATATAGCATCTCTTGCCTTTCTCCTTGTAATCTTTGCTATCATCTTCTCTTTTGTTCCTGAACTTGTTTCCTTCTTTATAGTTTTTCTTCTGTGGACATCTTGCAACTATATGACCTACTTCATTGCAATTGAAACATATGATAGGGAGCTTACCTTTGAATTTGTCTTTACCTCTATGGAATCTCCTGGCCAATAGTGCTTGTAACTGTTCCACATCTTCCTCATCTGTGCTGCTATCACTGGATGCATGTTTTCCTTTTCATCTTCTCTTGCTTGATGTTTCCTCCTCAGTATATTTTGTTGTAATCTTGGCCTTGAAAGAAGATTCAAGGTTCTCAGGTATGTAGTTGTCAAAATTGGATAGCTCAAATGTAGTAAGTCTTCCAACTATTCCTTCAAAGGTTAATGTGTTCCCTTGTATACACCTTAGCTCTTGGATGGCTGAAACTCTTATAACATAGATAGGGAGCAGAGTTCTTAAGTATTTATTGATGGATGTTTCTTCTTCCAGTTGTCCACCTAGACTTCTTATTGCACTCACCACTTCTTTTTATTCTTGCAGCATACTGAGCAAAATTTTCACCTTCCTCCATCTTCATGTCATCAAACTTCCCTCTTAGGCTTCCTCTCTTTGCTCTCTATACATTCTGATCACCTCCATAGGTATTTGATAAGGTTTTTCATATTTTAAATGCAGTGTTATAGTTTTTGATGTCATCATATTTAGCATAGCCAAGTGTAGATGCAATTTCCAACATTTCTTGGTTATGCTTCTTCTTTTTGTTTAAGTCATCTATAGTGAGGGGTCCTGCTGGAGTTACATGCTCTATTCCAATTGAGGTTTGTGCATAGTCACTTATTGATCCAAGGTGCAATTTAATCAAACTCTACCATGCAACAAAGTTGTCTTTGTTGATCTTGGGAACTTCTCTCTTGGACATCTTGATCTTCTTGCTTCTAGTACCTTGAAACTAAATCACCAGATGGCTCTGATACCAATTGTTAGAATTGCTTAAGAATAACTAAGAAGGGGTGGGTGGGGGGGGAGGGGGGTTGAATCAGTTATTCAAGGTCCAAATGTCCTATTCAAAATTTTCACTAAGTATAGTGAAATCATTCAACCATTCATTCATCCAAGCTTTAACTTATCTAATCAACAAGTTAATATAAATCAACATGCAAGTATAACACACAAGAAATCAACACATGACACAGTGATTTACGAGGAAACCCAATTTGGGAAAAACCACCAGTAACATGCTACTCAATTTTCACCCTTTTGAACTGATGCCTTGTGAAAGTCCTACCCTATTAAAGGCTTACAAAATGCTGTTAAATGTGACCTTGTTAGAGGATTTAACCACCTTGTTAGAAGTGGGCCTGGTTAGAGGACTTTAGAAAATTCACTTGGAATGCCGCCCTGTTAAAGGATTTACAAATGGCTGTTAGACCAACCTAAGTCTATAGGATTTTCAAATCTAATACAATTGCTAGAGAGTATTAGAAAATCTTGACCTGATTACAACTTACAACTTATCTTACAGATCTCAGATCACTTCTCAGCTCATACCCTTGCCTAGCCTTCAATCTCTACAACTCTTAATAGCTTGCCTTTTCTTTCAAGCTTTGTCTCCTTGAGTCTCCATACTTAATGTACTAGTGTAGTCATCTCTTCATGAACATTAGTAGAAGCAAAACCTCTGCGCTCTACCTTCTCCTAGATGTCTTCTTCTTGACACCCGTTTAACCACTTCGCAGATTTGGCACTTCAGCAGCAACAATATCAACAACTCTTTGCTTCTTGGTTTATGACTTCTTAAATAGAAGTCTTGGAGTTCCTTTTCCTGCTTGATTCTTCCATTTTTCAATTTCAATTCACATGGATTAGGTAGGATTCATTGTATCTAACCCACATTCTATTTCCTCTAGAAACTTCTTGAATAATCCTTTAGAATTCAGCCAAAACCGGTTAACATAAGATTCTATGCCAACAACTCATCATCCTTATCTTCCAACTCGTTCAAAAAATTCAATGCAACCACTATGTCATCTTAGATTTGGTGAATCTTCATCATTTGAAATAATGCAATAGCTCACCACTATTGAAATACTGGTGCTCGACAGATACTGTGGTACTCGGCATCAACTATGTTTTTCCTGATGCTCGACACCTGAAGATCACTTGGCATCAACTAAATTTTTTTTGATGCTCAACACCTGATCTTTACTCGACACTTGAAGATCACTCGACACACACTAGAAATGTTTGTTACTTGGCTTCTACTAAGAATTTTCTCGTCTTCAACTAACTTGCTCAATACCTATTGATGATCTTAGTTAAAGCTTTGCAGTCAACCTTGTTACAACTTCTTCTTCCAATGCATCTAAGTGTGACCAACCTCTGTATCTTTGAGTATGTCATCAATACATTACTTAACCATTGTATTAACTAATCCTTGCACTTTATTACAACATCATAACTCAACCTTTCCTTTAGGTGCTCTTGTTACCTCTTGTTGATCAAATCCTCTTCATCAATCAACTAAGTGATAGTGCTTGGATCTTATAAGCAAATATCATCCCTACAAATAGCAAGTTTGACATCAATGGCAAAATAATGATTGAAAACATTCTTTTACAACAATCTCCCTCTTTGATCTTCAACAACAATGAGCTTTTCAATCAGATTTCCAAATCCATTGCCTATTCAGTTTAGAATATATGAGCATGGACATGCATAAATTTTATGCAAATTGCAAGTACTAGGTATCGACTTCCCTAAATTGCCAGGATGAGCATAACCTATCGTAGTATTTCAATGGTATAAGTGGGGAGATAACTCTTGAGTATGAATCCTATCCTTAAACCATTTGTCCTAAAAAGTAGGGCAAGAATCTAAGTTGTCTACCTTCCAAATTTGTCAAGTGACGTAAATTTGTGATTATAGCCCTTGAGTTTGATCTAGTTTTTTTGTAATTTATTACAGGTTTTGTTTTTAGTCTTGTGGGTCTTTGGTGTATTTTCTGTTATTTTAAAATCAATTTAATAGAATGATTAATGATTTAATTTAATGGAATTTTTATTAAGAAAATTTGATATTATATTAATTGATAAATTAATTAAATAAAGGAATTAACTTTAAAGATTTTATTAAAACTCTAATTTTGGCATAGTTATAGTTAATTTAATTTAATAATAATTATTTAGAAGTTTTATTGAAATAATAAACTCTAAATAATATTATTAGTTAAATTAATAAATATATTATTTAAACCGTCTCATGATTTAATAAGAGAGAGAAAATGTAAATTTAATAAAGTTTATTTTAATTAAATTGCATAAAGCGTATGCACAAAATTAAATATAATAAATTAATTAAAGGGAGAAACAAAATTAATTCAATAAAGATATTTTAAATTGCAAAAAAATGGGCATGAAGATGTAAAAGATAATGAAATATTAAAAGAAATTGATCAGTAAGTTCCCTCACGTGATTGCACAATTAGAGCCCCAAATTAGGGGAGAACTCTTTATCAGAGATCTAGAGCTCATTTTGCAATTACACAGGTTTTGGAGGAGTAATTTTAGAGAGAAAGGTTTTTAGAAAAAGGGGATTAATTGCATGTTCTGTGCAATTGTCATTTTAGCATTAGATCGAAGTAGGATCTTGTGGTTTATTTGCATAGTGGTTTTCATTCTTTGAACTTTTGTCTTCTCTGTATTTGTTGTGTGTTCTAATTTCAAAATGTTATTAGGTTGAAACCCTTGTATGCAAGTTAGCTATTCTTTGATTGAGAAATATTTGTTTATGCTTTCAGAATTTGAAAACTCTCGTATTGAGATTATTGCTCTTCGTTTCTTGAGAACATCTATGAATGATTATAGTTTTGAAACCCTTGTTTGATGGATTTGAAGGGTTGTTTTGGATTGTTAAATCGGGTTGTGGGTTTTGTAAAGAAAATGATTTTTATTTTATGGATTTTGATTGTTTAATACAGGTTTCTCTACCAGGTTCTTATTTGGAAATTTATAAAAAAAGATATATATTAAATAATGCAATTACATAGTAATTTGTAATTTCAGTCAGTTTGGAGTCTACTGATCTAGCAGCCATTGAAGCAACAATGCCCCTAGTCCTAGATCAAGATCCATCATCAGTGGTAGAGGTGGCTAGAGTATAAGAGGGTGAGGGTGGGATAGGCTACAGAGGAAGTCTCTGAGTTAGGAGTCTCACCCGTAGCCCCTATAATTCTATGGGTGGCCTGGTCCCCTATAATTCTATGGGCAAGCATATTCATTAGTTTCTTGGTCCAACCATTGTTAAAAGATGAAGTCACGTATCCATTGAATCTAGTTGCATTGCTCGCAGAGGTAGTGGTTCTGCACCAATATCAGTAATGAGCTTATAATATCTCTTATTTAGAAATTTATTAAAGGCAATTTAATGGTGGAGGGCTTGTTTTGTTGTTTAAAAAAAAGTCTCTCTCTCTCTCTCTCTCTCTCTCTCTCTCTCTCTCTCTCTCTCTCTCTCTCTCTCTCTATATATATATATATATATATATATATATATTAGTAGTAAATGGTGGGCGGGGCCACCAAACCCCCACCCACCCTCAAATCTTATAGAGGGGCTGCATGGCAGCTATGATTGTTACCGTAGCAACAGGTATTGCCTTTATGATAGTATGCTATTGCAGCGGTACTGCCATGACAACTTTGTCGTATATGGCCGACGACCCTAAATCACTTTTAAATTTATGTTTTTATTTTTTTGTTTTATTAAAAATTTTAAATAACATTTTTTTATACTATGTTAAATTAAATTTAATATATTTAAAATGTCAAAATTCATTTATATTATTATTAGTTAATAATTATTTTTATTAATAGTTAATAATTATTTTTATTAATAAATTAATATAAGTTATTTTATTAATAAATTAGTAATTATTATCTTTAATAATTTATTGATTATTGATTTTAATTTTAATAATATTATTTGAGGTTTTAATTAATATATTATTAAAATGTATATGTACACTAATTGATAATTGCAATTGGAGAGATGATTATTTTAATAAAATTTAGATTTTTCCTCAAGGTGAGTTAGTTTTAAATGTAAATGATTTTTATCATTGGGGTAATTTTATGTTTCAAAAACCCTAGAAATCTTAATACTTTGAAAGACAATTTTTTTAATAAATTGGTTGTTTATAGAATGTTGTGTTTTGATATCGAGTTGAACTATGAAACAATGTTTAAACAACTTTATATGAATTAGTTTGAATTGTCTGAGATTCTAGTAAACTTGGAAACCATAGTGAATCTGGTAACTAGAGAAATGGAAATTGAAATCCTGATTAAGATAAAAAAACATTATCAACTATAATAGTTGGAAATGAAAATGAAAATGTGAACCTTGTTTGGAATTGAAAGCTATATAAACAATAATATTTGGAAAAGGAAACTGAAACCCTAGTTGTTATTTAATCTTTGTGTTTTGAAAATGAAAGTGGAAATTTGAAAAACTATAGTGAAAATTGAATGTTTATGTTTTCAAACCTAATGAATTATGATAATGAATTTTGTGTGTACTATATGTGATGTGTGGTTTACTAGTGTTGGGGTTTCAAGTGTTGACTTAGTACTTTAATTAGTCAGGATGTTTACTAGAGGCTTGGGAGTTTTGTTTTGTGATGTCATGATGATGTTTTGATTACAATCTTTTATACCCAACCATGGTAATATGTCATGTGTGTGTTATAATAAGTTTGATCAGATGTTTCGATGTGCTTTCTAGTTCTTGTGTAGAACTGAGGTGGATGATGTGTCTTTCCTGATATAACCTATGAGTCTTCGATTAGTTATCCTTGATTGCGTCCTAGTTGCTTGTATCAAACTGGGATGATTAAAATGATTTGTTTTATGGTGATCTCATGTTATGACATGGATTTGGTTTATGTGTATTTGATTTTGGATTAGTCTTGTTAGGATGATCATATTGGTGGAATCTGTGGTTATGATTAGTGATATTTAAGTGTTTTCCAATTGCTTGTTTAAGAACTGATGTGCGATTTATAGTCATTTGAGATCCGACCACCGGATGTTGTTGCTAGATGTCTTTGTGAAAATGTTCCTTTTTATCTAATCTTATATTTCTATGATGATTAAATGATTAAATGATTAAATGACTAGTTTTATGGTGATCGCATGTTATGACATGGATTTGGTTTATGTGTATTTGATTTTGGATTAGTCTTGTTAGGATGATCATATTGGATATTTAAGTGCTTTCCAATTGCTTGTTTAAGAACTGATGTGTGGTTTATAGTCATTTGAGATCTGACCACCGGATGCCGTTGCTAGATGTCTTTGTTCAAATGTTCCTTTTTATCTAATCTTATATTTCTATGATGGATGGTTATACTCTAAGTGTATTGTATTTAATTTCATGGATCTTGCAAGACGATGTAATCTATTTCATGATGTATATTATTTCATCCTTTCATACCTTGTGACCTATACAATGGATGATTGTGCATTCTATCTATTGCCAAGTGGCATCTTGTAATTACATATTGTTTAAATTGAATTTGCATTTGTAGTTATTCTTTAATATGGATGTGTTATATATTGGGTTTAGTATTAATTAAACTTAAATGTGATTCAATGTCACGGGACCCTAAGAGATGTAATTTATTTTATGGTATGTTGTTATGTGTATGTTATTGCTTCCACTATATTTATATCTATTGTTGTTAAGTTATTATCATAAAAAAAAATGTTTGGCAAACTTAGTGAAACTTTAGGTTAATTTATTTTGGGTCACTTGGCAAGGCATTACAACAACTCTCAAAGTGATGAAGGAAGGCTATTATTGGGCAAGTGTGTTTAAGGATGCACATTCTTGGGTAAGAAAATGTAAACAATGTTCAATTTTTGATGGTAAATCAAAATTAGCAGCATTGCCCTTACAACCTATTCAAGTAGACCAACCATTTATGAAGTGGGGTCTAGACTTTATTGGTGTCATTAGCCCACCTTCAAGTGCAAGTCACAAGTGGGTATTGACAACCATTGATTATTTTACCAAGTGGATTGAAGCAGTTGCTCTCAAAGATGCAAATGAGACTATTGTTTTAAATTTCTATGATGATTTAGTTTGCAGATTTGGTGTATTGGATTCAATTATTTCAGATAATGCACCTGCATTTATAGGAAAAAAATTGTAGAATGGGCAGTTAAAAAAGGTGTATATCTGAATACTTCATCAAATTACTACCCACAGGATAATGGGCACATTGAATTGACTAACAAGAACTTGATTTGTATTATAAAAAAGACATTAGAAGGGAATCAACGTGCTTGGCATGAAAAGTTAAAATCAACACTGTGCACTAATAGAATAACTCCTAAAAGGTCAACTGGTATGTATAGTTATACAATGGTTTATGGTAAAGAAGCTGGATTAACTATTTCGGTTGAGTTTCCATTATTAGATTTTATGCATCAATTGGATATGGTTGATGAGGAGCCTATGATAGTAAGGTTGGCTCAACCCAATGGAATAGAGAAGAAAATGATAGATACCTTGCAAACAATTGAGCTTCATTAATTTCAAATGGAGAGAACATTTGATAAGAAGGCACATCCCAACAATTTCTAGCTAGGAGACATAGTATTGAAATGGGATGAATTGAAAAGTAAGTTTGGGAAGCATACAAAGTTTAATGCCATGTGGGATGGTCTGTATATTATAACGGGTAGTACACCACACAATGCTTTCTATTTGTCTACACTTGAAGGAGAGGAGTTGAGAATCTCGGTTAATGGGATTCACCCCAAGTGACGCTTTTGAGGTATTTTTCAAATTTCAATAAGTGCCTTGGAATGATAGAATAGAGGTGTGATTCAGTTTTTTCAGATTTCAATAAGTGTTATTTCAACACATTCAAATTCAAAGTTCACTGTGTTAGTTGTTAGTAATAAAGCTAAAGACTACAAAATATCATTGTAAATTTGTCATCAATAGATGAGATACATATCATACAAAGCATTGAATAGATTTTGATGCCTTGAATCATACATATTCCAGGGGTTCATAACAAGTTCATAATGATATGCTATAGTTTTAATCCTTCCAGCTATACAGAAATCAGAAAATATTCATGCATATTGCTAGTACAAATTCTTTTGAATCAATCTTAGAAAAATAACAAGTACTAATTCTGATTTTTGAGTTATAATTGATTTGAAATAGTATCTTGAGGCCCAATAAAAATATGATGTATTATTCATCATCATATTTGATTGATATACCATTGTAAAAACATAAAGATACCAAAAAATAGGAGGTGTGGTCACTCCAAGATATCTAGTATATCACCCCAATATAACCATAAACAACACAGAGAGTTGCTGTTATGATGTAAGGTACAATTTCAAGTTCTAAAATTGAGTTCTATAGTTGCTTCAGTATGTTTAGAACCAAATTTGCAAGCTATCATAACAACCAACAACTACTAGCCTTCACAACCATGATACAATTGTTATGCCATAGAAAAGAGATCATAAAAAAGTAAACTATATTAATCTCTTTACCATGAGACAACTATATCATGACTATCAAAACAAATAGCTATGAAATCCTATGTCAGCTTATAGATTTGGTTCAAGTTTTCAGCTTTAGTTTGGTGTGGTGTGGTGTGTTCTTTCAGCAAGTGTGTTTTAAATTTTCAGTTTGATAGTTTTCTAAATTTTTGGGAAGGTTCAATTTTTCTAATGTTGAAGAGGACTCTATACCCAATGGATATGCATAAGGCATCTTGTCTATTATTGTTTAGTAGGAAAACACCCCTGAGAGGTTTCCAAAAATGTTATCAATTTAGCCTACCTCCTAAATTTCTATGTTAAACTTGCTTATATACTACGCTATGTGTTTTAAGTTGTTGTTCATACATATTACATAATGGTTTTGATGTAGAATGTGAAGTACAAAAATGAATAAAAAAGAGAAATTGATCATTTTTATTCAAATTACATACAAGTATCAAAATAATACACTTTTATTGAAATATGTTTCAAAACTATTTTATAAGGTACAAAATGTTCAAATTTTGGACAATACTTAATATAATGCATTCAGATACCACACAAGTCATGGAAGCTCCTAATACACTATCTGAATAAACACATTGTGTAAATAGAAAAGTATTGGAGAGATAAGGGGAAAAGCCTCCATTTCCTAAATGGAAGGGTCATTGATCTAAATTTTGAAGAAGATTCGAGCTTGCATCTCCATTTTGAATAGACCTACAAAATGTAAAAAGAGGGGTCAGTTCATACTAACTAAGCAATGGAAACCATTCCAAATACCTCTGCACTACTTACTGTTCCTACAACATGATTATTCAGATAAATGCAGTAAAAGATGCAAAGACAAGAAAAGTGTGAGAAGGCAAAAACAATTTTTTATACTAATAGGTTTGTTTCATGTGCAGATACAGGTATGAAGTTTGAGGTTGTTGAAGGATCATGCATAAGATACACACATGAATCATTTCAACTGAGTCATGTAGCCCGACGAAGACCTTGGGGAGACTGTTGAGGGGGCATACATATGTTACAAGTATGAGACTGTTAAAGAGATGTACACCAATTACAAGTATAAAACCTTTCAATTAAATAATGAAGCCCCTAAGGACAATTAAAGACAAAAGTATTAAAGGGACATGATTTTCTCTACATGAAACCTTTTTCTTTTATATAAATATATAGAGCAAAAGAGTTAAACATTAAAGGGACAAGACTTTGAGGCTTGAAACCTTTTGTTTTAAACAAAATTGCAGAACCAAAAGTATCATGATTATAAAGGTAGCTATGTGGAATTAACTAACTAAGAAACAAAAGCTACATGAGAAGTTATAGGAGGTATGAAAAGAAATATCAAAAGGGACATCAAAGAGATGCATTCAACTATGATATTAACAATCAACACATAGTCATTATGAAACAATTTTAATGGTAAGGAATGTTACATCATCAATCAAATGGTAGCAACAAACACAAGGACTATCAACACTTCATTTTAGGTTCCTTACCATAATAATGATCGACTATTTATGTTATGTTCTATTATCACAAAAAATAGTAATGAGTACCAACTTCAAGTATATTACCTATGTGCAATTATTCGTAGAGATCACAAGATTCAGCAATAGGGATATATTATCATGGTAGATGGAGAAAAGTTTTAGATATATCACTGATTATAGAAAATGCTTGCTAACTAAGAGGTAAATATCCTTGATTATTATGTTTGTGCATCACTCAACTAGCAATGACAATATATTGTATACTTCTTATTATTCACAATCAGAACCAACAATGTAGCTGATAAGAAGTGCAAATATATCAAATTAAGTATATTTTCAAAATTTCAAAGATGCTATGTAAGATGTTGTGATCAACACTACACGAAATTCTTATATTTTCAAGCACATATAGCAAAAAGAAAGCAACCTATTCAATAACTTGAAAATGGAACACATTGGAACAATCATTTTGCGGGCCAATTTTTGAATAGTTGAAATAGAATCATGGAAAACACTTTCTAGGTTTTGTCTAGAGTGTGGTGCATTAAGTAGTAACACAATTAGAATTGTAAAAATTCCAAGAAGGTAGGATTTAACAATGATTTTGTGAAGGTGGCTTTGGAAAAGTGTCAATTGAATCAATAAAAATCACAGTTGGAATAGACTAGTCTAGTCACAGTATGCTAGGAGAAATAGTTACAACAAATGTCTAAGCAACAATAGTAGCAGCAGCAATAATGGAATCCAAAAGTGTAGAGACAAAAGCAATATAAAAGACTACATACCAACTTTATGTCAACAAGAGTCTCCAGTCATAGCATGAGAAGTTGAAACAAGCAACTCCGACAGTGACAACTTCATGGAAATAGAGCCTCAACCAAGTATGTAAGTGACAAAGAGCACCAAAAATTTCAAAAATTTATGGAAATTGAGTCAAGTAGAAATGAATAACCTAGCCAAAGTCCTCCATAGTGCAAACAACAGTCACACCCAGCTATCCATGGTTGGTCATCATTTGAACAATAAAAGCCTAGATCTGAAGAACAATGACTCACGACTACAAGCTGAATTGAAGCACCCATTAAATCATCAACACTCACAACACCATAGAGCACTCATGAAATGGAGTAATCAACACTCACAAGATGGAAACCTAACCACAACCATGAAATGAAATATTACTAGGATAACCATGATTCACAACCAAATCAAACAACTAAAAATAGCTCATGCACAACATGTAGAAGGAGCTCAAAATCATCATACTCAACAAAGCTATAGACATAATGGTGTTACAAGCACAAAAAAGAAGAGAAACAACAGGAGAGGAAAATAAATATACCAGTAGTCATATCTTTAAAACCTAGCAAGCCATAGATAATGGTGGTTGAATATCAATAATTTACTACCAGAAGGAGCCATGACATGCAATAGCAAAACCCGTAAGGAGAAACTAGAGCCACAACATGGACAAGAAGAAGCCACAAGTCATTGAAATGAAGCAACATCCAACTACACCATGGCATTTGCAACGACAAAGACAAAAATCTAGATCATAACCATCACTCACATCAAGTCCAATAGAGGATGATTCATGGCATCCTGAAAGGCCATTAAAAATTGTCCAAAAAGTACAGAGCAACATGCGACTAGAGTTTTGCAAAAAACCTTCTCTCGTGATCAGAGCATTTGAAATGAGCAAATATATTTTGGTTTTACCTTTTTCAAATCATTCCTTTACCATGTATTACAAAATTTTGGGTCTGACTATTTTAAATTTAAAACACGATAATAATCTATTTATTGATATAAATTATATGACTTTACTATTACGAGTTATTATTATTTTATTTTTAATTTAGAATATGTAGTTATTATTATAATAATTAATTCTTAAAAAATCAATTAATTAAAAATAATTTTAATTCAAAAGAAATAATTGATTTATTATTATTTGCATCAGAAATTTGCAATAATATTAATAAGTTGATGAAAATCAACTTGTTAGTGTTAACTTGAATGCAATAAATAATGATAAAGGAAAAGTTAAATTTGACTAAGTGTTGTTGAGAGGGAGTTGCAATCTTAAATGCCTAAATTCAAGGGTAATGTTTTAGTTGCTATTTCTAAACTCACAGATTAGATTCATGACTTTGGAGTCAATTATGGAGCGATTTTTGGAGCAGTTATGACCAGTTTCAATTGTAGTTTACTTTGGGAGCCTCTTTTATGCATACTTTGCATATTTTTGAGCAATTTGACATGCTATATTTTTGGGTTGGTTTTGAGATCTAACTAAGGGTTTTGTGCATGCTTTTGAAGAGATAGAGGCAATTTTTTCAGTTGGCTGCCAATTGGACAAGTGTTTGAGGGCATATTTTATGGGTTTCTTCATAAATTGGAGTAGTTTTGATTTTTTCCATGCATATTTTTGATATCCGAGTTAGGGATTTGAGCTCTATTTATTGCACATTCACCTCATTATGAGGTCTCTTCTTTTCTTTCTCAGATGTTTTGCACATTACAAATTTTCAAATTGATTGTAGGAGCACTTTGTAGCAGAGATTTTTTTAGCATTGATTATAAAGATTCAATGATTCCTTCTCACTGATTCTTGTGTAATATTGTGGATTGTTTTCTTTTATGTTGTGTTCATCCTTCATTCAAACTATATTCCTTATTGCATGTTAGAATCTTGATACTTGTAATTGCAAGTCTTTGTTTGTGTCCTTACTCTTTTGCAGAAAATTGGTAAAGCTTAGGTTTTCCTTTCAAAACAAAAGATTCTAGGTCCTTGCATACAAATACTTTTGTAATTACACGCTTGTCTAGGTATTGTGAATCATTTTTATTGTGGATAATTTGTGTTGATTTAATTAAAGTTGCATACAAATCATTGGTGTATCACCTCATTTAGGTTTAGTATTCATTATTCTCATTCACTTCTCATCCCTTTTCCTGCATATAATTAAAGTTTTAGGTGATCACTATATAGGAACCGACCTAGCTCCCAGAGATTCATCTCTCCTTTTAGAAAAACCCACCACTCGAGAGAGTTTCCATGTTTCAACATTATAGCTAGATATTTCATCTTGCTAAAGGTGTAATCCTAATTGACAACATGTATAATAAGGTACAATCCATGGTGAATCTAAAGAATACAATAATCTATATGACTGTCCTTAGATGGCACTACTCAAATTAGAAGACAAAACAGCTAAAATGAAAATACAGATGAAATATGGAACTATATCTCAATGCATTTGCAAAAATGCATACAATAGATGTTTCCAAAGACCATAAGAGACATAAGGCTAAAAAAGAGAAAGTACAACTCAAGAAGAACTATCTAAAGCAACAAAAATGATCCCTAGATGTGAAACAACCAAGATATCCACCATAATGCAAAAAGGAAAAAAAAGGATGTTCCTCAAGAGAATCTTCAAAAATAATCAACATCACTAGGAAGAGCACTAAAATGCCTTCCCAATGATATAAAAAATTCCCAAATCAAAAATTGAATGCTCAAGATATGTCTCCTGGAGTGAAAAATAGAACTCTCAACTTTGACAGAAAAAAATCCATAAAAAAAATCAAAACAAAAAAAATCTATACCATCATGATGGGCTCAGAACTAGCTTTTTGATGATATCTTGTTTCCAGAAAATAGAGATTGTATGCTCAAGATATGAGCAAAAAATTGAAGGTAGTCCCAAATAGAGTTAGGAAGTCAAATAGGCACACTAATGCAGTACTGATGCTAGCAAGTGACAAGCCCAAATTTGATGTTTAAATGAATGTGAGGAAAAAAATGCCAAAAACATAACCAAGTAATTGAAAAATATATCCAATATGTCAAAAAAACACCATGCTAGTAAAAAACAAGTAGGTTGGAAAAATACTTGTACAGGGAAAAAAAACCAGCACCAGATCATGCACACCAATCATGCACTTGAAATCCATAAAAGGAACCAAATTCCATAAAGGGCACTGACACCACGGGTGTGTAGGGCCCAAGGAAGAGGTGGTGGTGTCTTCAAAGATAGGCCTACAAAAATACTCATACAAGAAAAGTTTATGCCTTGAATCATGTGCTAAAACCAAGGCATTGATGCGGTCATTGACTGGAGAATGTGCCAAAAGCATGTGTGCCCAAGCTCGATGTTTGAGGAGCCTGGAGGCCTTGAGAAGGGGGGTGTTGTAACACCACACTAGGGAACCCAAAAGAAATTAACCTAAAGTTTCACTAAGTTTGTCAAACATTTTTTTTTGAAAGATAATAACACCAACAAATAAAATAGCGGAAGCATTAACTCACATACATACAACCATCATAAATAGATTTCATCTCTTAAGGGTTCCATGATGTTGAATCACATTTATAAGTTTATTAATATTAAGTCTAAAACATAACCAAAATTGACATCATGGAATAATCACAAGTACAAATCCAATTCAATAATATACATTTACATAAGATGCCACTTGGAAAAAGAAGAATGCATAATCGTACACTGTAAAAGTCACAAGGTATGAAAAGCTTAAAGAATATACATCATAAATAAATAAATCATCTCATAAGATCTCCGGTAATCAAATACAATATAATAGAATATTAATCATCCAACAGAAATGCAAGATTAGAAAGAAAGGATCAATTGCATAGGTACTTCCAGCAATGACATCCAACGGTTATTTATCAATGGTATAAGAAAAATGCACTACCAACCAACCTCATGAAACCTAAATGGCCTTCTCCCACCATGCTGAGGAGATAACCTCAAGTCCCAATTGGATAACATACCACAAGTCATAACCAACATCTAGGTCAAGGAAACACCTGAAAGTAAACTATCTCAAAGGTACCAAGACACAAGTATCCAAAGACATAGGAAATCTACTATGTAAGTGGGCAAGTGTCATTGCATGAGCCAACTCTAAGGTTACCTTGGCAGCCTCTCTAGACTCCAGCTCCCTAGTGTCTCTATGCAACATTAGTATCCTTTCGTACATACAAGGCATACTAACAAATGAAGGTCACAATGAAGCATCCTCTCTACTCCCATCCTAGCCTGTACTAGCACTCAAGGCATGGGTAAGGGAAAAATTGACTTTTATTAGTTCATTTTAAACCCATTTAATGAAATTTTATCACTTATTAAAAAAACCTACAATGGGTTACCCAGGCAGCCACTTCGGGCTTCGCCCTCCATTGCAAGGCACTTCCCAATGTACACATAGATTAACTACCCTAAGCTCATAAAAAGTATAAATCATAGAATTGTAGTTTTTACCTCAGTCCTTTACAAGCAACTAGAAAACACCTATAGATAAAATACAATAGAAAGCACCTAAAGACAAATCATAACATTCACCTCAGTCCTATACAAGCAAATGGAAAGCACCACAAGGCAAATCACAATAATCACCTCAGTCCTATACAAGCAACTAGAAAGCACTAGAAGATAACCAATCAAAAGCTCAAAGGCTACAACAAGAAGGTCACAATTATCACCTCAACTCTATACAAGCAACTCGAAAGCAGTGACAAACACTGATCAAAACTCATCATAGAAAATACCTAACACATCACCATGGTTAGATAGAAAAGATCGTATACATAACATCATCATTGAATAAAACTCCCCAAGCCTCTGGTAAACATCATGATTGGTCAATGTACTAAATCAAACCCGAACCCCAACATGATAAACATCATACATCTCATCAGAGTTTTAACAATTATTTTCATAGTTCAATTCATTTTTTTCAAACATAAGAGTTCAATATACAAATATGGTTTCAGTTTTCATCTTTTCAAAATATTATATTCATTAAGGGTTTTTGAGTTTACAAAATCTCAAAAAGACTTAGCAATTCATAAACAAATCATTTAAATATAAAACCTCATTTTTTATATAAAAATAAACCTATCAATTTAGTAACACTAATATCCATTAAAATACTTTAATTAAACATATCATAATATTACGAATTTTAAGGATAATATTATAACCAATCTTTTTAATAGTTATTATTAAAATTAAATAAGAATATCAAATTATTAAAGTAATAATTTATTAAATTATAAAAAATTATAAACAATAAATGACACTAATTTCTTAATAGGGAACTTGGCAGGAGGGAACTTCAAAGGCGAGAATCTAGTAGGAGGGAATTTAGCTATAGGGATTTCTTCTAAGTGTTTAGGGAATTTGGATATAGGGTGTTCAAAGGATGTTGCAGGGAGTGAGGAAGTGGATAGTAGAAATGGATTAGATGGGGTTCAAGAGCAAGAAGAAGACAAAGTTTTGTTGGGTTTTGGCACTAGAAGATATGGGGTTTCTGAATGTTTTCAGTTTGATCCTTTGTCCAAGATCCCAGCTCTAAAAGGGGACCCACTCACAAATATTTTGAAAGGGGAATCTTCTTTGGGTGTGTGTAAGAACTCTAAAGCAGTACATGTTGAGGAGAAAAAGGAGGAAAATGAAGTAGGTCAAAGAAAGTGGTCTTCATTATTTAGCAAAAGGCCAGGAGGCAAGTAATCTTTTCCTCCTATTACTTCTAAGTCATGTTGGGAAAAAGGTGAGTTTTAGATTTTTATCCTAAATTCGATAGTAGATTATTCTATCTCTAGTATGGATTTAAACCTAGTTGGGAAATTTTTGGGGGTCTGACCAGACATTGAAACCTAAAGAAAAATGATTAAAAGGAAATGGGCACTCCATGGTCAAGTGGATATTGCGCTTATGATGAAAGGATTTTTTTCCCTTTTTATTTACTTCTAAGGAAGATCTAGATATGGTCTTATGTGGTGGACCATAGTCTTTTGGGAATAGTACTTTAACAATTAAAAATTGGGAACCAAATATGGATCTATTAGATGCTTTTTCCTAACTACTCTAGTGTGGGTAAGACTCTCAGGGATCCCTCTTGAGTTTTGGCATGAAGATATCTTTAAGGGGATAGCTAGATCTTTTGGAGAACTTATGGCTATTGATAATATGACTGCCTCTAGATCTAAACTTCATTGTGTGAGAATTTCTGTGAAAATGATGCATTTGAAGGACCTCCCTTAGAAGGTGGAAATAAATTTGAAATTAGGAAAATGGAATTAAGAGGTTTCTTTTGAAGATCTTGCTAATGCCTACTTTGTTTGTAAAAAGATGGGACACTAGGCTAAATATTGTCCATTGAAACTAAAAAACAAAACAAAAATTCAACAAATGTGGAAAAGAAGGTTCTGAAAATGGTGTGGAAACCTAAAATTAGTCTAGAATCACAAGGTCCAAAAGGGGAAGTACATCTAAAACCTAAGGTGGATCAAAGTAAGGCAATATCAAAGGATAAAGATAAGAAGACTCAGAGCAATGAGGTCAATCAACCAACACTCAAGGTATCTTCAAATTTTGAAAACCCAATAGTTATCTACCAGGAAAAGGGAGAGGAAGTGGAAGATGTTGAGGAGTTAGAGGAAATCGAGGAAGGAGAAATCCTTGAGGAGAGAAGTGGATAGTTGGATGAGAATGATATTTTGGAGGAATTACAATATGAAGAAATTCCAATGCTTCGTAAAACTCTATGTCAAGAAATTCCTCTATTTGAAAGTGACTTAGATTATAAGCATTTGGATTTCCTATATGAGAAGGAAGAACCAAAACAAAAATAGTCTCAAAGGAAAGAAATAGATAAAAAATCTCATTCTTTTCCAATAGGAGTTGCGACTCAAAGAAGTAAGTTGGATAATCCTATAAAAATGAAACCAGATGCTGGAACTCCAGATAAATCTGGAAGAAAAACTACCAAAAAAAGGAGAGAAGCTAAAAGCATGCAGAATATTGTTGATGGAAAGCAAGCAACTATTTTGGATTTCACCCCTAAAAATTATAATGAAAATCATTACATGGAATATTAGGGGGATGAATAATATTCATAAATTGGATATTGTTCAAAATTTTTTCAAAAAGCATAAACCTAATATAATGGTGATTCAAAAAATGAAAATGGAAAAAGGTAAAGCCAAGAATTTGAAGTATTTCAAGAACTATAGTATTATGGTTAGTAGCTCTGAAGGAGCTTCAGGAGGTACTATGATAATGTGGAAGAACTCCATATTTTCTAGCACACTGATGGATTCCAATAAGCATTTCATTGCGGTGAAGATCAAGAATTTATCCTAGGGTAAAATTTGGTATGTTGTTAATGCATATGCTCATAATAATAAAAAATCTAGATTTTTTTTTTTGGGAATCTCTTTCTAAGTTTAAAAGTTTAGATTATTATGGAAAGTGGTTATTTTTGGGGGATTTTAATGTTCTTCTCTATGAACATGCAAAAAAAGGGGGAAATTCTAGTCAACTGGAAGGTAGACTAGATCTTATGGATTTTATAAGCAAAGAAGGTCTGATGGATGTGGAGTTCCAATGGATTGAATTTACTTGGAGTAATAAAATAATTGGTAATGGTTGTATTCAAGCTCATTTGGATAGAGTTCTTATTTCTCCAGAGTGAACTAAAGATTTTGTTTGTACTCTTAATGTATTATAGAAGATTGCTACTGATCATTTCCCACTCTTTTTTAAGGATGAAACTATTCAAAAAAGAAGGAATGTTCCATTTATATTTGAGAAAATGTGGATGCAACACCCTAATTTTGAGGTTTTTTTGGTAGATTGGTGGAATATTAATGTTGAAGGAATAACTCAGTTTTGAGTTGTGCCCAAACAAAACTATCTTAAAAGAAGAGTAAGAGAATGGAACAAGAAGTCTTTTGAGAATATCTTTGAGAATAAATTGAATCTAAAGGATGATCTATAAACTATCCAAGATAGAATTCAATAGGTAGGATATTTGAAGGATTTGGTTAAAGAAGAGAATGAAAAGATGGTTGAATACCATGATATCATTTCTAAAGAGGAAACTTTTTGGAGGTAGAGGTGTAGATCCATCTAACTAGAAGTAGGTGGTAAAAATACTAATTTTTTTTCATCTAACAACTATGAAATATAGAGCTAAGAATCAAATTTCTAGTCTCATTAAGGGAAGAGAGAAAATTACTAATAATATTGAGATTTCTAATAAATTTTTATCCTATTTCTCTTCTCTTTTGTCTTTTGACTGTAATGTGGATGACAGTAGACAGTTTGAGCTTCTTGAAGCTATACCTCATGTTGTATCCAGTGAGTAGAATAAAATGTTGATAGCCATTCCTAGTGGAAGGGGAAAAAATAAAGCTATTTGTTCTTTTGAAGGAGACAAATCCCCAGGCCCAGATGGGTTCCCTATGTTCTTGTTTCAAAAAGAGTGAAAAATAGTTGGTAAAGATGTTTGTGATACTATCAAAGAATTCTTTGGAGCTAAGAGAATGCTAAGGAGATCAATTCAACTTTTCTCTGTCTTATTCCGAAGAAACATAGAGTTGATTCCCATGACTAGTTTAGGCCAATTGGCCTTTGTAATTCTATTTACAAAATCATTTCTAAAGTTTTGACTTTGAGGTTACTAAGTATCCTTCCTAACCTTATCTCTAAACAACAGAATGATTTTATTCTAGGAAGGCAAATCCTGAATTCAATTATTTAAGTTCATGAAAATATTCATTCTTTATCTCTATCCAATAAACAAGGTTTAATTATGATAGTGGATATTGCTAAAGCTTATGATAGATTTTAATGGAGCTTTCTCCAAAAGGTCTTATGTTCTTTTGGCTTTAATAATTCTTTCATAACACTTATTTTTCAACTAGTCTCCACCTCTTCTCCGGTTGTTTTAGTCAATGGGAATTCTATTGCATTTTTTAATCCTTCTAGGGGTCTGAGGTAGGGTGATCCTATTTATCCTATCCTCTTTACTATTATGGTTGATAGTTTGGGTAGGTATATTAGGAAGATGGTTTTAAGAGGGGAAATTCAAGGGATGAAACCTACTTCTCATCTGCTTATTTATTCTCATGAACAATTTGTGGATGATACGACTTTCTTAGGAAAAACTGAAGTTAGGGAGGCTAGGAGTCTTAATAAAGCTTTTAATCTTTATTCTTCTGTCTCTGGGTAGAGGATTAATTAGGATAATAGTTCTTTTTTTTTTTCAACACTCCTGATCATAAACAAGGGAAATAGCTAACATTCTTGGATGCTCTATTGGTTCTTTTCCAAGTACTTACTTAGGTCTTCCCCTGGGTCTTAGTCCCTCTAATACCTTTTGATAGGATTGTATGCACCCAAAAATGGTCGCCTAGACTATGGGCCCCCATTATTCAATTTATCAATTTATCAAATTTTCTGAATCAATGGTTTGTAATATTTTATTAAATCAATTCAAATCAATTTTCTTGATCAAATTCGATTTATTTCATTTCTAAGATTGATCATCTTATTCCAAGTCTTATTTAATTAAAAGAAAATCTTCTCTTTTAATTAAATAAAATAAAATCCCCATTTAATTAAAAGAAAACCTCTCTTTTAATTAAACAGTTCATCCACATTTAATTAATTAAGAGAAAAACCTCTCTTTTAATTTAATTAAATATCTTCTATTTAATTAAAAAGAACTTGCTTCCTTTTAATTAAATAAAAATCCCACTTAAATATCTCTTTTGATAAAAAAAGGAAATAAAATAAATTCTTTTTATTTAATTTCTCTACACTTAAAAATGTGATCTAAGTGAGATTTATCTTTCCACTTTCTCCTCAACCACTCCTCTTTTCTCATTGGTGGAATTTTGTGTCACATGGATCAAGCTCTATTATCCCATATTGGTTGTGAGAAGCCTCTCACCTCCATAATTTCCTTTATAAGGGAGAACCCTCTCCTCACGTTAGAGACTCATGATTATGCTATCGTTATGCTGCAGGTTTGAAGACAAATTTTTGAAGGAGTTTGAATACAAAAGCTTTTTGTGGAGAACTTCTATTTTCTTGTCTTTTTCTCTCTTGCACCCATCATGGGCTTTTAGCTTAGATCTTGCATTTATAGATTAGATTTTTCTTTCATAGATTAGATCTTATTTTCATGCATATTTGAAGATCATGGAGACTAGCATTCTTTCTTTTCCTCTTTGAATCTCTCATCTCATGGTGTACTTGCATGGGCACAAAAATAGGTCAAACTGAGGGCCTCCATTGCAAACCCTTGCACTCTATGAGTAGAGAGCTATGGATCGATTTGTGAGGGCTCATTCTTGAGTTTTCTTACATGTAATGATTCATAGAAGTGTGATAACATTTTAGCACACAAGGATCTGATTAAGAAATTCAACAAGAAATTAGCTGGTTGGAAAGGAAATATGTTGAGCCAACCAGGTAAACTTGTTCTTCTTAAAGTTTGTCTTCAAAGCCTTCCAACTTATGTTCTGAGTCTCTTTAGGATTCCAACTAAATTTGTGGATGCTATTGATAAAATTCAAAGGAATTTTTTATGGTTTGTAATTGAGAACAAAAAGAAATTAGTTTTGATAGCATGGGATAAGGTCTATAAACCTAGAATGGAAGGAGGATTGGGAATTAGATCTATTAGAAGTATGAATAAAGCTTTATTAGCCAAACAAGGATGGAGAGTGTATCATGATGATAAGGAATGGAGTTCTATTTGGAAGAAAAAGCATCTTTATAATGCCCCCTCTATTTCTAACCTTTTGTCCTACCCTATTATCCAAAGTTCCTTTGCAATCTGGGCTGTTGTCCAAGGTAAAAACATATTTTGAATAAAGGTTGTAAGTGGAAAGTTGGTAATGGTAGTAAAATTAGGTCCAGGAAGATGAGTGGCTTTTGGATCACCCACTGGTGGAAGATTTTGTGGATTTGAGTCCCATAGATAGATGTAAACAAGTTTCTGTTGAATTTGTGGAGAATTATTGGTCCAATAATGGTTGGGTGAATATTTTGAAGATTCATCAAAGTCTTTCCAGTATCTAAATTCCTCTCAATACTTGTAGCGTTGATCCTAATAAGGAAGACTTAACTGTGTAGGGGATTGAACCTAGTGGTTGCTTCAAGGTCTCATCAATTTTTAAAAATAGAAGATAAGGTTATCTCCCCTATATGGGATAAATTTTGGATCAAGGGCCTTATTCCTAAAATTAACATTTTCTTATGGACTTTGCTTCAAAATAAAATTTTAACCTTGGATAATTTGCAATAAAAGAGGTATCAATCCGGTGAATAGGTGTTGTCTTTGCAAGATGACATTGGAGGAGAGGAATCACCTTTTTTTGAACTACAGATATAGTTAGAACATTTGGGGATATCTCTTTCAATATTGGAATACTTGGTGGGTTCAACCTGACAATATTGTTGATTGTTTTAAGAACTAGATAAGTTTTATTAAGGGTGATGAAATTGGCTTTTTTTGAAAAATCTCTTTTCCCCATCTTTGTTGAGGTATCTAGAAAAAAAGGAACCATAGAATATTCAAAAATAAAGAAACTTTAGAGTGGGTTGTGGGCAAATATATCATCAAAGCTATTAAATAGAATTTTAGATCTCAGAATAAAAATATTAGTGAAGCCCAAATTAGTAATCCTATGAAGGGTATTAGTACTAAAACTTAAAAAGAAGATCAAAGACAATATGTGAAATGGAAATCTCCTCTTTTGGGCTGGCCAAAAGCCAATTTTGATGGATCGGCTAAAGGGAATCCTAGAAGAGCGGGATGTGGTGGAGTGTTAAGAGACCATTATAGTAGAGTGGTGGACACTATTTCTATTCCTATTGGTAAAACTTCTAGTCATAAAGCTAAAGCTACTCCACTTTGTATACTTTTAGGCTAGTAGTGAATTCTAGTTACATGAATCTATGGCTGGAAAAGGACTCTCTTAATATTGTCAATATGTTGAATAATAGGAATATGTCTACTTGGAATATTGATGGTAGTATTAAGGAAATCAAAGATCTAATTAAAAAAATTGACAAAGTTATCATAACTCATATCTTCCATGAAGGTAATAAAGTAGTTGGTTGGATTGCAAATAAAGCAGTCTATAGAGATGAAAAAATGACATGTCATGATTACCTCAACAAGGAGAGTGAGCTGGTAGTGACTATTAATAATGACATGACTAATGCTACCGAAAGAAAGATTACAAAATATTGAACAATTTATTATAATTATTGATGGTTTTATGGTAGATTGTTTGCATATCTCAAGGAGATACTATTGTGTCATCATTAAAAGTACTTGGCATGTTTTAAGAGAAAAGATTTTTCTTGAGATTAAAAATACCCTAGTTTCAGTCAATACTACTGTTTCTAAAAAAAATTGCAGAGCTAGTTATGTGATGGGTAGAGAGTTGAGGAAACAAGAACTGACTACATGTAAGGAGTGGAAGGAAAAATCTATGGTGTGGGGTATTCTATCCAAGGGAAAAGCTATGAAGTATATTGAGAAGTTACATAGCTATACGCCCCATATCACAAAGTACTTCTTTAAGATTTGGATTGAAGAAAGGGTTACAATTCATGGAGTGACAATGAATTTGACAGAGGAATTCATAGCAAAGATTGCTACTCTTCCAATGGGTGACTTAAAATTTAGAAAGGAGACAAGTATTTCAAATGAAACTTTCAAGAATTATTTGAAAACTAATGATGAGGAGAAAAGGCTAGTGAGGAATGGGGATTTTTATGACCTCAATCAACTTAAGACTATATGGTAAAATGTCTTGTCTTGCATTCGTGAGTACTTCATCCTTGATGGAAGGTAAAAAAGGGTATAGAAATTTCATTTTATTTTTTAAAACCATTTCAGGGATAAAGATAGGATGTCTTTTCCTTTTTATTTTAAGTTTTCCTTGCTTCATAGTCTTTAGGCCCATAGGAAGGAGTCTAGACCGGTGCTCCATGAGGGGCTTATTCTTTTAATTGAAAACTATTGTAAGAGTAATGCCATGAAACCCTCTCCTTTAATGGAGAAGAAGTGTAAATCACTAGGTAATGAGCCTCATCAAAAGGTGAGCGCTAAGAAAATCAAGGTTAAATCTGAGGAGGGTTTTAGTGATAGAAAGAGTGTTAATAAGGAGATTAAGAGGGAGAAAAAGAAGAAAATTAGTGAGGAGAATATAGAGTCTAAGAAAAACAATGAGGAAGAGGATAATACAAAAACTAGGGATTTGAGCTCGAATCTGGATGGTTATTCAAGTAGCAGAGGAATTTTTAAGGTTAAGTTTGAGGAAGAGAGTAGAGATAAGAATATGGAGTCAAAATCTCTCACTGAAGCCTCAGAATAGAATGAGGGTAACTAAAAGGTTCAACCTACTTCTAGTAAAAAAGATCTTTCTAATTCTAAGAGTATGGAGGATATTGATACTAAGAAGAATAAGGAAGGAAAAGCCCTTATTATAAAATATCAAGCCTTGAATAAAGAGAATCAAAAGAAGAATCTAGAACACAAGGGCACTACATTTGAAAACTCATATCTATCTTAAGGAAAACCAAGACATGATGATTGACTCTGGTATAAAAGCTGGAGAACAGATCAAAAATGAAATTAAACTTTCCTTCATAAAGCTAAGATGAAAGCGGATGCTACCCTCCAAGTGGATTCCTGGCTCTGCAATGAAATATCTATGCTTAAGAGGAAAATGTGTGATATGCAAGAAGATCTGGAAGAGTAAAGAACTAAAAGAACCCAACTGGAAAATCAAGTTGGGAATATTCTGGAGAAATTTAGAGAGTATGAAATAGAGCTTCGATAGTTGATCAAAGATAGTGGGCAAAAATTGGAGATGGTTACTTCCACATTATGCGCTGCAACTACCAGTTTAGGGAAAAAGAGCAATGAAGAGATTATGTCTCTTGAGCTTGTGGTGGTAAAGATCCCTGGTGGGCTAAGTAAGAGAACTAGACAGAGTACCAAGAAGGCAGCTAGACAGGTTCCTGGATCTACTGTGGAAGAAATCATTCAAAATATCATAGAAGCTAGCAAGGAATTAACAAAGGTCATTAGAGAGCTAATGTAGTTGTTGGTTTGGTTTGCTGGTGTTTGGTCTCTGGTCAGTGTGCTGGTTTTGTAGTTACTGTTTCTTCCAACTTTTTACAATTTACTCTAGGTTCCAAGTCCTTGTAAAACTTAGGTTGAACTTTATTTTTATTCTGGTTTCAAGTCCCTATAAAACCTGGTGATACTTCCCATATATCTATGTCATTGTAAAGGGTTTCAGGTCCCCTCAAAACTTGTTCAAAACCTATTTTCGCCTTAATCTAAAACACTAATTTCTTAATATCTATACTTTCTAAATTTAATATAATAAAATTTATTGAATTTATTAATAATAGTTAATATCAAACAAAATATTAAATAATAATTTAACAAACTAAATTAATAAATCAAAATAAATAAAAAATCATTTAAAAAAAAATGTTTTAAGCTTGCCAACTTATAGTTGTGCACAACCTTTGAGCAGCTCTGTTGCTTAGGCAACCTTGGCTATCATAGCTGTCGATAGCCCTAGCTACTTGGGCAGCTAGTGACCAAAGGTCTATGAGAAGGGGGACGAGGGGAGTCATGACCCCTGCTCTCCCTGTTAAATTTTTTAAATTTTTATATTTAAAAATGTTTTCAAAAACATAAAATGTTGCCCCCCTCCAATCATACACAATTTCACTTTTTTTTTTTTTTTCAATAAGTAATATGTGATAAAAATTATCACATTAAATATTTTACTGTGGTAATTTTTTTATTACCAATTTTTTAAAACTAAATTTCTAATACAAATCTAATAGGGAAAATATGGATAACTAATCAAACTTCACATCTAAAATTTTGATTTCTTTCCAAACCCTACCCAAAACAAAATACAATTTCTAAATTTACAAAACAAGGGTTTCTAATTTTCAATTCATATACAGATGTTTGTCAAATGAAGAATGATAAATTTATAGGCCAGGATTTCAACCCAATTGAATTCTGAAAACAATTTTATTCAGACACAGAGAAGACATATATGTTAAAGGAACAAATCTATTGTGCAAAATCCATAAAATCCTACCTAGATTTGATACTAAACAATCAAATCCATAGAATTCACAAGCAATTCCTTTTTTTCTTCGAAACCCTTTCTCAGAAAATGGCTCATCCAAACCTATGTATGGAGAAATGAGCTCTAATTTCCTAATAAAGAGCTTTCCCCAAATTAGGGCTTTGATTATGCAATCACGTGACCCTTTTCCTTTATTATTTTTATTATTTTAATTTTATGCACAAACTTTTTGCAATTAATTAAAATAAACTTTATTGAATTAATTCATTTCTCTTTTTTATTAAATTATGAGACGTTTTTAATAATATATTTATTAATTCAACTAATCATATTATTTAGAGTTTACTATTAAAATGAAACTCCTAAATAAATTATTATTAAATTAAATAAATATAAATACGCCAAAATTAGAACTTTAATAAAATCTTTTAAATTTAATTCTTTTATTTAATTAATTTCTCAATTAGTTAAATATAATTAAATATTAAATTTCCTTTATAATTTTTTATTAAATTAATTCATTAAATTATCTTTTAATTTGATTTAATTATAACTGAAAACCACAGTAGACCCACAAGACTAAATATGACAACTCAAGTAAAGACAAAGAACATAATAGAAATTCAAACTCTAGGGCCAAAATCATGAATTTACATCACTTGACAAATTTGGAAGGATAAACAACTCAAATGCTTGTCCTACTTTCTAGGAAAATTGGCTTAGGGTAAGGATTTGGACTTAAGAATTATGTCCCCTATTTTACCACTGAGATATTGTGATAGGGTACGCTCATCCTGGCAATTTAGGGAAGTCGATACCCAGTACCTGCAATCTACGTAAAATCCATGCATGTAGATACTCATACATTCTAAACTAAACAAGTAATGATGGGGAGTGGTAGGTCATGTAGATCCTGACTAACTGGTGACAATGATTCCCTCCCTCAATCACATCAGAAATGTCATACATAAAGTAAAACATATAAGTACACCATACACATGCAAGTATGGGGTAAGTAACCATAGAAACTACATATAAATCATTCATCTAACTAACATCATGGAATAACTGAAATCACTATGTGAACATACATGTAACCTCATCGAAAGGATAAACATAAACACATGAAATAACTATGTAACTCAACACATATATCAACTAAATATGAAATACATCTAATCAAATCTAGTAACCAAGTACTGCTAATCATAAAACATAATCATCAAATTGGTCTAAAAGAATTCAACAATCCAACATGAAAAGTCAACTAGGGTAGGAATTACGTCCAACCCCCTAGACTTAGGCTTACTACTTGAAGCCTATAAGAAAGATAAAAACTCTAGCACTCTCTGTACGGGTCCCATTGAACCCTTTCCCCCTACAGGAGGATAAGACTCCACTAAAAAAATTCAAGCAAGAACAACAAAAGCGCTCAGAAAGTCAATCAAGAGCATAAGATCATAAAGCACAATCATAAGAACATACATCAGAAATCCCACTCAAGAGTTACTCAAGTTTTCTTTGTTTCAAGAAATCAAGTTTGAAGTTTTCAAGTGTTCAAGTTGCAATAGATACATAACATTGTTTAAGTTTTGTTTCAACTTAACTAGTTGCCAACTAGTGGCATTCCAATATACCCAGAGCTCCCAATGTAGAAACTTGGTCTCTGATACTAGATGTAACGCCACACTAGGGAACCCAAAAGAAATAAAACTAAAGTTTCACTAAGTTTGTCAAACATTTTTTATTGAAAGATCATAACATCAACATATAACATATCGGAAGCATTAAGTCACATACATACAACCATCATAAACAAATTTAATCTCTTAAGGGTTTCATTATGTTGAATCACATTTATAAGTTTATTAATATTAAATCTAGCATATAACCAAAATTCACATCATGGATTAATCACAAGTACAAATCCAATTCAATAATATACAATTACATAAGATGCCACTTGGAAAAAGCATAATGCATAATCATCCACTGTACAAGTCACAGGGTATGAAAAGCTCAAAGAATATACATCATAAATAAATACATCATCTCATAAGATCTCTAATAATCAAGTACAATATAATAGAATATTGATCATCCAACAGAAATGCAAGATCAAAAAGAAAGGATCAACTGCACAAGTGCTTCCAGCAATGACATCCAACGATTAGATCTCAATGGTATAAGAAAAATGCACTACCACCCAACCTCATGGAACCTAAATGGCCCACTCCCACTGTGCTAAGGAGATAACCTCAAGTCCCAAATGAATAACATACCACAAGTCATAACCAACATCTAGGTCAAGGAAACACCTGAAAGTAAACTATCTCAAAGGTACCAAGACACAAATATCATCTAATCCTAGAGGCAACAAAGACACGTAGGAAATATACTACGTAATTGGTCACGTGTCATCGCATGAGCCAACTCTAAGGTTATCCTGGAAGCCTCTCTAGACTCCAACCCCCTAGTGTCTCTATGCAGCACCAATATCCTTTTGTACATACAAGACATACTAATGAAGAAAGGTCAAAACAAAGAAACCTCTCTACTCCCATCCTAGCCTATACTAGCACTCGAAGCATGGGTGAGGAAAAAAATTGACTTTTATTAGTTCATTTTACACCCATTTAATGAAATGTTATCACTTATTAAAACAACTTACAATGGGTTACCCAGACAACCACTTTGGGCTCCAGCCTCCATTGCAAGACACTTCCCAATGTACACATAGATTACCTACCCTAGGCTCATAAAAAGTATAAATTATAGAGTCACAGTTTTCACCTTAGTCCTTTACAAGCAACTAGAAATCACCTGTAGATAAAACATACTATTCACCTTAGTCCTTTACGCACTTAAAGACAAATTATAACATTCACCTCAGTCTTATACAAGCATTTGGAAAATATGACAAGACAATTCACAATAATCATCTTAGTCCTATACAAGCGACTGGAAAGCTCTAGAAGATAATCGATCGAAAGCTCAAAGCTTATTGCAAGAAGGTCACAATTATTACCTCAGTTCTATACAAGCAACTAGAAAGCACTAACAAACACTGATCAAAACTCATCATAGAAAACTATAACACATTACCATGGTCATGTATAAAAGATCATACACATAACATCATCATTGGACAAAACTCCCCAAGCCTCTGGTAAACATCCTAATTGGTCAAAGTACTAAGTCAAACTTGAACCCCAACATGATAAATGTCATACATCTCATCAGATTTTTAACAATTATTTTTATAGTTCAATTCATTTTTTTCAAACATAAGAGTTTGGTATACAAACAAGGTTTTAGTTTTCGTCTTTTCAAAGTATTATATTCATTAAGGGTTTTTGAGTTTACAAAATCTCAAAAAGACTTAACAATTCATATTGAAATCATTTAAATATAAAACTCCATTTTTTATATAAAAAATAAACCTATCAATTTAGTAACACCAATATCCATTAAAACGCTTTAATAAAAAATATCATAGTATTACAAATTTTAAGGATAGTATTATAACTATTCTTTTAAATAATAATTATAATTAAATAACACTATTAAATTATTAAATTAATGATTTATTAAAATATAAATAATAGATAACACTAATTTCTTAATAACTATACTTTCTAAATTTTATATAATAATATTTATTGAATTTATTAATAATACTTAATATCAAACAAAGTATTAAATAAGGCAAGAGCCTAAAACACAATAGTAACTTGTGGGCTTCTCTCATGTGGCAGGTCTTGGGTTCAAATTCGCTTAACACATAATAATTATTTAATTACAATAAATAGCAATAATTAATCTAGGCTTTGATCGTTTACCGATCCAAAAAAAAAGTATTAAATAATAATTTAATAAATTAAAGTAATAAAACAAAATAAATAAAAACTAATTAAAAAAAATGTTTTAATCCCGCCACCTTGCTACTGTACACAACCTTTGAACAACATTGCTACCTTCGCAACTAGCAACTCAAGCTCTATAAGAAGGGGGGTAGAGGGAGTCATGGCCCCCGCTCTCCCTATTTAAAATTTTATATTTTATATTATAAATGTTATCGAAAACATAAAACATTGCCCCCCTCCAATCATACACAATTTAATGTTTTTTCAATATGTAATATGTGATAAACATTATCACATTAAATATTTTAATGTGGTAATTTTATTGCTAATTTTTTAAAATAAATTTCTAATACAAATCTAATAGAAAAAATACATATAACCAATCAAATTTCACGCCTCAAATCTTGTTTTCGTTCCAAACCCTACTCAAAACAAAAAACAATCTCTAAATTTACAAAACAAGGGTTTCTAATTTTTAATTCATATACAGATGTTCCTCAAATGAAGAATGATAAATTCATAGACAAGGGTTTCAACCAAATTGAATTCTAAGAACAATTTTATTCAGACATAAAGAAGACATATAATTTAAAGAATAAATCTACTTCGCAAAACCCACAAGATACTACTTGGATCTGATGCTAAACAATCGAAGGCATAGAATTCACAAGCAATTCCCTTTTTCCTTCAAAACCCTCTTCTCGAAAAATGGCTCCTCCAAACCTGTGTATGGAGAAATGAGCTCTAATTTCCTAATAAAGAGCTTTCCCCAAATTAGAGCTTCAATTATGCAATCACGTGAAACCTTTTTCTTTTATTTTTATTATTATTTTAATTACATGCAAAAACTTTTTACAATTGATTAAAATGAACTTTATTAGATTAATTCCTTTCTCTCTTTTATTAAATTACGAGATATTTTTAATAAAATATTTATTAATTCAACTAACAATATTATTTAGAGTTTATTATTAAAATGAAACTCCTAAACAAATTATTAATAAATTAAATAAATATAAATATGTCAAAATTAGAACTTTAATAAAATATTTTAAATTTAATTCTTTTATTTAATTAATTTCTCAATTAATTAAATATAGTTAAATATTGAATATCCTTTATAAAATTTTCATAAAATTATCTTTTAATTTGATTTAATTATAGCTAAAGACCACAACAAACCTACAAGACTATATACGATAACTCAACTGAAGAAAAATAACATAACAAAGATTCAAACTCTAGGGTCAAAATCACAGATTCACATCACTTGATGAATTCAAAAGGGTAAAAAACTCAAATATTTGTCCTACTTTCTAGGATAACTGGCTTAGGGTTAGGATTTGGACTTAAGAATTATCTCCCCTCTTTTACCATTGAGATACTGCGATAGGATACACTCATCCTAGCAATTTAGGGAACTTGATACCCAGTACCTGCAATCTACATAAAATCTATGCATGTACATAATGATCTATATTCTATACTAAATAGACAATGGTAGGGAGTGGTGCATTGTGTAGATCCCAACTAGCAAGTGACTATGACTCCCTCCCTCAACCACATCAGAAACGTCATACATAAAGTAAAACATACAAGTACACCATACACATGCAAGTATGAGGTAAGTAACCATAGAAAATGCATAAAAATCATTCATCTAACTAACATCATGAAATAACTGAAATCACTATGTGAACGTACATGTAACATCATTGAATGGATAAACATAAACACATGAAATAACTAACTCAATACATATATCAATTGAATATGAAATACATCTAATAAAATCTAGTAACTAAGTACCACTAGTCATAAAACATAATCATCAAACTGGCAAAAAAGAATTCGGCAATCCAACATGAAAAGTCAACGAGGGGTAGGCATTATAGGTGCAATTAGGAAGAAAATAAAAGTGCGACTACCAAAAAATGACAAGCCTGCACAACACACAAAAATGATAGGCCTGCACAACATAGGGTCCTATTGGAGTGAGGCTAGCAACAAAATGTGTCCTCCAAACAAGAATCTTCTTCCAAAAAACTATGGACATCGTGGTTCAAATCTTGGGTCCTAAAAAAAACTAGCATGTGGCTTGAAAAAGGCCTACACAGGGCAGAAAATCTTGGGTGCAATTGTTAGAGCTTAGAGGATGTGCCATGTAGCATACAAGGAACCCAAAGGAGTCAATGAGAGTTGATGGTGAGAGGTGCATGTAGAAGTGGGTAGAGGTTTTCCAAAAAGGAACCATGCATTGAGTTGAAAAAGTTGTGGTGCACGTGTCAGGTTTGGAGAACTTGCAACTTCAAGTCAATACTTGTGTACCTTGCAACACGCAACATAAAGAGTTGTTCCCATAGCTTCCAAATAATGCACCTTCCAAAATTAAAAGGAACCTCCTTTTTCATTGATAGCCTCTTTCAAATTAAATTTGCATGTGTTGACTATGGTACATACATGTGCTTTCATATGCAGGTATAAGGGGGCGATTCCAAGGCGTGGGTATTGCCAAAAAAGGCTCCACTTTTTTAAAAAATCCTCCTTTTCCAATAAAAAAATGCCTCCTTTTTGCAAGAATAACATGCACTTGATTTTTTGTAATTAAAAATTAGGAAACCCATCACTAGGAAAAAAAGTGGTTTTGCATTTATTTTTTATTAAAAAATATCGTCACCGCAATATTCATGTTCAAGGTTTTATTGCCTTAATCTACATTTCTTTTCCATAGATTGCGAATTTGTCTAAAATAGATAAATTTTATATGGAAATGGGGGTTTTGGGTGCTATGTGCTCAACAATGATGTCTGTTGTGGCTCAAAGTGACCGAAAATAAAGGTCCACTGGATCTAATACAAAATCCTCTATAGAAGCTAGAACTGAAAACCAAAGCCAAATTTTTTATGAAGAGAACTAGGGCATGAAGGTTTGGAGCTCCAACACCATATTGAAGTTGAGGAAAGATCAACTCACAACTCCCAAGAACTAGTGCAAGCAAACACCTGTCACAAAAAGAGAGAAACAAAGCTATGGAGGAGACATTCTTGACGTGCAAAATAGAAATTGCTATTCAATCAAAAAGTGTTAATTATAAAGAGAGATCAAAACCCTAAAAAGTAACTGACCTAGGTTGCATGATAATAGTTAATAAAATAATTAATCATTATGTGCCTATATCTTAGCTTAAGTAAAATAGAGTTAATTAGAAAACACCTTATTACTCTAACATGCATCAAAGGTCAAATTAGTTGACATGATCATCGAAATGGTGGTCTAAAAAATAGTCTTGTGGAGTTTATACATTAAGGTCAAGGAGATGAATTAATTTGCAACCCAATAGGAAGAATACATTGGTCTATCATCATCAAAATAAAATAATCAAAATATTTCCAAGAGTTAGTATCAGAAGTAGTATTACAATTAGTAATAATATAGCTCTAGGGAGAAAAGAAGAAACACCAATAGTAAAGTAGAAGAGAAGTAGGCAATTAGATTGATAGAAAGAAGCCAATTATTTGGGTTATCAAATTATTCTATCTTCAAAGGTATGTGTCACTTTGAGATATAAAATATAAGAGAAAGAAATTAAATCTATCATAAAAGCTTCAAGACAAGAAGATGAAGTTAAAGAATAGGCAAACCCGCATTGGTCTTCTAGATCCTAAAATGTAGGAAGTAGAATTTGTTAGTTGGTTAGATCAATTGGAAAAATTAATAACAAAGCTTGGCATATTTTAAGAACTTTCTAATTTGCTGATTTGGAAACTAACATTACCAATGGTATACTCGCCTCAAACTCTATCTTGAATTTGAACCTTGATCTCAAGATAGAGGATGATGAAGTAGAAAATGTGGGTAATAATGAGGGATCAATGTAGGTTAAAGTAGAGCAAGATAGAATTGCTTGGTTGATAGAATTATGGAACTTAGTGATCCCTTTAAAGTTACTACAATAATGAAAGAGATTAGAATCACATGATATATTCATCCTACACCATTATAGGGGAATTTTATGTGTTGGTGAAATGTGAAGGGAATGACTTCCATGATATGAATCCATGGTTGGCCAAGGAGAAGAGTGTACTGAGACCAATTTCCAATACTTGGTATAATGTATTCTAAGCTATAGGTCTCACTTTGATGAAAAGTATTAAGACACCCTTGGATGGGCACTCTACACCATCATATGCTTTTTTATAATTCTCTTTGATGTATTTATGTATCCCTTGGAAAATCCCAAAATTTAATGCAATTTTAAGTTATAGATATTGAGGCTTGCTCCATTATCGATCAGAACTAGTCTAATTTTGTGTTTCTAAACAAAATCTTTGTGATTAACAAGGTCATATTTGCATGGTTTGTGTGAAGGAACATCCAACTCAATAAGTGTAACATGGTGTGTGATAACAAGATGTTCTCCTAGGGCCCAAGACTAGTCTTTGTTTATTGTGACTGTTAAATCAATTGTAATGGTTGCAAGACATCATTTCCATCTTTTCAGATGTGATTAGCTATATATTCATAGGAAAACTTAGCATAATTATCATTTTTGTCATGATTGGTTCCTAAATTAGAGGCTTTACCTTTCCATGATTTTGTAGCATATCTTTCAAAATTGTATGATTTGTGCTTGATGACCCAAATGGAGATTCAATGACTATATCCCACTCATCTATAAGATCTTGAGTAATGTTCTTGAGTTTATAACAAACATAGGTCTAATGTCCCTTAGTGTTGTGGTATACATAACAGTAACTATCATTCCACTAGGATGGTTTGAAGTGCAATAATACATAGTGCTTTACTTATGGAAGTGTGATAGTGTTGGATTAGATTAGCTTCTTTAAAGTTGATTGAAATAAGTCTAACATCTTAAGGCATTGTTGCTAGTTGGCCTAGGAGGATTAATATCATGAACTAATTTGGTTGTGTTTGTTTCTTTGTCATTTTATGAAACTAATTTATCACTTTCATGCTTGGAATTGAATGTCGTGTAAGGTTAATGATGCATTGAGCCTTGTTGACCTCTTTAACATCTACAACACCATCATTTGTAACATTCTTGCTTAGTGACCAAAAATTTGATCTATCATTTTTGTACTAGGGTTATTGTTTTTGGTCTCTTTGTAAATCTTTGCAAGTCCTTTTGTGATTGGGGTCTTCTAAATGGAGACACCCTTCGCAAAAACCTCATCAAATGTATTAAGCACTAGAATTGGAAATGAAAAATCATCTCTTAATATGATTTTTGAGTAAAAATGTACACCAATTGTTTCTTTGGTAGATTGCATGAACATTTTCTTTCAAGATTACCCCATCTTTGCAAGAATGAGGCAAAGGCTTCTCTATTTTCCTATTTGGTGTTACAAAGTCTATTATTAATATCTCGTCTTCAATTTTGTAGTATAAGTGTGCAATGATTTTTTCTATCAATTCATTACATGTCTATATACCATGAGGTGGGTTAGAAAAACATTTCATTGGTTGCCCTCCAAAACTGCGTAGAAAGAAGCAACTGAGAAATGTGTCATTATATACTACCTTGAGAAAAGAAATGTAAAATTCTTTGATGTGATCAATGAGAACTCCTCTTCCCTTGTACTTGTCAAATTCACGTATTTCAAAGTGATCTAGGAGAAGTGACACATCTAATCACATTTCAAATAAGTAAGAAAATATGTCCTCCATTGTGTATGTGTTTTTGGTTCTACTGACTTGCATGTTCCTCATCTAGTGCTATAAAATTTGAGTTGCATTAGGATCTCTACTAGTGATGGTGGAATGTGAATGTTGTTTTTATGGGCATGTAAAGTTGGGTGTTAGTTTGGATTTTATGAAGCGGTTTGTGGTGTTGGAAACTACAATTGGAACAATTGTTATGTTGTCATTGATGTTAAACCTACTGGAGAGACATTTACTAACAGTGTAGAGTGTCATATCAGTTACCAATTGCCCTATAACTTACTTTATTTTCTCCTACAAAGAGCGGTGCCCCAAATATTTTACTAAGAAAACTAGCAACCCTTAGTCCTAATACTTGATCTGTATCTCTTTACAATATCAATTATGTGTTTAGAAAAAAAGTCTAAATTCCTCCAATAAATACTTTTCTTGGATGTGTTGCAGTTCTTTAGAATAACTACAGGGTTGGGGGGGGGGGTGGTGAATCAGTCATCCAAGGTCCAAATGTATAAATAAAAATTTTCACAACTTAGTGAACCCATAAAAAATTCTCATCCATGGATGCATTCATAAGATTATGCAATCAATCAAAAACTTGTAGGTTATTGTCAAATCAAATTGCAGAAATGTAAAGCATCAAACATAATAGATTCATCAACACACTTGACACAATGATTTATGTGGAAACCCAATTTGGGAAAAGCCACCAGCAACATGCCACTCTTTTCACTCTTTTGAAGTGATGCCATGTGAAAGGCCAACCCTGTTAAATGTGACCTTGCTAAAGGATTTCAATCACCCTGTTAGGAGTGAGCCTTGTTAGAGGACTTTAAGCTATTCACTTGGAATGCCACCTAGTTAAAGGATTTACAAATGAATGTTAGGTCAACCTTAATCCAAAGGATTTACCCTAGATAGATACAATTGTTAGAGAGTATCAATAGAGCTTTGATTTGATACAACTTAAAACTTCTCTTGCAGATTACAGATCTCTGTTTAGTCCTCCATTCTACATGGCCTTCATACTTTGCAGCTCTAATAGCTTGTTCACCCTTCAAGCATTCATCTCCTTAATCCTTCTTGCTTAACATGCCATTGCAAACTCTTCTCTTAGGTCACTTGATGAAGAAAAACCCTTAATTCTTTCTCCTCCTTGGGTTCTCACACATGCCAACTTTGCTTCATGACCATACATTCCTATAAATAGAAAATTTAGATATTTTTCCATTCATTCTCCATCATCCAATTTAGGGTTCGGATGGATTAGGTAGGATACAATGTATCTACCCCATATCTCATATCTCTTCTAGAAACTTCTCCTAGAATCCATTTGAATTTTTCTAAAAATGGTTTACCTCAAATTCTGTGCCATCAGCTCATCAACCTTATCTTCCTCCTGGTTCACAAATTTCAAGAAAACAAACTTTTTGGCTTAGATTTAGGGAATCTTCAATCTTTAAATAATGTAGCAGCTTGGCATTATCATCCTTCTGATGCTCAACACATACTATGTTACTTGGCATCAACTATAAAATCACTTGGCATCAACTAAAGTTTACTGGTGCTTGGCATCAACTGACTTGCTTGACATCCACTAGAATTTTCTTTCACTCAGCTCCAATTGATTTTCTGCTCAGCTTGCATTGACTTTGCTGGACACCACTATCCACTCGGTCAAGCTTGGCAGATAAACTTTGTGTAACTTGTTCTTCTAAACTTTCTTAGTGTAGCCAACATTTATAATCTTAAGTAGATTATCAATACATCATATCATCACTGTCTTAACAGATCCTTGTACTTCATTACATAATCATAACTCAACCTTTCCTCTAGGTTCTTTTGTGACATCTTATTGATCAAATCCTTCTCATCAATCAACTAAGTGATAGTATGTGAATCTTATAAGCAGTTGTCTTACCAACAAATAACAAGTTTGATATCAGTGACAAAAAAATGATTGAACCACATAGTCTTCTTCAACAATGATCTCTTGCAACAATGATCTTATCAATCAGATCTCAACAATCTCCCTCTTAGATTAGCTTCTTCAATCCATTCTCAACAGGATGTCAAGCAATATTTTCTAAGAAGTCCTTCATGGTTCTTCCTTATGTCCTACTCACATCCCTGAATAAAATTGTGCCATCTACAAATTACTAGTGTGATATATTGTTTATAAATCATTAGTTACTTTCATTCCTCTCCAAGATTCTACTTCACAGAGGTTTATTATACATCTTCCCATAGCCTCTCCCTTAATTATGAATGGGAAGGATGATGATAGGACCCCATATTATATACCTCTAGAGGTATTAATAAAGCCACAATTATCTCCATTTACCATAATTAAGAACTTAGGGTTGGCTATACAAATGTTCACCCATTTCACCCAATCTTCATTAATTTCAAACAATTTTAGCACCTCTAACAATAATTGCATGTCCACCAAATCATAGGCTTTGAGGATGTCAATTTTGACTATCATATTGGTTTTCCTCAACCTGTTGTGTGAATTTCTTTGTGGGAAATTATTATTACTTCAATAATTTACCTTATTAGGGACAAAAAACTTTTCTCTGGTGATAATACATGCTTCAAGACCCCTTTTAGTTTGTCTCCATGATCTTGGTTATAATCTTGTATGTCATATTACATAGATAAATGACACAAAACTCATTCATGGCTTATGCCTCCTTCTTTTAAATGAGAGATAAGAATTTGTGGTTGGTTGTTCCTAACATGGCCTTACTTGTCTTGGAATTCTTAATTGCCTCATTTTTCTTATCCCCATACAATGTCCCAAAAATGCTAGAAGAAACTTGCTAGGAAACCATGTGGTCTTTGAGCCTTATCTAGGTTGAATTATAATACCACTCTCTTAAATCCCTCTTTGGCGACTTCCTTGTTTAAGTGTCTATTTTGTTCTTCTATGACTATTTCTAGAACCATGTTGAGCATTCATCTCTCTTCTTTTGGTGTATTTGTTCTTGCTTGTTCAATATCTCCTTGAAATTGTTTACTTCCTTTGTAATCACTTCCTTGACCATAAACTTTCATACTTCCATCTTGTCTTGTAATTTATGCAATCATTTTCATATTCATGTTTTCTATTGTTGTTTTTTGGAAGAATTAAACGTTTCTATTTTTTCTTTAAGCCACATTTCCCTACAATTTTGTTTAATAAGAACTCTTCTTTTTCTTGGATATGTACCAGTTTTTTTCCTTTAGTGATTTTTCCTTTTTGAGTTCTTACATTCTCATTCCTCTAGAAGTTATGATCTCATTTAATTCTAATATTTTTTCTCCACCCTATATCTTTCTTCATTTAAAAAAAAAAAGTTTTTCTTATTCCATACCTTTAATTTATTTTTATATATTTAAGCTTCTGACTTACTCGGAAGAGTTATGTTTTATTAATAGTATCTACTTTTTCCTACTATTGTTTCATGAGGGGTTCTAGAGTAGTTTCTTTTAGTCACAATTTTACAAGATTGAAAAGTTTTCATTTTGTAAATCCTTTAGTCAAGGTGGCATTCTAATGGAATGATTCAAAGTCCTCTAACCAAACCACTCCTAACATGGTGATTAAATCCTTTAAGAAGGTCACACAGATAACAGTGTGTTTTGTAACCTTTAATAGGGTTAGCCGAGCTCACTTTAGAAGATTGAAAAGTGGTAGCATGTTACTTGGTGGCTTTTCCCAAATTGATTTTCCATGTTAAATCCTAGTGTCATATATGTGTGAATGTCATGTGTAATGCATGCTATTTACTCGTATTAGTTTTACTTTTGGTCAGCATATACTAAACAAAGAGTTAAGTACTGAACATAATGTTAAGTTGTTGATGATATGCACAAAAGGTAATCTCTTCTACCTAGATCTCAATGAAAGTTCATGTTTTATTGCTAAAGTAGAAGAAAGCTGGTTATGACATAAAAGGTTGTGTCATGTGAACTTTGACAATCTGGTCAAGATAAGAAAGAATAAAAGAGTTAGAGGTATTCTTAGTTTGAGGAAACTTGATATGGGTCTACATAAAAAATGTCAAATTGATAAGATGAGAAAGACAAGTTTCAAAAGCAAGGAGTATCATTCTGAAAAAGTCCTAGAACTAGTTCATACAGACTTATGTGGACCTATGAGAATAGAGAGTTACAATGGAGATACTAAAGAAATTTGGAATGAAAAATTCAAGACTAGTTGGAACATCTATGTCTATTGGACATAAGCTTTCCAAAAATGATGATTCGAAAGAGGTAGATCAAACCACATACCGATCAATGATTGAAAAATTGCAATATGTAATGCACACAAGACTTGATATTGCATTAGTAGTTGGTATGGTGGCAAGATTCTTAGAAAATCTTAAAGAAAATCATATGATGGAAATCAAGAGAATCATGAGGTATCTAAAGGATATTAAAGATTATGACTTATGGTACAAGAAAGGAGGCAACTTAGAGTTACAAGCCTTCATTGATGTTGATTGCGTAGGAAGCATTGATGACATAAAGAGCACTAGTGGTGGGGCATTCTTTCTTGGTAAAAGGCTAGTGTCTTGGAAAAACAAAAAGAAAAATTGTATTTCTCAGTCCACAGCAGAGGTAGAATATGTGGCAGCAACAATTAGTTGTTTCAATATTGTTTAGTTCAAGCAACTGTTGGTAGGTACAAAAATATAAATCAAGGATCCAATGGTTATCTTCTTTGATAACACTAGTACAATCAACATATCAAAGAATCCTATGATGTATACCAAAACCAAACACATTGCTATAAAATATCACTTTTTGAGAGAATTGGTACAAGATAAAGAGGTAAGATTGAAATATGTGAATATTAAAGAACAAATTGAAGACATATTCACTAAGCCATTACCTAAGGATTCATTTTTGTATCTAAGAGGTAAGTTAGGGGTCCTTCCCCTATTTGAAGCTCACTAAATGAAGATTAGTGATGCATCAACCATAGCATGTTGAAGATTAGTTAGTTGATGTAGTATTGAAAAAGGCACATTGCATATGAATTAGTACATAAGGTACACTAATATTCTTTGGATAATGTCTCTGGCATGAGATGTCAAAGAGGGAGAGTTTGCTGTCATATTGTTGTCATATAGCATAAAATTTTATAAAGAGGAAGAGTACGCATTTCACATAAATTTTGTCTAAAGAAAGGAGATGAACTTGGTTTGATATCATAAAGGGGAGAGTTTGCTATCAGAAGAAGATGTTGAAGACATAGTTTTGCTAATAGAGGGAGAAAACCGAAGACAGAGGGAGTTCACACTGATAGAGGGAGTTCTCATGGATGAGAATCAGAATGAAACTAAGGATATGTTCCTTACTTTATTCTTGCTCTAAATTTTTATTGTATTATGACATGTTGCCTTACTTTATTCTTGCTCTAAAATTTTATTGTATTATGACATGTTGCCTTACTTTATTCTTGATCTAAAATTTCATTGTATTATGACAAGTGTTGCCATCAATGCCAAAGAGGGAGATTGTTGAAAAGATTTGGTTAATTGTGTATTGTCTTTGATATTTATTCAGTATTATAAGTTGTATTCAAGCTGACTTAACAATGTGTAAGCTATAAATATAAGGTCAAGTTGAGGATTGCATGTGTGCAAGAAATAAAAGATTTGAAGATGCCAAGAGGAAGTGAATTTGAAGCATAAGCAGGATATCCTTGTAGAGTTGCAAAGATACATTCGATCAAGAAGGATCAAGTGTTAAAGCTAGAATTGAGATTTGTAATCAACAATTCAATTACATCAAAAATTAGGTCATCTCATTGTTACTTTCTAACCATTGTGACAGTGATTTAAATCTCTTAACAGAGTTGGCTTAATAACTATTTGTAAATCCTCTAACAAGGTGACATTTCTATTTGAAGTGTCTTGAAGACCTCTAATAACGCTACTCCTAATAGGTGATTAAATCTTCTAACAGGGTCACACCTAATAGTGTGTTTTGTAACCGTTGTCAAAAAAGCTTGCACCCTAACCTAAATTTTTTACCTAAAGGCAACCTTGTGAAACATGAAAGCAATCTCCAAGCTATGGGACTTGAATTGTGAGATTGAGTCTCCAAAGAAGGTTGACTTCCTTACTATCAGGGTGCATCTAACTACTCTTTGAGAGGAAAAAGGAGAAGGAATGCATGAAAGAAAACTACCTAGTCTAATCTAAAGGGGGTGATACACCAAAATAGTTTGTTCAGTCATATCTCTGCCTAACAATGCACTATTCATCAATATAACCTCAAAATATAGTGATTCAACCTTTGTCTTAATCCAACAACTACATATAGATCAAAAACCACATGAAATGCCACAAGGAAGGGAACTTCACTCTATAACATTCAAAGACAAGAGTAGATACTGTTATGCAGATTGAAAAATGAAAACAAAACACCAATAGAGGCAAGAAGATTTTGCACTAATATTGATGAAAGAATGAGGTAAAGTAGAGGATTACATCCATTATAGAAAAAAGGAAACTACAGTAATAGAGTATAGAATACTACTGTTATAGAATCAAAGAAGAAATGACCGACCCTAAGAAGGGTTACAAAATCAACTTTTATAGTGCAAGCATAACTCATAAAGCTTCTACCCTAAGGTAAAGTGCAACAATTGCATTTAAGGTTGTAGAGAACAATCACTGCAAATCTGGAAAAAATCTGACCATGGTACATATCAAGATGCAATAAAATCATATATTTCACCAAAAATAACCCTAAGAAGATAGAAACGGTGGCCATTAATGCCTTAACCAAGTAGATGGATAATTAGGTAGCGATGGAGTTTCCCTTTTCATTTATCAGGCATGGGGAACATTGAAAGTTGTTGTAAATAATCAAGAAGATCAAATTTGCCATTTAAGAGCTGTTTCTTTCTTGCTATTAGCAACCAAGTCTGCCATGTCATCAATCAATTGGGGGTCAATCCTTAGACTTTGCCACATGGTCCAACTATATTAAAACATTTTTCCACCTTATCCAACATTCAAACTTGTTGACCTGTGCCTTTGCCTTTGTTTGCAGCTTCGCCACCTTCATTTTCATTAACTACTTTAACCTTGCGAAACTGCAAACTCTATCAAACTAATTGCTTATCGCTACTTCACAGCTTATTAAACCATCATTCCCTTAATTGTCGCAATCCTGCAACTTCACACCATCGCCACGGTTTAGGCCTAACAACCTTCTAATCGTGCGATGATGCAGGATCAATGAAATGTCTTGGTCCCATCCTCGCAGCCTCTTTATCTTCATAACATGAAATGCTTGCGATTGGGTGAAACATGAACTTCACTGTCAAACTGAATGCATCACAATATCGTGACTTAACATCTAGCTTTGTCACTTAACCATGTGATGATGCACCTGTGTGTTTATCATTGCTTCGTAGGTTGCTCCCTTAACTAGCCATAAACCCCAACGACTACGCGATTAAGGCATTTGCAGTCTCGCAACCTAAGTTGTGGGTAAGCCCTTAACTCTAGTGATCAAGCAATTAAGGAAGCTCATATGCTTGGCCCATTGTTCGACGTGTTACGACGACGCTATCCTACTTTGGCTAAACATCTCGCATCTTCAAAATGTGAGCATACACCAGCCTTAGATCAACCAAGATTGGACGATTGAGATTTGAACAAAAATTGCCCCCGTCTTTCGTGCCATTGCGACCTGAGCCACTAACATCTTTTTGAAAGAAATTATCGACTGGATCATCTTTGCACTTATTCGGCGAATGATTCCTTCGAAATAGACTAACCATCAACATTTTATGCCTGCAACAATGCGATTGTGAAACCCTCAAAACACTTTGTACTGCATGTGCACTGTCATCGCCTTAACCCAGAGTTGGTGACTTAACCTCGCAAACTAGCAAAACAAAGGTATTCGCTACTTCGCAGCACCAACCATGGTTTCCACTTTAACCCTTGTGACTATGCGATGAAGGGGACTTCGTACCGTTGTGACTTAAAATGCCAGAGAAATTAATATAAACAATGTGAAAGGTAAGGTTCAGACTTAGGAAAATAAGGCTCGAAACATTAGCATCCTTTTGACCTTGTGAAAAATTCAACATTGAAAAGTCCATATGACTGTTAGACATGTTTCCATTTGAAATTCAAATTATGGTAGGATGGCAAAAATGACTATCAGTAACCTTTAACAGGGTTGGCTCCTAACATGGCTCACTTCAAAAGAGTGAAAAATAGTAACTAGTTGCTGTATGCACCCAAAAATGGTCGCATAGACTATGGACCCCCATTATTCAATTTATCAATTTATCAAATTTTCTGAATCAATGGTTTGTAATATTTTATTAAATCAATTCAAATCAATTTTATTGATCAAATTCGATTTATTTCATTTCTAAGATTGATCATTTTATTCCAAGTCTTATTTAATTAAAAGAAAATATTGTCTTTTAACTAAATAAAATAAAATCTCCATTTAATTAAAAGAAAACCTCTCTTTTAATTAAACAGTTCATCCACATTTAATTAATTAAGAGAAAAACCTCTCTTTTAATTTAATTAAATATCTTCTATTTAATTAAAAAGAACTTGCTCCCTTTTAATTAAATAAAAATCCCACTTAAATATCTCTTTTGATGAAAAAAGGAAATAAAATAAATTCTTTTTATTTAATTTCTCTACACTTAAAAATGTGATCTAAGTGGGATTTATCTTTCCACTTTCTCCTCAACCACTCCTCTTTCCTAATTAGTGGAATTTTGTCTCACATGGATCAAGCTCTATTATCCCATATTGGTTGTGAGAAGCCTCTCACCTCCATAATTTCCTTTATAAGGGAGAGCCCTCTCCTCATTTTAGAGACCCATGATTATGCTATCGTTATGCTGCAGGTTTGAAGATCAATTTTTGAAGGAGTTTGAATACCAAAAGATTTTTGTGGAGAACTTCTATTTTCTTGTCTTTTTCTCTCTTGCACCCATCATGGGCTTTTAGCTTAGATCTTGCATTTATAGATTAGATTTTGCTTTTATAGAATAGATCTTATTTTCATGCATATTTGAAGATCATGGAGACTAGCATTCTTGCTTTTCCTCTTTGAATCTCTCATCTCATGGTGTACTTGCATGGGCACAAAAATAGGTCAAACTGAGGGCCTCCATTGCAAACCCTTGCACTCTATGAGTAGAGAGCTATGGATCGATTTGTGAGGGCTCATTCTTGAATTTTCTTACATGTAATGATTCATAGAAGTGTGACAACATTTTAGCACACATTTTTGGCGCCCACCGTGGGGCTTGAATCAAGTTTCTAGCTCCATTTGCTTTTATTTTTTATCTCTATTTTTTTACAGCATCATATTGGATCTAATCAAGTGCTTTTGTAAATTTTTTCACTTTGGTTTTAAGGCCAACCCATATATAGATTGGTTTGCAGGCAAAAAATCTAGTTGGTTTAAAGATTCAATCATATCTTTTAAACCAATTAGAATTTGGCTCTGAAATTTTTTTTGTGGGTTGGGTATGTGCCCAACATGTCCCATTTCGATTTTCAGATCATTTTGACATGATTTGCGCGAGTTGTGAATTTCTCTTTATTTTTCATAAAAAGCCGTTTCTGATCGCAAATCAGCATATTTTTCGAAAAAATTTATATTTTCAGGAAAGATTTTTGAATTCTAAGGGGGGTTCTTTCTTTGTGTTTTGAATTTTGCCGTATTAAGGATCAAAAACTCGATTTGATGAATCTGACCTATTTTGAAAAATTGGGTCCCTAGAGCACAAATGAAGAGATTTTTTTGAATTTCTTACATTTTTGGAAAGCTCTTTAGTTTTTAGTAGGGGTCTCTTCTTTTCATTTCTATTTTTGGATTTGAAATCATAGCAAAAAAAAGGTCTAATCATGTTGACTAGGTTATTCGTATTTTTTTTGCAGGGATTTTCGTGTTTTTCTGGTTTTTTCTGCTAACTGCTCACTGTTTTGGGTTTTTCTGTGTTTTTTGATTTTTTTGGAACAACATAGCAGCAAGTTGTGATTTCATTGGAAAAACGTGCTAAAGTTGTTAAAAATAGGTAAGATCTACTAAGCGCGTTGCGAGGACTTCAGGTATTCTTCTTTGGCTGATAACACTTTGATTTGGAACCTTAAAATGAACCTCTCATGTGTCTAGCTTGTGTGTTTTGCTTATGTTTTTATTTTTCAAACACATGCATGATTGATACTAGGTTGTAATCTCCATTGATTTTTATTTAGCAAGCTTGATTATTAGTGATAGATTTAGATAGCTATATTGGGTTATTGGACTCGCTGAATCCGCCGGCACCTCATTCCACCCCGTGGTTGCAAGATCAGTGCCACATTAAAGGGGAGGGGTCTATAGGATAGAAGCATTAAGTGCTCCACTTGGCAACCCTCTTGTGCTTTCTATAACTTACTAATGTTTGAGTTGTGGACTTGTTTTGGCTTGTGTGAGGGGTTAAGTGTTCCACATCTTTGGACTCACCTTACATTAGTTAAAGTGTTAAGTGTACCACCTTGTGCTTTTTGATTATTTTTGGATAGATTTTCTTTTGGAGAATTAACATCTATACAAACCTAGTAATTAGGCCCCATGAATACTATTTGTGGATCTTGAGGGAGTGAGTTCCTAGTGAAACTCCTCTCAAAGACGGATTCCTTGTATGTGGGGAGGATACTTTGAGAATCTCTTAGATAGATGGATCTTCAACTTGTTGATTGAGGCATCCTTTCTCCGGAAAGGTTGATAGATCACTAGGGGTTGATATCATAGATCTTGAGATAATCTTAGTTAGCGTGTCAGATTAATCTGCTTGCTTTGATTGGGCTAAAAGTGAAAAGGTGTCAAAACCTTGGATCTAAAAGCTAAGTCCCCTTGTGGTCCACTATTGTGAGTCGGTCACCTTTAGAGAGGGTTAACCATAGCAGACAATCCCTATACAGGGAAAACTACGGACGGAACCTCAAGCGGTAATAGCCACTTCTGTCGTGGTTGCAACAATCGCTATATAAATGTTCTCGTGGAAGAAATCTCCATGGGGTATGGTTCATTGTGGGTTGTCAGATCTCCCTAGCAGCTCTTGAAGATTAAGTTCTCAGACTGTGTCAAAACATCTTATTCTAAATATTCTAACGTGGTGGTGTAGTAGGTCGACAATAATCAATCGTATGTATGTATGTTTTGGTTGAGATGCAACTTTTGGTTAAATGCGTGTGGGTGGGTCATGTGCAAGGTGATCAAGCTAGATGAGAACATTGGGTTAGGAGGAGGTATACATGTAGATAGTGGATTGGTGGACATGTTGTATTAGGAAAAGCTTGTATGATGCATATTATGAAGGTATCAGTTATATATATTTGTGAATATGGTGTTTTAATGTGATGGTGGAATGTATTGTTAGTTGAAATTTTAGTTGAGTGCATATAAATGTTTGATTGCTGAGTTCTTGTCAACATGTTACCCAAGTGGTTGTGTTGTTTGTACTTGTGGGTGTTGGTGTTTCTTTGTTGTGGGGGGTTATTGGTGTTTGCTTGGGATATGGAAGGTGGTATGCTATGTTATCAGTTTTGGTAAGGTGGAGTTTGATTGATGCGACCCATAATTCAAATTTGGATTAGTATAACTTGAGTTCATATTGTTGCGGTTTAGGTCATTTGGATCAAGAGATGATGCATTAAAGAGTGAGTTGGTGAATTGTAAACTATGTATGGGTGGTGTAGAAATGGTTGTGTATATTGTGTTATATAAAGCAGCTGTTAAAGATATAATCATGTTTAGTTGTTAAGACATGGGGTTATTTGGTGGAGGTGGAATGCATGTAGATCCTATGTTTGGGGCATTATGTTAGGTGTAAGTTCTTTCACAACAAAGACATCAAAATCAATGAGAACTTAGGCTCCATTCTATGCTAGCAACAAAAAAGTATCTATTGAGGCCAGCCGAAAAAATCATATCCACAATTTTTGAAAATTTGAGGGTGATCCCACAATAATGGGTTCCACTTTTTGACCAACTTTGACACTAAAATCAATATTTTTGCAACAAACGTCACGTTCAAGTGACTATATGTTCAAAACTATAAATAATTTCAAGATGACATAAATTAGTGATTTTGAGTACTTTGTTCCTACTTTGTAACCATATTTTTAATCTAAAAAAAAAAATGATTTATGTCAATTTTTTTTATCTCCTCCAAAAAGTGGTACATAATAAAATTCAATATTTTAAAAAGTGACAGTCCGTTTGACACAACTTTTTTTTCTAGAAATGATAATGAAGTAATTCTTTTGATGTTAGATTTGTAACATCAATATCGAGAGGATGCATTTGGTTTGATTTATTTTGGTTGAATATTGTATAGTTTATAAAATTTTGAAGTGACATGAATCGTAATTCAGACATACGTTCCGTTTGACACAGATAATTTGAAGTCAATTTATCATAAACCATTTTTTTTTTTGAATAGAAAAGTATCTCAATAAGCCAGTTCCTCCATATTTTTCAAATTTTTTTTGACCTAATTTACTAATTTTCCCGAGGTGTCAAAGTCGGTTGATGTTCAATCGGTAATGAACCTATAATGAGTTAAACTCATATTTGAAAGTCTTAATGATTAAATTATGTATTAAAATTATAGTCGTTGGAAAGCTTGCTCCGAGCAACACATTTTGACATTTTTAATTTTACAGTAGGAGATCATTTTCCTGCAATTATGGCAGTCAAAAGAGCCAAAAAAAAGAAAAGAAAAAAAGGTTAAAATTTTTGTGATTTTGCATGTTCGTGCGAACATGGTGTTCGCACGAACACGTTTACCATGTTCGCATGAACATATGTTCGTGCGAACATGCAAATCATGTTTGCGCGAACATATTTATCACATGTGTTTGCGCGAACATACGAAATATGTTCGTGCGAACATGATTAAAAAAAAAGTTCATGCGAACATATGGTAACCTCAATTTCTCATTTTGCAATTTTTTTCATTTTTGTTTGTCCCACTAAAGTGGAACCCATTATTGTGGGTTCACCCTTGAGTATCTTGTGACATGATGTCAATTTCCTCGAGTCATATGTTTTTGACACTAAACACAAAAAATTGTCATTATTTAGTTCTAAGGTAGCTCCCATTTGAGGTGTCTGGTGTGAATTCAAGGATGAGCCATTGTGCATTATGTTATAGGGATTGAAAGCAAGGTTGTATGTAGGATCCATTTGTTTTCTCTTTGTTTATGATCATGTGTGAACAATACAATACATAAACATTGTCAAGTGTTATGCTAATGGATATTATGGATGTTATTGTGCTAAAAGCTTTTTTTTGGGGGTTTTTTGTGATTTTTCGGATGTAAATTATTATATCATTACCTAACATCAACACCTACACTTAATAATAGCTTACTTATTGCCTTCAATCCTTTTTACAAAACCAATAAATTTGAATCGAATAAATTTGACCAAAGGAAATCATTGTGGTTTAAACTTTCAAACATGATCAACACTACCTTGATTAGCAAATGGATTTTAGAAAATAATCATTTTAAAAAAAATATCTAGAAAAGTGTAGTTCATTTCCATGTATTGGGTTTGATTCTTTCGACAAGGTTTCTATCTACGATGCAAAAAAACAATTCCATAGACACATTCAACCCAATATAGAAAATAATTCAACCAATCATCTATCAAAAGAAAATTCAATCAACTCTATGTTAAAAAAAAAGAAGCTTCTCATGAACATAATTTTACATCATAAAATACAATTGTCAACAAAAAAATATTCAAATCAACTATAAAATCAAAATCTAATATCTCTTTCTCATTTTAATTAAGATTGTATATTAATTACTACCACTCTTTTTAATACACAATTATTCAAATATTAAATTTTTATTTAAAAAAACACTTTTAAATAGTTTAAAATAAAATAATGTTAGAAAGAAAAGATGAACAATCAAAGCTTCAGCTTGTATTTGTTTGCCTTCATATTTTGAGATAATAAAATCCTAATAAACTTAAGCTGAGCCAATTATTGCAACATAATCATTATAAAATTAAGAATAATAATTTAAAGAATCAATATTACTTTATACTATTTATAAAATATTCTATTTGTACTTTCTTTGAGAAGTTACTTGCTAGTGAATACGCTGAGACTAGTCATTGCCACTTTCATACTAGAACTCTAAAATTATAATTTAAAAAAAAAAACAGCAAACATTTCTAAAGGAGTACGTGTCAAATCGTTCTATCACTATTTTAATTTGATGGCAAACAATCAGAGTTCTTCATTCTCTCCAGTTCTTATAAGAGAGTACTCAAAAACTGCCTTAAAACTAACTTCCCGAGCCTTTTCTGTTTTATCAATATCTTATTCTTTTGCAATCAATTTCAGTATCTGAATAACTACTAAGGGATGCCATACTCATGCAGGAACTTATAATATCAGCATTATATTCGAGTCCCATATTCTAAATCACTGAGCAAAAAGTAGATGGAGTATAAGACAGTCAACACAATTTTGTGTCGTCTCCAACAACTGTAGAGGATTCAGCACAACTCACCAGCGATTCTGTGTTGCATTATATGGTAACACTTCTGAAACACTTCTATGCAACCGAAAAACATAGCCAATTGGAGGGGATTCCAGACACTATTAAGGAAATGTAGCACAAAGCAATGTAAAGTTAATCACCATATTTTTCAATTTCTTACAAAAGGGTCACTTATTTTTCGCTGCCAAGAGGTGGGGAGAAGCCTTAGTGGTCTTTTGATTTGAAAGATTCATATGAACTCTTAATAGCTTCCCAAAATGTTGGAATAGCACTGTCATCTGGAATTTCCTTGAAAGAAGGAAGATAATTAACATCAACGATAACGTGGTCTCCAGTGCCAGCTTGAATCTGTAAATGACATTGAATAAACTATTAGCTATATATTATATGACAAATGACATAACATTCACACTCTCTTCAAAAGAGCAGGTGATTCTTTGGAACGAATCGATTTCTTCATAAATCTGTCCCCATTCTAAGGTTTAAACTCGAACAAATGAAACACTAAGTCATATCTCGTTTCATTTAAATCAGGTTAGAATTCATTTGTTTAGGTAAGGGAAATAGCTAACAAGCTAGTACCAAATATTCTGTATAAATTGCATTTACTCTGAAATTAATATAAACCCTGGATTGATGAGGAACGTTCTGTCTCATTTTCATGATGAAAGATGTTACGTCATACAAACAGGAAATTTCTATCTTATTCTAAGATCACAATTTGAATGACTTCATCTTGCAGTTGTTTGGCAAAAAGGCTATTTAATAAAATCATCAAGTGAATGACTGTAAATTGAATGCGCATAACATTTTAATAAATTGCCACAACGTTTATTCATGCTAAAAGAGCATCTTAAAATCATTACCAAACAAAAACATTATACGAAATGCACTTGACAATTAAAACTAAAGCTTTTATAAATTATAACATTGAATGATTTCGACCGCATTGTTTATTTGCACTAAAATACTAATAGGGAAAATCAAATTTTGCATACTAAAATGTATAATTTGACTACTTCGCAGGTCTCCAAGTGCTTGCCATTGTTTTTGCTACACAAGTTTTTTTTTGCTGTTTACTCCCAATATTTTCACAACTGGAGGCTAACCCCAGTTAACAATTCAATTTTCATAGAAGACATCAGACAGAAAGCAATTTGGTGGTTTTATAAGGACCAATCTGCCCATGCTATGAGTGAATGTTTTTAATAACGTACATGAGGCCAAACAGCCAACCCATGGATAGTCAGGAAAGCAGATAAGCTCGAAAAGCCCTAAACAGAAGGCTTGATGACACCACGCTTAATTTCTTTTTTCTTTTGCATCTTGGATCTTCTATTGTGCATCTTGATAAGGAAATTCGTAGCTCTTTGTTGTCTTTTCTTCTTCAAACAGGTTACTAAATGTGATTATATTTAGTCTCAAAATAATTTGATCAGAATATTCTTGTGAGTCGAACACTCTGATGGAGCACAAATTTTACGAATTTGAGCTTTCATTCAGCATCTTCTCTTATCCCTTATCCAGCAATTAACGTTATATTTTTTTGTTTTGATTAAATAATCTTTGCAAATATCCAGTCAATTATCATTCTCCTATAACCTTAGATCACGTACAAAGTATTATTTTGCATAAACCAACAAGTAAAGGTGTCACCTTTCTCTAAGTTTCTCAACTTATTTTGTGTTTTTGTTATGCAGATTATAATACTCAAAAAAAAAATTATGTCTCAACCCCTGTGCTCATAAAAAAACCTCAATATCTGGAACAAATGATCTCTCTGTCAACTGAAGCTGAAAGTATTCTTGCAGAGTGCAGTCCAGTCAGCGAGCAGTGAAGGCATAGATAAGAATGGATATCAGATAAAGCACGGTTGGAGAAGATTGAAACGAAGCATGATCAGGAAATAATTATGTGTCACAGATATATATGTTTCCAGGGATCATATCTTGACCCAGATAGTTACATCTACAGTATTGTTTTCACTCATTGGTTTGTTGGTTAACAGTTTGTCTTACTTGGGTTTTGGTTTATACCCTGACTCTTAATGTGCTCAATGTGGTGAAAGACAAAGTTGTTAGCAACAGAATGGGTCAATGTAACTGTTCTATCAGAAACCCCTGAATTGAAATGTACAGCTCCCTTGTGTACAAAGATTTGCAATGAATATTGTTTTTAGTAGATCAACAAGTTTAGGGGTATGCTCTTGACCAGAGCAGAAGAGGTATAACCAAATTGCTTGACACTTCAAGCAAACCAGACGTATTTCAGATGATGACTCACAACCTCCACAGCTATGAATGCATGTGAGTCACTTTTAAACTCTTCTATAACACCTACAATGTAGTCTATTCTATATACCCAGATTACCCAAGTTACTAAGATTTCACAACAACCATTTGCTTCCTACTCAACACTTTATATGAACCAAATCCCACACTTCCTATACAGCCATGAAAATGCACATGAAACTGGCTTGCAAAGAACAAAGGGAATGAAGAAATACTGTGAATGATGGTAATGTCATATAACCACTAAAATGAAAGCAACAAAACCCAGATTATTTTTAATCCCACAACTTTCATTAACAACACATTTCATTCCACAGACCATGCAAGAGCTTAAACTAAACTAACATGAACGACAAAGACAAAATGTAGACGCAAAGTCTCACACAGTAGTCCCAGCTACCGGGGTTTGCCCACAGAGAAATTTTGCCGATCTTATTCACTTCTCAAAAAGTTACATTCATAGGCCCTTTAGAACTGGCTAGTTACATTTCGTGATTAGAGCATAGAGCATCTTTGAACAGATGTATTCTAAAAATAGGATTGACTGCTCTGTCATCCGTTACAAAGCCTTAGCCTATGGGGAGAATGCCAAACATGGCTACAATATCAGAAAGAGAGAGAGTAAAATAAATGCACATCTCATACTATTGCATGGCATAGTATCTATCCTGCAAAATAGGAATGATGAAACAAATGAGAAATACACATTTCTATGATGCAATTAATGTTCAGGTGATGAAGATTTTGCTGCTACAACAATAAAATAAGGTCAAGCGGTGATTTTGGAAATCTGCGGATGTCATAATGGAGACCACGATCCTGGTTAGAAGCCATATAAGCAATGTTCAATAGGAGCTAGGACCCCCGACCAAGCAATACAAATAGCCTTCAGTTGTGGAAAGATATAAAATGATGATCATTACAAAATGGTGAGTGTCATTTCCAGCATCAACGGCATAGAATATGATCACCAGCATGTCTATTGGAGCTGTTGAGTATAAAAGACATCTCCATGATTTGGCGTAGCATCATCAACAACCGTGGCAAAGGGAATACTCGTCAATACAAGTAGCGGGCGCCGAGAAAGATTTGTGTATCTGATGGAAGGGTGTAATCGAATCTGGAGGGTCTCTATCAGAAATCGCACCACGAGGCCAACACATATATTCAACGGCGTGAAGCATGCATCATGCACTATTATTAAATTTGGTGGAAAATTATTTGCGTGATAAGAGTTTGCTGGGTCAATCAATATAATCCAAAGTTATGTTTTGTTATGATTCACGATAGTTACAAGGTCATTATTTAAAATGAAATACAGTTATATTGGCAGTTGGTCATTTGTTTTGAGAAGACACAATGGCTGGGTGACAACCGTATAACCATTTACTCATTTATAAAAAGGAAATGTAAATCAAATGAAACATATATTCATACAATTTTCAAAAAATTTAAATATTCATAATATAATGTATTTTTAATATATTATATTCTTTTATAGATGAAGCATGAATTTTTGAATTAACCTTGTGGATGCTGGATTTTGAGTAAATATTTTTATATGCAATTTTGGAATTGGATTGCAGTGGGTTGAGCATCAATGAGTGGTGAGTGTCCTCATTGTATTTTCGTTTCTCACATGATCAATAAGAAACATCTATTTTATTTTATTTGCTTAAAGCTTTAGAGTTGAAATATTATATAGTTTCGTCCTTTATAATTATTTTTAGATTCTATAAATAACTTATATGATAGATAAGGTGGAGAGGATCAATTATTGCATTTTAAATTCGATAAACATAGATATTGTGAGATATTAAGTTGTTTTCATATCTGTGTCTATTTTGTCTCCGCAGTAGTTAAAACACATTATAGACTAGTTTAAAATTGCATTCATATATTTGATCTGTCGCATCTTGATTATTAAATTATTCATAGTTGATGTGCGTAGAATTTTATAAAGTTGTACGCTATAAATTTATAATACTGACTCTATCACCCTTTTAATCTCGACACTGTTCTTTATGTTATTCATGCTCTGCAATCCATATGTTGGCAATCATTTTATGTTTCCTTTGAAGAATTAATATATTCATTTGTTGCATTAATCCATAATTATTATTTTTATTTAAAACACTATCATATTCATATAATCATTCACTTTAATTTTCAATTCATAATTTAAGCATTTTTTGCATTTTCATGCAATTTTAAAAGTTTTCTATTATTCTTGCCATTTGGGAAACTTTCGTTGCATTCACATTCTAACCAATTTGCTATAAGTATCTTGGACTTTAGTAATTTGTTCAGAATCAGGTGCACCTGCCTTGGCCTTGTAAAGCCAAAGGTGCAGGGGATTTGGATCACATCGATTAGTTCCGTCAATTTGGTCATAACTGGTTGGATATCCCAACATCGAGTTGGCAAGACTCATAGGATTCCAATCTACGGTTTTGGGAACCAACACACTCCATGATGTAATCACTGTGTCTACATCATTTCTGGAGTGCACTAACAACACCACCTACCTGTCCACTCTTTTTAAAATATCAGCCATCTTCCAATTTCACATCTAAGTTGATGCAAACTATATCTTAGCTGAGCTATCAACATTTTTACTTTCCATTTTATTTCCACTCTTATAAGTTCTTTTGTATGGTCATGAATTGATTGAAATTTTTGATACATGATTCTCTTTTTCTCCCACGTCCTATCTACACACTTTCTTTAAATTTCCTGCATGTACTCTTTTATTTCTCTTTTGTTGGTTGGGCACTCTTTTATCCTAGTTTCCCACTTATTCATCCATTTATTGTTTTGTTTCATCCACGTGATCTCTCTTCTACCTAATTTCTCTTATGCTGCCATTTTGCGCCAGCAATGCAGCTCTATATTCTCTAATCTTCTTATAGATAACTTAGCAACTGCATCATAGTCGACACCTCTACAAGAAAGGCCTTGGCCTCAACCGAGACAATCTCATAGGGAATAGATGATTTTATTGTAAGGCTTTTTTTGGTTAAATGTTTCTGTAATCTCTCTCTGTCTGCACTTCCTTGCTGATGTGTTGCTACCCCAAACCTCACACTCATAAAGCACCACTGGTACCAATCCGAAAAATAATTTTCTTACTTTTCCAGCCCCATAGATCAGCTCTTCTACATCTATTTTGCTCAAATACCGATTCTCTCCGAGAATACTAGATGCTGATTCGGATGCGTTCTGGTGCTCCGATGCTACAGGCATCCACAGGCCCGCGCAGTGCTTCGTGGGCGCACCCGGGCAGCATCCGGATGCATTGGAGAGCATCCACTGTCTTGTCTTAATGCTTAGATTGATAATAACTGATGCCTCTTAATATTATTATATATGATTATCTAATGGATACTATTTATATCATGGGGATCTTGATCAGTATATGATATATCACTTGTCAATGAATAGCTTTGATAACCTTAATCTCAATATGCTTATTCAAGAATGATGGTCCTTGCAATGAATATCTAGAATTTACAGATCTACTATAAGATAGAGAAATCCTTCCTATCTTTGATAAGAATTGTGTGGACTTCGCAATGATGATCTCTTGTTAACTGTACAATTACTATTCCGCTGTTTCAGACATGACAATATGAATTTGGCTTAAGTCTGCTATTTATCGCTTTACAGTGGTGCCATGAACTGCTCTTTTTCATTTGTCTTTAAAAGTCTGCAAAGATGGGGATGCCCTTCCTCATTTCTATCCTTAAGTGTATGCAATCAGACATGCAAAAGAGCAAATGCTTGATTGGATGATCCACTAGAGATGAATATATAGTAAGAAAAAATAGATGCTGCCTATGGGTTGGTGTTTGACACTTAATTTATATGTTTACTTCCTAAAGGTCACAAATCTTGGAATAGTCCTTCATTAAAGAGGCATGTCTTGTCTTGCTTGATGAACATTGAATCATGAACTAAGTTTTGATTTTGTAATCCAAATTGCATTGGAATCTTGTGCTTGATTAATTTACTAATTAGCTATTTCAATTTGTATATTTGTGTTTTTGAAGTTTGAAGTTGAACTATCAATGGTTAAGTATCATACTATGGAATGCTTTTTTAAATATATATTTCTTGCATTTCTTTGCATGCGCGTGCGCGCCCACACACACACAGAGGCATCCAAGATTCCAGAAAAAGAAAATCACGCATCCGTGCATTTGATTCTTGCAGCCACATCAGCATCAGCATTGGCAATGTTGTCCTGCATTTAGTCACCACAAACCACAAAATGCATATAACAGCACAAAACTTTTTCAAATTAGTTTTGCATTTCTCTAAGTTGAATTTGTTATTCAATTAGTTAAAATTGATCGATCAATCAACTCCAATTGATGCAACAAATTCTTTTATTTAAGGATTTTGTGAAGTCTTTTTTTTTTTTTTTTTTTTTTCTGTTAGTCGAGACTATGTTTGATTTTTGAGGCCTTCATCGTCATTTCTTTCATTTTTGAGTGTGTTTCTTGGTTTTTCTCAAGTCCTTGCTTTCGGTTTTCCCTGCGATTTGATCTATCTTAGGGCTTAATCCGAGTTGGCAATAAAAAAATATGACCAATTTAGTGCCCAAAAAGTGGACCTTTTGATGCAACTGCACGAATTAAAAATATCAAGTTATATTTTTAATTTGACTATAACTTAAATTCACTTTATGTTATGTTTTTAAGTTACTTTATCATTTAATTTTTCACTTAAAGTAACTATAGTTTACTTTGTGTTATATATTTAAGTTGAGTTGCTTTTTGATTTTTCACTTGAGTGACTATATTAACTATATAGATCAATTTAATTTTTGATATTCAAATCAAATGCTCTAGTAAATATTACTTATTAAATGATATTTACACATTATATTGTTTTTGAAATAAAAAGCGACAAAAAATAAGGGGGTCGATCCTTACAACCAAAAAGCTGGTAACCAACACATTACTAGCAAAGACCAACTGAGGATATTAACCAAATACTAAAGTTCCACTTAAGAAAAGTAATACTTATGCATGTTACCAACCAGCATAACACTATGAACAAAACCATCTAAACTATAGAAGAAGTCTATTATGTCTATCATACTACGAAAGTTCATCATAAAAACTGTTGACATAACCATGCCAACCCAAGTCTGAGCAACAGTTGGAAACCAACAAAACCAGAAACAATATATTAACATATAAAACTTGGATCCGAGGATCCCCATTAAACTAAAAAACTTAATTCAAAGTTTTCTCCTTTCCCTTCGCAGCCAGCAAAATTCGAGCCCAGTTATCAGCCAGGAATTTGAAGAGGAGCTTATGATCCTCCATATCCATTCTAGTATCTTCCTTCTCCTGTGCCAGTAGTTGGAGGGTGGTGGCAACAGCGTGTGTGACCTTTAGGGAAAATTTAGAGAAGGGGAGGAACCCTTCTTCTAAGATTTTAACCCTCTTTTCCAATTTGGCATACATCTCCAATTGCTCCTCGGTCTCCTTATTATCCGCTTCCTCTTTAGCATTCTGCACTTGGTTATCATCCTGTAAAACCCTTGGGTTAGTAAAAACTTTAAATTTTTCTTTGGCCGGGGAGGAAATAGTAATGGGGGAAGTGTCCACTTTGCTGCTATCCTCACAGAAGGTAATGGGCTGAAGGATGAAGCTGGCGGAAACATGGGTAGTCTCCGTGGTTGTAGCATTGCCAACTGACACCTGAGTATTATCAGCATACAATTAGGCATTATCAACAGAAATGTCCGCCGAGTTAACACTTTTTTCTACCTCCTCCTTTCCTTCTTTTCCTTTGGAATCCTCCTCCCCTTCTTCTTCATTATTTTCTGTGCTCTCTTCTTTAGCCTCCTCAACCTTGAATTTGTTGGAGTTTTGTTTGTGCCTTGCCTGGGATTGGGCAATTCTCCCAGACCTTCTCCTAGCCTTTCCCTCAGCCTCCTTCCTTCGAGTCCTCTTCTTCCACCTCCACAGGTTTTTCCATTTTAATTTTTTTACTACCCTTTTGTTCCCCAGCCGTATCAGGTTTTTTCTTTTTCTTATTTTCATGGCTAGGGGAGGGTCGTGGGGTATGAATTTTAGTTTCAATACTGGTGCTCGGGGGTGAATTCTGACGGTGGCACTGGTTGTCAACCACCACCACCCTAGGGGGGCAAAGGGCAAGGTGGAATTGGTATAGGCGAAAGATGAGGCCTTGGTGGATAATGGTAAAGTTTTGCCCTTTATTTTTCTTCTCCCTAACATCACTAACCATATCTTCAAGAGAATGTAGCAGAAAAAACAGGATAGAAATAAAATCCCTAATCCTAAAATGATTCAACAAAGGGAAATGATAGTAGTAGCAAACACCGAACTTGCCCTCCAGAGTCAGATATTTCATAAGAACCAAGCACACATCATCCCATGGAGCTGGAAGCTTGTCCCTTTTAAATCCTCCTCTATAGCACACAGGTTCCTCACCGTTCGCAAAAAAATTGTTCATACTGGCCTCATCCGCAGTTTTAGTGACATTATATCGTTAATATGATAATGTAAATATAATTAATGTCCCACTTAAGTAATATTTTATCAAAATTAAATTGACATGTGCTTAAATTGATCACTTAAATGTGCAATGACATCTTAAAAGTGGACCTTTTTGATGCAATTGCATGTAAACTCAACTTAAATGTGCAATGACATCAAAAAAATGAACTACATATGTTATATGCATATGCATAAAAAATGTGAGTTTTTGCCTTGGGTTGCATATGCAAGTAACTTAAACATGATTTTATACCAAAAATGTGAGTTTTGCACCAAAGACATGCAATTGCATTTGGAAAACCTGTTTTTGGGCAAAAAGCATGTTTTTAAAACATGCATATGCACCAAAAAGGTGTGTTTTTGCCTTGGGAGAGCCTATTGCATGTTTTTAAAACATGTAATAGCCTCTAAAAAGTGCTTTTGGGTCTATTCTGCATATTTAAAACATGTAATCACACAAAAAAGGTCCGTTTGGCATTCAACTTCATGCATTTGCTATTACATGGGAATAAATGCACGTACATGTAATTTCATTTTCCATTTCCATTTCCACTCATCTCACTTTCTGCATCCAATCGCACGACATGATTACATGAAAAGTTTTACATGTAATTGCATCTCTAAAACCTGTTTTTGATTTAAAGACACTTTTTTTAAAAGGTCAAAAAATGTCATGTGCATGTATTCCCATGTACTTGGACTTCACCTTTCCTAAAGACGTCGATAAAAGCTCACTTTGTTTCAAGGCACATTTCACTCGTTGCTTCCATATGCACTTACACTTCATGAACAAAATACACATCATTCCATTTCCATTGTCATAACGCATTTCATACGCACTTACATGTAAGCTCATTCTCCATCTGCATTCACATGTCCTCTAACTTTCCATTTTTCATTACATGTTGCATATACATGTAATCCACTTTCCATGCAATGACATCTTGAAAGCCCAAGTCAATTTTTAAAGTCAAGAGTCTTCATTCACAAGCATTCCCATGTGTTTCACTTTCATGTTTCAAAGCATATCCATCCTTCCAAGTCTAACTTTGGCCCTTTCCATCCAAATACATATGCTTTCCGGTTCATTTCCAGCCATCATATGTGTTCCATATGTATCTAATCCATACTTTAAATACCCATTCCTCATGGATTCACCATTGTAACTCAAATATCAAAGCTTTCATGAATTCAATCCCATTGAAACTTTATTGTTGCAGCAAGTCGAGATATGCTTGAATTTCTATAAAGAATGAAGACATCTAGTAAAGAAGGCGTGCTTCAAATCAAAGAAGTGAGAATTCTTCTAGTCTCCATTTTTCCAATGGTTGCCTGAGAATTGGAGTTTGTGATGGTATGCACCAAGCAGTTTGTTTCAAAAAAAAAAAAGTTAAAGGAGCTGATAGAAAGTTATTCCGAGTTGACATTTGGACACTGTCAAAAAGGTTTTCAAAGTGTCAGAGACTCCAGAATGTGCCAATCTACAAAGGAGAATTCACGGGAACTGGAGTGAGAAAAGTTTGATCACATCAAGTTCTCAAATGACAATGGACAATTCATCAACGAGAGTCAGAGGCTATGAAAAGACGCAACACCATGATTATCAAGGTGAATGCAGTGGTACAAAATACAAGAACTTCTGATCTTGTGATCATCTGGGATAGCATCGCCAAGTACAAGGCCCTTCAGAACAATCACTAGGATTGTTTCAATTCTCTTCCATCTTTCTTCTTGTTATTTTATGTTTGTAATTGAAGAGGATGCATTGCATGAAAATATGTAATTACATGTAATGCGAGTTGCATGTGCAGTTGCATGTAACCCAATAATTTCTCTTATAGTTAGACTTGATCAAAGTTGGTTGAGTTGCTCCCACTTTTTCCTCCATCTTTTTCTCAACTCCTTTGCCTATAAAAGGAGTGTCCTCTTATTGTATAAATCATCTTTTGTTGTATGCAAGAAAACTCTCCCACATTTGTGCAAGCGTGTTTACCGTATTGGGTAAAAAATTAATGCATACAGACAATGGAACAGAATAGCAGATAAGAATAGTAAAACCATATTCGCATACGCCAAGATATTACATTATGCTTCTGATGTTATGATGATTACAATGATCCCAAAGGGGGCTATAAATACTATCCGAGGAACCTTCCCGAAGGTATCCGTCGGCCACATACAACATGTCGGCTACAATAGTAAAACCTTCCCGATACATACATCCCGATACACACCCTGTTGGCCGATACCGACGACATACATCTCAATACGGACAGAGTACATCCTGATACACTACTCTTGATACACTAACGGGATGCATCCTGATACACTATTTACTGTCGACATCATCCCCCCCAAAAATGAAAAGTCGTCTCCTGACGACCACACAACAAAACTTCAACAACTAACTACAATAAGATGGATCTGCTTCTGTCAAATCACTTTCACATTCGTTTCGTGCCTGAACCAAACTGGTCTCCAACCCACATTGCATCTATAGCCACTGTCTCCTTAGTCAAACTAACTTTGATAGCCACCTGTGCCGCTTTCTCTGCTTCCAACTCTGGGTCCACTGAGCCAGGTGTCGTTGTACTGCCTTCAACTGGATGATCAACTCCTCCTGAGCTCTCCATGCATCCACCAAGACAGCTTCACGGTCAACACCTACTCTAAGTGCCTTAAAGCGTATCACCCTTCTTGAAAGGCTTGCTCTGTTGTTCTCTCCACCACTGGTACATAGACACTCCATGCCTGCAGTAGCTCCAGGTCTCATCAACTGGTCATACTTCCCACGACTGATATCCGCAACGACTGGAGGTCTAGGGGGCAACGCCCCCAGCGCTCCCTAAATCAACACTCCGAAACCCACACAAAATTGCATGGAACACACTATTTTTGCGATTTCTTTTGATCACACACTTTCTGGCAACCGCTGATGCTTCGCCTTCCCTTTAGCATCATCCGATAGTCCAAAGTAACAAGAATCGGAATCGGATCGGAATCGGCAAGGCCGAATCAAATCGTGAATCGGCCATGAATCGGAATCGAATCGGCCATGAATCGGAAAATTTAAAAAACCCTTAAAATTTAGTGAGTAACTTATTTCATAAACCCTTTATCGCTGATTCGATTCAACGATTCACAAAAAATCGTTTGGCTTGAATCGAATCGCTGAATCGCGTGAATCGCATGAATCGCCGTGATTCTTGGAACTATGCGATAGTCATTCTAGACATTCATGATTTGTCGACTTTTTTTTAATTTATTTTATTTTTATAGAAACCCTCCTATCACCCTTCTTTTGACTTGCGTACTGCCTTCCTAGAGGACTCTATAATGTCGTACAATTCACTTCCTCACTGAACACCGTACTTCCATGACCTTTGTATGCAAGTCCTTCCAATACCTTACGCCGTATGGGGACATGGCTTCTAGAGGACATGTTCATGCCGTACGGTATGCTAGTGAGTGAATGTCACACTTTGTCATTTAGAAAAGGCTGTATGGGCTCAGTGCCTGAACACTTAAAAACTGCATTTCAACTTGAAAAGCCGTATGGTGTTTTCATTTCCCTGCTCCTAATGCCGTACGGTGACACACTTAGAATGCCTTATGGTAGCCCATCTCCATGCCGTACGATGTCCTTGCTCCAGGCCATACAGTGACACACTTAGAATGCCGTACAGTAGCCCATCTCCATGTCGTACGGTGTCCTTGCTTCAATCGGTACAGTGACACTCCGTACTCCCTCTTGCGTCCGTACGGTGATCACTTTGAAACTGTACAGTGCAGACTAATGCATGACCCCCTTGGGTGTTGTACGATACTTTTTCATCTCTTTTTTTTTTCGTAATGTTCAACTTTGTCTTTTAGCTATCTTACATATGTGCAATATTTACATATATACAATATTGACAATCGTTCTTTTCTCAGTTGTTCATCCACGAAGGTGTGTTATTCCTTCCATGGTAGACTTTTACTGCATCGGCTACTTCCTTCCTATCGAGCATCCATAATTTTATTGCTCTGTTATCGCCTACTTCCCGAATCTGATCTGGCCCGACCCACTTAACCTTAAACTTGCCTGGTTTGATCTTATTCCAGCCGTCATACTTCAACACCCTTTGTCCGGGTTGAAACCTGTTCAATTTCAAGTGCTTATTGCGCCATGCCTTGCGCCTGTTCTATGTCACCTCTGTCGCTCACTGTGCCAATAATCGCTTCTCCTCGAGCTTGTTCAATTTATATAGCCGCTCGCTTAAGTTTTCCATGTCGCCCAGTTTGTTCCCGAAGCTCGATAACATGGACTCCGTCAGCTGCCCCTTCTGGCCATCAATAACACCTCCACTTCGTACTGCTGCAACTTTTATTAAAGCCTTCCTCTTTGAACCCTTCCTCTCTGTTTTATGTGTAGACCGTATGATGTGTCTTCCTTGCTGCCGGCACCTTTCTGCTATATCTGTGGTTTGACGTAACACTTTCTTTTTGCGCGGTCGTACGATGGAATCTTTCCTTCGTTTGGGTTCGTACTGTATGTTCTTCCCTTTAGCTTCAGCCGTAATCACCTTTCCTTCGGACATTCATTTCCTTCTCCTTATCTTCGTCGATCCTTAACATATTACAGCTCGGAAAGAGCTCGTAATCCTCCATCTGCTAGTGAAAAAGGCCATTCAAGGAGTCCAGATCGTCCTCACTCGACCCTCCTTCCAATCTCAATACTCCCTCTTCATCAGGTTCCATTCTCTTCTTCCCCTCGTCATCCTCTCCACCTTCGCCTTCAAAATCCGACGACACTGCCTCCTCACCTACCATTTGTGTGTAGATCAATGACGTATTTCCACCCTTTTCTTTCAAGTGATAAAGTATTTTTCTTCCAATTGTGTTTCGCCTTGGCTTGTATCAGCCACCCCTGGCCCAAAATGGCATCATATCCTTTTCGCTTCAGTGGGATCACAACAAAATCCAACAAGAACGGCTGTGTTCCAATTGTCATTGGTTGGGCTGTCAGGATTTGCAATGGCTTGATTCTATGTTGGTTAGCTGTTAGCAGCTGGAAGGTAGGTGGCCATAATGTCGGCTGTCCCAACTTTTTCCAGGTATCCTCTGATAGCACATTGACATCGGACCCTCTGTCCACGATTGTGTCCGTCAGCACAGTCCCGAGAATGCCCATTTCGACAACCGCCAGATAGCATCCGGATGAAAGAGCTAACAGCATCGAGTCTTCCGCACTTGCACCCCCTTATTTCTTCTTTTCTTGATCTGTTGGTTGCTTAGCAATCGAAACTATATTTGTGAGTGTCGTACGAAGTTGAGGCATAGTGAGTAATACATCATTTATCCTAACTAGTACCTCAGCTTGCAATATTTGCCGTACAATGTTCTGTTCTGCGCAGTTCCGTACGGAGGTACCAGACGTGTCCTTCATGTGTGCCATTTCTGCCTGTGTTGCTTTGTGGATCTTTGCCCGTGCTTCCTCCAGTCTCTTCTTTTCCTCTGTTGGATCAGGGTATAGCTTTACCTGCTTTCGAGTGATTGCCAAAACTTCTTCCTCGTCCGTACCAACGGTAATCAAGTTTACTCTAGACTTCGAGCACTTAGCATTGTCATGGTCGCCAAGTCCACACCATCGGCATAGCAACTTCGGTGTGTTCGTCGTTGTGCACTCTCGGGCGAAGTGACCCCATAGATTGCATGTGCAGAATTGGACTATCGTGCGGCCATTCGCATCATATTGAATTCGACTCCTCCTGCCATTATTGTTGTTGCCGCTATTGTTGTTGTTTTGACCGCGCCAATTATTTTTGTATCCTCCTGACGTGGTACCCTCCGCACTGGTGTTCCTGCTCCCTCCTGATGCGGACGCCTCCTGTGTCAGGAACACTTGCTGCGGTGTTCTTGTTTTCAGGTTGAAAGGGCATTCCTTTACCGAGTGTCTCATAATCTGACAAATCTCACAAAATTGATCTTTCGAGCAGGATCCCTTCGTATGGCCTTCTTTCTTGCACTTTGTGCACCATAGCTCATTGCCCTTAGTCTCCTTGTTCATATTCTTGAACTCCTTCATCATCCGAATCATGTCCTTCTGGAGGGCATGAACCTTCTTGCTGCTGCCCTCATCATCGCTGCTATCTTCTCCTGAAGACGCGCCGTCATCTGAATCAGATGAACTATTCTTCTTCTTCTTCGTGGTCTTCTGCTCACTTTCTAGGTTCATTGCCTAGTTGTATGCTTCAGTGTATGTCGATGGTGGCACGATCTTCATCTTCTTTCGTAGCTTCGGGTGAAGGCCTTCAATGAACCATCTTTTCTGTAACCCATCAGCCGACTTATTCTTCATCTTATTGATCAAGTCCTTTAACTTCAAGGCGAAGACTCAGACTGTTTCATTCTTCCCCTGCTTAGTATTGAATATCTCCGCTACAATTTCATTATCGTCGCGCAAGAGTTGAAATTCTGCGATAAACTCCTTTTTAATGTTATCCCAACTGTTTAACTTTTGTGGATTGGTATCAGTAAATCAATTAATTGCCACCCCCCATAGGGTTGCCGAAAATTGCCTCATCCATTCGTTTGTATCCGTTATGCCATTGGCCCTCCAAATCATTTCACAGGTTTTACAATGTCGGATGGGATCAGCTGCTCCATCACCATTAAATTTAGGCAACTTCTCCTTTGGTCCTGCCATTCTGACACCAACGCTTGGTATCCTGACGCTAACGCTGCTTGGTGAAGAAAGGTCTCCGTTCAGCGAATCTATTCCTTCTGGAAGTGGATCCCGGACGAAGAGTTCACTCTACGCTCTTGCTCCTTCGACACTCTGAGTCGTGCGAGTCGATTCTCTTCCGTCTGGATTGTCTTCCCTCGGTGAACGCCAATTCAAAAACTCCTCCTCTGCCTCTTTCACCAACTCTACCCGTTGTTGAGTCTCCTCCAACAATGCTTTTGCGCTTCGGCATTTGTCGGTAGCAATCTTCTAGAACCTCTTGCGTTCGGCTTGCTGCGCCAAAATTAGATCTCCGTGTGCTGTGCATATTTTGTCCTTGTCCTTCAGCTTGTTCTTATTCTTGTTCAACTGATCCAGCATTACTCTTCTGCCTTTCCAGGTCCATCGAGCAACGACTCCAAATGTTTACTGTACTGGGTAAGAAATTAATGCATACAATGGAACAGAATAGCAGATAAGAATAGCATAACTATATTTGCATACGTCAAGATATTACATTATGCTTCGGATATTATGATGATTACAACGATCCCGAAGGGGGATATAAATACTATCCGAGGAACCTTCCCGAAGGTATCCGTCAGCTACATACAACATGTCGACTACAATAGTAGAACCTTCCCGATACACATATCCCGATACACACCCTGTCGGTCGATACCGATGACATATATCTTGATACAGACGAAGTACATCCTGATACACTGACGAGATGCATCTTGATACACTGACGGGGTGCATCATGATACACTGACGGGATGCATCCTGATACACTATGTACTGTTGACAAAGCATAACTTTGATTGTGTAGTACGAATTTCGGAGAAAAGTGAATAAAGAAGCAATTGGATTCGAAGTTGACTGGAAGCAATTGTGATAGAACAAATTAGAAGCTTTGACTGTAATTTGTGCCCATTGTCTTTGATTCATATTATTATTGTGTGTTCAATAATAGAGCATAGTGATTTAAGAAGCAATCAGAGCCGAAGCTTTGACGGGTAGCGGTTGTGGCAATACATAGACTAGGAGCTTTAACTATAGCTTGTATTACCATCTCAGATTCATGAAAAATAGTTAGAATTACTTACTTATGAAAGTCTATGTGCCCCAATGGTAGAGGTTATTCTTATAGAATAGGTTAAAATACGACTTAGAGCCAAACTGGAATGCTTTCGGCTAGCCTTTGAGTTAGTGTTAGTTTATCGGTATCACTGTTTACAACTTTAGATAGAAGTGTAGTTTGAGGTTTCATCTTGCCCATTACTTGCTCTACGGGTACGTGGATTCTTTTCTAAAAGATAAGAGGAAAGAATATTGGTAACGCCCCTTACAAAATCTCTCAACTTCTTGCTTACCTTGAGTTGATCCAAGGAACGGTGAGAAGGGGGAGCCTTCCCTTTAAGGTAGGAGAGACTCTGTCTCACACGCTGTGGCTAGTCATTCTATTTTGAGACTGGATTTTACCCAAAGCTGTCAGTTGCAAAATATCCACCCAACAGGCAGCTTAGCTATTTTGTATTGAGTATAAGGCTTTCCATCCCCCTTTATCATTTTTGCTCTAGATGTCTCCCAGCTGAATTTATTGTGGGAATTGAGGCCAAGATACTTATAATCATTGATCACTTAGAAGTTGCTACCTTCAAAAACAAATTTCCTATGAGCCTTCTTTTTCTTAAGGTAAAGATTGTGACCTTCATTTTGCTAAGATTCACTTGCATCTTGACCTCTTAGTGAAAACAACACTAAAGCTTTCAAGTATTCACTCAAATCATGTATTGTTTTTGCCACTAAATTCAGATCATCTACATATAGAAAATCCAAATAAAAAGTATTTTTAGTATAGAAAAGCACACTATCATTTTAGCATTATTGTGCAAATTGGGACTTTTTTGGAGATTCAATGAAAGATTTGTAGAACTTTGGATTTTCAAATTAGTGTTTTTTGCTTAGTTACCAAGAGATGAGGGCACTTGGGGATGGAGACTAGTACCGGTACTGATATGTCTAATTTGTAGAAAATATTTAAATGCTGGTTTCAAAAAATATTTTTAGCTCTCAATTTTTGTTCTGGCATATAAAATTTATAAGTTTAATTGCATTAAATTGAATATAGATTATGCAACTTAAATTATTTTTTCTTTTTCTTGAATATGGGGTTTACAGTTTTGAAGTTGTTGCCCCATTTTTCTTCCCCAAGTAAAACTGTTTGAGTAGTCATTTTTCTTTAAATTTCTTAGTATTTCAGTTGGTCTCTTTGGCCTATCGGAACCTAGGTATAGTTTTGGAATGACCATTGGAGCCCGATATTGAAATTGGAACTATCTCTTCTTTGTGGTTACCCTGCTGCATCAAAATTTCAAAGTTCCTTTCAAACATGTTGTCAAATTTGTGTCTTTTATATTTCAAGATCAAGTAGCAAGGCTTGTAGTTGGTGCTAGAAGTGTAGTTGGGATCTGATAATGGAAGTGGAACTAGTAAATGGCTTAAGAAAAGTCCCTTAGATGAAGGTGCAGAGTAAAGAAAGAGGAAGTGAAACCTGGTTCCAGAATAGCCATTGGAATCTGACAAGCGAAATAGAACTCTCAAATTCAAAGGAAAGAAACAAGCTCTAGAGGTTGTAATGCCTACAAAAGAAAAGTGACTTGTTGTAACAAACATATTTTCATAACAAATTAATGAAGAACTAATAACTGATTTCACATAGAAATGAAAGAGTTTTCTTCAACTATCTTTCGAAAGAAAACGTCTTAAATCCTTTTCATGATACTTTAACTGATTTAACTAATAATGGTTTACTATGATAACCATTCAACTGAAATAACTGAAATGACGATTAACTAAAGTAATTGAATTAACGATTAACTAGAGTAACTGAAATAACAATTCCCTATCTTGCATATAGTAAAGTAGATACATGATTAGTTACAAGAGTAATATAAATGCATTTCAGGAAAGAAAAGAAGAAACATACAAAAAGTAACTAGCGAGTCTTTAACTAGTTGTGCAAGCCTCGACTTTCGGTAAGAGGAGAAGCATTGACTTAGGCTTAACCTCCCAACCTCGGACCATATCCATCCCTACACAATCTTTTGAAAAGAAAGACCCTCCCTACCTTAGGATTGGGCTTGGGGTACTACTAGTCCAGCCACTTGAGCATTTCTGGTGTTCAGAATGTTCGCATAGTTATGGACGGACATGTTTGAATAACTGACACTACTGACATCAAGTGATCTTATGAAGGCAAACATGCCCTTTAATGACCTTGGCCAAGGTTTTTGAATGGGTTCTATTACCCGATTACCACCGCTCGACTTGACAACAAGAAACAATAAATATGAACATGCATGAGCTATTAAATGATTACCTTGTTTTAAAATAATATTTGTTATGCCACATCTGATTTTGCTTCCATGTTATTTGTAGATTTCTTTCTCATGTCTTCACCTCTTCCATGGCCATTCAAGCAGGTAAGTCCCAGGTGTTTGAATATCAAAGTTTAGCCAACTCATTCTGCTGATTCCTCAACTGATGTACTAATATTTTATGTTTCAATACATCACAACTTATATGACTTGGGAAAAACTTAAGGCTTGCAAAAGAGTATCATTTGATCCTGTCATACAATAGTAAGATAAAGATGCAAAAACATGTCATGACCAATGGTTCTTGACTCGACTTGGGAAGTTTTGACTCACTAAGGAATTATACAGTGACATTAAACATAGATGATGTACAATATTCTATGGAATGAATCCTTGCTGCTGTAAATACATGCACAGTAGCAATTGATAAAAAATGAATACTATATTTCATTCGGATATGGTATGCTGACTACATAACTTGATTAACTTGTGAAATAGATGAGCTCTTGCTGGATGCTATCAAACAGTCCCTTCTTGTAAGATATTCTGAATACAAACTCAGAGTGATTATCAATCACGTCTTCCAATAGAGATAAGAGAGAAAATAATGTGGCAAGAAATTTAGAGATCAAATCGTGAGGGTGGACGATTCAATTCATGATGTCCTGTAGTTTCTCATGGCTTCATAAATAAAGGCATTCGAAGAAGCAAGCGTAACTCATGAACGGTTTTAAAGATTTGTCTTCTTAATTCTTTGATATCGAATGCCAAATTTATATTTCGGTTTCTACAAAAGAATTGAATAAATATGGAAAGATCTTGAAGGTTATAAATCAAAGATAATTTATAATATATTTATCTACTTGCACGTAGATGTATTTATAAGATGACATCATACTATATATTTTATTGACGGTCGTATCTTTTATTACATATATCTAAATACATACTTTATTTGGAATATTCTTTTATCTTCTTGTATATGTATTTAAATGTACATATTAGATAGAATCTTGTACAAAAATAATATTATGGTGTCACCTTTATTTCTATATCTATGTGCACATACATAAATGTGTTACACCGAAATGATGGAAATATCAATCATAAGTTGTTTAAAGATATGTACTTTAATTAAGTTAAATCATTAATGTTTCTAATGTTTATTTAATAGCTCATGCGTTGTCCAAATGATTGTACCCTGCTATACAAGTCGTTAGGTCCTTACCAAGATGGTTAGAGGTCATACCTATTGACCAAATAAATGGACTAAGATAGTACCCCATTCCGTTGATCCCATTTAACAATGCTTCTCCCCTTCGCCTTCTCTTGCAATCACTCGTGCAACAATTTCCACAATAATAACAAGTTCCATGATAAATCTATAATAACATTTAACGTAGATATTAGCAAGGAATTTAATTATTAACTGTAATTCTCAAACCAAGCAACTGTTAATTACTATCATCATCATATGACAAATAATGGATAACAATCATCATCATTTAAACAGTTAGACAAGTAGACAACAACCATTTTCATAGAATACAACGGTTATATTTAACTACCCTTTTCACATGATTTTGAAAGAAAAAAATTCAATTCAACGGCTATAATAAATTTAAATTAGGTTAAAAATTGGGATGTAACACTTGTGGCCAGTTCCGGGACATCCATTGGAACCTGACCACAAAGTAGGAACAAGTCAGCTCATGTAAAGAATGGCAGGCTAAAAAAGTGGAAATGGAAAAATAAGAAGGCGGAGATAAGGTCGAGTACTAGAACCATCCTTGGAACCCTAATCCCCAAATGGAAAAGTGATAACTGAGACAAGTGGCTGTTATTCGAAGCCACAAGAAATACAATTTCTTAAGAAGAGAAGGAAAATGTAAACTATAGTTCAAGAACTACTATCGGGGCCCAAAACTAGAAATGGAACTTTCATAAGTCAAGAGAAAGATTAGAGCTAGATGTCATAGGGTTAATGTAGAAGTTCCATCTCCAATCCTCAATTTCAGTGCTGTTGAAACAAATATTCATTTTTTAAATTCAAAAAAAGGTTGACATGTTTCAACTGTAAAGTGCCCATACATTTAATGCATGAAATGACAAGCAACAATGGCGATAACAAATGCAATTAAAGGAAATTTAATTAGGGATTGTAAGGCAAATTTTTATCATTTTTCAAGATTGAGTTGAAAGAAGCAGAGCAAATTAGGGCATTGAGTGATTTCATCTACAATTGGTAGCAACCAAAATCAGTGAGTTTAAACTACATCTCATCGCTACTTCTGTTGAATTTCAATTAAACCTAGAGTTGTAAGGTTTTTTTAAAAATTTGAATTAATCATGAGGTTTAAACAACCTAGTTATGACCATTTGAATAGTCTAAATGAAATATCCCAAACTGGATATTTGCTCGATTTTTCCTTAGAATAACATTTAGATCATAAACATATGAAATCGTATCATAAATAACCCAGCAATGTAAACCATAAAAAATAACCCAACTAATAGTTATATGGTTGTTTCTTCAAACTGATATTCAACACTTGAATATAGGTAGATGTATTATGAAACACAATAGAAAACCAGTAGATTTAACATAAGATATTAACTCATTCTTTCTCATAATAGTATCCAAGATTCAAGCATATAAAATGTGTTACAAACCAACAGTATTGAACTAGTAAACTCTCATACAATCTCCTTAAAACATGTTATTACATTATACAACAACAATGCAATAACTAACATTAGAAATCCAATCCTAAATATAGTTTTACAGTCAAATTGGAAAATTTAAGAAAAGAACCTATAAGCACAAGCGAGACACTTGATGTGACGTCTCCAAGGACAATGGGTTTGCATCCACTGTCTGCCAACATGAGGGGCTACATCCTCATACTAGCTGAAAGCTGAAGCTTTTTGAATAATTGTCACAAGAGAGAAAAATGAAACTGAATGATAATCAAGCATCCTCAGGAATGATCCTCTTTCCCTTTTCAATACACAAACTGAGACTATTTGACTTCCCTTTGGCCTTCGTCTTATTCCTCCTTGACCTTTAGCCCCCCCTTATAATATTAAATTGCTCCATTTTATTCCATCTCTCATAGATAAATTTTAACATTGTAAGGGTATATTTGAAAATCCTCTAATGTCCCAAAAAGGGACATTACACTAAAATGTGCATTATCGGAGATAGGTGACACAAAATTGGGACATGTAAATTTAAGGGAATTTTGGGAAAGGACAAAACAACCCAATAGGCACCTAATTACTAAGAAATTAGCAGAAAGTGGTCTACAAGAAGCCACCAAATTCCTAGTCACAGTTTAGTGTGTAGATTTGATAATGGAGTGTATAAGAGAATATAATTCAGTAACAAGGCAAATTAAAACTCATGATGAGAGTGTACTTATTACTTTCGATAGAGAAATCATACAAAATTTCTTTTGATTGTCAATAAGGTAAGAATAAGAGGACTGGGATTTTACCTCTTCTCAAATGGAGATTAGTATGAAAAGGAGCGTATAATAAACAAAGATTGCTAAGAATTGGTTCTATCTACCATGAATGGGTTACTCAAAATTGCCTAAAACTATTCTCCAGACATCCGTTGAAGGTGAGATCAAAGATATAGTAGTACTCTTACATAGAATGAGAGGAGATGAAGATACTATTTTCTTAGATGAATGGATGTTTTCTTCATTCAAAAAACCTGTGTAGGATCGAGATGTATAGACTGGACAAAAATAATTGCTGATCGGATTCAACAGCTAATTAATCAATTTCCATCAACTAAATTCATCTACATGTCCACATACTTGGTATATGCCCTAGCTTGCACCCAATACTGGCTTGGGTTAGAGCATGTGCAAAACTTTGATGATAACATTCAGATTTACTATTTTTACCCTAGTCTACAGCTGCAAAATAGTACACAAAATCTTGCAGGGTAAATGATACTTTTACCATGAAGTTAGTTTGCGAGTTACGGGGATGCTTTGAAGAGGATTTCCCCTGAAGTTCCTGCATTAATGAAAGATAATGGAAGCTATTTTATTTAGTTCCCAACTTTCATGTATATCACTTGGTGTCTTTGATAACTTCTTGTGGAAGTCACCTTGTTATGCTAAAAATAAGTATATTATGGTCGAATTGTGCGGACAAATCTGTGAGGTAAATAACAAGTGTGCAAAAAGGCATAAGACATGCATTTCTTTCCCCATTTCATTAGGTGTGTACACATGCTCCTCTTCCTCCAATGTTGTAAAAATCACTAAGGCGATGAGCGAATATAATATGGACATATGATGTCAGAAGAGGCATTTTGATCCTAGAAATTTTGTAAAAGATAATTTACAATTGGGGTCATCATACCATCATGTCCCTGCATTAGAAGATTTTTAGGCTAACCGTGTAGATTATTTTGAAGTGAGGAAGAGAACTTGGTCTAGGTTAAGCATAAAATAGATTCAAGAATACCATTTCCAGCTTGATATTCAAGGGATTATAAATGATGATTCTGATATGGTAGATATAAGTTATTATGCTAGGGTGCAAGACAACGCTTTGGATTTAACCAATTGGGATGCCCCTGAGTTGGATGATATTGACATTAGGATAGCTCTTATCCTAAAGAGAGCCAAATTTTGGCTAATGAGGAAGAGAGAGGAAGGAAAAGATACTACTCCATCAAACTATTAGATAGCTGAGAGGGGGGTTGAATCAATTATATCCAATTATCCTACAGGCCTTTAAAACAATTTAGTGTCAATTCAAACTTCATAAACTTTCATATCAATAACTTGGTAACCACATTCAACTTCTCAAATCACACTTATAACAACTTTACTTCAAAGTGTTATCTCATTGTTCTTTACTTATACCGAATATCGGAGTAATCATTTAGCTTTTATTGAGTTGCAACACTGAACAAATAGCTTGAAAAATAAACTTTGCAACACATAAGCATTCACACATTTGACATAGAGATTTAACGTGAAACCTTGTAAAGAGAAAACCCACTTTCGAACCGACAACCCAAATATTTCACTCTTCTGAAGTGAGCTCTGTTAGGAGCCAATCTTGTTAAAGGTTACATGTGCATTTTAAGTATGACATGGTTAGAATACTTCAAACAAATATCATCTTGACCTTATCACTCCTTCACTTTTCAAAGCTTTGACTGGAAGCAATTGTGATAGAGAAAATTAGAAGCTTTGACTATAATTTGTGCCTATTGTCTTTGATTCATGTTCTTATTGTGTGTTTAATAATAGAGCATAGTGATTTAAGAAGCAATCGGAGCCAAAACTTTGATTGGTAGCGGTGGTGGCAATACATAGACTAGGAGCTTTGGCTATAGCTTGTATTACCATCTCAAATTCACAAAAAATAGTTAGAATTCCCTACTTCTGGAAGTCTTTGTACCCCAATAGATGTTATTCTTATAGAATAGGTTAAAACAAGACTTAGAGCCAAATTGGTACTCTTTCAACTAGCCTTTGAGTTAGTGTTGGTTTATTAGTATCACCGTTTACAACTTTAGATAGAAGTGTAGTTTGAGGTTTCATCTTGCCCATTACTTGCTTTGCGGGTAAGTGGATTCTTTCATGAAAGCTAAGAGGAAAAAATATCGGTAACACCCCTTTACAAAAAATCTCAACTTCTTGCTTACCTTGAGTTGATCCAAGGAAGGGTGAGAAGGGGGAGCCTTCCCTTTAAGGTGGGAGATATTATGTCTCACACGTTGTGACTGGTCATCCTATTTTACGACTGAATTTTACCCAAAACCGTCGGTTGCAAAATATCCTCCCAACACTAAGGATGATCTTCCACATTGGTAGGGCTACTAAGAGACTAGGTCTCCAAGTGTCAAGTACCCCTTTTGCAAACTTGGAGTCCCAAAAATCACTTTCCTTTCCTTTTGGGTTGTTTGATGTCAAATGGATATGGATAAGGTATTTAATCCACTCTCTTAGTTGTAAAGTCCATTTACGCCTTCAAGCGGAAACCTAGACTATGTGGGATTAGGCCTACGCAGGGATCTAAAGGTTCTTGTCTCACAAATTGTCAAACAATTGACTTATAGGAGCCTTGGAGTCTACATATGGTTCATTGAAGTGTTGCATGTAAAATCGAAGTGGTTCTTTGGTAGAAGAGTGTTATGCAAATTGTGTGTAGTTGGCTAAGGAAAGCCTTGTTTCCCTTGTGCCTCTGCATCAGATTGTAATTCAAATTTTGGTAATTACTATTGTTAATGTTAAAAGTTCCTTTTCTTTCTGCGCAGTGAATAAGTGGATGAAGAGTGTGAGAAAATGAAATTGATAATACAAAACTTTGTTTTTGGTTGATAATTCAAGGTGTTCTTCGTGACTATTTGCTCATCATCTATTTCATTCATTGCTGTTAGTGGGAAGAATCCTTCTACCATTTGATTTAGCATTAAGCTTTTTAATCTTTGTATGAGAATATGTGCCATTGATACCAATGGTATGCATCAGAAATGAGAAATCTTTACATTTGCTATTTGCAGTTATATCATGGTGATGAGTAGCTGTCAGCACCTTTCCTTCTTTCTGGTTAAATGCAAAGCCCTTTGTTAGTAGTTCAGATAAACTTCATTGCATATCCACATAAGGTAGCTGTACCTTTTGAAAATTCAAAGAGGAACTGTTATGGCCCATTCAACTGTGGTATGACAGTGAGATTTTGAGGGCAAGAGTCAGATTATACAGAAAACCAATCTGTTTACCAACAGAAGTAAAAACAGGTTTATTTTATCAAATCCATTAAATTCAATTGTTTCAAATTTCAGTTACCATATTGTGTATTACATTTCAATTTTTCAAATGCATTTGCATGATTTAATAAAAGCACAACACCTTGCTATTTATTTTCGAACTCTGTTTTTTTTTGTTAAATATTGTATGTTGGTACACAGTGGCCTCCATCTCTAAGTTTGGTTTAAACTCAACAAATGGAAGCTGTGGATCCACCCAGAAATATGCTACATTGAGATTGATTGTAGAGAGTGTGATTTATATCTTGTGTGTTGTTGTGAGGTTTTCACACCATCGCCCCAAAATTTTTTGGGAACCCCTTTTCAGGCAAGCCTTGGCAATTTTTGCAGATTTTCAGAATTTTTTCGATTACCTTAGCAAATTTTTTGGAGTTGTCCAAAAGTTTTCGATTTGAAAATTTTACACTTTGGACGCCTTTGGGCCAGGAGGGATGTGGTTGGATTTCTTTTTCACCCGGTGCGAAACTTGATTTTCCGGAAAATGTAATTTTATCCTTAAGCCAAACAAATTTCAAAGACAACATTTTTGATGGTTAGAACAATATTCGGCAGGATAAATTTGCAAAATTTTGGACTTAGACTGATTTTGAAAAATGGAAACAATTGTATAGACTTGAACATTTTCAAAATGAAATTTTTAAGATTTAATTGTTTTGGAAAATCTTGGAATTTTTTGGTGAAAAAAGAAATTTTTTGATAGTGAAATTAAAATTGGAAACTCAATTTAGGATGCTAGAAAAATGATTTATTTTGGTTAAAAAATTAAAATTGCATTGCAAAATTGAAAGTGGACTTAATTGCAAAATTTTAAATTAAATTGGTTAAAATTGCCTAAAAGATTTTTAAATGTTGAAAGAAATTGGTAAATTAAAATTGAAAATCAATTTTGGCTTGCTAGAGTTGATTTTAATGATATTTTAGTTGCTAAAACGCTTTTAAATAATAATTTTGGCATCTCCAAGGCTTTCTTAATTTTATTTTGCAATTTTTGGTTCTAATTGGCAATTAAATGTGCAAATTTCACTATATGCAAAATTAATTTTAGCTTGGCATTTAAATTGGGACCATTAATGAGACACTAATTTAATTTTCTTCTCCTATAGGGCTAGTCGGCCAGCTTGGAGGAGTAATGGGAGTATGGTATAAGAGGGCTCTCCCCTCTTCCATTTCTTCATTCCACCATAACCTTCTTCCATGTTTGGTGATTTTTCTAGCAAGGAGCAGATTTCATGTGTTTGGCGATTTTCTTAGAGGAGTAGCTTGTTATGCTTGGCGATTTTTTTTGAAGAGACTTTCAAACCTTGGCGATTTTTGTTGAGGCAGATTTCTTGTGGCTTGGCACCTTTTTTTTTCTTCCAACTAGGGCTGTGATTTCTGCCCTAGACGATTTGAGGGGCAGATCAGAATATCTTCTTGCTTGGCGATTGGAAAAGACTGATTTTCTTGCAAAGGGCTGCGATTTTTTACACCAGATCTGGGCAATTTTACTTGGAGGAGGAAACACATGATCAAAAGTCTGATTTTTGGCAGAGTGTGGGCAGTTTCCAAGAGATTAGATTCTGATTTTGCACGGAGGCTTGAATTTTTTAAGGTCTGATCCAAATTCAAAGAGGGCCCGACTATTGGTAAAGGTAAAATTAAAGTAAAATTCTACTCATTTTAGAGGTGAAGATTGGTTCAAAGGCGGATTCCACTCCTTGTTCTTGCTTAGTTTTGTTTCCCTTATGTTCTTCTTGCATTCATCATCCACCACTTCATCATCCCATTGATAGGTTGAAGTTTGGAGAGATAAATGTAGATTTCATGATAGGACACTTGGCGAGGCAGAAATAAGCTACACCACCTTAGGCTGAAGTTGGGAGATATAAGTGTACTCCATACTAAGGTAACGAAGAGGCAGAAATAAGTGGTAGTTCCACCCTTAGGTTGGAGGTTAGAGATTGATAAGTGTAGAGATAGAACTTGGCGAGGCAGAAATAAGCTAGATTCCATCGATAGAAAGAAGGTTGGAGATCGATAGGGGTAGTCCATATCATTTAGATTGAAGGGGCAGAAATAAGTATTTAGGATGGTAGATGTTAGTGCAAGCAAGAACCCCAAAGAACAAATACCAAGAAAGACAAGGAAGACATGATGCCTAAGACCACCTTCTTCTCAAAAGTGAGGCGAATAATTGATATCAATATCGGCACGATAAACATGATACAGCTAAAGGACAGACAGAAAGAAGGACAATCCCCCATGGCAAAGAAGATTTAAAAAAGCAAAATTGTACACGCGGCAACCTTCCCTCCTACCTTGCCTTGTCTAGAATTGGTAATGGAATGTGCATCCCAGTTTGATTTGGTTAGTAAATTCATCATTTTTGATGAAGGGAAGAGGGTGTTAGCCAACATTGGTGGATAAGTGATCGAAGAAGCATTCAATATTCCCCAGTACAAAAGCATGATAGTGGTAATGATGGATCAGGCGGCCAACTCATTTCAGGATAATCAGGAAGCTTTCTTCATTCACCTAAAGCAAAATTGGTTACACGAAGGCAAGAAGGGAGTAACCAAATCATCAAGGCTCATTGTATTAGATTTCAAATCAGAGTATGGCGATCTCATTGTGCTTCTCAGCTGGATCATGGGCCTAGCTCAAGGTATGCAATTCGAAAACTGGATGTACTTTTTTATTGATGAAATTGAAAAGGGAAAAAGAAGATTTGATTGGGCTAGGATCATAAGCGATAATCTAGAATTGCAACTTAGGACCGTGCAAAATCAAAAGCAAATCCACATGGGGTCCTATCTGTTCTATCTGCCTGCGAGATTGTATGAAAATCCGAGACTTAAGGCCTTAGGAGTAATTGATAATGGGCCGGGGCAATTTTTGGTGCATGAATGCTATCCACAACTTCATTTGCACCAAAACAAAGACTATAAAATGTTTTGTGATGCCTTTTCCATGAAGACAGTAAGGATATTACAAGGGACACCCGCTAAGAGGCTCTCGTCAGAAGCAGAAGCAAAAGTCAAGAAGTATGGGAGTTGGTTCATCCAATTTCTGCAATTTACTTATATTAGAGTAGCAGGAAGCATAGTATGTCCCAAGAGACTTCCAAGGTAACCACCCGACAAGGTAGTTTTGATGGAATTGGCTAGGTGCCTTGAGCATTATGACAAAATGATGAAACTCAAAGGTGAGATAGGCATTACCTTCTCATTTGGAATTGGCAATGATAATTGTCCCAATCCTGTCGCCTTTGCAGCTGCGGAGAAAGAATTGGAATGGTATCATCTAGCATGGTATAGAGCAAGGCAAGGATTTGATCCTAATAGTCTTATCAGGGCATCTCATGGAAATACATTCAAACATGTTCCTACTATAGAGGATTTCTGGGCCAATGCACGGGATGACTTTCACGTGAGAAAGCTAGGTTTCTCAAGATTGTCAGTGAACATAATGAGAGCAATCAGGTGGAGAGGCCTTGATATTCCCAATCAACTTGTAGATGACGAAAATGTGCTAAGAGAAGACTATGAAACAGTGGAGGGAACAGAGTTGAATCTAGTGGATTGGAATGACCACCAGGATCCTTCCTTGGAGGCAGTTGCAAGGGCAGTTGATTTGCACACCGAGTCGTGGCACAATGGGAAGTTGAGGAAACTACAAAGCCAAAGGGTACACCTTACTTATGAAAAGATGAAACCAAAAGAAGGTCCAACGGAGTCGGTTAGACAGAAGGGTGATGGAGGTAGCCAGCAGCAAGGAATAGTTAGAAGCAAGAAGAGAGGTTTGGAGGTTAAAAAGGGTAAAGAACATCAGGAACCTCTAGCAAAGAGACAGAATGCAACGCCATCAAGGGAGAGCATAATTGAGGCTATAAGCCAAGAAGATAATACAAGTAGACAAGGGGCCTTAGTAGAGGTGAGCTCTGATTTAGAATCAAGTGGTTACAACGATAGCTTGAGTACTCTCCTCTCTCGAAGAACCAACATGGAGAAGATGTGACAGTCACTAGTGGAGAAGAAGATCGGCCAATTGATATTGAGGAAGTAAGCCAGGCATCTGAGGCCGTTGGTGATGATCGGCTAATTGAACCAAATCCAAATTTAGGGAGATGCACCGCACCACTATGATTAAGGCACATGCTTATGCCAAGAGGCGAGGTAATGACTATCCGAACAGTTGAAGACATCCAAGGATTAGTAGAAAAGGGTGATAGCAAGAACCAGAAACAAATTGTAGAAAAGGTGGCAAAGGTAATTAGAAGTGACAATGATGGTCACCAAAAAGTTCAAATTGCTATACCAACGTTTAACAAGGCATTGGATGAAGTTGTGGCTCAGAAATATGAGATAGTAGAACATAACTTGGGAAGAATCACGGATGACATGGAATGTGAGGAGATCTAGGAAGGCATCATTTAAATCAGAGAAAGGTTGAGGAAGGCAAACGATAGCATTGTAAAATTGGAGGCCGAGAAAAAGTATTGGAGAGCTTGCTAGCCTATCCAGTAGTTGCACCAGGTAGCCCTCCCTAAAGACAGCGGGAGCAACATAGAAGAGATATCGGCTCAGCTGCGCAAAGCCAAGGATTGGATCCATGATATAATCCAAGATGGGCGAAATTTCTTGCCTTCCTTTGTCTTGACATTCAGGTCATTAGTGGCTATTAGAGATAAATTCAGAATATTTGAAGGTAAGTGGAAGGATTTCCTTCTAGTCAATGATTTAACCATTCCCAGGCTACAGGCATTCATTGAGCTATCAGAGAAATATTTGGAAAGAGCCAAGTTGGTGGATGAAGGAGGATTGAGTACGACAGAGTCTTGGTTTGTTGCCTTGACTATCAAATCAAGAATACTTGAAGAGGTACAGAACGAGATTACACAACACGGCCCAGGCATTGACACTTCCATTTCAACCATGATGAGTGATGTTGGGGTTGCGCTTGATTTTGAAGATATTAAAGAGGAGATCATCAATGAGATAGAATTTGGATCGAGATTGGATGAGTTGGGGAAGGTTGTCATCAAGAAGAAACATTTGGGCACCCTTGCCTCCCTCAATGCCTTCATTGGATACGCGAAAGAATATGAGAAGGATCATGAGAAAACACTGCAAGCAACGAGCAACATGATGAATTCAGCTGAGCTTAAGACAAAACATACACTTTGCCCTCCCATGAAGGAAGTCAACGACAAGCTAGCCAAGTTCATTGCTTTGGCTAAAAAGATGAAAGAAAGGGGTAGAACTATATTAGAAGATCATTTGATGTAGGCCCAAGTGGCAAATTCTCCTTCTTCTTGGGTAGGATAGGTGTTTGATTTTGATTGGCTACCATTTCGTACCCTCTTATTGGTTGCCACTTTTCCTTTTTTTTCATTGGTCCATTAATTGGTGTCTTCTCATTGGCTGATGGGGTGGCAACCCTAATTAGGGTTTCTAGGATCCAATTTGGATCGTTGGTTTTGCCTCTTCATCTCTACCGTCGATTGTAATTTTGGGCCTCTATATAAGGCTAGTTGCTCTCATTTGTAAAAGGTCGGAGAAAATTGTTGCTAAGATAATGCCAAAATCACTTTTCTTTCTCACTATTCTGACTTGCATGATGATTAAGAACTTTTGGTATTTTTGCATGGTTTCTACTTCCAATAGTTAGAGTAAGATTTTCTTTGAAGTTGTTAAAATAGATTTCATTTCAAGTTAAGTAGAGAGAAAAGTAGATGGATAGTTGCATGGTAGTATTAGTGGATGTTTGATAGGGATCTATAACTAGGCCACTAGCATCCCAGCGACTGGTTGGAAGTCTTGTGAGGTAAACTAGTTCTTTTCCCTTGAATCATTGCATCTATGGAGGTAAAGCCGTTGGTTAGCTTTCATCAAATTCAATCCCCGTTCATTTTCTAATCTTTCCATTCATAGGAGTAGGAGTAAAATAGCAAGTAGTTGAGTTTCATTCTGGAAAGTTAGGAAGGTAAAAGTCATTAGAAGCATTATTGCCTCCTCCTCACACAATCAACATTATTTGGTGCTACACCCTCCACCATCACCACCACCATCAACATTATCTTGCAATCGTACATTTTACAAATCCATCATCATCACTATCACACCCAAAATCCAAGTCATCCTTGAATGAACAATGTAAGGCCGCCTACATGATTACCAGTAGATCACATTGATACAACTGAGTTAGTATCCACAGGTGTAAGGAACATTGGAGTTTTTCTCATGTCTTCATGAGTATTAACTTTTCAAGAGAGGAATTGAGTGTTTGATATCCCATATCAAGTGTTTAATTGCTATATGTTATGTAGTGGTACAAAACTGACATCAACATGTGTGAAGAAGCTTATTAGAGGCATCAATTGTTCCAAATACCATATCCATGCATTTCAAACCACAATGCAAACTACTTGGAAACAATGACCCCACTAAAAACTATGCCGATAGCAGAATTGTGATCTACATCTTGTGTAGAAAGAAGCTTAACAAAGACATCAATCCCCTCAAATAGAATTACATGCATTCTAAAGCACAATACGAAGTAATGTCTAGAATCCCCAAAAGAGGCGAAATGAGAGATGCAATCACTTCTTGCACTATTGGACGAGAAGAAATTGGAGGAGATGAGGAAATAAGCAACAATAGACCCATATTATAAGTAATTTTTTGATTTACATACGTTTGTGTTGTGATATTGCTATCAAGATTTAACTGTTTAGTTTTTGAGTCAAACTCATTGACCCATATTTTATGAGTAGTGATTCAACACAAATCCACCTCTCAGGAGACTAAATGGAACACTTGGCACTCATTGGATCTAGGTGATGTTCATAGAGGTGAAGCACTAGTACTTCCCACAAGGTCACCCATCCCAGTACCACTCCAATTTGAGTGTGCTTAACTATGCACTTTTCTCAATGGTTGAACCCACTCTGCTTGCAAGCCCATTTGCAAAACCTTTACCAAGTGTTGTGCCTTATGAACCATTCATTAGAAAGCCCCTTAGCTCATCAATCGTTAAGTTAAATCCTGATAGCAATATCACAATCTGACTTGGTGTGGAAATTATCTCCTACATGCCTGTCTTAAATGATTTTATTTTTCCTAAATATGGGGTTTACATTTTAAACTTATGAAATTAAAAAATGTTTCTGTCAAATTCATTAATTTGATCGCTGTTCAGGTGTCATATTGCAAATTATATTTTTCAATTTTTCAAATGCATTTAGATTATTTAAAAGCACAATTTATGTTCAAAATGTTATATATATATTTTAATACTCTATTTATTTATTTAACGTTGTAGGTTGGTGTACAATGGCATCCAACTCTTTATTCAGTTTTAACTTGGCGAGTGCAAGCCAGCTTATTATTAAAGTAAGCTCCTCGGAAGCATGGCCTCACTCAGAAATATGTTGTAATGAGATTAATAGTAGAAAATTATTTCTATCTTGTGCATGAATAAGCTTAATAGAGGCATCAATCCCCTCAAATATCATATTGCATGTATTTCCAACCACAATGCAAACTCCTTGGAAGACACAACCCCACTTGAAAAATGTGCCAAAATGAGATTGATAGCAGAAAGTGCAATTTGTATCTTGTGTGCAAAGAAGCTTAGCAGAGGCATCTATCCCCTCAAATAGTATTATATGCATTGTCAACCACATAGCCAATAAAAGAGGCAAAATGAGAGATGCGCACACTTCTTGCATTGTTGAATGAAAAGAAAGTTAAGGGGATGATGACACAAGAAACAATAGAAACAACTTTATATAATACAAAATTGCCGATTTAATTAAGTTTTATGTGACTTCACTCTAAAAAAAAGTTCTTCCTGAATATAGGGTTTACATTTTAAATATTTGAAGTAAAAGCATGTTGGTTTTGTCAAATTCATAATTTTGATTTCTATTCAATTACCATATTGCATATTACATTTCAATTTCTCAGATGCATTTGCAAGATTAAAAAGCACAATTTGTGTTCGAAGTGCAATTTTTTCAACTCTATTTATTTTTATTAATGTAGTTGGGTATACAATGGCATCCATCTTTACATTTAGTTTGAGCTTAGTGAGTGGAGACCATCTTATTGAAGTATGCTCCTTGGAAGCTATGGTCCCACTCAAAAATATGACATTAAAATTGATAATAGAGAGTGTGATTTGTATCTTGTGCATGAAGAAAACTCCTTGCAAGCTCCGACTCCACTCAAAAAATGATGTAATGAGATTGATAGTAGAAAATGTAATTTGTCTCTTGTGCATGAAGAGGCTTAATAGAGGCATCAATCATCTCAATTACCATATTGCATACATTTCCAGCCACAATGTAAACTCCTTGGAAGCCATTAACTCAGTAAAAATATCCCATAATAAGATTGATGATAGAAAACACGAATTGTATCTTCTACGCAAAGAAGCTTACCAAAGGCAGCAATCCCTTCAAATCACATTACATGCATTCTCAACCCAATGCCAAGTTATGTCTAGAAGCCCCAAAAGAGGAGAAATGAGAGATGCAAGCACTTATTGCAATATTGGATGGGAATAAATTCAAGGGGATGAGGAAGCAAGCAATAATTGAAGCAACACTACTCCCAATTTGCTAGCAAAATTTGAGGTGGATAAGTTAGGCAATGTGAGCTCTAGGTACAATCCACACAAACATGGCATACTCACTTCATTCAACTCAAGAAGAGGTCAATCATAGGGACCTTTTGCGGCAAGAAACATGCATCAAGGACAACCTTCACTACAAGGTATAAGATGGACTAAGGATAGACACAAAGTATATAAGATGTGCATCTTTTGGAATTTACAACAAACTTTCCTTCAACATGGCAAAGAGACCATTTTAGAAGTATTTGGCAACAATATTGCCAATCATTGGGAAAAAGGTTCTCCAAAATAGTCAAGTGGAAGTTCATTCAATGATTTAACTATCCAATCTATGTCACATGAGCAATTTAACATTTACATTTAAATAAAAACATAAATAAAAATATATCATTTCAATGTTATCAATAGAAGAACCTATTCCAATCATTTTTTCTTGTTGAACATTAGCACAAAGTCAAGCCTTGCGATATCTACATATCCATATATTAGGGCACCATGCTCGCTATTCATTAAAATATGACATTTTATGTGGTATTTACTATGTTACCAAGTTCATTCCCCAAACCTAGCACCCACACTAGGTTTGCCTAGGTACACCCCAAGCACATTGGGCATGTTGTGTTTGCACACCATGGCATATCCAGTGTACTTGGGGCATACCCTAGGTGCATCTTGGCACACAAACCAAAGTCATTGTTCATGCAACAAGGGAAACCCGTGGCTTAAGATAGGAGGCTTCAATATGAATGTATACATGGGTCTAAGAATAGTTTGGTGTTGCTTATTGTGGTGATCAATACATTCCATTCCATGCACAAAAGAAAGAGAAAGAGGATGCAATGCATCAAGAAGTACAAAATTCTAAAGTAATTCTTGAAGTAAAAATAGAGAATCAAGACAAAAAATTTGGCAAGAACAACCATGGAGGGTTTGCGTATGTTGAAAAAGTTGTGATTGGACTATGTTATGTCCTATGAAGATAAACATGGGTACCATGCAGCAAGGTACTCTTATGACAAAGAATTTGAAGGCAATTTTTAATGCTTTAAAGTTGAATGCTGGAATGAAATGCAAAGGAAGAAATTCAGATTGAGAAATCTGCTTTGGTCTCAAGAGAAGAGACTATAGAAGAGTTGGTTATGGGCTATGAAAGGGCTCAAGTATTTGTGTATTCTCCATGTATGGAGATATGGAATGTTTATGGTGACAAGAAAGAGGAATTTCATTGGCAAGTGTATTTGGTGGAGTTACAAATGTATGTAGTAGTAGATGTGTTACGTGTGATAAAGTTGTTGCTGGAAATTAATGAGCAGCAACAAATGGTTTTCATAATACCAAAAAGAGGCAAACCAAAGATTAAGATGAAGAAGGCAAGACAAATTGTTACATCCCAAAATTTTGACCTAATTTTAAATTTGTTCATAACTGTTGGATTTAACGGATTATCCTTTCATGATCATGTGAAATAGATAGCTATTTATATACGTTGTATTAGTTGTTAATGAAGATGGTCGTTAACCATTAATTGCTATTAGATGATTAGTAGTTGCTTGATTTAAAATTATGATTATTATGTTTTTATAAATTATTATAGAATTATTATTATGGCAGAAGTGATTTTATGGGTGATTGCAGGAGAAGATGAAGAGGGGGGGGGGAGGGGGGGAACATTGCTAAACGAGATCATCGGAATGGGATGTTCACTTAGTTCAGTCATCAGGATTAACAAGTATGATCTTAAACTTCTTTGGAAAGGATGCAATGACTTGATCATAGGATACATTTTTGAGACCCGCATGAACTATTAAGAAAATAATCTAAGAAAACATAAAATATACCTCAAGAGATTTTTAATTAAACTTCATCAAATTATTATAATAAATATTTACATACGTACATATAAATATAAATATGAAATGGCACCAATAAATTATAATAACGTAATTTAATGATGTCACCCCATTGATATACTTACATGAACGTATATAAGTATATAATATAATAACAATTGAAATTATAATCCATTCAACTCTTCTTTCCAACTTTTTATTTTTATTTTTCTTTCTCTCTCTTTTCATAATCGATTTAATACTTGGAAATTCGAATGGTATATAGTCTTTTAACCGATGGAAAACAAGAAGTCATGGCTAGACTTTTAGATGAGAGCCGTGAGAGGAGTCGGGGGCATTCATTCCTCACTCGGCCACATATCTTACTCTCTTTGCCACCTTTAGCGCCGGCTACACACCATTCCGTGAGCCCAAAGTCCCTTCATTTTACCAATCATATCGTCCATTGTAAGCAACAACCCTGCCGAATACACCTAGTCCTTTTTGCGGTAGATACGTCTACAGTGTATTAAGGGGAACAAACTTCCAAAAAGGATGCAAAGTTTTCAAATTTCATTGCCTCCTCATGCCCATCATATCTTCCATATTCTCCATTAAAGCCTTGTCAAGCGGTTCAAATCTCTGCTCCTTGCCATGCAAATAATCCGGCTAAAGATCTGTGACCAGCGAGGACTAAACAAAGTTCGAGTTCTTCAGATCAATATCAAATACTTTACAGGTCATGAATTAACCTTCCAAGTTTTTAAATGCAAATCTATAGCAGTCGGCTAGGATTAGAGCTTCTTATTTCTATATTCATGATTATTGTTGACTTGCTGAATAAACCTTGAAGATTTATAAAGAACTTCTTAATTTCTTTATATCCAGTTGAGTAGTATCCCATAGAGAAGAGTTTCTAAATACAATAAGAACTTGTATGATAGTTGTTGTTTTCAAGAATAATACGTCAGAACTCATGATGGAAGATATCAAGGGCAGAATGCTCATAATCATTTAATACACTTGGGATTCACCGACAATGTAGCCAAGAATGGTGAAGAGGTGTAAAAAGGGCAGAGTGCTCATAATCTTTTAATACACCTAGGAATCACCGACTGTGTAGCCATGAACGGTGAAGAGGTGGAATAAATCTGCAAGAAAACAAAAGGGAAATCAAACATGACTAACTTAAATGAAATATACATAATAGCTCATGCTCATTCTTGTAATGAAACTTGTTGTCAAGTCGAGCAGTGGTGATCGGGTTGTTGAACCCATTAGAAATCCTCGCCCAAGGTAGTTTATAGGTATGTTTTCCATCTAATGATTACTTGATGTCAGTAGTGCTAGTTATGTAAGCATATCCGTTTCATAACTGAGTGGACATTCAAAACACCAAGATGCTCAAGTGGCTGGACTAAAGAACATTCCAAGCCCGATCCCAAGGTAGGGAGGGCCATTTTAATTTAATAGAATGTGTGGGGATAAGTATGGTCCGAGGTTGGGAAATTAAGCCTATGTCAATGCTTCTCCTCTCACCAAAGCCAAGACTTGCACAACCAGCTAAAGATCCTCCGATGATTCTTGTATGTACCTTTCATTCTTTTCTTGTTAAGCATTTACTTTACTTGTTAATCAATTGATCATGAATATAGTTATTTTAGTTAGTTGTTAATCTAGTTATTTCAGCTGAGCATGGATACAGTTGTGAAAAATTAATCGTTGCTCTAGTTATTACAGTTGATCATGAATACAGTTATGCCAGTTAGTCGCTAATCTATTTATTTTAGCTGAACATGAATACAGTTGTGAATAGTTAATCGTTGATCTAGTTTTTTTAAAAATTTTTTTAAAAGAGGGGTAAACGCTTTGACTTGGAGCTATGAACCAGTGAGGCCACAAATGGGGGACCTCATCCCGATTAGATTTGAACCTTGATGGCAAGAATAACAACTCAACAACTTAACCATCACAACATGCCACTATTGGCAATTGATCTAGTTATTTCAATTGAATGTGATTATAGTTATTTTTTGTTAATTGATAAAAGCAAATAATGTTATGTGAAAAGGATTCAGTTATCTATTTAAAATGTTGGGAGTTTTTAGTTAAAAACCATCTTTGATTTAGATATGAAAATCTGTTTGTTACACAAATACAAGTGAGTCAAGGGCAAGCAAGGACAAGATTGCAGCTGGAAGACGAGTATAAGCCTAAAGTCAAGATGAAAAAATATTTTTATTTTCTAATGTTTATTTTGCTGGTGTTTCTAAGAGGACTTGGAAAAGATTCGAAGTCTGGAGTATGGTGCAGTGGCACCCAAGAACATAAATTTATTTTCATGAAAATTGTTAAAATGTCTTAATGTTATGGTTCTTAATTATAGAGTTTACAATAAACCCATATCTTTTAATGTATTGAGATGATGATTAAATGTAAATGTAGTATGGATTGGAATCATGAGTCAGTCATAGGAGGAAGTTAAAACGAAGATTCATCATGAAAGTTAGAGAGTCAAGAGTAAGAAACTAGAATTACACTGAATATGAATGGAAGTCCATAATATATATGAGAGAAGAGAATTGAATGTAACAGAGAGATGAATATGAAGTAAACTTTGATATCCTTCCATATTTTGTTCTTGATAATTCATTGCCTTATTTCATTGTTTGAATGAAGAAAGTTGCCAATTATTGTAGATGACTGTGTGACTGTCATAAACATTACAGTCTTGGTACGCAGACCATATCTTTTTATTGAACTGTTGGATTTTGCTAATTTTTGGATATGTTATTTGAAACCAAATTACGCAAGTTATGACTGAAGGGATTGCGAAAATATTATATATTTCAAACATTATGTACGACCGTTTTGAGCTCTATATGAATTCCAGAATGCCGATAAATATCATTTGGAATGTAATAAGAGTCTTGGATACTGTTTGACCATTAATAAGTTATAAAGAGGAGTGTGAGTTTTATACAAGACCTAAGAAGTTGATTCTATCAAGCTTCCACTGTAGCTCTCTATCAAATTGAGTCCATGATTTAAGGTGTTATTACATGGGCCGAACATAAATAAATAAAGTCTAATACAACAATTTAGTCTGTTGTTGTTTATTGTGGTGGTTGATACATTGCACTATGATAGCAAGCTTTCTCTTTCCTGTTCTATCTTTGAACTGTATGTCTATTAATCTCTGCCTCTTTTAAGTGTATGTCCAATTCATTTATAATCCTTATATTTTATTTTTTATTATAGTACAATTATTATTTAACATATAAGTTTAATCTATCAAAAAAAAATTTACATATATTTTTCTTTATACATTAATATTATTTAAAAATTAAATGGAAATAAAATATTAAATCTACATTTTTAATTATAATGCATTTATTTAACATATATATTTTAGTATAGTTTTTATTTATATAGTAATATTGAAAATTTTAAATATATTGTATCTATGTGTGTGTAAGTATGAATGTACCCAAGAGCGAATTTGTTTTTGCTTGTATTGTAAAGTCTCATATTTGTTCCTTTCGGGTTTGGGACTGATTTCTTTGAAATTCAATTGCAAAGGATTGTTTCAATTAAACTTTAAACCAATTGGGAGAGTGGCAAATGTAATGCAAATTATCTTGATTATTTGCTAAGATTAGATTTGTCCACAATACTTGTCTAAAGATGGGGGTTACTATGATCAATCAATATCAATTGTATAGATGTTAATTTGTGGAACTGATATGTATATTGAATGTAATTGCAATGAGTCACATACATATAAGATAGATCTGAATATGCTGATATATGTGCAACTTACTACAATAGCTTGTAGATGCATGAGAGGGATCTGATCATGACCAGCAAGATTAAAAGATTCAGTGGATACCAATATATCAATCAAATGTCTACTCAATGTATATCCAAGTGATATCTTTAATATGGGTATTATATTTTGATCTGTAATGCTGAATGTATGCATTTGAGCCTACTGTGGCTGCTACCCAATCTTGGGCAATCTTTATATGTATCTGTTGTATTGATCGCTGCCCTTATTGTTTATTTAGTTCTAGGTGTAATAACAATTTCCTTCCATGATGCCCATGGATGCCTCTCCATCAGAACATAAAGTTTATCTGCAAAAACATAACTTGTTGCATTATTGTCACTGCCAGAAATTCAGATTTTTCCAATGTGAGGAAGCATAAATGGACTTCAAGAACATGGTGGATCTTGAAAATAAAGAAAAATAATTATCGATGATCATTGATAAATCAATAAATAAAAAACTTAATTAATCAATGCATTTAGGCAAGTAGAATGATTAATCACTTGCGTAGGAAACAAGAAAATTTAGGAGTGTCTTATTCCTCCTATACGTCCAACTATCTGCCATGATGGTGCAACTCTTTTGGCTCCAAGATTGTCGGTGGCCCTCCCTCTAGCTCAAATTTCATATCACCAACCATTTCTAACAAGAGGGTGTCACTTAGTATTAACAGGGGATTTAAACTCCACCCAATAAATGGTTATGACATGTATCATACCTTTCCAATAAGGGGACCTATCACCAATAGATTATCATTGGACAAAAAAGAGTTCAACTTCAAACTATAATTTTAAAATTTTAATTTTAAACTTAAAGCAATAAAAAAAAAAAGAATTACCTATTTGCAATAAATAGAATGTTGCCAAAGTCCCAAAACTTGCAAAAGCGTTTTCTTGCAACATCATGGACCTCATTGTTCCAACCGATGCTCTCAAGCGATGGTTGTGCACCATAAGTACTGTGTGGCACAAAATAATTGTCCAACTTGGATCTTCGAACTCTAGGGCCAAGGGTAACTGTGCGACTAGGAGTAATACGAGAAGCACTAGCACTGGCAAAAGCATTAGGATGAAAGGGAGGCATGGAAGAACCCTCTCCAACATAGCCTAGGGATATGGATGTGGATGCACTTGTGGATGAATAGGAACCATTAGCATTTAACTCTTCCAATTGCCTCTTCTTAGTTTCTTTTTCTTGTTTGAATTTTTCTAACCAGACAAAATAGAAATGAACTGCCTTGGCAGTTGCTTTTTTACATGGCTCAACATCATTGCCACATATGCCGACAATATGGTATTTAAATCAATTCATCCCACCATGATTAATTTATTTACAAAAATAACATACTATTTGATTTTTTCCTCTACTAGGAAACTCTTCAGTATATTTCCAAGCCTCATCCCATTCACCCATTGGGATGAATCATGTTTTCAAAACGTGAAGACTGCTGCAATAAGACAATGTTACGAACAAACTATCATTTGTGCATTGTATCTTATGAAGTTATAAACTAATAGAAAAAATCAGCAATCTTTACAATGGTGCATTGTGTTTTTTTCTTTTAAATTTTCAAATTTCAAAGGAAGAATTTAATAAAATCAGCAAACCCTACAATTTTTGTAGAAAAATTTGTAAACACGTGTTTACAATTTTTTCTAAAAAAAATCTAGGATTTTCTATTGTTCTACTTCTCTCATTGAAATATGCAATTTATATTTTAATACAAAATATTGAAGATTTGGAAAGTTAAAATATTTAACAAAAAATGAAAAATCCATAAACATACAAAAGAACTAACAAAATCTACAAAATTCAACACTTACCTCTTTCAAATGAGCTAAGAAGTCTTGGGACAACTATTATGGACACTTTTATGCTCTCAATGCAAGTATACTGCTGCCCAAATGTGATTTGATGAAGCTTTTTATCTCTTCTTCCTTGTTAATTGTAAACCTATGACCTCTTGTTTTTCTTCCTCTCTCTAGCTTTGCCTCTCCTCTTCTCATGACAAGCAAAAAGATGACCTTTTAGGGTAGAATGAAAAAGACATACAAAAACCAAGTTGAAAAACCTTTTTTTGCAATTTACAATGGGGTTGCCATTGGTGGGTCAAGGACCATAGACTCGGCGGGTCAGTCCTCATGACCCGTTGACTCGACAAGTCACACGAGTCATGGGGACTGACCCGCCAAATTATAAGTTGGGGTCATTTTGGCTGACCCAAGTCTTCTTGACTTGTAGATGGGGGCTACCACATGACCCACAACAAGTCCTGGAGCACTATGTTTGACACTACGATACATCATCATTGATTGGTGCCAAATGCAAAAATGGTAGTCATACATAAAATGTCAATTCATAGTTTACAATTGCAAGATAATATGTATCAATTGCCAATCAAAATGCCAAAATGAGAAGAGAGAATGAAGAGAGAAAAATGATTTTTGTATTGTGTGAAAATATTTTTTAGGGCACTCTAAGTTTTTTTGGATGAAAAAAGAATCAAGAAATGTCTTTATTTACCATTTTTTGGTGCTCTGTGCATTTGGCTACCTGTAGGTATGCTTGGGTATGCTCGTATATGTCTATGTACACACCTAGCTGAACCCCCAAGAGAACTCATACCCAAATACACTTGGTATGGGTCTAGAGCAGTTCCAGGCAAACCAGTAGCATAGTTTTTGCTTTTTGAGCATCAACAAAGAAATCACAAGCCTAGTAAGGCAATCATCTTGAACAGATATTGTCCAAAATTACCACCCAAATCAATAATGGACTTTCAATTGTAAGAAAAAATCCTCCTAATAATGAAACTCCCCCATAGAGAATATAATACCGTGAAGGAGCATTAGAAGAAAAAGATCTAGTGGTTGTATCTAAGTCCCACCACCGCCCCATTTTAAAATGGCCTAGCAAAGGTCATTATTTAAGCTTGGAAATGTAGGGAAAGTTTAGTAGGATAATGTAGAGCCAGAATACTAATAGCCTATTGAGAGAAGCATCACTTGTCTAAAGAGGAAAAAAATGGCACTCAAGCTTCAAACATATTTTCCTAGCAGGCATATTCATAATGTTGTCACATACTTCATAAAGGTATTTTTGGATTCCATGCTATTACAATTTTCTTTTAAGTGTAATCTCTTTGAATAGAAATGTTACTTTTAACAATTAAACAATAAAAGGCTTAAGGAAAATGTGGACGAGTAAATAATCAGCAGTACCTATATAAGTGAAGCAACAATACTAAAAAGAACAGCGAAGACAGCACTTACAACAACATCAAACCCAAAAATTGTAAGATGAAGTTTCTCTCTCAACCACATTGCTGCAGAAACTACAATCTCCAGATCAAGTTCCTCTTTGCCAACCTCTGATTTTTGGTTGTCAATAGAATCAACAGGAAGTGACTTTAGACTGTAGATAATGGGAAAATAAAAGAAAATCTGTTCAGCTACACCATTTTGTTAAATATGATCAGATCAGATACAAGAATCAACAAGAAATTATGAGTTCATTGCACATATTACCTGTCAAAGACAACTATTGAAGAACCTTTACTTCCTGAAGAAAGTAACAATGATGCAGCATTTGGTGTTGATCCCCTAACAGCATAGAAAACCTTTGTGCCAAGAACATAGAACTTATACACAATGGATCCATGATCAATATATTCCTGCATTTGAAATTAAAACAATTATCAATTCTTTCCCAACACTAATTGAGCGTCTACTCAACAAAAGAATATGTTGTCATTGTTAGAAAATTAAAGGTGCAAGGCATTGTATAAGAATCTGATATACAACAATTCAAATTGGTAGAACTAGAGACATTGGAAAATCATCCAGTTTGCTCTCCTTCACTCCTCTCTGGAAGATCATGAGATTTACCATCTTTCATCCAATTTTATGGATCATAAAAAAATAAATCCACAGATAATTGTTCGATGAAGAATTCTAAATGTTGTATTGTGAAGATGAGAAGAAAATCTAAAGTTTAATTGATGTCAAAATTTCGATTCCAAGTAGAAATCAAGCATTCCTTGCAATAAAACAAGCAAATAAAACATGTTCATTGTTGAAGTGAACAATTGGATTATAACAAACTTAAAATTTGGAAAACAAATTTCATCTAAAATAATCAGAGATGTAGGAATAGAAACAATTCTCTCTCTAAAAATCATGGCACATAATGGATACCCTAATGGAGACCAAGTCACATAACCCATATATGAATCTTCTCGTTTCATGAAATCTAGATGACAAATTAGAGCTTATATTCAAGATAAAGTGTCCAAAAATCTCTCTGCGATGTCATATTGATCACAGACAAGAGGGGGAGAGGAGGGTGCAAGGAGGCTGGGGGTAATAAGTGTAATGATAATCTTCAGTTTTTACAAACTTAATAACATATTTAAAACTTGATTAACAAAAATAGCATCAATTACTCAAGATCACTGTTCGTGCACATTGTTGGGTGGATTTTTTGCAACCTACAGTCTGGGGTAAAATCCAGTCGCAAAATAGGATGACCAGCCACAACGTGTGAGAAAAAGTCTCTCCTACCTTAAAGGGAAGACTTCCCCTTCTCACCATTCCTTGGATCAACTCAAGGTAAACAAGAAGTTAAGAGATTTTGTAAGGGGTGTTACCAATATTCGTTCCTCTTAGCTTGCAAGAAAGAATCCACTTACCTGCGAAGCGAGTAATGGGCAAGATGAAACCTCAAACTACACTTCTATCTAAAGTTGTAAACGATGATACCGATAAACCAACACTAACTCAAAGGCTAGTTGAAAGTGTACCAATTTGGCTCTAAGCCCTATTCTAACCTATTCTATAAGAATAACCTCTACCATTAGAGCACAAAGACTTCCAGAAGTAGAGAATTCTAACTATTTTTTGTGAATTTGAGATGGTAATACAAGCTACAGTCAAAGCACCTAGTCTATGTATTGCCACAACTGCTCCCAGTCAAAGCTTTGGCTCCGACTGCTTCTTAAATCACTATGCTCTATTATTGAACACACAATAATAACATGAATCAAAAACAATAGGCACAAATTACAGTCAAAGCATCTAATTTGCTCTATCACAATTGCTTCTAGTCAAAGTTTTGAATTCAATTGCTTCTTTTATTCACTTTTCTCGCAAATTCGTACTAAACAATCAAAGTTATGCTTGCACAAGTCTAGTAGAGCTTTCTTGCATACAACAAAAGATGATTTTTACAATGAGGGGGTACTCCTTTATAAATGCAAAAGGAGTTGAGAAAAAGATGGAGGAAAAAGTGGGAGCAACTCAACTAACTTTGATCCTGTCTAACTAATGAGAGAAATTATTGGGTTACATGCAACTCACATTACATGTAATTACACATTTTCATGTAATACATCCTCTTCAATTAAAAACATGAAATAAGAAGAAGAAAGATGGGAAAGAATTGAAACAATCCTAGGGATTATTCTGAAAAGCCTTGTACTTGGCAATGCAATCCTGGATGATAACAAGATCGAGAGTTCTTGTATTTTGTGCCACTACATTCACCTTGATAACCATGGTGTTACATCTTTTGATAGCCTCTGACTCTCTTTGATGAATTGTATTTGAAAAGTTGGTGTGATCAAACTTTTCTCGCTCAAGTTATCGTGAAATCTCCTTTGTAGATTGAGACATTATGGAATCTCTGACACTTTGAAAACCTTCTTGATAGTGTCCGGATGTAAACTTAGAATAACTTTCCAAAGTTAGAGTTGGAAGGATGGATGCGCTTTGAAACATGAAAGTGGAATGCATGGGAATGCGTGTGAATGAAGACCTTTGACTTTAAAAATTGACTTGGGCTTTCAAGATGTCATTGCACGGAAAATGGATTATATGTATGTGCAACATGTATGAAGAATGGAAAGTGAGATGACATGCGAATGTAGATGGAGAATGAGCTAACATATAAGTGCGTATGAAATGCGTTATGACAAGGGAAGTGGAATGACATATATTTTGCTCATGAAGTGTAAGTGCATATGGAAGCAATGAATGCAATGTGCCTTGAGGTGAAGTGAGCTTTTATAGACGTCTTTAGGAAAGGTGAAGTCCAAGTACATGGGAATATATGCACATGACATTTTTTGACCTTTTAAAAAAGTGTCTAAGTCAAAAATGGGTTTTAGAGATGCAATTACATGTAAAACTTTTCAGTAATCATGTCGTGCGATTGGATGTAGAAAGTGAGATGAGTGGAAATGGAAATCATTTTTAAAGAAAAAATACACTTTCCATGGCAACAACATCAACAAGTGTAAATCATCAAGCTAAAACATGCATAAGATTAGCAAGATAAGCACAAATTCATTAGCAAGAAGGAAAATGTCCACTTACATGATGATTGTGTGCCAAAAATGAAAGAGGAAGAAGCTCCAATGTTGAAAAATTCTCAAACAAACTTGGATCTTTTCAAACTTTGCAAGAGGAATTCGTAATGGGCAGCAAATGAGGCATTTTCAATGCACAATGCCAAAAATGTGCCCTAAAATCCCTCAAACTTCCAATGTTTTTAGCAAAAGATGAAAGAAAAATCCGTTTCTGATAAAAATGTGATTCCAAAAGGGCATTACATGAGTCGTTTTTCACTTTTGATTGCAAAAATGTGCCCTCCAATGTCATCTATAATGAACAAAACTCCAAAACGACCCCTCCTTTCGTAAAAACGTGAGTTTTAAAGGCCCAAATCTGGGTGTTTTTGTCCAAAACATGGCTTCAAATGAGGCTGAAAGAAAACGTTTTTAGCACGAATGAGGTTGCCAAATGCATGAGAATGCATGAGGATGCAAAACCACCTCTTGAGGGAAAGATTTCAAGTCATTCCATGGAGAAATCTAGGAGAAATCACCAAAAAATGGGTTCTTGGTGGCCAAAGTCATTAAATTCTTCAAAAACGGGTTTTGGAAGGGCAAATACATGAAAATGAATAAAAAACAGACCTTTCTTTGTGTGATTACATATTTTAAATATGCACAATAGACCCAAACTCATGTTGTAGAGGCCATTACAATTTTTTAAAAACATGCAATGGGCTCTTCCAAGGCAAAAACACACCTATTTGGTGCATATGCATGTTTTAAAAACATGCTTTTTGCCCAAAAAAGGGTTTTTGCGATGCAATTACATGTCTTTGGTGCAAAACTCACTTTTTTGGTGTAAAGACATGTTTAAGTTACTTGCATATGCAACCCAAGGCAAAAAATCACCTTTTTGATGCATATGCATATAACATATGTAGTTCAACTTTTTGATTTCATTGCACATTCAAGTTGAGTTTACGTGCAATTGCATAAAAAAGGTCCACTTTTAAGATATCATTGCACATTTAAGTGATTTTACATACAATTGCATCAAAAAGGTCTACTTTTAGGATGTCATCGCACATTTAAGTGATCAATTTAAGCACATGTCAATTTAATTTTGACAAAATATTACGTAAGTGGGACATAAATTATATTTACATTATCATATTAACAATATAACATGTAAATATCATTTAATAAGTAATATTTACTAGAGCATTTGATTTAAATATTGAAAATTAAATTGAACTATATAGTTAATATAGTCACTTAAGTGAAAATCAAAGAGCAACTCAACTTAAATATATAACATAAAGTGAATTTAAGTTATATTTTTCAAAAACTGAATGTCAAATAAAAAATATATCATGATATTTTTAATTCATGCAGTTGCATCAAAAAGGTCAATTTTTTGGGCACTAAATTGGTCATATCTTTCGATTGCCAACTCGGATTAAGCCCTAAGATAGATCAAATTGAAGGAAAAACCGAAAACAATGACTTGAGCAAAACCAAAAAACTAAAAAGCAAGAAACACACTAAAAAATGAAAGAAAGGATGATGAAGGCCTAAAAAATCAAACATACGCTCAACAAATAGAAAAAAAAAGACTTGACGAAAGCCTTCAGTAAAAGAATTTGCTACGTGAATTGGAGTGGATTGATCGATCAATAATAACCAATTGAATAACAAATTCAACTTAGAGAAATGCGAAACTAGTTTGAAAAAGTTTCATACTATTACCTGCATTTTGTGGTGACAAAATATAGGACAACACACATGAGAATACACAATAACACATCATATTTACGCGGAAACCCTATGGGAAAATACCACAATAAGTGTAATGATAATCTTTACTTTTTACAAACTTAATAGCATATTCAAAACTTGATCAATAATAATAACATCATTTACTCAACATCACTAATCATGCACATGAGAAAACATAAAACACATGATATTTACACGGAAACCCTTATGGAAGAATTCAAAAATCGAATAATAATCAAACTTGGATATAGTAATCTTCTCAAATCTTCACGTCCTTTCCTTCAAATAAAAAAATGCCTATTACATTTTCTTCATATGAATCTGCTTACTCAAATCTGTATACAATCCTCTTCATAATAAGTGCAATTCATCATTTATATTTGCACATATTTTTCATAAATGTCTGTACATAAATCCTTCAAAAGTCCAAATGTGCTTCATTTCTATACTAAACATTCTTCTCTCCTTGAATTAGCTATCTTTTATATGTTATCTTCTTTCACTCCTTATCACATACTTTTATGTAAAGAACCCAACTGGTTATAACTTCAATTCTAGTGGTTTGACAATTTGTCAAACACTTATCATGCAAGCTTTGATACCACTATAAGAACCCCAATCGGTTCTAACTTTGACAAATACTGAATTTTCTTCACTTTTTAGATATTTGACATCTTGTCAAACACTTTTCATGAAACCTTTATCTCGATGTCTTTTATTTCAGATTATATTTTCTTGTTTGAGATGATTTTAAATGAAGTTTTAATGCTTGCAAATGATTATTAAGAAATCCAACTAAATAATTGGAACATGGCAATCCCCTTTAACCATTTGAATACATATATATGATTTTTACATGTCAAACGTGCATCTATAGTCAATATACATTTTTAGAAACATTTGGTATGCCATCTTACATGCAGACTAACTTCACTCTACAATTTCTCAATAACAAGTATTAAAAAGGCTCACTATTATATGCGATAAACATAATTACTTAAAGAACTTGGATGAACTTTGGCATTGATTAGGATGCAGTTGTTGTAGTAGATTTTTCCACACCACATTCAAACAATAATTGCAGACCAAGCCTCCAATTGCTATTGTAGCATGTGACACCAAATAAGGTGACTTGGCTATTGCAAAACGGCTCTCAACTGCTAAACGCGGGTATCAACAAACCCCAAGCAAGAATAGGTTATCAATCGCTGCCCTGACAGGCAGATAACAAAACCCAAGGAAGTGGCATTGATTGCAGAAATAAATGCACACTTCAATGCCTATTTGCCAAACTCTTCCTTCCTAGATTTGCAGCAGTAACAATTCTTCACAAACCCTTCTTTCTCAACTCACAAAATGCAGATTACAACAACACCAATTTAATTACAAGTTGAATTCAGACCTCAGGTACAATTAATCAGTCTTCACCTAGCTTCCAACACTAAAACCCTAAAAAACTTCACCAAATTCATAAAAGTAAAATAACAAGATATGAATAAATCAAAGCTAAGGGTTTGCTTTTATAACAATTAAAGCCAAAATCTTCTTCAACACACCAAAGACCAATAGCTTCTTCCATTCACTTTTCACTTAGATGCTAACTTTGCTTTTGGTTGCATATTTGAATTTGTAATAATAATAATCATTTACCCAAAAACTTTAATTAATTCCTTGAGATACGCTTCCATAAATTATTAATTAATTAAATAAATGGCCCCTTCCAATGATAACTCAACCCTCAACTTAAGCGAAATTATAAAGTTAAATTATAGTTTTACAATAAGTCATTTAATAATTTAATAATAATTTGGCCACTAAAATAATAATAACTCCCAAAATACTTATCTTTTAAATATGTCGTCTCAAAAAGGAGTCACACCTATTATTTTCTAATTTGACCAAATGCACTTTCCTAAAATAGAAAGGGTCCTCTCAACCATCCCTGACTTGCCATAAATAGTAAGCACATGAAACTAAGCCCAAATGAAGTCCAATCTGAGTCAAATGAAGACCAAACTGGAACATATTGAATTGTGAAGAAGACAAGACCATCCCATAATCGAGCCTCTATCTTAGAAGGCCCTCTATCCACAATAATTAGCCTACAAGGATCACAATAATAGATTAATTCCTCAAAGTCTCATGCTAGCAAAAATGGGGACATTACAGTTCACCCTCCCCAAGATTGCTTGTCCCCCAAGCAATCTCATAAATAAATAACACATCAGTCCACCTAGGTCCAAAGGGTAGAATCGTGTAATGTCCCTGTGATCACCAACTAGCTCTTGTAGCATCATCACTGATCTAATTGACAGTACCTGCCAAACTGAAATGAATCTGGTTGTAGATGTTGCAAGAGTGAATATCTCATAGGCAAGCAACTCAGAAAGCTAACAAAGGTTGCTTCCCCGAACTGTGCAAAGTGAGCTACCACACGCTATTTGACACATGCGTAGTTGAATTGTGCACCTAAAAAAAGATCATGCTCATAAGAGTTCAAAGTAATATTATACGTACTCAGTACCATGTACACATCCCAAAACTCCTCTGCGAGCCCTATTTGAAATCTCAATGCACTAGAAGGATCCCAAACACTGAAAAAAGCCCACCAAGAAGAACATCCTTGAACATCTACCTTTCAACTTTGAACTCAACTTCATCAAGCCCAAAGTTTTGACACCAATCAATGAGACTTAAACTTCAGTGCTAACCATGTCAACACTAGGGACCCGAAGCACACTAAACTCACATCCATCCATACTATGGAGATTAGAACACCTGAAAGTGGTCGTATCACTAGCACCATCTACATTCTCTACAAGGCTCCCATGGATGCGCTCACTCTGCAAATAATCCAACTTTCGACAACTAATCTCATCTATTGTAGATGGTAAAATACTCACCCCCAAAGGATGGTACAACATCAAAACCAATCCAAATCGATGCATCGTCAAATGCTCTATGTGTGGATCAAAGAGGTTGTGATGAATACTCCCTATGCAATCACAATAAAAAGCTCCCACCTTGATCAAACGCTGACTATCATAGCTCTAAGTGTAACCCCTATCATCTAGCTCATCACCAACAACATCTGTAGTGGATATAACCTCAAGAGAACCCAATGCAACGTGTGGTTTCTCGCTGCTCTCTATAGATGCACTCATCCCAACTGTATCAAGTGCACCTATAACTATGATATGTGTGGCCACATTCTCAACTTTCTCACAACCATAGCCAATGGATATCAAATTATTACCAATTGCCACTGAAGTCAACTGAAATGTAACTGTAGTTGGCGAAGACTATACTCAACTCAACTCCATGGTAACCTCATCCAAACATGATTATGACTCTTGAATGGCCAACTGAGTACATTGCAAAGAGTCCACAGTCACCTCAAGCACATGGGAGAGCTCATCAACCTCCTTGTCCTCCTTTCCCCTTGGGGCATCATAACATATACAGTCTCTCTCAAGCAGAAATCTCCGATTTGCTAACAACTGTAAATAATTATGTCTCATAATTGTAATAGTCTCTCGAAGAACATGATACTCCTCAAAGGAAAGAGCACCATCATAGTGCTCATTTGTCACAGGAGCGCCCCAACCATAGATAGCCAACATTTGTCGGGAAACATCAAAGTGCTCTATAGTTATGGCAATCATGTTATCACTAACTTTCAGCTGCCCAATCAAATGATAAGGATCTTGTAACTGCTAACTCCTATACATGTCCACAAACCCAAGCTCGACGTTGTGATAGGAAACTGATTTGCATCACACCTCATGATACATAACATAATGAGTGTTATCATCCTTGCACACACCAACGACTGAGGTACTTCTATTGGGTACCTTGACAACATCTCATCTGAATAAGTAGAAGCTGCTGCTATATCAATCTCCTTGCATGCTTTCACTCCCCATGTAACTGCAAGTCCCTGTGTGTCACAATCCTGGGACCTATCATCAAACAATAAGTCCTTTGAAGTATTTGCCAAAGTGTGATACACCGTAGCATGAGTCATCCTCATAAATGAGATTAGAAGTACCCAAATCATGAGAACCAACATCATCCAACTGGAAGACCTCTACTATCTCATGTTGGTGCAAGCATGGCTTATTGTTGTCATAAAAATCAGAATCTGGCACAAATCTGCATTATATGACTCACTTCTAACACCCAAATCTTGAGTGTCGACACACAGGAACTCTACGCAACCATCACCTGTAAAAGTTTCTATCTCCTGCATAGGCTCACCCTTAAGATTGTTGTTCGTAAAGTCCTCAGTCTAGTAGGTTCTTGTAACTTGGCAAAGTCAGTTCATCATTGCAACCCTCGTGAGCTAACAATGTGTTTTGAGGGTCTTTGTTCAGTGATACGAAGTCAATTCTAGGCGGTTACTATTTTTAGCAGTGCAATTGAGGCACTTGGTGATTGACATCTTTAGTGATTGATTGGGTTATTTAATAGAGCTTCATATTATAAGTTATTTATTAAGGCTATCTTGATGAATTACTTTATCATTATGTTGCAGAAACTTTTTAAGTGAAATGAGTCTTCATGAAGCTTTTAAAGGAGTTATTTATTAAAAATTATTAAATGAGAGCTTCTAATTGAGAAGTGTATTGATGAAGGCTCTTTAGTGAATAGTGTGTGAGAGCAACTGCTTGTTTTTGGTGTCTAGAATAAGTTCTCTTTTATTATTATAAAAGCAATGTTTTTTGAGAAAGCAATTGCTCTAATTGAAAAGTATATTGATGAAGGCTCTTTAGTGAAGAGTGCAGGAGAGCAATTGCTTGTTTTTAGTGTCTAGAATAAGTTATCTTTTATTATTATAAAAGCAATGCTTTGTGAGAAAGCAATTCATTCCTTGACATTTGCTTTCATTCATTTTTATGAATTTGATTGAGACCTCTTTCGTGAGACTGCGTTGAGCACTGATTCTTCTATTTGCAATTACACCTTGAGCCATTGAAACACATGGTGAATTGTGTTAAACTTGTTTTTTTATCATCAATCAAATTGTTGTTGTTGTATAACAATTTGATCATTGCTAAGTCTAAGAATTGGCGTCCAAATAAGAGGGTTATATTTACCGCTGAAGCTAAGATTTATGGGAGATATCTAATATATTCTTGGGTGCCCAACAGTTCTGATTTACTGATGTTTGAAGGTTGAAGGGTGTCACTAGAAGATACCAATTACAGGCTGTGATCTCATTGTTGGGCAGCATAGGAAGTGTGGAAACGGTGACTAGTATTGGCATTACTGCGAACTCCCTAACTGAAGATCTGCATTTATTACTAGAGCTACTATGAGTCTGGGCAGCGTTCAAACATATTGCTTAGCAGCAGCTACCTAATTGGGGTTTGCATTGAACTTTCTAGTGTGGCGTTTGGTGCCACGGATCTGCATTTTAGTTCCAATGTCACCTCTCATAATTACAGGTTCTTTGCTAGTCACTTATCAGTAAGTTAGTGTTGTAATGATTTGCAAGAATCACAATTGCAATACATAGATCAAGTTGCATCTATTACTAGCTGTTCATTGTAGATAATTTGGAATTGAAATAAGAAGATACAAGGTTGCACAACAACTGTTGGATGAAATGTCAAGTTATAGTTATGTGTTTCAATTATATTGAATCACTAGTATGCATGCCAACTGTTTGTAGAAATGTCTACTGGTTGTAGGTGCTCATTGGGATGTGTGGCAAGTGTTTGTCTTAATGTCTATTAGCTGTAATAGCTAATTACATTAATGTATATGTTTGTCAAAGGTCTGAAACAACTAGTATATCATTTCTAAAACAACCTTGCATTGCTAGAAGCATTCAATAACTTCATTTGCAGCCTACAAACTTAGTGAAGACAAACAAAGAATTCATAACAGCGGTTTCAAACATTGCATGCTAAATGTTTGACAATATTACTTGAGTTTAATAACAACATAGTTTAATCAGATTTACAAGGGATGTCATTAAATTAAAGTTAGAATCAATTGGGTTCTTTACATTGTCATAAAAATCAGAGCTATTGGATGTAATGCCCCCATTTTTAGTAGGTTCTTGCAGTTGGCCTGGTAAGTTCATCATCGTGACTCTCATGAGTTGACAGTGGGATTCGATGTACTTACTATTTATAGTAAGAAACAGTTGGTTCCGATGAGCTCAATTGAGTTTGAGGAGTTGAGTGATGCTCTCAATTATCATTTCGGGTTTCTCATTTAGGCTCCAAGGATCTTGGAGGGAGTGTCTATTTTTAGTAAGTTGCCTCATTAGGTTCATTCATTGTTTTTCTTCATTGGGATCACTCCTGTATTGTTAGATTTCGATTCTAATGCTTCTTCAGTCATTTTCACAAGATGGATGAATTATCATTACTATTCAAATAAATATGTTGAAGTTGATATTTTTGATGGTATTGTATGTTGGTCACCTTAGTGTCATACCTCGTTGGAACTTGGTTGAAAGTTTTAAATCTTGGGCACAAGAAACAATGACTTTGCGTGTCAAAATATCATGATATGGTTGAAAAGGTCGTTCATGTTTGGGAGCCAAAAGAAATTAATAAATTATATTATGTGCCAAGCCAAAAGGCTTTTAAGCGAAAGGTGTGTACTTGAAGCCAAGTTGCACAATGGAGATTAACTATGGCTCCCTTATGAGAATTGATCATCTAATTGTCTATTTTTCTTTTACTGTCTTGAGAGGGTTTATGGGTTTGGTGATTTCAGTTCCCTTGCCAAGGTATAAGGGTTTGAAGTTGAGTTATGCATTTAATCCATAGCTGAGGTATTGTGGATTAATTCTGAGAAGTATTGTCGTCTTCTAGAAACTATGATTATTGTGGTTGGAAGCATCTCTTTGTTTGTTGGAAAGTGTCAAGTTTGAGGAGCAATTGTCTATTGGAGAATTTGGCGTCTTCTCTTATTATTTTTCACTGTGGCTGTGAAATAAATATTTTGCTACCAATTTGGGAGTTGTTAAACATCCATTTTCATCTGTTGTTGGGCGTCTTTAATCTGCAATTGAATGCATATTGGGTGGCCTGAATTTGAGAAGTGACATGAGGTTTCCCTTGCAGCAAATTCCTTCTAAAGGCTGCATTTTTAGTTACAACAGTCACCATTCATGCCCAGATTTACAAATAAATGGTGTATTCTTCATTCCAAGTATGAATATTGCCAAGTATTGTTGTATTTGTCATTTGGATGTATATTTTGAACTGCTGGAAAATTTAATAAATAAATTACAGTCCGTTAAATTTCTAACAGAAGTGACATAACTGTCATTAATTAGTTATATTTCATTGCGCTTGCAATTCACTTCATTTGTATTACTTTCACATTGCAAAAAGTTCACATTTCAGCCTAAACACAATCCAAAAATATAGTGAGATAATGCTTGCATGCAAAGTGTTTGATGAAATGTCAAACATTTGAATAGTAAAGATAATTGGTGTTTATCAAAGTTAGAACCAGCAGGAATTCTTACATTGGAGCACATATTTTCCATGAAATCCTCAAAACTAACAGTCTCATTATGTGAGTCAAAACTCACAATGATGCCAACAACATTCATTATACTCGCCCTATCATCAACACCATCAAGAACCTCAAAAATAGGACAGTTGTCATTAAAATCAGACCTTGTATGACTAATATTTTCATTACTACCAACTGATGTTAAGCTGCTATCAATGGTGGCTATCATGTCATCAACATTTTCAGAGTCACTAGCTCTTGTCTGATGTAAATGCAGGGACTCAATGCAACTGTCCTCAGGCAAGTCTGTCAAAATCACACGCTTCTGAGAAGAGCTTCCAACATCACGTGTATGAGGACTAGTAGTTGTCCCAGTGAGCAAAGGCTACACCCCCTGATGGTCACTGGCTGCTAAAGCTACAGCTCTACAATCCTCTTGATTCTCTTCCTGTTTTCTCCATGAAGAAGACTTTTTAAAATGGAAACCATATACCTAGCTTCCCTATCAACTGTCGGCGGATTTGAAAGTCTTGCATCCATCTTTTTCTAATTTTGTCTAAGTTTTTTGATAGTTAGTATCAGGGCATTTTTTCGCTTCTTGAGATTACCTCTGCTATTCAACTGATTTCCATAAATAATAACTATAATAGCTTCAAGAGTGTTGGTCACTTAAATAACAACAACGTGACCAAAATAATAATTTATTCCTGCCCCATAGGATGGCAGGAAACCACTCTGATACCAATATAAAGAACCTAACCAGTTCTAACTTCAATTCAAGTGGTTTTACAATTTGTCAAACATTTATCATGCAAGATCTAATACCACTATAAGAACCCCAACTGGTTCTAACTTTGACAAACATTAAATCTTCTTCACTTTTTAGATGTTTGACATTTTTTCAACACTTTGGATGAAACCTTTATCTTGCCTGTCTTTTATTTCAGATTGTATTTGCTTGCTTGAAATGATTTTAAATGAAGTTTTAATACTTGTAAATGATTATTAGAAATTCAGGTAAAGAATTAGAACACAAGTGCAATCTCTTTTAACCATTTGAAAGCATAAATATGATTTTTACATGTCAAACGTGCATTTACAGTCAATAGACATTTTTACAAACATTTGGTATGCCATCCAACTTGCACACTAACTTCATTTTGCAATTGATCAATAACAAGTATTAACAAGGCTCACACTTACATGCAATTAACTTAATTACTTAAAGAACTTGGATGGTACTTTTGCATTGATTTAAATGTAGTTGTTGTATGATGTGATGCCAAATAAGATGACTTGGCTATTGCAAAATGGCTCCCAAATGCTACACACAAGTATCAACAAACCCCATGTAGGAATAGGCAATCAATCGCTGCCTTAACCAAGTAGATCGCGACACTAACAAAACCTAAGGAAGTGAGATTGATTGCAAAAATAAATGCACAATTCAACGCCTAACAACTAGACTCTTCCTAAACTTGCAATAGTAACAATTCTTCACAAACCCTTCTTTCCTGGCTTCCAAAATGCAAATTAATGTTAATCAAATTGATACACAACGACACCAGTTGATTAAAAGTTGAATTCAGATCTTAGGCACAATTCACTAGATCCATTACCAGCTCAAAGTGCGAACCATATGAAGGAATCAATCCTCTCCTAGCTTCGAACATTGAAACCCTCAAAACCTTCACCAAATTCTTAAAAGAAAAATAACAAGAGATGAATGAATCAAAGCTATATGCTTGCTTTTATAACAATTAAAGCCAAAATCTTTTTCAAAACACCAACGACCAATAGCTTCTTCCATATACTTTCACTTAAATGCAAACTTTGTTTTGGTTGCATATTTGAATTTGTAATAATATAAAATGATAATCATTTAGAACAAAACTTTAACTTATTTCCTTGGCATAGGCTTCCATGAATTAATTAAACAAATGGCCCCTTCCAATGATGACTCAACCCTCAACTTAAGTAAAATTATAAAGTTAAATTATAACTTAATAATAAACCATTTAATGATTTAATAATAATTGGACCATTAAAAAATAATAACTCCCAAAATACTTATCCTTTAGTCTGAAACAAGAGTCACACATATTATTTTTCAATGTGATCAAATTCACTTTCCTAAAATAGAAAGTGTCCCCATCAACCATCACTAGACTTGCCATCAATAGTAAGTGCATGAATCCCCATATTCCTGTAGATAAGATTGTACAAGTTGCTTTATATACTCCTGTAGAAATTTTAGAACATGTTAGAAGCACAAATCTGTTCATATCTTCCATGTTGCTCCCAAAATTATAAGGGCTTGCTTGTTTGTTTCTGAAAAGCATATTTCTATATGAGTAGACATAATATATATATATATATATATATATATATATATATATATATATATATATATATATAAAGTATCTGAGTTTTATGATTGCCTCCAATTCATATAGGGTTGGCTGATGACACTTGCTGTTACACTAATCAGGGATCGGGTTCTTATCACTGATCTTGCTATGTCTTAACTTCATGCAAGCATCCGATAATGAATTGGGCTATATATGATCTTAGACAAAGTCTGATTATAATCGCTATGCATTTTGGATATATACAATGTTTGTATCACACCCGATAAGTATCGGGCTTGTTGTATTGCTGTGTATAACACCTGTTTAGTATCGGGCTTGTTATCCTTAACTAATCAGAGCTTATAGTATGAATCATGACCACGTAGGGTCATGACTCTACGTGGCCTTTGATCACATAGAGTCATGCCCCTACAGGGGCATGTTTCTTCTATATGATATATATGCTCACCGAACTTGGAGACAATGCAGTATTAAGTACTAACATATTTGCAGTCCCAAGATCGTTCTTTAACCTGCAGTTTCAAAGTACACATTGTCAGCATTGGCCATTGAAGATTGAATCTAAAGATTTATACATCAGCATTAATAATGGTAAGACTGTAATTAACTTTACTAGTACTTCTATCAAAGATCCTGTATGCAATAACATGGTATCAGAGCCATTCTGATAAGAAATTATTACTGAGTAATTACAGCCCTTTTGATAAGAAGTAATTATTCAGAAATTGCACATATTTATTTACAAAACTCAGAAAAAAAAACCTTCAATCTTCTCAAATCAAAATGACCAACCACGTAAGGCTAGAAGATAGGTTGGAAGGGGCAACAAATTTTTCTTCATGGAAAACTCGTGTTATGATTATTTTAAAAGAAATAGAATTAGAAGAATATGTAGAAACAAATAAAGTCATTCCAAACAATGAGCAAGAAAAAACTACATGGAAAAGACATAATAACAAAGCTATGAAAATAATTATAGATTCTATGAAAGATCATATTCTCCCTTCAATTTCAAATCTTAATACAACATTCGAAATGTTCTCTAAAATTAAAGATACTTTCGAGATTAACAATACTAGTAGACTGCTGACATTAAAATAGGATATGATATACATTAAAATGAACAATGGAGAATCTATAACGTCATACTGAGAATATTTGAACTAAAAGATCAACTTGTGACTATTGGTAATCAAGTTGATGAAAAAGAGCTTTCCATGATTGCCCTAAGAGGTCTTCCCATATCTTGGGAAAACTTTATCAGAGGTCTAAGCTCTCGACTTGAGCTTCCTAAATCTAAATCTCTCAAAAATGAGTGTACTCAAGGTTAATTTCTATGGGGATAAGTCTAAACCAAGAGGGAGATATTCAAGTACTTCAAGTACAAATAAGTAAAGGTCATTTAAATGAAATAAAAAAAGATCAAATAAACCATATAAGAAAAGAGATTGGTCTAAAGTGCGATGTTTTAAATGTAACAAACTTGGTCATTTACATAATTTCTATCCTGAACGAAAAAGAATTCAAGAAGCCCTAACAAAGATAAAAGAAGAAGAGGAAGTAAAGGAGTACCATGCATTCTATCTAGCATTATCCAGTGAATTAGGCTCAAATAAAAACACATGGATTATTGATAGTGGAGCATCTTGACATATAAGAGGCTTCAAAGGCAAAATTGAAAACTTCTCGGAATGCACCGCAGAAGAAGTAACCATAGGAGATAACTCCAGAATCGGAACCTACTCAATTCAACTAAATTCCAGGATCACTCTTCAACTTGATAATGTATTATATGTACTTGGAATTAAAAGAAACCTTGTCTTTGTATCTGGACTCTTTGATCAAGGATAACGAATTGCTTTCCAAGAAGACAAAGTTTTGTCTTGGCCTAAAAAGGCTAATATCAAGAAAGCTGTCCCCATTGGAATTAGAGATGGGAGTCTATATAGACTTTGTAACCTTCAGAACTTTGCCTTATGTCATGAAACCTCTAAGACAACAGAGATTTGGCATAGAAGACTAGGCCATCTCTATTTTTGAGCCTTACCATCTATAAGTAAAATTGTAAAAAGCCTACCTAGTCTTAAATCTGACCATGTAGGAGTTTGTAAAGGGCATGCTCTAGGTGAAAATTCCAAACAATCCTATCCTAAAAGTGTTCACAAATCAAAATCTATTCTTGAACTTGTTCACACTGACCTGTGCGGTCCTATGTCCACACCTTCTATAAATGGGTGTCTCTACTATATAATCTTTGTTGATGACTACTCTAGGAGAACCTGGATTTACTTTCTAAAACAAAAAGAGTCTAGTGAAGTTCTTTCTAAATTCAAAGAATTCAAAGCCCTAGTAGAAAATTAGTCTAGAAAGAAAATCAAAATTCTTCGATCTGATAGTGGAGGTGAATACATTTCTGATATTTTTAAAGACTTTTGCATTTCTATTGGGATGAAGAGAGAGTTTTTTGTACCTTATAATCCTTAACAAAATGGAGTTGCAAAACGTAAAAATAGATCAATCATAGAGTCAACCAAAGCCATGATTCATGATCAAAACCTTCATACTTCATTTTGGGCAGAAGCATCTAACACTGCTGTTTATATTCAAAACCGTTGTCCTCACTCAGTATTGGATAACATTACTCTAGAAGAAGTTTTTTCAGATATCAAACCAAACCTCAACCATCTTAGGATATTTGGATCTCCAGTCTATGTTCACATTCCTAAAGAGAAAAGAACAAAGCTAGAACCATTTAGGAAGAAAGTTCTCATCGGTTATAGTGAAAATTCCAAAGGTTATAGAATCTATGTTACAACACAGAAAACAATTGAGATTAGTAGAGATGTTAAATTTGAAGAAGATATTGCCTTCAAAATGATGAGTCAATCTCAAAAACATATCTCAGATTCAAGTGAAGGTCACCTTGCAGAGAATGAGTATAATTCTGAACCTTCTACATCAAATCCTGAAGAAGTTGGAAATAACAACAATAAGAAGAGAACACTTTGGGCCAAAAAGTTTATAGAGGAAAATAATGTTGAACCTGATGAAGTGTAAAAAGAAAGCAAGAAGACATGAACTCAGTCTTGTTATGTTGCCCTAATAACAAAACTTAACAAAACAGAACCTTCTAACTCTACAAATGCATTAGCAAGTCAACCTTGGAAAGAGGCCATGATTGAAGAATACAATTCTATATTGAAGAATGATGTATGGGATGTCGTACCTCGACCTAAAGACAAATCAGTAGTCTCTTCCAGATGGCTTTTCAGAATCAATGTTACATTCCAAAATTTTGACCTGATTTTAAACTTGTTCACAAACGTTAGATTTAACGTATTATTCTTTCATGATCATGTGAAATAAATAGTTATTTATATACGATGTATAAACTATCAATGAAGATGGCTGTTAACCATTAACAGTTATTAGATGATTAGCAGTTGTTGGATTTAAAATAATGATTAATATGTTTATATGAAATTATTATAGAATTGTTATTATGGTGAAACTGTTTTCATGGGTGATTGCAGGAGAAGATGAAGAGGGGGAAGCATTGCTAAATGGGATCATCAGAATGGGAGGTTCGCTTAGTTCAATCATCAGGATCAATAGGTATGACCTTACACTCCTTCGGAAAGGATGCAATGACTTGATCACATGATACATTTATGGGACCCGCATGAGCTATTAAGAAAATAATCTAAGAAAACAAAAAAATATCCTAAATTAAAATATAAAACATACCTCAAAAGATTTTTAATTGATCTTCATCATATTATTATAATAAATATTTACATATGTACACATAAATATAAAAATGAAACAACACCAATAAATTATAATAATGTAATTTAATGATGTCACCCCATAGATATATTTACATGAACGTATATACGTATATATTATAATAACAATTGAAATTATAATCTTTCCAACTCTTCCTTCCAACCTTTATTTTATTTTTCTTTCCCTCTCTTTTCTTAATCGATTTGATACTTGAAAATTCGAATGGCATATAATTTTTTTTTTAACCGATGGGAGCCAACAAGTCATGGCTCGTTCCTTTTTATGTGAGCTAAGAGAGGAGTTGGGATCATTCATTCCACACTCGGCTACGATTCTTACTATCCCTGCCACCTTTAGCACCCGGTTACACACCATTCCGTGAGCCGAAAGCCCCATCTATCTATCACTTTTAAATGTCCATTGCAAGCGGCAGCTTTGCCATTTTTACCAGCCATCGAGGAATAAGCCATCCGCATTTGATACGTCTGCAGTGTCTGCATTGGATTATGCTTTGCAAGTAACGTCTCAACACAATTGGAGAGGACCAATCTGAGTTCGGGTTCATCAAAACAATAGCAAATACTTATTAGGTCATGAATTATCCCTCCAAGTTTTAAATGCAATTCTATAGCAGCCAGCTAGGAACAATAACTTATTTCTTATGTCTATATTCATGTTATGTGACTTTCTGAAATAAACCCTAAGATTTATAAAGAAATTTTTTCTTATTTTTCATCATATCCAGTTGAATAGTATCCCATAAAGAAGAGTTTCTAAATACAATAAGAACCTGCATGATTATTGCTGATCTCAAGAATAAGTTTTGTTCTGTCACAACTCGTGATGAAAGATATCAAGGGAAGAATGCTCATAATCTTTTAATACACCTGGGATTCACGGGCAATGTAGCCATGAAAAGGTGAAGAGGTGAAAAAGGGGCAGGGTGCTCATAATCTCTTAATACACCTGAGAATCACCGGCTGTGTAGCCATGTATCGTGAAGAGGTGGAATAAATCTGCAAGAAAACAAAAGAGAAATCAGACATGAATAACTTAAAAGAAATATACTTAATAGCTCATGCTCATCCCTGTAATGAAACCTGTTGTCAAGTCGAGCGGTGGTGATCGAGTCATTGAACCCATTGGAAATCCTTGGCCAAGGTAGTTTATAGGCATGTTTGCCATCTAATGATCATTTGATGTCAGTAGCGCCAGTTATGTAAGCATGTTCGTTTCATAACTGAGTGGACATTCAAAACACTAGGATGCTCAGGTGGCTGGACTAAAGAACATCCCAAGCCCAATCCTGAGGTAGGGAGGGCCTTTCTAATTTAATAGAATGTATGAGGATAAGTATGGTCCGAGGTTGGGAGGTTAAGCCTATGTCAATGCTTCTCCTCTCACTAAAGCCAAGGCTTACACAACTAGTGAATAATCCTCCGATGATACATGTATGTTCCAATCCTTCTTTTCATGTTAAGCATTTACTTTACTTGAATCGTTAATCAAGTTATTTCAGTTGATCATAAATATAGTTATGAATTGTTAGTCGTTAATCTAGTTATTTTAGTTGATCATGAATATAGTTATGATTGGTTAGTTGATCATGAATTCAGTTATGATTAGTTAACCGTTAATCAAGTTATTTCAGTTGATCATGAATATAGTTATGATTTGTTAGTCGTTAATCCAGATATTTCAGTTGATCATGAATTCAGTTATTTTTTGTTAAATGTTAATAGTTGTTAATGTCATATGAAATGGATTCAGTTGTATAATTATGAAAGTTGGAAATTCCTTGTGTAAATAGTCTGTTATCGATAAGAAAATCTGTTTGTTACATATGGTATTAGAGCGCTGGGTTCAACGTTGAACCTGGGGAACACTACTTTCCATGTAAACCTGAAAAATTCTTAGAATTATTGTACAGGATGCAAGTACGTAAAAAACCCCACAAGAAGGCTCGACATCCCATCTTTCCCTATTTAATTTAAAACATGCCTAAATTTGATTATACTTGCTGCTCCGTGCCTCAAGATAACGAAACTCTGAACCAGGCATTGCAAGGAATGAAGAAAGAAAAAGTCAAGTGGACCCTTGCTAATAAAGCAGCATATAGGAACAAATTAATTCAAAACTAAAACACTCGATAGGGAAACTCTCTTTTGCATTTCCATAGATCTTGGATGGTGTGGGATATGTACTAATCTGAGCCAAAACTAAATGCTGAAAAGCAAGATCAAATTTTATGATGTAAACATCCTCAATAGAAGAAATTTTTGAAAATAAGGTTACTATGAGTGTAGCAACAAAGTATTAAGTTAAATAAATTTATTTTGCAAACTCTTTCTATTGTGGAAATACTTAAATATGTATGAATTCAATAAATTGACACAAATTTTGTAAATTAACAAGTGAAGCCAATAAACAAAATAAAATGAATAGCAACAAGAACGTTGCAGATCATGGCATAGTCCATGAAAACACTCAATCATCCAATGATTTGTTACTTTAGATTTTGCAAGAAATGCAACTAAAGTTGGATAACATGGAAAGCAAAATGAATGAGATGGCAGCCCAGATGGGGCATAACCATGAGGAAACACAATCATCACCTCCTCTTAGAACAGAGACAAAAGTCTCCGGATATAACAAGAGAACCTCTTCACCTAATCAAACTAAAAAATAAAAGAAACAAGAAATAGTGGCTGATCTGTCAACAGATATTAAGAAAATTAAACCACCCAAATTTGCCGGTTCCAAGTCCGAAGAGGAGACAGAGGCTTCGCTAAGTGAAATGGAATAGTATTTTGAAATTAGAAACTTTTCAGAAACCTCAAAAGCGGTTTAGGGAATATACGACTTTACTGGAGAAGCTGCAACCTAGTGGGAAAACACCAAAGTTGAGAAAAACATTAAAACCGTTGAGATTACTTGGGAAAAGTTTGTAACCATTTTTAGAAATCACTGGCTGCCCCAAACCTTTTATGATAAAAAAACTTCTAGACTTCCAAAATTTGAAGCAAGGAGATATGATTGTACATAAGTAATGGGAGAAATTTACCCGACTATTGAAGTATGTACCACCATATTAGCAGGATAAAAATTTGAAGTGAGAAAATTCATTATGGGTCTGAACAATAGAATAGGAGCAATTGATGTTCTCACTCCTCGAACTATGGAGAAAGCTCTAGAGAAGGCTGTTCGACAAGAATACAAAATCAAGAAAGATGCTCTATTCGAGATAATAAAAGGAAAACAAACTAGAATACGGAGGGTGATGATTCTGGATCTCAGAAAAGACAGTTTAAGGAATTCAAGTACAACAAGCCAAAATCAAGAGGAAATGGAGTCAAGGATGTTAAAAGTAATTTTAGTATGAGTAAGAATAATAAGAGTAATGAAAGGAAGGGGCAACCTTCTGGATGCTTCACTTGTGGAGGAGATCATTATGCTTATAAATGCCCCATCAAACCCAACACCAATCAGCTACAACGACCACCTCTTCTACAACAACAACTAAGTCTATCAGCAAAGGATCCATGCAGCCCTGGACAACAGGCAAGCAAAACAACAAATAGGCCCAATTGAAACCTCGGGTAAGATCTACGGGAACTCTGTCTCCATTTTAATTGATACTAGAGCTTCTGAATGCTTTATATCGCCTAAACTATTAAGAAGATTTCCAAAGAGATCTAGTTTTATGGAAAAACCATGGACAGTCGAATATGCAAACCAGTCATGGGCTAAGGTAGAGCAATGTTTGTTTGAGGCTTAGGTTGATTTTCCAAATTTTTCAACAGAATTGAATTTGTATGTAGCACCTCTTGGGTCTTACGACATTATCATATGCATTAATTAGCTCAGTGAATATAAGACTAAGGTCGATTATCTTGCCAAAATTGTAAATTGTCTGGATGATCAAGGTAGGCCTACAAGCATTATAGGGATTAAACATGAAATTAAATCAAAACAGATATTTGCCATGCAACTTAAGAAATATGGAAGAAAAGGTTGTGAAATCTTTGCAGTCAGGGTTGAGAACATGAGAGAACCAAAAAACACCACATATGGAGATGACTACATTTTTGAAGATGGGGAAATCAAAGAAATATGGAAGAAAAGGTTGTGAAATCTTTGTAGTCAGGGTTGAGGACATGAGAGAACCAAAAAACACCACATATTGAGATGACTACATTTTTGAAAATGGGGAAATCAGAAAAAAGTTAAAGGAATCTTTCGAAGAAAAATATCCCTATCTAAAGAATTACTAGGATGTGTTTCCAAAAGAACTTCCCAGTCTACCACCTTCCCAAGCCTTTGATTTTACCATAAATTTGATACTAGGAGCAAAACCCGTTTCTCGAGCACCATATCAAATGACTACCATAGAATTAATGGAGTTGCAGAAACAATTACAAGATATGTTAGACAAGAAACTGATCCGACCCAGTGTTTCACCATGGGGAGCCCCAGTGTTTGTTAGGAAAGACGGAACCATGAGATTATGCATAGATTACAAAATACTCAATAAGATTAACATCAAGAATTGGTATCCACTTCCTAGAATAGATGATCTTTTTGATCAAATGAAGGGTGCAACGATGTTTTCAAAAATTGATTTGAGGTCAAGATACCACCAGCTTCGTATTAAGGACGAAGATATTCACAAAACTACTTTCAGAACTAGGTATGGACATTATGAATTTACAGTATTGCCATTCGGGTTAACCAATGCCCCAACAGCTTTTATGAACTTAATGAATAGCATATTTCAAGATTGCCTGGATAAGTTTGTGCTGGTCTTTATAGATGATATTTTAATCTATTCAAAGAACGAGGAAGAACATCAAAAACATTTGGAAACAATTTTGCAAAGGTTAAGAAAACATAAATTATATAGAAAATTGTCTAAATGCGCTTTCTATCAAAAGGAAATTCAGTATTTAGGGCACATTATATCAGCTTAGGGCATAGTCGTAGATTCATCAAAAATTAAAGCAATTAAGGAATGGTCTATACCTAAAAATGTGTCAGAAGTTAGAAGTTTTATGGGATTGGCAGGGTTTTATAGAAAATTTGTTAGGAACTTCTCTAAGATAGCTTATCCGATTACATCACTTTAGAGAAAGGGAAAGAAATTTGTTTGGACAGAAAAATGTCAATCAGCGTTTGAACACTTGAAAGAAAAGCTAACTACAGTACCCATACTAAAAGTACCTGACCCACAAAAGCAATTCGTAGTTATAATAGATGCATCAAGAGAAGGTTTAGGAGGTGTGCTAATGCAGGATGAACAGGTAATTGCATATGAATCTAGAAAATTGAAAAATTATGAGCAAAATTATGCACCTCATGATCTGGAATTAGCAACTATTGTACATGCTCTTTAAATGTGAAGACATTATCTGATTGGGAAACCTTTTGAATTATGATCGGACGACCACGGCCTAAAATATATCTTCACTCAACCAAATCTAAATGCTAGACAAAGAAGATGGTTGGAATTTTAGCAAACTATGAATTTGACATAAATATAGGCAAGGAAAACAAAGTGGCAGATGCCCTAAGGAGGAGAAGACACATTGTTGCAATGGCTACTATAAAATTTAGATTAAAGGACCAGATTTTACAATACCTAGAGCAGGATGAATTTTATGCAGAAATTAGCCTAGCTCTTATCAAGGACCCACAGGATTCTAAGTATTCGGAATTTAATTTAGAGGATGACAGATTGTTAAGATATCATAACAAAATTTATGTACCCAATAATTCTGAACTGCAAAGAATGATTCTGGAAGAATCTCATTCAGCTCCATATTCAAGACACCCTAGGGTAACTAAAATGTTGTATGATATAAAACCTCTATATTTTTAAAAAGGAATGAAAAGGGAGATAATAGAATTTGTGGTGAGTTGTTTAGAATGCAAAAGATTTAAGGCATAACACCGATACCCAGCAAGCCTCTTGCACCCTAATGAAGTACTAGAATGGAAATGGCAGATAATTTCCATGGATTTTGTACAAGGATTACCTATAACACGAAATCGACACAATACCATTTTGGTAGTAGTTGATAGACTGACAAAAGTTGCTCATTTTATACCAGGAAATCTAACTAATGGAGCACCAAAAATTGCTCATAAATTCATAAAAGAAATTTTCAGATTACATGGAATTCCAGAAAAAATTATTTCAGACAGGGATGCTAGGATAACTTCAAAATTTTAACAAACATTATTTTTAGCATTGGGTATTAAACTAAACATCAGTTTAGCTTATCACCCTGAGATAGATGTCAAACAAAAAAAGTAAACCAGGTATTAGAAGATCTTTTGAGAGTATATTGTATGGATCGGCAATACCAGTGGGAAACATATTTACCTTTGGTGGAATTTGCGTATAACAACTCTTATTGATCCACCATTAAAATAGCTCCCTTTGAGGCTCTATATGGCTGCAAATGTAGAACTCCTGTGAGTTGGAATCGCTTAGAAGACAGAATAACTGTTGGACTTGAAATGCTTAAGGAAATGGAAGAATAGATAATCCAAATTCGTCAAAGATTGAAGAAAGCTAATGATAGACAGAAAAGTTATGCAGATGCATAAAGAACACTTAGAGAATTCTCAATTGGAGAAAAAGTACTATTAAGGGTAAAACCTCAGAAGAGTACTATCAAGTTTGGTAAGAATGCCAAGTTAGCCCAAAGTATGTGGGACCTTTTGAAATATTGGAAGTTGTGAACCCAGTAGCTTATAGAATTGCTTTACCACCAGCCCTTGCCCGGATGCATGATGTCTTCCCTGTGTCATAACTTAAGAAATACATTACCCATCATGATCATATAATTGATTGGAAACTGTTATAGGTGAGAGAACCAGGGGTGGTAGAAATAGAACCACTCAGAATACTTGAGGTGCGTAAGCTACGCTTACAAAATTGGGAGGTGACACAATGCAAGGTCCAGTGGCATTAGTATGTAGAGTATAATGCCACTTGGGAGGATTATCATGAAATTCTCCAAAAATACCCTCATCTTTTCTCTAGGGCTGGAAATTGAACATTTCTTTTCTTTTCTTAAATTAAACTGATTAAGTATTGTTTAAAGTTTTGTTGTGATATTCATCAGGGACGATGAAAAATCTAACGGGGAGGATATGTTACATCCCAAAATTTTGACCTATTTTAAAACTTGTTGATAATCGTTGGATTTAACGAATTATTCTTTCATAATCATGTGAAATAAGTAGTTATTTATATACGATGTGTTGTCCTGCATTTTGTCACCATAAAATGTTGGTAACAACACGAAACTTTTTCAAGCTTAGTTTCGCATTTCTCTGAGTTTAGTTCGTTATTTAATTGATTAGTATTGATCAACCAGTCAGTAGCAATTGATATAATGAATCCTTTTACTGAAAGCCTTCGTCAAGTCTTTGTCATCTTGCTTTCTGTCGAGCCTTTGCTTGATTTTTGAAGCTTTCATCGTCTGTTCTTTTCTTTTGAGTTTGCGTTTGTTTGTTTTTAGTCCTTTGGTTTTGCTCATGTCATGCCTTTCGTTTTTCCCTTTGATTCGGTCTAACCTAGAAGCCAATCGGAGTTGTCAGTCAAGAGTTCTGCCCATTTTAGTGCTTTAAAAGTGGACCTTTTGGGTGCAACAACATGAATTAAAAATATGACGTTATATTTTCAATTTGACTTTCACTTTTTGAAAAATATAACTTATATTCACTTTTTGTTATGTTTTTAAGTTACTTTATCTTTAAATTTTTAACTTAAAGTGACTATAGTTCACTTAATGTTATAATTTTAAGTTTATAGTTGAGTTACTTTTTAATTTTTCACTTAAAGTAACTATATAACTATATAGTTTCAGTTAAATTTTTGGTTTTAAAAATCAAATGTTTATTTAAATGTTACTTTTAAATGATGTTTACACATTATATTTCTAAATATGATAAATAAATATTGTTTATGGCCCATTTTGTAACATTTTTATAATTTTAAGTGAATTAAATAACTTAAAGTCTTCATAAGTGGACATTTTATATACAATAACATGTAAAATCCATCAAAAGTGGACATTTTACATGTCTTTGCATATAAAGTTCAACTTATTATCAAAAGTGGACCTTTTTTATGTCATTACATCAAAAGGTTATCATGTAAGTGGACCTATTTGGTGTGATTGCATCAAAAGTAAAGTTTTCATGTCTTTGCATTTAAAGAGTGAGATGTAACTTAAAATATGCAAGTGACCCAAAAAGGTCCGATTTTAACCAAAAACATGTTTTAATACGTACAATGACCTTCCAAAAGTCCGATTTTGAAGAACATGTTCTTGCCCTCCAAGAACTTGATTTTGATCATAACTTGAGATTTTGTCAATGGATTTGCATGAGATTTTCTCCAATAAGGTCGTTTTTGCTTGACAATGGATTTTCTAACATAAAAAATGGATTTATCTTGCTAAAAAAATATTTTTCCAAACTTCCTCCATGGGCACCTTTTTTGGAAAAATCTTTTAAAAAATTCATTTTTAATACATGTTTATGCTCCAATCCAAATCAATTTGGCATTTTAAGTGTTTGTCATTGCATTGTGATACACATTTTCAACTTTGGAAGCTAAAAACGAATTCATTTCATGCCTTTTATGAATCACATTTTTATTTTTGCTTAGAGCCATGTATATGCATTTGGGGAAGTTGTTTTTGCATTTCCAAGTCAAAAATGACTTAAAAACATGCATTTTTTGGCCACGTTTTTGCAAAAACAGCTCAGATTTTTGCATTAGAAAGTCATTTTTTTTTCAACTCAAAAAAAAGCATTTCCAACCCATACCTTTGATCAAAAGGGATTGTTTTTGAGTTTTAAATGCATGATATTATCTTTGGAGATCATTTATTTGGCACTTCATGTCAAATTCGACCTTCATTGCTCATTAATTTTTGTTAAATGCAAGTACAGAAAAGGTCAATAAGTTGTTTGAAAAATCGGATTTGATGAAGAATTGGTCTTCAAGTCTATAAAACTTGCTATTTTGGCTCTTTAACCTCCAAGTAAATGGACATTTTCAAACTTGCTCATCAATTCGTGTTTATCTTGCTATTTCCACACACATTATTGCTTGATGATTGCCACTTGTTGAAATCAATGCCATGGAAAGTGCATTTTTCTTTAAAAATGAAGAAATTGTTCATTTTCTTGTTTTTGTTTTTTCCCCAATTTCCAAATTCGAATTTGAGTGTTGAAGTGTATTGCATATTGGCATTTTTTAATCACTTTCCAAAGGTACCTTTTTTTTAAAGTTTTGTGTTTTGTGCTTGCCGGTTTTGTCCACTTTGGAGAATTTGCAAGTTCTTTCCAGAGAACTTGTTGTTGTTTCAATTCATGCAAAAGCATCAACACATTCCATTTCTATCTTTCCATGTCACAACACATCACATCTCATCCGACAAATGTGATTACATGCTTTCCATCTCATTCACCATCTGCACACGCATGTAATCTCATTTTCCATTTCCATCCCTACATATGCATTCGCGACTCCATGAGCAAATACATATTTCCGCAGCTTTCCATGCTTTGCATCTCATCTCACCTTTTATTTCCCGTTACATGTTGCATTTACATGTAATCATTTTTCATGCAATAATGACATCTTGAAAGCCTAAGTCACATTTTGGAAATCAGCAATCTCTATTTGCACACATTCCCATGCACCAAGCACTTTATGTCAAAAAAAAGAAGAGTTGAAGGTGCTAATGGAAAGTTGTTCCGAGTGTATATCTAGACATCATCAAGAAGGTTTTCAAAGTGTCAGAGACTCCAGTTTGTGCTGATCTACAAGGAAGAATTCACGACAACATGAACGAGAAAAGCTTGATTATATCAACTTTTCAAATGACAATAGACAATTCATCACAGTCAGAAGTTATCAAAAGACGCAACACCATGGCTATCAAGGTGAATGCAATAGCACGAAGTACGGGAACTTCCGATCCTATGATCATCCGAGATTGCATCGTCAAGTACAAGGCCCTTCAAAATTGTTTCAACTCTCTTCCATCTTCTTTCTTCTTCTTTCATGTTTGTAATTGAAGAGAATGTAGTACATCTTACATATGTAATTACATGTAATGCGAGTTGCATGTACATGAAAAGATGTAATGCTACTTGCATGTGCCCCTATATTTTCTCTTTTAGTTAGACTAGGTCAAAGTTGGTTGAGTTGCTCCCACTTGTTCCTCCACCTTTTTCTCAACTCCTGTGCCTATATAAAGGAGTGCCCCCTCATTGCAAAAAACATCTTTTGTTGTATGCAAGAAAGCTTTGCCACATTTGTGCAAGCATAACTTTGATTGTGTAGTACAAATTTGAGAGAAAAGTGAATAAAAGAAACAATTGGATTCGAAGCTTTGACTGGAAGCAATTGTGATAGAGCAAATTAGAAGCTTTGACTGTAATTTGTGCCTATTGTCTTGATTCATATCATTACTGTGTGTTCAATAAAAGAGCATAGTGATTTAAGAAGCAATCCGAGCCAAAGCCTTGACTGAGAGCGGTGTGAAAATATATAGCTAGAAGCTTTGTCTGTAGCTTATACTTCTTTCTTAATTCGTAAAATAGTTAAGTATTCTTACTTTTAGGAGTCTTTGTGCCCTAATTATAAAGCTTTTCATATAAAAGTACAATGGGACTTAGAGCCAAACCGGTAAATTTTCAACTAGCCTTTGAGATAATCAAGGTTTATCGGTATCACTGTTTCCAGCTCTTGATAGAAGTGTAGTTAGAGATTCACCCTGCCCATTACTCGCTCCATGAGTAAGTGGATTCTTTCTTGAAAGTTAAAAGAAAGGATATTGGTAACACCCATTTTATAAAATCTTTCGACTTCTTGCTTAGCTTGAGTTGATCCAATGAATGGTGAGAAGAGGGAGCCTTCCCTTTAAGGTAGGAGAGACTCTGTCTCACACACTATGGCTAGTCATCCTATTTTGCGACTGAATTTTTACCCAAAATTGTCGGTTGCAAAATATCCACCCAACACGATGTATAAACTATCAATGAAGATGGTCGTTAACCATTAACTGTTATTAGATGATTAGCAATTGCTTGATTTAAAATAATGATTAATATGTTTATATGAAATTATTATAGAATTGTTATTATGGCGAAACTGTTTTCATGGATGATTGCAAGAGAAGATGAAGAGGGGGGAAGCATTGCTAAACGGGATCATCGGAATGGGAGGTTCGCTTAATTTAGTCATCAGGATAGACCGGTATGACCTTAAACTCCTTTGGAAAGGACACAACAACTTGATCATAGGATACATTTGTGGGACCCACATGAGCTATTAAGAAAATAATCTAGGAAAACATGAGATAATCTAATTTAAAATATGAAACATACCTCAAGGGATTTTTAATTGATCTTCATCATATTATTATAATAAATATTTACATACGTACATATAAATATAAAAATGAAATGACACCAATAAATTATAATAACTTAATTTAATGGTCACCCCATTGATATACTTACATGAACATATATAAGTATATATTATAATAACAATTGAAATTATAATCTTTCCAACTCTTCCTTCCAACCTTTTATTTTATTTTTCTTTCCCTCTCTTTTCTTAATCAATTTAATACTTGGAAATTCAAATGGCATATAATCTTTTTTTTTAACCGATGGGAGCCAAGAATTCACGGCTCGTTCCTTTTTATGTGAGCTGAGAGAGGAGTTGGGATCATTCATTCCATACTCGGCTACGATTCTTACTATCCTTGCCACCTTCAGCACCCGGTTACACACCATTCTGTGAGCCGAGAGCCCCCTCTATCTACTAGTTTTAAACGTTCATTGCAAGCGACAACTTTACCATTTATACCAACCATCGAGGAATAAGCCATCCACATTTGATGCATCTGGAGTGTTTGCATTGGATTATGCTCTGCAAGTAACGTCACAACAGAATTGGAGAGGACCAATCTGAGTTCGGGTTCATCAGAACAATAACAAATACTTATCAGGTCATGAATTATCCCTCCAAGTTTTAAATGCAATTCTATAGCAGCCGGCTAGGAACAGTAACTTCTTTCTTATGTCTATATTCATGTTATGTAACTTGCTGAAATAAACCCTGAGATTTATAAAGAAATTTCTTCTTATTTTTCATCATATCTACTTGAATAGTATCCCATAAAGAAGAGTTTCTAAATAAAATAAGAACCTACATGATTGTTGTTGATCTCAAGAATAAGTTTTGTTTTGTCAGAACTCATGATGAAAGATATCAAAGGCAGAATGCTTATAATCTTTTAATACACCTGGGATTCAACGGTAATGTAGCCATGAAAAGGTGAAGAGGTGAAAAAGGGGCAGGGTGTTCATAATCTCTTAATACACCTGGGAGTCACCGGCTGTGTAGCTATGTATGGTGAAGAGGTGGAATAAATCTGCAAGAAAACAAAAGAGAAATCAGACATGAATAACTTATAAAAAATATACTTAATAACTCATGTTAATCCCTAAAATGAAACCTGTTGTCAAGTCGAGTAGTGGTAATCGAGTCGTTGAACCCATCGAAAATCCTTGGCCAAGGTAGTTTATAGGCATGTTTTCCATCTAATGATCATTTGATGTCAATAGCGCCAGTCATGTAAGCATGTCCATTTCACAACTAAGCGGACATTCAAAACACCAGGATGCTCAAGTGGCTGGACTAAAGAACATCCCAAGCCCGATTTCGAGGTAGGGAGGGTCTTTCTAATTTAATAGAATGTGTGGAGATAAGTATGGTCCGAGGTTGGGAGGTTAAGCCTATGTCAATGCTTCTCCTCTCACCAAAGCCATGGCTTGCACAACCAGCTAAAGATCCTCCAATGATACTTGTATGTTCCAATCTTTCTTTTCATGTTAAGCATTTACTTTACTTGAATCCTTAACCAAGTTATTTCAATTGATCATGAATATAGTTATGAATTGTTAGTCGTTAATCTAGTTATTTCATTTGATCATGAATTCAGTTATGATTAATTAACCGTTAATCAAGTTATTTCAGTTGATCATTAATACAGTTATGATTTGTTAGTCGTGAATCCAGATATTTCAGTTGATCATGAATTCAGATATTTTCTGTTAAATGTTAATAGCTATTAATGTCATGTGAAATGGATTCAGTTGTATAATTATGAACATAGGAGATTCCTTGTTTAAACAGTCTTTGTTATCGATAAGAAAATCCATTTGTTACAATCAAGTATGCACCTGATGGTAGTATTATGAAATACAAGGCAAGGTTTGTGGCACGCAAATTCTCTCAAAAAGAAGGTATAGATTATGAGGAAACTTTCGCTCCAGTTGCAAGATACACATCTGTCAGAACCATCCTAGCCACTGCTGCATCAAAAGGGTGGAAAGTCCATCAAATGGATGTTAAAACGACATTTCTAAATGGTGAAATTGAAGAAGTGTATATTGAGAAACCAGATGGGTTTACTACTCACAATAAAGATACTCATATGTGTAAGCTAAAGAAAGCACTATACGGGCTCAAGCAAGCTACGAAAGATTTGACAACTACCTTATGAAGTTACGGTATTCTAAAAATGAAGTTGATCCCAATCTATACTTCAAAATAGATAAAGATGATATGCGTATGCTAGTATTATATGTTGATGATTTGTTAATTACAGGTGAAGATCATCTAATAAAAAAATGCAAACAAGAGTTAACAGCCGAGTTCGATATGAAAGACCTAGGTGTTCTTCACTATTTCCTAGGATTAGAAGTCTGGCAGAAGGAAAACTACATCTTCCTAAATCAAGAGAAATATACTATTGATCTTCTTATGAAGTTTGGTATGATGGATTGCAAGCCTGTTTATACTCTTATGAAACTAAATCTACATAAATTAAAAGATGATATGATCGAATTTGAACTTGTTGACCCCACTCTGTATAGACAGATAATTGGCTCTTTAATGTATTTGGTGAATACTCGTCCAGATATTTGTTATGCTACTAAAACCTTGAGTCAATTCATGTGTGCTCCAAAGAAGATTCATCTGGTGGCAGCCAAACATATTTTAAGGTATCTAAGGGGAACTATTGGTTTGGGTATCAAATATGATCAAGTGGAAATCAGTCTTCATGGTTTTACAGATTCTGATTGGGAAGGCAGCTCTACTAATCGTAAGAGTACTTTTGGATGTTGCTTCAATCTTGGTTTCAGAATGATCTCCTAGTTCAGCAGAAAACAATCCTTAGTTGCACTAAGTTCTACTGAAGCGATGTACATTGCCGCTTCTTTAGGAGCCAAAGAAGCTATGTGGTTATGAAAGCTGATATTTGATTTATTCAAGAAGCCTTTGAAGCCTACTATTATCTATTGTGATAATCAGATTTATATTAAGCTCTCCAATAATCCAATTTTTCATAACAGGTCCAAGCACATTGAAGTTCCCTGTCACTACATTAGGAACATGGTGGATCAAAATATTATCAGATTAGAGTACATTAGTACTAATGAACAATTTGCTGATATATTTACCAAGCCTTTGGTAAAGATGAAGTTGGAATACTTTAGAGGAAAACTTGGTATGATTTTTTTGTAATATTGAATATTGTTTTAATTTCAATATATATGTGTTTTAAACTTGTACAATTTTGATTCAAATATGTAATGAAAGGTGACGATCTTTCATTGACATATGCATTCTGAAGGTAATCTTTGTAAGGTGACGATCTTACAAATGATAGGCCTGTTATTATGACAGTGTTCTGATTTTGTCAGAAGTCATGAATAACAAAACAAGTTATGATTACTCTAGATATTGTTTCGGACAATTAGAGATCATATCTTATGCTTGATAGTGTTCATTGGACAAAAACTTAAATTATTTGACGAGTCTCTATTCTTAGAGTGGTAGTGTCAGATAATGTGATAAGAGTAGATATTCTAATATCTGGATTATTACTTCTCCCTTGCTAAAGAGGGAGTGTTGAAGTTTAGCATCTGTCAAAGTAATTTTTAGATTATATGTACCTATGCACATATATATATATATATATATATATATATATATATATATATATATATATATATATATATATATATATATATATATATATATATATATATATATGAGCATATGCATATATATACATATACATAGATATATATAAGTATCTGAGTTTTATGATTGCCTCCGATTCATATCGGGTTGGCTGATGACACTTGCTGTTACACCGATTAGGGATCGGGTTCTTATCACTGATCTTGCTATGTCTTAACTTCATGTAAGCATCTGATAATGAATTGGGCTGTATATGATCTTAGACAAAGACTGATTATAATCGTTGTGCATTTTGGATATATATAATGTTTGTATCACACCCGATAAGTATTGGGCTTCTTGTATTGTTGTGTATAACACCCGAGAAGTATCAGGCTTGTCATCCTTAACTAATTAGAGCTTACAGTATGAATCATGACCACGTAGGGTCATACGGGGGCATGTCTCTTCTATATGATATATATGCTCACCGAAGTTGGAGACAATGCAATATCAAGTACTAACATATTTGCAGTCCCAAGATCGTTCTTTAACCTGCAGTTTCAAAGTACACATTGTCAGCATTGGGCATTGAAGATTGAATTTGAAGATTTATACATCAGCATTAAGAAAGGTAAGATTGTAATTATCTTTACCAGTATTTCTATCAGAGATCCTGTTGCAATAACATCTAGGTCTTCTCTTTCATTTTATTTGGCATGATATTATTTACAAAAGATTTTATATTCTGACTTCAGTTTGGATAGATTGCTGCCATGTACTTCTTACTTGATTGTAATAGAACTCAGTTTTGAAATCCCTGTATGTTATTAAATCAACCTCATGCCTTCATTGTTGAACTTCTGTTTGTAACATTTTGCATATTGTGTATTTGACGTTGAAGTGTTATTCTCCTATAGCTTTGAGCAAAAGAAAATATGTGAACATTCTGCTTGGCATCTTTCTTTCCAGCTCATTCTATTATTCCTGAATGTTATTTTCTTATACCTTTGTTGATTTCAAATCTGCAATTGTCTTCATGTAGTCTGAACTTTTCTATCAGCTTTGTGATATTCTATCATTCCTGCAACTGAATTGCAGATTCTTCTGTTCTTCCTATAACTTTTGAATGCTATCTTCTCTATTGTTGAAACAAAAAAGGTTTCAAGACAAAATAAATGACTTGTCCCTTTAGCGTTTACTTTTATGATATTGAACTTGATATAGCATATATTTGTTGTAAAAGTAAAAGGTTTCATAAATAAATGCATCCCTTTAATACTTCTATTATACTATTTTGGATCAGCTCTATTAGTCCTGTCTCTAATAGGCACGTCGGGCTCAATAACCCTCATGGGAGCCTATGGTTATATCTGCATACCTGTTGAGATAGGATGGTACACAAGAAACAAACATGTTAGTAGTAAAACATTTGGGTTTGATTGTTTGCCTTGACTGCTATTGATAGATACCTCTGTTTTATACAAGTACATGTCATGACAGTAGCATAGAATATTTGTACATGAGGTAAGATGTTTCTGTAATTGCTTAGATCCACTAGATCTAACACTTTTTCCTATGCATACAGGACTCAAAGACTTAGGGGAGATGCAATTTGGGTCCATGGACCAATGGGATTGAAGCAACAAATTACAATCAGTCATTACAGGCAATGACTGGTGCCCTATGACCCTCTTTACTCTATGCTCAATGATTGGGATGAAATGACAAGATTTGATCTAGATGCTTTGGTTTCATATGACATTCTTCCGTCGTGTGAAATGTTCTTCAGATTCCAATGACTTATTGGTTACAAAGATGAAACATTGAGGAAGCTGATTACAAAGTTGCAGGTAGCCCTTGGAGATTGTGAAGCAATTGAAACAGGTGTTAATTGTGATTTGGAACAAATGGGATGCCAATTTATTGATGATTCAAATAATCTCATTGCAGTTGAAAGGCTAAGCTCGGAATATACAATCAAGATCAATGCTGACATAGATTCTGAAGACTTTGGTTTGCACACAATAAACAAGTTTGTCTTGTACAAATCCTCGACAAAACATTTGTTGGATTCTAGGGCAGCAAATTCCAAAATTGTACAATCAGCATATGTAGATGCAGTGAGGATTGAAGCCATATCAAAGACCATGGAAATTGTTGATCTTCTCACAGTGCATGATGTCATCGTCAAATTCAAGGCACTGAGAAACAATCTCTAAGATTGTTGTTTTTGTTTTTATTTCTGTTTGTAGGTTTAAGAGAATGCATTACATGAAAAGATGTAATTACATGTAATGCGAGTTGCATGTAACCCTTTTTTTCTCTTTTAGTTAGACTAGGTCAAAGTTGGTTGAGTTGCTCCCACTTTTTCCTCCATCTTTTTCTCAAATGTTGTGCCTATATAAAGGAGTGTCCCCTCATGTCCCCTTCTCATTCTTAGTACCGGGCGACAGAATTAATCTATCTCCACATCCAGATAGATTAATAACGAATTCAAGCAGGATGCTCTCCAATCACAATGAGGAATTTAATTTAATTTATTCTAGAACTTTATTAAATAAAGTAGAGCTAAGTCACTTTAATGTTTTTAAAGTTATTTACTTTATAAATAGCTTTAAGTGACTACAAGACGAAAATGACATTTAATCCCACATTCCTTGTACTTTGTACTTTCCCTCATTCCGAGGCTATATATGTACGAGTTTGCATTGGGATTAACACTCAAGAATATGAATACTGAATGCTCAGATTAAATCATTGGTTGCTTGAATGTGACTGGAATCTCTTAAGGACGAAAACCCTTAAGAATCTCGGCAATACTAGACGTAGCCCCAGTCTCTTGCCATCTTGGTGAAATAAGAGGTTTAAGCAGTGCAAAATCCAGTAGAAAACAAATTAAGGCAAGTGGAATGGAAGCGGCTAACTCCATGGTTGGACGCAGGCATTTGAAGTTGTCAAAATAAAAAACGTGAGTTCAGGTGTTGGTAGTAAACAATATCTCAGGGGTATCAATGTTGTTATCAGACTAAAAGCATCAGAATAAGGGCGTTTATAGCAAGCACGTATGCATTTTTAAGGAGTCAAAAGAAGGGCAACGAGCAGTGTTAAAATCCAATAAGTGGAGGCCGCGGGTTCATTTCACGTGATTTCCTATAGGTGATTACAACGCGCCACTATCCTTTGTGTATGTTAAATTCGTCAGACCTGGGCTGCGCAGGATTAAACCTTCATCAGCGGCGCTCGTGGATTCACATATTTGTTGTTTGAGGTGGTCAAACATAGTCGTAACACCATATTGTCTAGAGAAGGTGTGGGGTCAGTATATAGGAAGTGTGGAAGTCTACAGTCGATGGCAATCTTTTTCCCTCCAGAGCACACAGTCGGGTGGCACATCAGATTTGGAGGTTGGTTTTATAATGGCTTTCAATACACTAAACTGGAATATAAAATGCTAATCTAGATTGAAGCATTTACATGTCGTCCTTGTTTTTTAGTTGGGTTTTAATTGTTACTTGGTTTTTTATATGAACTTACATTTGTAATTGCAAAATACAAGGGAATAACAACCCAGTTTCAGTATTTTAGTTGTATTGCATTGGTGCAATCTGTTTGGTGAAATTTTCAATGATAGAACTTTAAGAAGTATTATTGCTATTCTGAGACAACCACATAAGAATAGTAATTGAAATGCAAGAGAACCGTTTGACGAAATTCTTCTTACACTAGCCTGCCAGCAATTGTTAAAATATTCTAAACAGGGGGTCAACTCATGTCCCCTCATTGCAAAATCATCTTTATCTTTATGCAAGAGAGCTCTGGAGAAATTGTGCCGATAGAACTTTGTTTGTGTTGCACTATTTTGAGAGAAAGTGAATAGAAAGGAGTATTTGAGACGAGACTTTGATTAAGTGAGATTGTGACTTATGTGAGCTACAAGCTTTGTCTATAATTCATCTAAGTTATCTTTGATTCATGTTATCTTGTGTTCTTGGTAATTGTATCTTGTGAATTGAATATAAAAGAGTTAGTAAGTAATTGGAGCCAGAGATTTGACCAGGAGCAATTGTGGAAGTGTATAGCTAGAAGCTTTGTCTGTAGCTTATACTTTTTTCTTATTTTGCAAAATAGTTAAGTTATTCTTACTTTTAGGAGTCTTTGTGTCCTAATTGTAAAGCTTTTCTATATAGAAGTACGACCGGACTTAGAGCCAAACCGGTGCATTTTCAGCTAGTCTTTGAGTTAGTGAAGGTTTATCAATATCACTGTTTCCAGCTCTTGATAGAAGTGTAGTTCGAGATTCACCCTGCCCATTACTTGCTCCACGAGTAAGTGGATTCTTTCTTGAAAGATAAGAAGAAAGGATATCAGTAACACCCATTTATAAAACCTCTCGACTTCTTGCTTACCTTAAGTTGATCCAAGGAATGGTGAGAAGGGGGAGCCTTCCCTTTAAGGTAAGAGAGATTTTGTCTCACACATTGTGGCTGGTCATCCTATTTTGTGATTGGATTTTTACCCAAAACTGTCGGCTGCAAAATATCCACCCAACAAGAACAATAATCAAAATCTTAAACCAAACATGACCAAAATGAGCCTCTCACTATTCTTTTAAATCACAACCCTATGACTTCATTTTGCTCCTACTTGTCTCTTCATATTCTTTTTTCTATCTCTTTGTTTTTTCCTTTTTAACTTAAAACGAACTTATTAATTTTTTCACAAGGCTCCATAAAAGTAAATAAATTAAACTAAGTTGTCAATTAATTTTATGTAATTTGACAACTTAAAATTTAATTGTTTAAATGACTTCCAATGTTCCAAATAGGGGAAATTACACTACTGTAGCAATGTAGTGAAGAACTTAAAGCAATTTTTATTATTTAAAATTCTCAAGAAAATGATTGTGCATATTGTAGTGCAATGGATTGTGATGTTCCCTTTTTCAAAGTAGCGAGAATGACCTGTTTAGCCTATTTAATTCCCAAGGGCTAATTTATTATTAAAGTTGTCCAATAAAGTACATATAGCTTTATTTTAAGTAATTTAATAAAGTGACTTAAGTATAGATTATAAAAGAAAAATTAAAATCCACATTATTAATGAGTTTTGATTAAAAAAACTAAGCAAGAATTTGAAAAAGCAAATTGAGAACGTTCTAAGAGGATTTGAAACCTCATTTGGTGATGCTTGTTTTATTATTATCTATGTTGGATATTTGCCCAAAAATTAGAGAAACAATAATAAAGAAAAGAGCTAAAACAGATGCAAGAGCCACACAGAAATATCGAGGAAAAGCCCTTCGAAAATGAAGGGAAAAACTGTTACATCCCAATTTTCGACTCTATTTATAAAATGTTCATATAGCCATTGAGGTTTCATGTGAAGTCAATTGACAGGTAAAATTAGTTATGATCAAGTGAAATGGTAAGATGGTTAATCGTTATAATTTCATATGACGATGACATGCTAGTTAATCATTATGATGCTATTATAGTGTTACCTTGAAATTTTGATAAGTTGGTTATTCATCATAACTTCATGAAAAGTGAAATGGTGGGTAACTATTATGATGGTTGATGAAAAATAACTTGTTATAGTAATTTTTGTTGAAGATGGTAGCTGCAATAGAGATCTTTATCTTTGGAAATATGAACGTTATTACCATTATTGTTACGTTCAGCTGAAAAAGACACTCAAGTTTTAATTTGTAATATTATTTGTAAATGACATGTGTCATTCTCATGCATTGAGGCATGAATATTTGAAGAGTCGTAATTCATTATAGGAGTTATAGGAATCTCAAGAGACCTTTCGGTTATCATGTGAAACGTCTCCTATTGTTATATATTTGCATCATGCAAAGGATATTGTACACTTGAACATTTCATTATCAATAAAAGATATTTTATGTTGTGTGGCTGGGTTTTTCCCTTCATTCTAGAAGGGTTTTCCCAGGATATTTCAAGTGTTCCTTGTTTCAATTTTGTCTTCTTTTATTGTTGATTATCTTTAGGAATTTTTAGGCTCTAGTTTTAACATGGTATCAGAGCCAGGTTAGGTTTTGATAACAACAATGAAGGATTTTTTGTTTTTTGTTTTTCTTGTATATCTGTAAAAATCTGAATAAGTGTAGTCTTGAGTGTAATTTGTCTTTGTTGCTGGTGTTAGTACTCATATTGGTATTAGTAATACTAAGACTAACGACAAAATATATGTAGAACAAGATTTAATATTGATTTCCGACATGGGCCGCGGATGCGATGAGAGGAAATGGAGATGGCGAGGAAGCGTATGAGGAAGAAGATTTATTAAAGCGGTTGAATGTTAGAAGTGGCTGGTTCGAGAAGAGGTTGGAGGAGCTGTGGTGTAGGATTCCCCTAGGACTATAGCTCACACCTCCCCGTCTGCGCAAAGACAACCTCGCCTCCTCTTCCGCTCACTCCCTCAAGTGAAACGCCCACCAAGCCACCCGATTGCAAAGAATCTCCTTAGTTGTTTTCTTTCATTGCTCCGATGAGTTGGTGTTAGTTTTCTCCTTCAATTGGGCTCTTCTTTTCTTTGTAACCAATATTTGTTAAGCTTCCTGGCCATCAAGAAGTTTGATTCATTCAAAGCTCATAATCTATTGTTGTGCAAACATTGAGTATCCGACATGGTATGATGTCAGGTGTGACAAGCTTTATTGCTGCATATCATTTTTATGCACCGAGTAAAAGGATTTTTATTTTTGAAAAGATCCAAGCTATTTTGATATCGTTTTGGGTTGTAGACTTAACATGCATTATAAATAAGTGTTGCAAGTTTTGGAAATTAAATAGGAAGCATCTCATTCGTGGTCCGCCAAGTTCTAAAGATTCGACCGGTTACTATGAAGAGTGTCGTGTTTGTCTTTGGTACGATGCTTCGATATTATGAGGGTCGGATCGGTTCACATCCTTCTGTAACCGTCACATCTACCTTTCATCTTCGCTAAGTGTAGTGGTTATTAGCAGAAGCAAGCTTGAATTTTACTGCTTGGGACACAATGCAATTTTTGGTTCAAATGAATGGCATATTTGGATGTGCTCAAGATAGAGTGCATATGAAAGAGATAAGTATTACTCTAATATTAATATCAGATTTTTATAGGAAATTGTAAATGGATGCTATGAGCTTTACATTAGCGGTAGAGGGCACTATTCTAAATCTTTTTGTGTATGATTATGTGCTTATTGAAATTAAGTATTTTTTGTTTACCTTCAACATTTTTGATGAGCTGATTTTACTTATCCTTCTTGATTGCAGGATGCATCAAGATTTAGAAGGAGACTTTAGCTTCAGAGGGAGGCTTCATAATTAAGAGGGAGTACTTATGGAATCCTTATCACTCTCATAGATGCTTGTGATGCTTGTGGCATTTATTAAATTTGAGACTTAAATGGAATCAAGTCTTAGTTTGTTATTTCTTGTATAAATAAATGAGACTGTAAGATCAGCTATGATAACTCTTTCACTATGCGATAGTGAACATCATGTTGAGAGAGTCCATGATGTCATCAAGTTGAGAGATTCCATGATGGGAGTTGGATGTCATGTTGAGAGTGATGCAGGAGCATCCAGAGGTCTAAGGGCAATCCTGTGTCATCCAAAAAATGTACTTAGACTTAGTTTCTGTTTCATGTGTTTTCATTTTTGGATACCCATTTGGGTCAAATAAAGGTTCCAACTCTCATAGTTCCACTATTAGTGTTCTGGGTTAGTGTTTTTAATCACCTTGGGATACGTGTAAATGCTGAAAAAATAGGAGTATGTAATTGAGCCATCATTTTGGTGAACTAGAAGGTGTAAATTGGTCGAAAGATTGTCATTGTAATTTAGAGCATTCCAGAAAAAGAATCAGGTCAAAAGGCCCCCCGGTTTGAAAGTTATCGCAGTTTTTCGGTTTTTGGAGACATCCTAAGAATGCTTTAAAGTCAGGTTAGGGGCATTAAATGACCTCGAACAAGGCCGAAAAATGGGGGACGAGCGAAGCTGGTCCATAGGGCTATAGAGCGCTTCGAGAGCTTTCCGGAAATGTAAATTGTTCGTCAATTGGAGCTACGGTTCAAAAGTTATGCCTTCCGGAAGTTCGGTTACTATTTCTGGATTCTTCTAAATTTGCGCCGACTTCTAATGCGACTTCTAGAGCCTTCTATTTGGTCGGTGGATGCCTACTAGCACTTTCTAGAATGTATTCCTAATCCTTAACCCTCCGAGGTCTATTTAAGAACATTTCTGGCATTGTAAAAGGCAGTTCGGAGTGGAGTTTGAGAGAAGGTACTGAAAGGAGAAATTATCTCCAGATTTATGCTATTGTAAGCCCATAGGGCATGTTTTGGAGTCTGTTTCTCTACAGTAAGTGTACTAGCATATTTTCACAGTTAATAAAATTTTTCCTTTCCTGTTGCATCCATTCTGTGCTTGGGTTGTGTCCCCATCAAAGAGATTCCATGACAGTTCACATTGAGAGAGTCCATGAACAAAGGCTTAGCTGTGAGTCTTGCAAATCTTTTCATGTTGAGAGATTCCATGAATGTGATTAATTTTTACAAAGTTTCATGTTGAGTGATTCCATGAATGTGATTGATTGTTACAGGTTTACATGTTGAGAGATTCTATGGATGTGATTAATTGTTATAGGTTTTCATGTTGAGAGATTCCATGAATGTGATTAATTGTTACAAGGTTTCATGTTGAGCAATTCCATGAATATGATTGATTGTTATAGTTCTTCATGAATCTAATAGGATATATGGGATAAAATTTCATCATTAACATTTTGGTTGCAGTCTTGTGTGATTGTTCAGCTAAAGATCTCTCTCTGGCTAAGAGGGAGTGTTGAAGATGGTAGCTGCAATAGAGATCTTTATCTCTATTAATATGAACATTATTACCGTTATTGTTATGTTTAGCTGAAAAAGACACTTAAGTTTTAATTTGTAATATTAAATGTAAATGACATGTGTCATTCTCATGCATTGAGGCATGAATATTCGAAGAGTCATAATTAATTTAAGAGTTATAAGAATCTCAAGAGACCTTTTGGTTATCATGTGAAGAGTCTCCTATTATTATATATTTGCATCATGCAAAGGATATTATACACTTGAACATTTCATTATCAATAAAAGATATTTTGTGTTGTGTGGCTGGGTTTTTCCCTTCATTTTAGAAAGGTTTTCCCAGGATATTTTAGGTGTTCCTTGTTTCAGTTTTGTCTTCTTTTATTGTTGATTATCTTTATGAATTTTTGGGCTCTAGTTTTAACAATTGTGATTTTATTGAGTATGATATTATCGTGGAGAATTTCTTTCCTTGCAAGAGTAAGTTGAAGGGGGGAAGCATTGCTAGAAAGGAATTGGCCAAAGGGGCACCACCTACTATCGAGCAAATAAGCAAGAGTCCTAAACCATCACAACTAAGGAAAAAATGGCTTTACAAGCAAGGGTATACTAAGGGACAACCATGTGCTAACCGAGCAACTTACATAATTTATATTTTTAAAATTTAATAATTACTCAAGCTTAAATCAAATTGAAAACTATAGTTACCTTTAAGCAATATTATTTTATGTTATCTTAGGTCACCAGCCCTATATCTCATGTTTTGTTAACTAATATATGTTTTAATCAATTTCTTGGCAATAATTTATTTTTTCTTTGAGCGGCCACAATTCTATATTGCTCTCATCAGCCTTTTATTACTTGATTATTTTTGGGTCGGCCATATAATCAATTTTATTATTGCTACATGAGCCAATGGCCAAAGATTTTTGTAACTTATGCCACCTTGTATCTTGCTCGTAACTAAGCTACATTTCGTGATGGCTCTTGATTGTTTATAACATTCTCATCTTTACAAATCGGGATATTATTATTGCCTTATTTCGAACTTTGTTCTCCTCTCGATTTCTCCTATAATTGATTCATCATTTTGGTGTGGCTTTTTTTTTTTTAAAGTCCTTAATCCAGTGCATTGTCATCAATTGCCAAATCAAAGCCTTTTTAGAGAAGGCCTTCCGCACATTCAGTCGGACCTTCACATATTTGCAAATCTGACTAACACCAGGTCATGTTGTTAACCTTTGCATATGTATCAAAATATATTTTGCATTTAGAATCGCCATGCTTGGCTGAAGTGACAAAGATTTTACAATGCTATTTACTGATTGAACAAGAATAGATGATCTCTCTTTTTTTTCTTTTATAAATGAACGGCAAGGCTAAGTCGATATGCATAATCTCTATTATGACAATGATATTGAAATATATGCCAGTGCAGAGCGACTTATACAAGAATATCATTGCCATATGTTTCCTACGATGAGCAATTTGTATTTTGAAGAATTAGATATGCAAAGCAAGTTTCTACACCATTGTGTTTCTAGTAAGCCGAAGGCAGATTATTGAATGGATTTAATAGAACTGTCTTTGTGATATCAATGCTAGAATGTGCGGATATACTGGCTGTTATATTTATATATATGTTTAAATCTTTTCAATTTCTTCTTTGTGCCAATGCCAAAAAGGCAGAAGAGTTGGCCATACATACTAAGTTATGATTACACATTTCTCTTTGATAAGCCAAGCCGGATAGGCAAATTATTGGTTGTGATTAGATCATTACTCATATAACCACTCAATGAATCATCTAAGAAGACTAGTGAGGTCATGATGAAGGGTGTGGAACAAAGGATAATCCTGCATGACAAAAGAAGGAACACTCATGGTAGTCCAATGTATAAGCTTTGTTGTCTAGTTGCGCGATGGGTTAATGTTCTAACACCTGGTTGCTCAGTGGCTGGATAGTGGTGGTCCTAAGCCTAAACCCAGGTAGGGATGGCCTTTCTTGGTTGAGATTGTCTGGCGATATTTAAGCGTCTGCGGTTAAGAGGTTAAGCCTGTGATAATGCTTCTCCACTCCACTAGATGCCAAGGTTTGCACAAGACAGGGATACAATCTGCACTCAAGTATCTCCCACTAATGGGTATTTTACTTTTATGAATTTGGAATTTCAAGTTGATGGTATGTTAGATGGTTAATATCAATTAATCAGTTATTCCCTTCAATGCTTAGAGATTGTTTTTCCTTTCAATGTATTAGGAAATCAGTTAAATCAGTTGATTTTTCAATTGAACATGAAATGCAACATGCATAAGATAGGCTTACCTAATGGTTGTTATAATTGTCCTTCCTTCATGTGAATATAAATATGAACGTATCTTTTATTTACAATTAATTGTCATAATTAGCAATTGAAAAAAAAAAGATGTTTATGTGGTTTTGTTGCCCTAAATGGTATTGGTTTTTATGATACAGTGGTAAAGCTTTTTGTGCCCTAAGTAGTATGTGTGGACTAACCTAGGTTTTGCAAATATTGCCCTAGGCGGATTTTGGTTTCGAAATTTAGGGTATTGCAGACTTAAAATCCTTAATTTAGTTTTTATTTGATTATCAATGTTTAACCACTCATTCTATTCGAATACTCCTTCAATTAATAGTTATAATATTTCAGTTATACTGATTGTAACCATTAACCTCTTCATATGAACATGTAAAATAATTGTTATAATTGCCTTCTCATGAATATGAAGTAGTGACTATATTTTGATGATATGCTAATTGTTAGCTAAGACCTGGGAAAAGGGTTTTTACAAAAAACCCAACAACACAACAAAAGGATCACTTTATAGATAATAAAATATTCAAGTGTACAATGCCTTTCGCTTGAAGCAATATATATAACACGAGAGATTCTTCACATTACAACCGAAGGTCTCTTCAGTATCCCAAAATATGAGTCTACATTTTCAAATACAACTCTTAGTATTTACATGCCTTAGTGCATGTTGTATGACATGTGCCTTAATATTTAAAGTTAAAATTTATCATTAATGTCATTTTCAGCTGAAGTGATCACAATCCTATTAACACCCAAAGATAAAGATCTCTATCTTAGCTACAATCTCCAACACTCCCTCTTAGCGCGCACGAGAGAGAGAGAGAGAGAGAGAGAGAGAGAGAGAGAGAGCGTTTTAGCTGAATAGTCACACAAGGTTGCAACCAAAATGTTAATGATAAAATCTAATCACATAGATCCTATAAATTTCATGGAATCACTCAACATGAAAACCAGCTTTCATCACAAACTCTCTTTGTCATGAAATCTTTCAACATGACACTAAGAGAACAAGTTACATAATCATTCAACATGATAGACCTATAACAATTACTCATAATCATGGAATCACTCAACATGAAAAACTTGCAAAACTTGCAATTAATTTTCATCATGGACTCGCTCAACATAATACTGTCATGGAATCTCTCAACATGACAAACTTGCAAGAATTTTAATCAATTTTCATAATCGCTCAACATGATGTTGTCATGGAATCTCTCAACATGACCAACTTGCAAGAATTTTAATCAATTTTCATCATGGACTTGCTCAACATGATATTATCATGGAAAATCTCAACATGACAAATTGGCAAGGTTTACACCCAAAATTTTATCACAAACTCTCTCTACATGATGCTCACTATGAATCTCTCATAAGTGAAAGATTATCAGTTTGAGCTTACAACTTTAATTTATTTCACATGAATATGAATCCATAATTAACATGAAGGAAAATCATAGCTGAGACTCATTTCCATCAAGAGTCTCAATATCCTACAATATCAATAACTTATCATAGATAAGGAAACTCATTAACAACATGCATATAATGATTGAAATACCCTCTTGACAAAGACTCGCTCTCAATACGGATGGCTTTCATCGACATAAAAGATAGTGATGTAATGTCCCTCTAAGGCTGAACATCCCTTTTGAATCAAAAGCTCCCTCTGAATGCAAATACGAATCATCAATGTAACATCCTCATTTCTTCTTGTTGCATCCTCTACAACCAAGAGAGATAAAGTAACTCATAAGATCAACTATGATAGATAACAATGCTAAAAGCATACACTATCGTAGTGATATAACAATTCATGATCAAAACTCAGAATATAACCATAGAAACCTTATCGGAAAACTGCATAGAATGAGTTCAACCTCCTCGATTTGACACCATGAATTTACAACATCTTTACCAATGCACAAAGGGACTCCATATCAGATGCCCAAGATGAGGCCTCTCTTGCCTTTGCCGAGCAAAATTCTAACAACTACTACAACAAAGAGCCAACTTGTCGCCTGAAATAGCCCTTGCACTACTTGAATAAAATCTAAAGATGACATATAGTTCATTCCCTAAATTCAAATCTTCTAAACTAACTTCTAAAGAAACAAAAAAAATTCTAGTAGGGGCATTCTGCCGCCAAGTTCAAGGTTAAAATCAAGAAGTGGAGCTGGCAACCCGAATAAGACCTGATTTAAAAACAATAGAAATCAAAGATACTAACTTGCAATAGAAAACAAAAGAACTCAGATGCAAACTGATCATACACAGACACTAATCATGTATACTAGTGCATAACACCAGAGATGGACAAAAAAGGGCAGAAAAGGAGTAATTGGAGACAGCTGCAAATACGTGTCAAGAATCGCTTTAATCCGTCATACCTCCTTTTCCCACATTGTAAGATAGTTATCACTGAGAATGCATACACCGAAAGATGTCAACCAAAACAATATGTTTCAAGGTTGGGAATAGGTGGAGATCTAAATCACAAAACAGTTGATCCACCATCCATATTCATAATACCATCACGAGCAATAAAAAAAAACATTAATTACAATTTTTGTCCAAAATAATTTTACACTCCTTAGCTCATGCAATATATTTCCACATAGTGACTGCCTTACAAAGGAGAGTTTTTCGTCATATTTGGCAGAGAGAAGGAAAGGCACAAAGTAACACTTGTAGGAGCTTTTCGACTTCCAAGCACGAACATGAATGCTTTAATTACTATGGCAATTATCGGCAAAAGAAAATAAAAGCCCAAATAGATGAAACGACACCTAGGATGAGAGAAATGTCAACCCAGTAGCCATGATGGCACAAAACCAAGATGAAAGAAATGATAAGCTGGCAGCCAAGATGACTCAAATACGAATAAAAGACAACCGACAATATATAACCACAAACATGAATGGCGCGACTTAATATTATAATCAAGGCTGAAGAGACATGATAAAATGGGTGACAGTAAACATGGACTAAAGGTCACAATCTTCTGCTGAAGAGAGCCAACAAATCATAGGATAGAGATCATATAGATGTTGCAGAAAAGAGAAATAGGAATGGGAGCACCAGCCAAGATTGAGAGCAGAATAGAACAGAATTAAGAATAGAGGAGATACACTCCCTTCAAATGATAACAAAATACTCAGAACTCACCCAAAAAAGTTTAAGACATACTTTTAAAAAAAATGAACCACAGTTTATAGAAAAACTTGAATCATTATTGAACATGAATGACTCAGCTAAGGTAAAGGCTCTATACAAAAACATGAAAAATATGATTCCCCTTTAATATAAGATGAAAGTCCACACTGTGATCTCAAAAGACTCACATCTTTGCTAGATTTAGACCATTGAGCACATATTGCTTCATTTAAAACATATTTAAAAACGACAAGACGAGAAATCAAACACGACCAAACATACATTGCTTTCATGTTGCTAAAATCTAACCTGACTCTGGTACCATGTTCGATATTTGCCCAAAAATTAGATAAACAACAATAAAAAAAAGAGCTAAGACAGGTGCGAGAGCGACATAGAAATATCCTGGGAAAACCCTTCCAAAATGAAGGGAAAAACCCAACCACACAACAAAAGGATCACTTTATTGATAATAAAGTATTCAAGTGTACAAGGCAAGAGGCTACAACACAATGGTAAGTTGTGAGCCTCTTATCCGGGAGGTCTTGAGTTTGAATCTACTCCCATTGAATAAATAATAATGGTTAATCTCAACACCTAATAATAATTAATCTTGGCTTCGGCCTCTTACATATAAAAAGAAAAAGTATTCAAGTGTACAATGCCTTTCGCTTGAAGCAATATATATAACACAAGAGAGACTCTTCACATTACAACCAAAGGTCTCTGGAGTTTCTTAAAATATGACTCTTTATTTATCAAATACAACTCTAAGTATTGCCATGCCTCAACACATGTTGTATGACATGTGTCTTAATATTTAATGTTACAATTTATAATAAATGTCCTTTTCAATCAAAGGTGACCACAACGGTATTAACACCCAGAGATAAGATCTTTATTGCAGCTACAATCACCAATAATCTATAATGGATTCAGAGCTTCTTGTGGAGCAGACCCTAGAGTAGCAACCCTAAGAAAAATTAGTTTCAGTAGTGAGAAATCTACAATAGCTGGTGGCACGTGGGGTGGAACTAAATAGGTTTCATTCTTGGAACAATTGAAGGTTCATAAATTGTGAAGTCTGGCAAGCAAAACAATTCATATGAATATTTGTTAAGGATATCCAACAGTTGGTGCCATATTTGAATATAGTTTTTTGAGTGTTGGAATTTTTATTTCTAACCGCTATATTCATTATGTTGCTGGGGAATTCCATTTCATTAAAGGCATGGATTTAAGACATTGATTGTGGGCATCTGGTTGTATATATCTGGCTGTCGTTCCTTGTGTGAGGCATTGGGATTTATATCTGCAGCTGGGCATTGAATTATTTGACAAATAAAAGGTGATTTAGACTCCCCTTTTAGCCACTGAAAATTATAATGGCTGGGCATGAATATTGGAGCAATTTGTGGGTTTGTTAAGAGCCACTACTACTTTGTTTCTGGCATTAATCTTTCAGCACATAACTCAGTGCACTGGAAAAAGCCAATACCTGTTTTGGGACTGGAGTATGGGGATTTAAGGCACCAAACAGAAAGGTGTTAACTTCAGCAGGGGGCATGAGGAATCTTCTAAGGTCAATATTGCATAGAACTGTTTTTGGGAGTCCATTGCAGATTTCCAGATTGCTGGTGCAACGAAGAAACAGTTCTGTTTAAGGTGGGCAAATTTGTATATCAGTTGTACATGTTCCAGCCAGTGAAAGAAGGTCAGAAATAAGTGTTGTTGCCTCTGCATATTTGTAAAAGAAGAATTAATATAATAACCCTTGTTGTTCAAGTCTCATGCATTATAGTTCCAATATAATTTCTCTGCAATGAATGAAGTAAATGTTATGCAGTGCCCTTCATTTCCAAACCATTTCACATGTAGAAAGAACATATTCACAGAAGTCACAGATACTGTTCGATAAATTGTTAGTTCATTAAATATTGGGAGAGTAGAAAACTTTTGGTAAAACTTTAACAAAGGACTCTACACAGATTGTTAATGATCATAAATGTATGACTTTAATAGAACAAATGGATATTAGTTTAGATTCCAAATGATGTTGTAACTCAATACAAAGAAATATATCAAATATTTCTTGTTTATATGACACTGCAGATGTTGACTGCAAAAGTTAAGAGACCAATATGAATAAATATACAACACTTATGCCAATTAAACATATTTTATCTTTAAATTCCAACTAGAAAATGAGATGAAAACAACAGTCTAAGTATGAAAATTAAAATTAGAAACAAGCGAATCAATAGAAGTGTCATGATGAACAAAAACACACCTGAATAACTGCAGGAAGAGGGACTGGAACACCAAGAAAATCATCCTTATTAAAAACCACTGCCTGCATTTTGTAACTGAAATTATTATTTTTTCCTTTAAAAAAAAGAAAGAAAGTAAAGCATAGGCAATTATAGCACTTTTTATGAATTTCACAAAGCAAGTGGAATCAAAGCATTAATGAAAATTTGTCATTGAAGACATAAAGGAAGAAAACAAAAATAACAATTAGATCTGTAGTGAAATGTTAAGCCAATATATACAGTTCAAATGTCTTTTTAGAGCAAAAAGAAAATTGTAATTAAGACTTCCGTTTCTCTACATTCTCAAAATTAATAATTAGATCTGTAGTGAAATGTTAAGCCAATATATACCTGAGTTCAAATGTCTTTTTAGAGCAAAAAGAAAATTGTAATTAAGGCTTTCATTTCTCCACATTCTCAAAAGTAGCCAAGCCTTGCCATTGGCTACAGTTATTAATACATTGTTATATTATTGCCTTTATGAGCATTGACATTTAACTCGAAATAAATACTTGTGCATAAGATGGAAAAAGAAGAATAAAACCCCATCGAAAGAAAATGACATGGGAGCACTTGTACCAAGTAATTAAAATAAGAAATTAAAAACATCAAAGTTACACAACATACAATTTTGCACAAGAATGTTCCAAAAATATATAAACAAATAATTATCATCCAAGGTTAGAATAATTGTTCACAGTTTCAAGCATGTAAAATATGTCAAAAGAAAACCTAAACCTCCTTTTTCTCATTCTTTAATTCTCATCTCCTTCATTCTTTCTCAATTTTATTTTATAAAATCTTCATTTAAAATCTTCAATGGAATAAAGCTAAAACCCCTAGGTTACCTTCTTTTTGGTTATTGAAATTTCCTTGCATTTTGCTTACATTATTTTTTGCTTTTTCTATTTCGGATTTTGTTCTTTGATTTTTTACTTAACAATACTCCATTTTTACCCCTCTAAATGTAGATGTTGAGGTTTTGAAATATCATGGCCGTAAAAAAGACACTTATTGGAAGCACAGTAATCAGACTGCAATCAAATGGTAGATTTTATTTGCAAGTACTGTTAAATAAAGTTTCTAAAAGGTACTAAATGCACCAAAAACCAAATTTTCCAAGACCCAGTAAAGACTGTCTAAAAGCATAGCAATCTGAGTGTGATTCAAGTGCAGTACTTTTTTCAAGTATAGACAAGCAAAGTCTCTAGGATGAGACATTGATCGGGTCAAAAACCACCTCACCCACAAACTCAAAACATGATGTTGCAGTGTGTAAAAATTTGGTCTAGTTTTTATAAGGTATATGAAAATGGAAATAGAGAACTTTTACAAAGTAAAAAAGGGGTGAGGTTAAACTAAAGATGTGTACCTCTTTTGTTCCTTCACTTATGCATAAATTAAGCTTTGGTAGTGTTGGGCCTAGACCTTGTAATTTGGGGTATTGATTTATGAGTCATGACACATAACAGCCCTACTTCCCAACCATTTCGAGAAGTGTGGGTTATAATTAATGAGAAAAACAAAAAAAATGATATAAAGGAGTGTGGAGGGCAACATCTTTTTATGAAAATCACTTTAATGTGACCCTTTAATATTTTTCATTTTTTGTCTTATCTTTTTCCATAAAATTTTAATTTTGTATTGATTAATTACACTTCTTCACCAATAACAGGGACTATTGTCCCCTAACTGTTACATTAAGTTTGATAAAGACGTTACATTGAGATCAAAAAATAAAAATTCAGCCATTAGCCCAGCTGGAACAAAACTATCCAACAATTCCTAACCACTAAGCCCATTAGAGACAAAATAGCGGGGAACAAACAACCACCCTAGACAAAGTTCTACCAACCTAGAGAAAAACAAAAGAAACAAACAGTAAACAAAAGAGAAAGGCTCATGGCTCCAATTATTTGACAAGCACCATCTATTCCACCAAGGAATTCGATAGCCATTTGCATCATTGCTCCATCCAACAGCCTAGCAATCCCCTTCAATAAAAAGCTTAGTTTAGGTGTTTAATTGGTTAATTTAGTTAGAGGGATTCAAATTTGTGAGAAAGGTGGGGGTGTCAGATAGTACACTCTAGTGTTCTCCTAGTGGAATTTTTTGGTCTATTTCTTGTGTAGAGCACACGACTATATTGAGGAGGGGGGGGGGTGTGTGAATCGGTATAATAATGAATTTGCCAATTTAAAACTTTTATCCAAACAATTAACTTGAAATGCTGAACTAAACAATTATGCACATGAACACAAGAACACAATGATTTACATGGAAACCTAATGCCGGAGAAAACCACATCAATAACTTGATTTTATATAAACTTGTCCTTTTAGAATGATTTGCAGGTTCCAACCTACGAGAGGCTACGACCTCTATGTTTATGAGCACCAACTCAAAGGAAGCTCTAACTCCCACACTTCACAGGCTTTGACCTACAGGAAGCTCCTACTCCCACACTTCGCAAGCTTCAACCTATTGAAAGCTCCTACTCACACTGCTGATGAAATTCCGAAATCCAACCTTTATATAGTTACTCAACCTGATGATGGATGCAATTACTTCATGCTCATTTTACTTTGCTATATAATCTTTTCTTAAATACTTTTCCTCACACTTTCTTTAATTTATTCTCATATACATATCAGATTGGAAATCTGAATACACATGCGTGTGCACACACACACACACATATCATTCTTTTATTCACTTCTATTACATTATTCTTTTCATTACTTACATTCACATCTTTTCTCTCACTTCACACTTATGCCCTTTCTTATCTTTCCACTTCAATTGCTGACCTGCTTCTCATATACTACTTTTTTATTTTCAATCTTTATTTTTCATGCACCTCAGCCTTTTTCTCATGCTCGTCTTTGCTTTTAAAATAATGCACTCTTTATTTATACCTTTTTCTTTCCTTTAAAAGACGTTGCTTGGCACAAAGAGATGTCTCATACCTTTTATTATAATTATAATTTTATTAGCACTTTAATATTTTTAATTTATAATAATGCCTCTTTAATTTATGAATCATCATTCCTAATTATCGAGCTTTAAGATTGTTGATTATACCGAAGGAAACTTCAACGCATATTGTTGGGTATCATCATTTTTTGCCATATTATTATAAATTGTCAATATTATACACTCATCACATCCACTTCTTCCTTTGAAATCTTTGTGATGATGGTACTATTGTTGTGTTACATTTTGATGCAAACATTTATTTCACCACTGTTGTATATGAGGTAGTACGTGTGCTTTAGAATTGTCTACGTTGCGGGCTCCAGGAGATAAATGTATTTGTTTTTATCAAACTCTTGACTCCTCTTGACACATTTGACACTATCTCTGCAGTCTGCCTGAAGAATTGTATCTGGCAATAGTATCTTCATTCCCGTTTTTTTATAATTCTATGACTCACGTCCTAGTTTCTGAACAATATTGAGCCTTTGATTTACACGGTAATCTTCAGATGTTTCGTCTACGGTGGCACTTATTACTGTAAACATGTTTTGTAAACTTATCTCTGTCATATAAGATACCGCCTTCATCGTTATATATATATATATATATCATTTTAGCTTTAGTATCTGTGGTTCAATATCATATTGCGATAGTCTTTGATGCCAAACTGCACATATCCTTTAATGTGAGTAGGTTTACAGGCTGTGTGAGCATGTCTCTTATCATTGTTTCTTTCAACATTGTTGTATGTTCAAATAATCATTGTTCTATTACCAGCAGCTATTTTACTCTATGTTACACATCCTGTAATCTCCAACTGATGACTTACAAGGGCCAGTGATCTTATTTGTGTTTGGTCTTTACATAGATATTAATCGTGTCTGGTCTTGCACTCCTTTTTTGCTGTATTCATTTCTAGATTTTGAATTCATCAAGACTTCATATGATATTAGTATACGCACAAGACGAAAACCATAAAAAACCTGAATTATAAAAACTCCTTTGTATCTTTCGTTTCTATTCTTTATTGCCACTGATTTGTGTCTAGAGACTCGTGCCGACATGTAAGAGGGATTTCTTCCATACTCTTCCAAATGCATCTCTGACGACATTTCCAGAATTTAAAACATTGCGGGCTTCTTTTAGCTTGATAATGAAATTACTTGCCCCTGCCATCAATAGATATATGCGATGTTTATTTACACATTAGGCTATGTCAATCAACGATATTCCTTCAGTCGCTTCATGTATTTGTTTACACCTTGCATAACACATTATTTTGCTAATTGGGTGTATTACTCCTCAAGCTACTCCTGATTCATTTGCGTAGAGTCTTCTTATATTAACCTCATTGTTTATATGTATAGATTTTCTTCAGCTCAATAGATTTGATTGTGTTTAGATGCAAAGAAACTATCTTCAATTCTTTATGTTGCTTGTCTTCAACTAATTCTCTATTTGTTTTTGCAAACTCTCGTATCTTCAACATGGTATAGGAATAGATATATCTGAAGTTAACATTGTGATAGATACTCTTCTCTTTTCAATCTAAACAAACTATGTGTTTCCTCCTTGTAATGGCACAATTATTCATAATTGATTATGTTATTTTGATATCATAGCATACCAATATGTAGCACTATTTTGTTTTGTACACACTCTACTAGACATACTTTTATGTTGCTCTCTGCTCTACAGGTTTGACTTCTATTTCTTCATTTATTCATACTGTGATTGTTATTATTGTCTTCATATTTTCTATCAATGACAACCACTACTTCCATCAATTTTCTTGATTGGCTTTGACATCAATGACAATATTTCCATCAATCTCCCCCTTTGTCATTGATGGCAATATCAGATCTTTTGACTCTTGTCCTTTCAATCTCTCTCCCCCTTTGACATCAATGGCAAAGGGATAACTAATAGAGCTCGTCATCATATGCTCCCCCTATGAAACTTCTCTCGTAGTCCCCTTAACAAGGATTCTTCAATGATTGTATCTGCTCTAGCCTTTCCATTAATGTATCCGCTTCTTTGAAGATCTCTATTACAAACTTTGACATCAATGCAATCATCTTTCTGACTAACATCAATTTGTCTCGAACCAACTTACTCTTTTTCTCTGAGGGTTTAATGAGTGCTTTCATTTGTATCTCCCACAAACTCATGTATCTCCTCTTAAACTAAGAGGTGTGTGAATTGAAGGTAGTACTTGCACTTACTTCTCCTTCTTTAGTTATCTTTTTATTCCAAACTTTTACAATTTTCCTTTTAGGATCATCTTTGGCTTCCTATCTTTCATCGTCTCTATCAAGCCTGCAATTTTTTGATATATGCCCATAGTTATTGCATTTATAACATACAACGTTATGGTTCAAATATAAATCATAATTTTTGTCTCCATCCGAGAGAATTTCTTATTTGAGTTCTACATTCTCTTGCCCTATGACCAAAATAGTTGCATAAGTAACAATATCCACAGAAGCTAGGTTTATATCCTTGCTTTTTGTAATCCTTTTTAAGTTCAATCCTTTAAATTTTGTTGATGAACCTGCCATACTACTTCCTTGCTTGACAAAGCCTTTCAATGTATAATCTTGATTTCTTACTTCTCCTTCATAACCTACTCCAATCTTGCTTGGACGGTCTTTGACTATCAATAATTTTTGTTAGAATATCGGAGCTCTTTTCAAACTTGAGAAGGTTTTTCATTTTGATGTTACCCTCCTCTAGATCCTTGCTCAGTTTTTCAATTTCCTATGCATTCTCAACTTGTTTGAATTCTTCTAGTTGGGTCTTTAATTCTTTAATCTGCATCTTGTACTTAGTGACTTTCTCTTTCAATTTGGTATTTTGTTTGTATGCATAATGTAACTCTTCCAAGACCTCAACATCTTCTTCATTGGTTGAAAGATTCCCAATTCCGGTGACCATAGAAATTACCTTTTGTTTCAAAATTTGAATCTACGACTAGCGTTTGTTACCACTAAATGATCTTAGCTGAACTCTTATTTCTTTTTTGTTTTCCTTGTTTTTTCAGTTTTTTGGGTTTCTCCAAAATAAAATAATTGCATAACAAATAGAAAGTAAATAGCACTTAAGAAATGTAAACATATGCTGCAAATTTTATCATTACTGAATTTTGAAATAGTACATACCCGAACCAACTAGCAACCTGATATATTAACTTCAAAGAGATCACTGCGAATATACAATACTATTTTAAATAGGGATCAACACCAGCTACAAGGAGATGCTCTGAGAATGATTCAACCCTAAAGAAATTGCTACAATGAACCATCCAATGCCAAAGGGAAGCTATGGCATCCGATGATGAAGAAAAGACCTTCTCCAACCCTCACGTGAGCTGCTGCAATGAAATGCCTATTACCAAAAGCTGGCCGCCCAGCTGCAAGTGCCCAACTCCACTCAAATAATAATGCCAAGATAAATCGACCACCTCCTCTGTCAATATGAATGCAATGAAATATAACTCCAATCACAAAAACCTGCTGAGGTTTGCGTCCCAACAGTCCAGACTTGAGGGCTCCATCCCAAGCCACAAAATCGCCCTTCCAGAGCAATTTCACAATTCATAAGTTTCAAAAATGCCAAAAGATAATGAACAATTGGGTCCTCATCTCCTTATAACTCCTCCCAAGTGCAAATCAAACCCTAAATGAGAATTACACTTTGCACTTTATAATAAAAAAACATTTTCACAAATAAAGGCGTCTAGGCTATAGGAAAAACATTACTTTTTTAAAATGTCATAACTCATAGCACCAAAAAGTCTCTAGATAGTGAAAATAGTTTGTAATAATTCAAGACCTTTCCAATGAGCTATAACACAAGGGCACATATGATCAAACGAAGCCATATTCCCCTTATTACTCCGAAATGGCTATATAAATAGCCTAATTATAAATTATTTAAATGCTAACTTAGGAAATATTTAAATATATTAAAATATTCCCCATTTTGCCTCTAAAACCCCAAACCAACCAAGTAAACATGAAATTGACCATGTCACCTATTTGTGATTGATACCGAATGAGATGGATCAACTGACAATCCCTTCCCTATAATCTAGGGATGCTCCTAAAAACTAGGGAACACACCCTGTCATCCTAAACTGAAACAATGGAATGGTACCGTAGAACCTCACATCTGGAAACTACCACATCCTCCTAAAATATAGGGATGCCCCCTAAAATCAATGAACTGCACCCAACTGGCTCCCAACTTCTTGTAAAGTCAAGCCTGGTCACTGAATATCCTGTATGAGTCTCTATCCACAACTGCTAGCCTACGAGACCCCCATGATAGGCTAACTCACATAACTCTACTCGTTAGACTAAAAAGGAGACATGACAATCCTCCCTTCTCAGAGATGCTTGCCCACAAGCAACTGCAATGCTGGGTGCTGCAAATGGATTTACCCTTCCAAGTGGTATCCTCTATGGGTAGACCTCTTCATCATACCAAATACTCCCGAATCACCCTATTGCTTAGTCGTTGTTCACCTCAAGAATCTCCTCAAGAACCAAAGTCGGCTTGCCTTCCTCATCCAAGGGAGGTAAATTGGGTGATGCTATAATATGTTGCCCCAATGCCTTCTTCAGGCATGATACATGGAACACATTATGAATCCTACTATCATGCGGTAACTCAACCTCATAAGAAACCTCTCCAACTCACTTGAGAACTCTGTAAGGTTCATAAAAACGAGGTTTGAACTTCTCAGCTCCTCCCCCTTTAAGGGTGCTCTATCAGTAGGGTTGTAAGCATAGGAAAACCATGTCATCCACCTCAAATACTCTCTCAGTCCTATGCTGATCAGCATACATCTTTTGGTGATTCTGTGCATGCGATAAATTCTCCTTGAAAGAACTCATGATATCCTGGTTCTCCTATAACCAATCCTATACCAAAAGAATTTTGTTGTCACTCAAAGCCAGATCAACAAAAGATAATGCATCCTAGCCATATGGAGACTATATCAATGGACATGTGGTGTGTAGTATTATAACAATACTCGCCTAGCGACAACCAACGCACCCATGCCTTCTGCTGCCTCGACACATAGTTACACAGATACCCCTCAATCCACTTATTAACTATCTTTTTCTGCCCATCCGTTTGAGGGTGGTAGCTGGTACTGGGTGTCAACTCTATGCCCGTGAGCCTGAAAAGTCCTTGCCAAAAGGAACTCAAGAATCTGTTGTCCTTGTCACTCACTATGGTCTTAAGGGGACCATGGAGTCTAAACACCTCCCTAAAAAATAGCTCAACTACCTGGGATGCTGTGAAATCAATTGCAATCGGAAAGAAGTGGGCATATTTAGTCAACTTGTCCACCACAATGTAAATACAATCCTTCCCCTGCACTCGAGGAAGACCTATAATAAAGTCCATAGAAATTCTCATCCACTTCTCTTCCGATATAGGCAAGGGCTGCAACAAACTAGCTGGGAAAGTATGCTCTGTCTTGTTCTACTGGCAAGTCATGCATTCACAAACATGGCGTAAAACATTATCCTTGAGACCCTTCAAAGAGAATCTCTTGCATACTACTCTAGATGTCTTACCATAACTGGGATGCCCTGGTTATGGAGGATCATGGAGAACATGCAAAATCTATCCCTTTGACTATGATTCAGGAACAAGGTATACTATATTTTTGTTATAGATGACATCATTAATCACCCTGTATTTATTATCCTATACCAGTCCATCTATGATCTCACAACCATGCTGATTTTTGGAATAGTGAACTAAAAGTTGAGCCTTCCAATATGCTCAAATCTCACTCAATGAACATAGGGCAGGAAGTGAAGGTTTCCTAGAAAGTGACCAACAATAGTATTCTTCTTCCCCTTTATAAATTCTATGTCAAAATCATAGGCTTGAATTTTGCTTACCCACTTTTGTTGACGATCATTGAGCTCTTTTTTATCAAGGAAATATTTCAGACTATTGTTGTCAGTTCTTACCACGAATTTGCTGCCAACAAGATACTGTCTGAATTTGACTAATGCATGCATAATAGCCAACATTTCCTTATCATAAGTAGAATAAAACCTCTCATTATCACGCAACTTCTTACTCTTCGAGGCAATGGGATGTTTGTTCTACACCAAAGCAACCCCTCTACCCTCACCTAAAGCATCACACTCAAGTACAAAAGGCTGCGAGAAATCAATGAGTGCTAAACCGAACATGTGCTCATAACCTCATTGAGTCTGTTAAAGACTCCCTATGCCTACTTAGTCCATCTGAAGGCTCCCTTCTTCGTGAGATCTGTCAAGGGTGCTACTAACTGAGAGAATCCGCTCATGAACCTCGAATAATATGCACATAAGCCAAGGAATCCGCATAACTTGGTAATGTTCTTGGGATTGGGCCAATCCCAAATGGCCTGGATTTTGTCCTCATGCACCTTCACTCCATCAGTACTGATTACATGGCCCAAATATAAAATCTCACTGAGTCGAAACTCACATTTGGATAGCTTAGCAAATAGAGACTAACTTTCCATGATGCTTAGTACCTCCTCTAGGTGTCTGAGATGATCCTCCCAAGTACAACTATAAATCAAGATATCATCAAAAAATACTAGAACCGATTTCCTCAATTGCTTGTTGAAGATATGGTTCATACAAGACTGGAAAGTGGCCAGTGCATTTGTGAGACCAAAAGGCATCACCAAGAACTCATAATGCCCATAGTGACAATGGAATGCAATCTTATGTATGTCCTTATCCCACACACATATCTGATGATAGCCTGAACAAAGATCAATCTTAGAGAAGTAGATAGCTCCATGAAGCTCATCCAACAACTCATCAATACGTGTAATGGGATATCTATTTTTAATCATCTTCTTGTTCAAGGCCCTCTAATCTATACACATCTGCAAAGTCCCATCCTTCTTCTTAACCAGTACCATAGAAGAAGCAAAAGGACTAGAGCTAGGGCGAATGAACCCCGTGTCTAACAACTCATGAACAGTCTTCTCAATCTCATCATTGTATGCTCTAGGATGATGATATGGAGTGGTGATTACTGGCTTAGCTTCATCCTCCATCTCTATCCCATACTTAAATCCTCTACAAGAGATACACCCGGGGGTATATCACCAAACACCCGACCATGCCGATCCATCACTGACTGTATATCTACATGAAATGCCCTGCTATCCTGAGGTGTAGGTGTCTTGGACTTCACATAACAATGTGTAGCCCAAATCACGTCATCATAATGATAGTCTCCATCCTACAAGAAGACACCTCCCTAGGTCCACCATCCAATGCTGCCCTCAAGATAGTCTTCTTCCCTCTAGAAAGGAACTCTAATTGCATGCGGCGGTGGTCAATAATTTACCGTCCAATACCTTGTAACCACTGCAAGCCCAAAACCACATCATAATTCTCAAGTGAGAGTACATAGAAATAATCTATCAAGGTATAATCCCCCATCTGAATGCTAAGTTGAGGAATCCTCCTAGTACAACCCAATAATGCGCCATCTGCAACCTTCACCCCAAAACCAACAAACACCTCATAGTGCAAGCCATGGCTATCCACTAAATTCTAATCAATAAAATTATGTCTAGCGCCTGTGTCTACCAAGCTCATAATCCGTTGGCCATGAAGTGTTCCTTTCAAACGAAATGCATGAAATCTAAGATAACTAGATAGAGTAGCCATAGTCACCTTAACTGACACCAAGGGCTCAAAAGTGTCTAACTCCAATTATGGATGCTCCCGCTCAATCTCCTCCAAACTATCCTTAGTATCAGTGCCAGGAATCTCCTCATCCCCCATCTCGGATGTCACCTCAATCAAATGAACTTTGTCTTTACCAAGGCAACAGTGTTCGGGCTCCTACGACTCCTTAGAGGAGAAGCACAGCTTCCTCCTCAAATCATTCCTCATCTCCTGGCCCATTCTGGGGGGTCTAGTTGATGGTCCACCTCTATTCTGTGAGGTATTGGCCTTCTGTGGAAGTCGTGAGTCTTTGAATGGCTTCTTATCTATCTGATAAGAAGTATGGGTGGTGTCCAGTCTCAATATTGCATCAATGGCGTCCTTGAGAGTCGTCGGCTTGAAAGCACATACCAATCCCTTAAGCCTATCCTACAATCCCTCAATAAATAACATCACACTTTGCCTTTGAGGCATATCAGGTACCATAACTGCAATACGTTGGAACTCATTAACATACGCCTCTACATGTCCAATCTGTCTAAGATGCGCTAGCTCCCTATAGTAGAGTTTTGTGTCCTTATGGTGAAATCGGGTAATGAGACACTCAGTGAACTCTACATAGGAGTGAACCATGGTGTGATCCTGGGTGACAAATCCATGGTGCCACCAGTCATAGGCAACCCCATCAAAATGCAAGACTACAAACTGAATAGCATCACACTCAGGCATGGGCCTCAAAGATAGATATATATCCAACTTGTGCATTCAAGCTCGTGCACTTGTACCACTAGTACCATCATATGTAGCCAATGTGATCTTCCCAGTAGCTCTACTAAGGTCATTGTTCTATTGTGGCCTATGGCCCCTGTCTCCTCTAGACCTGGCAACATCTCTCCATTGTGCACAATACTAGGGAAGAGGAAAAGCGTCCTTAACCTCCGGAGGTAGGGTTCTCTACTCGTCCATGGCTACCAAACTGAATCTTGGAATCCCACTTCGGGTGGCTCTATCTATGTCGGCTGCTCACCTGATACAAACCACAGAAGTAGGGGTCTATCCCTAATTGGTGTATGGGGGTGTGCCAATCTATTGGAATGAAGGGAGCTCCCAACTAATGTGTGGGATTTATGACTATGCTAACTTCTTATGACCGAAACTGATCTGCTCCACCCCTGTCTCTCATGCTTGCCTCCCTGTCTATCCAACTCCATCCATTCCAAGGTATTTGTAACCTTTCCAAGGTCTGAACTATTCTGGGTTGTGTAGTGATGAGAGTTCGCATCATCTCCCTCACTTCCTCCTCCGTTTGGTTTTGTTGGCACCTCTCTGTTCATCTGCCATAATAGTTTCTTGTTCAATTCCAAACCCTTGCTCGAGTTGAGCTCTCCTGCGTGCGTAAAATTTGTTTATCTCAGCTCTACCCGGATGCATAGAAGTGTCAATAAAATTCACAAGCTAGCAAGATCAAGGCTCAAATACCACTGAAAGATTCCCAATTCCAGTGACCGTAGAAATTACCTTTTGTTTCAAAATCTGAATCTATGACTAGCATTTGTTACTACTGAATGATCTTAGCTGAATTCTGATTTCTTTTTTCTTTTCCTTGTTTTTTCAATTTTTTGGGGTTTTTCGGAAATAAAATAATTGCATAACAAATAGGAAATAAATAGCACTTAAGAAATGTAAACACATGCTGCAAATTTTATCATCACTGAATTCTAAAATAGTACATACCCGAACCAACCAGCAACCTGATTTATTAACTTCAAAGAGATCACTGCGAATATACAATACTGTCTTAAATAGGGATCAACACTAGCTACAAGGAGATGCTTTGAGAATGATTACACCCTAAAGAAATTACTGCAATGAACCGTCCAATGCCAAAGGGAAGCTATGGTATCCAATGATGAAGAAAAGACCTTCTCCAACCCCCACATGAGCTGTTGTAATGAAATGCCTGTTGCCAAAAGTTGGATGCTCAACTGCAAGTGCCCTACTCCACTCAAATGATAATGCCAAAATAAGTCGACCACCCCTCTGTCAGTCTGAATGCAATGAAATACAACTCCAATCACCAAGAGCTGCTAAGGTTTGCGTCCCAATAGTCCAAACCTGAGGGTTTCATCCCAAGCCACAAAATCGCCCTTCCAGAGCAATTTCACAATTCATAAGTTTCAAAAATGCCAAAAGATAATGAACAATTAGGTCTTCATCTCCTTATAACTCCTCCCAAGTGCAAATCAAACCCTAAATGAGAATTACACTTTGCACTTTATAATAAAATAACATTTTCACAAATAAAGGCGTCCAGGCTATAGGAAAAACATTACTTTATTAAAATGTCATAACTCAGCACCAAAAAGTCTCCGAATAGTGAAAATAGTTTATAATAATTCAAGACATTTCCAACGAGCTATAACACAAGGGCACATTGAATCAAACGAAGCCATATTCCCCTTATTACTCCAAAATGGCTATATAAATAGCCTTATTATAAATTATTTAAATGCTAACATAGGAAATATTTAAATATATTAAAATATTCCCCATTTTGCCTTTGAAAGCCCAAACCAACCAAATAAACGTGAAACTGACCATGTCACCTATCTATGATTAATACCAGATGAGATGGGTCAACTGGCAGTCCCTTCCCTATAATCTAGGGATGCTCCTAGAAACTAGGGACACACCCTGTCATCCTGAAACTGAAACCATGGAATGGTCCCATGGAACCTCACATTTGGAAACTACCACATCCTCCTAAAATGTAGGGATACCCCCTAAAATCAAGGAACTGCGCCCAACCGACTCCCAACTGCCTATAAAGTCAACCCCGGTCACTGAATATCCTGTATGAGTCTCTATCCATAACTAGTAGCCTATGGAACCCCATTATAGGCTAACTCACATAACTCTGCTAGTCAAATTAAAGAGAGGACATGACATCGGTAGATGACCCATCAATTTCTTCATCTTCACAACTTGCCTTGTCAACACCTTCGTCGTCGCTACATGCCTCATTAATATCTCCTTCTTGCTTGCTAGTCATGGCCAAAAATAGTATCTCATCTTCTATATCATCACTTTGGTATTAATCATTGCTCTCTTCAAATGAGCTACTTTCTTTCTTCGAGTATACTTTTTTTGTGCTTGTAAAACTTCTTTTTCTTATGATGGATCTTAACATGCTTCTTATCCTTTTTCTTTCTGTATTTTTCCTCTTCATCCTTACTAAAGACACTATTATTTAGAGGACATTTTGATGCATAATGTCCTAGTCTTCTGCAATTGAAACATTTGAAATTTCCTTTGTTCTTTCCATTCCCCTTTTTCAACTTTCTTTTGAAGTGAGCATTTGATTCACTACTCGAGCTTTCACTTGAAATTTTCTTTTTGCTTTTACCCCTTTTAGATGCCTTGAATGCTATTTCCTTCTTTGGTTCATTGCTTCCAATTCTCATTTCATAAGCGGTAAGAATTCCATGCAATTCATCTTTTGTCAATTATCTAAATCTTTTCTTTCTTCAATTGTAGATATTGTAGAATCTACAAGATTTTCTTTTACTTCCTTACCAAGAGCTTGCATAAAATTGACAACATCATCTACACAATCAAGAAAAGTGGTTATATTCTCATCTTCCTTCATGATGAGACTTTCAAATACTTTCTGATGAGTTTGTAGTTTGGATTTGTTTACATTATTCGTTCCTTCATAGACATTTTTCAACTTGTCCCAAATATCCTTGGCCGATTTATAGTGCATACCTTTTGAGAATATTGATTTGACAAGATTGCACAAAATTGCATGTTTTGCTTTGGCATTGTTTTAACATTTTCTCTTTCCGGTTGTATCTACAACTGATTGTCAAACATCAAAACCAATGGTCATCAGATAAGTTGCCATTTTTATACTTTAGTAGGCATAGTTCATACCATCAAATATTGGCGTTTTGAAAGATTTCGCCCATTGTGCTCTTTTAGATCTACCTACAAGCGCTTAGGCTTTATAGAAGGAACTAGCTCTGATACCAATTGTAGAGCATAAGATTATATTGAGAGGGGGGGTGAATCAGTATAATAATGAATTAGCCAATTTAAAACTTTTATCCAAACAATAAACTTGAAATGCCGAACTAAACACTGAAGCACATGAATACAATAACACAATGATTTACGTGGAAACCCAATGCCAGAGAAAACCACGACAATAACTTGATTTTGTATAAAATTGTTCTTTGATAATGATTTGTAGGTTCCAACCTACTAGAGGCTACGACCTCTATGTTTATGAGCACCAACTCAAAGGAAGCTCCAACTCCCACACTTCACAGGCTCCGACCTACTAGAAGCTCCTACTCCCACACTTCGCAGTATTCGACCTACTAGAATCTCCTACTCCCATTGCTAATGAAAATCAAAAATCCCACCTTTATATAGTTGCTTACTCAACCTGATGATGGAAGCAATTACTTCTTGCTCATTTTACTTTGCTATTTTCTTTTCTCAAATACTTTTCCTCACACTTTCTTTAATTTATTGTCATATCCATATCAGATTGAATATATATCATTCTTTTATTCACTTCTATTATATTATTCTTTTCATTACTTAGATTCACATCTTCTTTTCTCTCACTTCACACTTATGCCCTTTCTTATCTTTCCACTCCAATCACTGACCTGCTTCTCATATACTTTTTATATATATTTTCAAGCTTTATTTTTCATGCATCACAGCCTTTCTCTCCAGCTCATCTTTTCTTTAAAATTAATGCACTCTTTATTTATACCTTTTTCTTTCATTTAAAAGACATGTCTCTTGGCACAAAGAGATGTCTCATACCTTTTATTATAATTATAATTTTATTAGCACCTTAAATATCTTTAGTTTATAACAATGCCTCTATAATTTATGAATCACCGTTCTTGATTATCGGGCTTTAAGATTTTTGTTTATACCGAAGGAAACTTCAACGCACATTGTCGGGTAGCATCTATTTTTGCCATATGTTTATAAATTATCAATATTATACACTCATTGCACCCCCTTATTCTTGACTCGGGAGGGCGATTGCATGGGTCCCATAGACTACTTTACTCTCGTGGACGTCATTAAAATCTATCATATCATATCATATCATATCAACTCTTTGTGATGACGGTACTATTTGCTGTGTTCCTTTTTTATTGAAACATTTAGTTCACCATTGTCGTATATGAGGTAGTACGTGTGCTTTAGAATCATCTATGCCACGGGTTCCAGGAGATAAGTTTATTTGTTTTTATTTAACTCTTGGCTCCTCTTGACACATTTGACGCTATCTCTACAATCTGTCTGAAGAATCGTATGTGCCAACAGTATCTTAATTCCCGTGTTTTTATAATTCTATGACTCACGTCCTGGTTTCTGTACAATATGGGGTCTTTGATTTACACACTAATCATCAGATGATTCGTCTATGGTGGCAGTTATTACCATAAACATGTTTTGTAAACTTATCTCTGTCATATAAGATACTTCCTTCATTGTTGTCTATATATTCATCATTTTAGCTTTAGTATCTGTGGTTCAAAATCATATTGCGAGAGTCTTTGATGCCAAGCTGAACATATCCTTTAATGTGAGTAGGTTTACAAGCTGTATGAGCATGTCTCTTATCATTGTTTCTTTCAACGTTGTTGTATGTTCAAATAATCAATGTTCTATTACCAACAGCTATCGTACTCTGTTACACATCCCATAAACTCCAACTGATGACTTACAAGGGCCGGTGATCTTACTTGTGTCTGGTCTTTAATATAGATATTAATTGTGTCTGGTCTTGCACTCCTTTTTCGCTGCATTCATTTCTAGATTTTGAACTCGTCAAGACTTCATATGATATTAGCATACGCACAAGACAAAAACCATAAAACACCTGCATTATAAAAACTCCTTTGTATCTTTTGTTTCTATTCTTTATTGCCACCGATTTGTGTCCAGAGATGCGTGCCACTACGTAAGAGGGATTTCTGCTGTACTCCGACAACATCTCCAGAATTTAAAACACTGCAAGCTTCTTGAAGTTTGATAATGAAATTACTTGCTCTTGCCATCAATAGATATATGCGATGTCTATTTACACATCAGGATATGTCAGTCAAAGATATTCCTTCAGTCGCTTCATGTATTTGTTTACACCTTGCGTAACACATCATTTTGCTGACTGGGTGTATTACTCCTCAAGCTACTCCCAATTCATTAGGGTAGAATGTTCTTATATTAACCTCACTGTTTATATATATAGATTTTGTTTGGCTCAAATAGATTCGATTGTGTTTAGATTCAAAGAAAGTCTTGAACTAATTCTCTGTTTGTTTCTGCAAACTCTCTTATCTTCAATGTGGTATAGGAATAGATATATCTGGAGTTAACGTTGTAATAGATACTCCTCTTTTCAATCTGAACAAACTACTTATTTTTCCTTCTTCCTGTATTGGCAACAATTATTCAGAATTGATTATGCCTTATTCTGATATCATAGCATACCAATATGTAGCACTATTTTGTTCTGTACGCACTCTACCAAACATACTTTTATGTTGCCCTCTGCTGCACAGGTTTGACTTCTATTTCTTCATATATTCATATTGTGATTGTTATTATTGTCTTCATATTTTCCATCAATGACAACCACTACTTCCATCAATTTTCTTGATTGGCTTTGACATCAATGACAATATTTCCATCATCTTGGATATCTCTCTGTGAGGTGCCCATGAATTAGAGATTGTTCCTAATAGCTTTATCTTTTGAAAAGAATTTGTCCTAAATTTGGATGGAGTCATGGTTGTGTTTTGAGTTTCTAAGTCTTTCAATTACAACATTTTACTCACACTTAATTGGTCCAAATTTTTTGGAAGTTTTCAAATTGAAGTGGGAACTAGCAAAATTCATAAACTTTCATTGTCACCATGATTTTCCAAACCCTTTATAGTTTTTGTCGGTTGTAAGCCAAAACAAAAAATTGAAAAGGAAAGAAAAACATCATCAAAAGAAACAAAAAGAAAGAATGAAAAATGAAAAAAGAAAAGAATGAAAAATAAGAAAACTGAAGTGATTTGACTCTGGGTGTGCAAATATCTTTACCGGTGCTACTACATCAAAAACACTTAGAGCTATATTCATGGTGGACCACAATGACAACATTGTCAGGGCTATGGACGTCTAACTGACAGCAAGGCTCTATCTAGGATGCTTTTTAAGTAAGGATATTAGAATAGATAAGTCCAGCAGATCCGAGAGGCCTTCTAGGTTCTTGTTGAGCAGGAAATGAATCCCTTGTACACACAGGCAATCTACTGTAATAAGCCTTTAATTCTTCCTTTCCTGTACTTTAGATCTTTTTTCTAAAATTATGTTCTTAACACAAATCTACATGCACATGCCTCCACAAATTTTCCATGAATTCTTTTGCTATATGCTGAGAAATCTGCATTTAGTTGGACTGATTTTTCATTTCTGCTCTTGACAAATTACACTTTAAACGGTCCATCTTTGATTCAGATATTCTGGCTTACGTTTGAATGATACATCTTTTAGTTATTACACACTTTAACTTGCAAAATATGTTAAAGTCATATTGCATTTATTCCACTTATGCTACCCCTCCAAAACTACAAATTCTCCTTTCAGATCTGCTAGTTTATCTACCGTGTAAAGAGAAAGTTATCACTCCATATTTGCTTCTCTCTTATGCTCTAGGTCTGTTTTTGACATAGTTTTGAGTTTGTATGATTTTCTATTATTTTGACACACTTCTCTCCACATTCCTCAACCTCTTTTTATTCTTTCTCCAAGGGAGGCGGCTTCATGAATGGATATATCTCTCTCCAAGGGGCAGTAAATTCCAATTTATATGCACCTTTTCATATTCAAAAACTGAGCACTCCATTAGGGAGGTCAGCCCTTAGAAAATATAATTGTGGGTGCCAATAGGGGATCGGCCAGCATATAAAACACGAGTCAGCACTTATTATCAATATTAGTTTTTTTATGAGTTTTGGTTATGTTTATGTATTTAAGTTGACTTGACATTAAATATACAACATTAACATTTTCCCTAAATTAACTATGTTGTAAAGATTATTGAAGTTCGATGAGTTTGGTTGAATTTTTTCACCAAGTAAAAAATCAGCTAGCCTACCTTTTTATCCACTCAGTGCAACATATTGAAACCTGATTTGTAAAAACCATATACATTCAATGTTTAATTCACCAACAAAAATCTTCTCCATAAATAAACAAGTTAGTTGATTGCATGACTCAAAGTGTGCTAAGAAATGAGTTAGCTAGCTGCTCTAAGAAATGTGAACTATGCATAAAAAACATTAAAGAACTATAAAACTACATGGAAAACAAATCCAATCACAAAAGATGCATGCCATTCAGACACCAAATGAGGGTAAACTCCAAAAGAGTAAGGCCTTGCAATCTCTTGCCATCTATATAAAGCCCCTATGTTGAAAAATATAGTGTGGTGGTTCTTAAATGTTTTGAGAAGCAGTTAACATTCATTTGGTCACATACAATTGCATTCATTCTGCTTACGTTCCAGTGTCAAATAACTACAAGAATATAGTCATACTATTTATCAAATGCCATCACAAGTTAAAACAAAATAAATGAACACCATTAATACACATCATAATTGATCTTATATTATAAACCTGTGAATTCCTCTTCCAACATATGATGGAATCACTTCAAAGCCTTTGGTAATGGTCATATCTAGTTTTTGTGGCATCTACCATTATATCCTAATCAACATTCTATATCATAGAGAATGTAAAAAGGAAGTACCATGGTATGAGCATCTGATACCCCACAGGCAATCTGTGGTTTTATAATTGCTGGAAGGAATAATTGTGCTTGATCAATTCTTTCCAGTAAATCTGGTTCATCAAAGCTTGAGATCTGCAAGATTTTGCAAATGTGGTAAGCTAAGAAAATGTTTTAGAATGTAATAAGAAAGCTTATTTCTTATCAATTTAAGCATAATTCGTGTTATAGACTGGTTCTATGCTCATAATTAAACTGTCAGAACGGAAATTCAAATAAGGTTTTCATGGTAACTGATATGGCATACTAAAGACCAAAATATAAAAATTATATTACAAGATGAATCAAAATTACAATGTTTCCAATGGCTGATAAACCGAAACATCATTTTCAAGACCAATTTCAGTGGAACATAAAAATTGCCTGATAACAAACTCATTATAAAGATATTAACAAAGCAGCTTTTTAATGTAACTTTCCAGAGCTACACATACTTCATGTTTGATGTAGCTTATGATATGCAATATGTTATAATACATAAAGCAATAAGTTATAATACATAAAGTGGTTACATATGTTCAATTCAATTTCAAACTATTTCAAAACCTTATATTTTGGTTTCCTAATTCCTGATTGCATTTTAAATTTTATCTAATAAATCCTCAGTGACAACTTTGTATTCAAAATGTCCAAGATGTGGGATCCATCAAGATTAGCCACAGATGGATAGTAACCATTTTCCGCTAGCAGTGCAATTTGCCAGGCAATCATAACTGAAGTTGGTTTCATGGTGGGTTGGGATTTTACAACAGTATCATTATCAAGCATTTACTCTACAATGGGAGTATCTTTGTAATGTCCTCTTTTATGATATCTTGGGATTTTGGGACAATTATCTTGAATTATTTATACTTATGATGAATTACAATATCTGATACCACTATTAACTTATTTAATTGATATTGTAGAGATAATGATATTTTATTTCAAGAATGATGACTAATATCAATACCATTGATGTCTCTGATTCAGACAATTAAATGTATGCTTAAGTGAATTGTTCTTATAGATAACGGTATAATTTCTCCTATATATGATATAACAACTTGGATATGCAAGTTGATACTGTTATATAATCACTTATAGCAATAGAATAGCAATAGAATTTCTATGTCTGTTGTACTCAGGGTTACGGGGGGACTCATCTCCCCTCCCCCCCTTAGCGATGCGTCTCAGAGATGGAGATGCATCTTAGAGACTTTTTGCATCTCCGGAGACCTCAAAAAAGGACTGAGAGTCTTTAAATATAAAAAGTTAAGTCTCCTTTGAGTCTCCCAATTAAAAAATAAATTTAGAATATAATTAAATTATTTTGTGTAGTTTGGCACTCATTTTTATGTTTTCTAATGCAAAACTAATGGCAATTTAAATGATTTAATCGTTTAAGTCATTTTATTATTATTTAATAACTTTAAAAACATTACAAACATTTTCATTTTATTCCAGAATCCAAGCCAAGCAGCGATCATCAAAAATATTTTATTTTAATAATTTAAAGAACATTAGAAATATTTTATTTTATAAACATCATTCTTTATTTTTATTTTTATTATCAACTATACCAATGACGACAAAAATTTGTGGCTCACAACCTTGCTGAGTAGATGATAGTGTCACCATCATACTAGATGATAGATAGATTTCAGAATTTTGTTTATAGTTCTAAGTTTTTTGTTTGCATGTCAGCAATTTAGCATCAAACTATGTATTTTTTTAAATTAAAATTTGAATATGCGGTGATAATCTCAGCGATTAATAATCTGATATGATTATGATCATATGCAATATTCAAAAATCAGATATGACTATGACATGTAATGTGAGTTTTGAACTATTTGACTCTATATTAATAATGTCACTACTATTACTATTAGTATTTACCTGTCTTTCAGTTTTACGGTTTTACTATTTTGTACTTAGTATTAGACTCTTTAAACTACTAAAAGAAATTGTCGTATCCAAGTACCCCCATCTCCTATTTTTTAAAAAGAGTCATACTAGTACCAATACCAGTAGCGGAGACCTCCCAGTCTCCCAATAACTTTGGTTATAATCCTTTAATGTATGCAATTAGAGATACAATAATATCACTTATTGTGATAGGTTTTCTGTCTCAGATATGATCCTTCAATTTATGCAATGTCTACTATAGTGATTCTTTCTCTAAAAAGCGATTTTATTTACCTAGGCAGCTCCCCCAGCCCAAAATCTATAATTTTACCATTTTTAGAAAATAAACAAACTAAACTGTTGTAAAAGCCTGCAAGGTGCTCTACTACAAATTATCTCAAACACCCTTTTAATTTTAAAAAAACCCACTTCATTGCCTTTCTTTTACAGGTTAAAAACATCTGAATTCTTATCTAAATACAAAAATAAATTAACAAAAGCTTTTGTCCAAATGAGATTAGTTGGAAGCCAAGCAATCTCTAAACACCAAAATGCCTAAAACAAATTGCTTGAAATTTTAAAAAATCTAGCAATAGGTTTCTTCTAATAAAGGAGCTCACAAATGATAACAATAGGTGACAATAGTTATTAGGAAACAACAACAATGGCTCCTATGGCAATTCTTGCTAAACAAAATCAATCATGTATCAACACATCTCACTGTAAAAGCTTGAAATCTAGCATTTCACCATTTTTAGAAAATACATTTAACAATTTATGCTAGCAAGAATGTCCAACTACAAATTACCTCAAATGTCCCTTCCATTTCTCAATAACGTGTTTCATTGCTTTTATTTCATGAGAAAAAAAATCTACTCTAGTCGTGCAAAAATGGTGTCCTTGCTTTGATACATATTTCCCTCTTTTTAATTGATATTAGATCAAAAAAATTTGGCCAGTTGTTTAGATCAACATTGCACTTTGTGACACTTTTTTTCCAATTTTCACTTCTGTACTTTTTCACTTGTTAGAGCAAACATGCACTGTGAAACCTGCTATACTGCTTTTTTATTTTTCACATCCATAGTTTTCATTTCGTAGACCAAAAGCACACTGTTTGACCTTCTACATCACTTTTCTCATTTTTTATGATTTGACCAAAGAGTGTGCGTAACACAATTTTGCCTTTTTTAAAAATTGTGAACTTAGGGGTGAATTGTTAAAAACAGCGAGCTTTGGTCATCTCCGTCCCTTTTGACTTGAAGACCAATCTTGTACACTTAATGAGAATGCCCAAAGGTCTTCACCAGTTCTCCAGTTCCTACAAAATTTTCAACCTCTCTTGCATCAAAGCTTCAAACTTTGTCCTATTTCATGCATTGGAAGCATCTTTTTCTGTTTATATAAAGAAACTAATCAGAGCTAAAAAACATCGGAACCTTCAACATGGGAGACACGGATTCAACAATGACACATTAGATATAAAAATAACAATGTCTAAACTCATAAAGGTGACTACAAATAATTGTGTATGACTACAAGTTACAAAAAACAATAGAATATAAATAAAAGCCCAAGAGATATAGACACATTAGTTTAAGTAGCCTGACCAGCTGGAGAAGCTCCTAATACAACTCATGAAACTCATAATATAACACTCCTTTTAATTATCCGTGAAACTTTTCACTACAATGGTCATCTGTCTTATGGATATAGGCTATGTACATCTTAATTTGCAAGACACATGTGGTGAATGTTTAAATCTGCCCTTTCTTTCATAATCACTTAAAATGTGCTAATAAGACATTCCTTCATAGTGTAGAATTCAAGACCTTAAGATAATGTGGTGTCCTAATCTTGCAGTGCCTTGGATCATTGATCTCAACCAAATCTTGCAATATTAATTGTGTGGCAACACGATCCAACAATGGGATTATATTTTCAAATGGATCAATCATACAGTAATGCATATCTTTCATATACCTGCATTCAAAGAAACCAAAAAATCAAAAATATTGGAGCTGATCATTAGAGACCTGGAATCCAGTCTTACTTCATAAAACATTCTAGAAACCTTTCAAAAGAACTCAAAAAATGGGTGCAACAAGTACACATATGGATATTGTTTCTTCAATTTTACAATTCCCATTCAACCAAATAACATTTCCATTATGTCCGCAATCAAAACCAATAAACCAAATTAATAGAGGAAAAGGCATCTAAATCCACATTTGATATTAATCGATTTTATTTCTTCACAGTAGAGATTTCTTTCAGATGTACAAAAACATTTACATTTACATGCTAAGACGGGTTCAGACAAGCACAAGGAAACGAATAGAAGAGAAACTTACTGACTGTTAAAAAATGAAAAAAAGGTTTTAAAGGAATGTTAAAAGGAAAACAGAATATGATAAACTAATCTTACCTGGGAAAATTCTGTTTTTTGCCCTCTCTTTTGCAGGATATTTTTATCCAAAATACTATAGTACTAAATGAGATGATTTAATATCCACAATTTTGTTGCAGTCTCACACATAAGAAAGAAGACTCCTATATCCTCTTGGACCCTCATACACTATGCTTGAAATTTTATCACAGAATATAGGTTTTAATGCTGAAAAAGAGCTCAGATTGCAGCAAGGAGACCATAAAATAGCAGAAAACTAAGAACAGACATGAGCATAATAAAGAGCAAAGACTGTGACTATTTTGGACAAATAAATGCACGGGACCAAGCCTAACAACAATAGAACATGTGGTTTCTCATTTCAGGAATTCCAGAATGCAAATGCTTGAAAGGGAAACCAGAAGGAAGGGCAAAGATATTCAAATGTGTTTAAATGAATCAAGGTGGGAAGGATTTCACCATTCAAAAGCTTTAGTTTTTAAGAAGATAATCTAACAAGCTTTTATTTATATTTATATTTTCCGCTAAAAGGTAAAACTGTTATAAGGGAGATGCTATTAAAGCTCCGTCAGCAAGTGCAATTGGCTCTAGATATAATTAGAACAAAATACAAGTATCACTAATTACATCATAATCACATCACAACAATTACAAAAAAAATCACTATTCCAAGTAAATAGTAATTGTTAACATTTTCAAAACAGAAAAGCTTGTATGGTAAAAACATTCTTCCAATTTTGAAGGAAAAACTCCTCAAAACAAAAGTAACCTAATCTGAATCATACGTGCTATGTACAATTGAATAGTGTTCTTTTGCGGTGGTTTATTCTCCTACTAAACAAAACTAGAAGTATGTCTTTTTGAAATTACTTATAGGAAAAGGTCTGTACTTTGTATAGACTTCAACTTAATGGAGAAGGGTTCTCTATGCTATTTTGGCCAAAAGAAAATCTTACTACTGCACACTTAGCACTGCTCAACTAAATGTAGAGACTAAGAAATGCAAGTGGTTGCATTTAAGAAGGCTCAGATAAAAAAATTAACACACTGATATTTTTCTTTTATTCCACACAACCCATGCTCAATAAGATATTACAAATAACTATCGGCAATCTAGGCAGACAAAAATTATTAACATCAATACTTTTCTTCTATTGCACACAACCCATGTTTAATAATATAGATAGATAGATAGATAGGTGGGTTGTTCTCAACCACCTTGATTATCTCCTATGTTCACTCCAAAAATTTTGTGGAAGTTGTGTTAAAAACTCACTTATATTATTTGGCTCATAATTATATTAAATTATTTCTAAACCACTTAATATTAACTTAAATAACTCCATTTTGTTATGCATACTAATTATGCTATTCTAAACACCCATGTGAACACTACTTCCTAACAGCGAGTGTAAGGATTTCAAAAAGTTAACGCACAAGAACACAAACACTTTGGTAAATTTAATTAAAGAATTTATAGGACACAATTCTCAGCTTTGTGTAAGCCTACATTACAAGGATTGCAGCCTCACTAAAGGCAAATTGAACTACCTCGAACACACATAACAAATAATATTGTAATAACTCCCCAAGGACATTAGCTCAAATCCCAATAGTTTTTTTGCAGTCAACTCAATTCCACTATTTCTAATCAATCAGTTCCTAGAATGGGCAAGGTGAGGGGATAGAAGAGTAAGAATGAGGATATAGAGATTAATTGAAAAGTCTTGGTGGCAAGCTAAGTCTAGAATAATCATAGAACCACTCTAACCGAACTAGTTGATAGCGAGTGTGAATATTGTTGCATCAATGCCAAAATGATAGGTCAACTCGACTAATCTCGTTTTACACCATGCAAGGTGAAAAGGATAGAAAACAAAATGGGATCTGATGGCACTACCGTTGAAAGATCTAATATGATAAAAATAACAATCAACTGGTACACTATCTAGATTATTAAAAGGAGGAATAACTCTCATTTATAATAATATTTGAACTAGTTTGTAATGCATTTCTTCCATATTCTAAACCCAAGCATTACATAAAACCAAATATTAAAACACTAACTCAAACTTGACTTGGCAACCCAAAATTTGGACTTCGACTTAGGATTCGACATTTACTTGACAAAAAACTCGGCTAGGACTTGAGGGGAAATGTACGGTTGATAGAAGGTGAGATGGAGGGGAAATGGAGGGAAACTAGAAGCGGAGATGGAGAGGAGTGTACAGTAGGATTGGAGACCACTCTTTTGGCAAGGAAGGGCAAAGGAACCATATGGTGATTGGAGAATAATTGTACAGATGGAATGGGAGTGTGTGTCGCATGGAGGCAATAGAGTCATATGGTTGGAGTGTGAGGTTGTGATGTATCGAGGCAACAGAGTTGTACGAATGGAGTGTGAGGGTGTGATGTATAGAAGTAACTAAGTCGTATAGATGGAGTGTGAGGCTTTATCCTATGATGGGACATAACCATGCAATGGAGCAAGGAGGTAGGCGTGGTGAGGGTGGATAGAGGAAGGGAAGTATGGCATATGGCGGTTGGAGGGAGAATGTACAATGGAGGGAAAGTGGGTGTTGGGTGGAAGAGGGAGGAGCCGAAGCGTATGATGATGTAGGAGGAACTACACCGAAGGAAGAGGAAAATGTAGTAGAGGGATGCACAACATATAAAGGATGTCGTACGGTGTCTGGGATCTTGTCACAACCTAAGGTAATGAAGTAAGTCTTCTAAGTTTGTTGCCAATTAGAATATACAATTAATACTCACCAAGGAAAACAGGAAGAACGGAAAGATATGCAATGTTGTCACCGAATATTAATTATATTTGCAAAAAATGATGGTGCTCCGATTTGCCAAATTTGAGCAAAGTAATAAAGAGAACAAAATAGAGTGAGGGTTGAATCCCACTGAAACCGAAATAGCCAAGTAGGGAAGATCTACTTCTGAAATAGCGAACAATATTGAACTCCAACAAGAATTTACAGTACAACAAAATAATCCAAATCACATACTAACAACTAACTACATGTCGGACTTTAATACCCCTTTGGAGAAAACTCCCAAGGGTTTACAAAAGAATGCTGACATTGAAAACGCCTATGGAAAATTAAGAAAAATTGGGCCCATTTTATTAAATAATTAAAGGTCCATTTATAATATTATTTAAATTTTGGGACCATTAATTATTTAAAGTATTTTATTAAAATTAACGATATTACAAATCCTTGCTGCCCAAAGATTGCTTGTCCTCAAGCAATCCGCAAACTCTAAGATCCCAAACCATGCACAGACGTTGATAGCTATATTTGCTGAAATCTCCATGCTTCTTTAGGATCTCATGTGCATAATTGGATTCAATCTCCTCTGGAGTCTCATAATTCAAGTGAATCTTGCCACTTTTATGAGGATGGTCTAGCATCAACATGGATCCAACATATCGCACTCCAGCACTATCTCTATACCTGTATTTGTCGGCACTACCATCATACAAGTGAAGAATAACTCTCCATCAAGCTTCTGCTGCTCTATTCTAATATAAATATCCCTATCAAACTTTTGGTGTGCTACATAGTCATTTCCGAAGTCACTAGGATCCCAAAGAAGCTATTCATAAACTACATCAATGCCCAAATCCATAACCTTCATTTAATCATCAATCTTCACAAGAACCTCATAGCTCATGTGGATCATATTGTTTTTATGAGAAAGCCCTTCACATGGAAAAATTGCAATCATGTATGACTTGGGCACAATTGAAGGAAAAACTCCATATTCAACCAATTGTGGTTGCTCCTGCAAGGAATCATCAATAGCATGTCCATGAAGTTGAACAATTGCCAGTAGAGCGTGCTCATTCAGAGGATCACTGGTAGGGCCCAAATTTTCATCAAGTTGATCAACAAGTGTTGGTTTTGATGAAATTAGTGTAGAAATCTTTGCCTTTTTCATCATCTTTAAGTTTTAGGTGCTCTCCACTTGTAGGTCTAGCAATAGATTCTTGCAAATCTTCATGCGAATCTTCATTTTCTTCATCACTCTAATTGCCGTCACCAACCTCCTTAGCCTTGTGCAATTGAGATGTCAATTTTTCTTCATAATCTTGACTACATTGTTGTCTTGCATTTTGTCACCACAAAATGTAGGTAACAGTATCAAACGTTTTCAACTTAGTTTTGCATTAATCTGAGTTAGTTCATGATTTAATTGGCTAACATTGATCAATCAATCGACCCCAATTTGTATAATGAATCCTTTTATTGAAGGCTTTCATCAAGTCTTTTTTGTTTTTCATTTTATTAAGCCTATACTTGATTTTTGAAGCCTTCAACGTCCTTTTTCGCGTTTTTGAGCATGCATTTGTTTTCTTTTGGTCTTTGGGTTTTGTTCAAACCCTTGCTTTCGATTTTCCCTTTGATTTGGTGTATTTTAGGGCTTAATTAGACTTGGCAGTCAAAAGATATGATCAATTAAGTGCCCAAAAGGTGGACTCTCTAGATGCAATTGCATATTTAAAATATCATATTATATTTTAATGTTGACATTCACTTTTTGAAAAATATAACATAAATTGACTTTATGTTATGTTTTTAAGTTACTTTATCACTTAACTGACTATAAAGCACTTTATGTTGTATTTTTATGTTGAGTTGCTTTTTAACTTTTTCTTTTTAACTCTCCATCAAGCTTTTGCTGCTCTATTCTAATATAAATATCCCTATCAAACTTCTGGTGTGCTACATCATCATTTCCGGAGTCACTAGGATCCCAAAGAAGCTAGTCATAAACTACATCAATGCCCAGATCCATAACCTTCATGTAATCATCAATCTTCACAGGAACCTCATAGCTCATGTAGATCATATTGTTATTTTGAGAAAGCTCTTCACATGGAAAAATTGCAATTATGTATGACTTAGGCACAACTGAAGGATAAAATCCATATTCAACCGACTCCGGTTGCTCCTGCAAGGAATTAGTATAGAAATCTTCTTTGCCTATTTCATCATCTTGAAGTTTTAGGTGCTCTCCACTTGTAGGTGTAGCAATAGATTCTTGCAAATCTTCATGTGAATCTTCATTTTCTTCATCACTCTAACATCTGTCACCAATCTCCTTAGCCTTGTGCAATTGAGATGTCAATTTTTCTTCAAAATCTTGAATACGTTGTTGTCCTGCATTTTGTCACCACAAAATGTAGGTAAAAGTATGAAGTGTTTTCAACTTAGTTTTGCATTTATCTGAGTTAGTTCATGATTTAATTAGCTAACATTGATCAATTAGTCGACCCCAATTTGTATAATGAATTCTTTTACAGAAGGCTTTTGTCAAGTCCTTTATGTTTTCCATTTTATTAGGCCTATGCTTGATTTTTGAAGCCTTCAACATCCTTTTTCACATTTTTTAGTGTGTTTGTTTGCTTTTGGTCTTTTAGTTTTGTTCAAACCCTTGCTTTTGATTTTCCCATTTATTTGGTATATCTTAGGGCTTAATTGGACTTGGCAGTCAACAGATATGATCATTTAAGTGCCCAAAAGGGGGACTCTCCAGATGCAATTGCATATTTTAATGTTGACATTCACTTTTTGAAAAATATAACATAAATTGACTTTATGTTATGTTTTTTAATTACTTTATCACTTAATTGACTATAGAGCACTTTATGTTATATTTTTATGTTGAGTTGCTTTTAACTTTTCACTTAAGTAACTTTATTCACTATATAGTTTAATTTTTTTTTGAGAGTTACTTATATTTTAAGTCAAAACATCTAAGTTATATATTGCTTTTTGAATAATATTTGCACATAATATATTAATTATATAGTGTAAATGTTATTTTTGACCGAATTAAGTGATATTTCTTCAAAAATCAATTAAACATGTGCTTAAGTGATCTTTTAAGTTGTGTGAACTCAACTTACATGTCTATTACATGTTTACTTGTAAATGCATTCCTAGAGTGCAATTTGCACTTAGAAATGCATGTAATGGACTTCCTAGAGTCCAATTTGCATGGAAAATCTCCTTTACCTACATGTAATTGCCTCCGAAGAGTGTAATTTGCACTAAAAAGACATTTTTATGGACTTACACAAACAAAAGCTAAGTTTTAATTACATGCAATGGCCATCCAAGGATGTGATTTGCATGGAAAAGGCCTTTTACATGTTAAAGTGTTACATGTAATTGCCTTGAGAGAATGTGATTTGGAATTTTAAAACATGTAATAGCATCCTAAGACCACGATTTTGTCTTCCAAGGCTACAAATGCCCAACGCATATTACATATTACATGTTTTTAAAATATGTAATAGGGTAGAGAGTGTGATTTGCATTCTTTATCATTTGCATTCATTTTTAAAACATGCAATAACACATGGAGAGTGTGATTTGCATTGTTGGCCAAAGACATGCAAAGGTTCCCATAGAATGCGAATTGGCATTGTAACTCATGCGAATGCATTTGGAGTCCACGATTTCGCCTCTAAGACTGAAAACGGCCCATGCTCATGCAAGGAAAGGGTGCAGTTTTGTTGAAAACACCCAGATTTCTCCAGTCAACCCACAAAATCAGTCTAGGAAGGGGCATTTTAAAGTTTCAATCCATATTCTTTCTTTTAGCATTCACGTTTTTGCATTTTGGAGACAAATAAGACTCATTTCTTTGCATTGAGAGAGCACATTTTGGGCAAAAATGCCCATAAATCTTCATTTCCAGCTCAATCTAACTACAAGGCCACATTTTGTGTTTGGATGCATATTCATGCATTGAGAAAGCACGTTTTTGACATCTTCAACCAAAAATGTTTCATGTTGTTCCATAGAAAGGGCACGTTTTTCTCCAAAAACGTCCCAAGAACATGAGTTCTTCAAAAACATTTTGTATTGGGAGGTATTGAAGATCACGTTTTAGCATTTCCTTGCCAAAAATGCCTCATGGATTGAAATAGTCAAAGAGTTGCTTGGAAATTCGAATTTGGAGGAAAGTCATTCATTCAAATCTCTCAATCTTCCACATTTGGCTCTTTGAGCTCCAAGTAAGTAAAGTTTTCAAACTTTGCTTATCTTTGCTATTTTGTTGCATATTTTGGCTCATTATTATACATTTGTTCAAAGACATGCCATGTATTTTGTAATTTTCTTTAAATAAGATGAAAACTTATATTTTCATATGGTTGGAATTCCCCCAAATTCCAAATTCAAAATTTCATGTAGGAGAGCAACTTGATATTTGTCATGTTTGAGTCAAAAACCAAAGGTATGTTTTTGTTTGTGCATATTTTGGTTTGTTGTTTGCTTGTTATTTTGATTTCCTTTTTTCGAAAAGGCAAAGGATTCTTTCCCAAGAATGCAAGAGCATTTTACACCATTTCATATTCCACCTTTTCATGCAAGTGCATCACATCTTTTCATAATTCACCAACACATGTCAAAGCATATTACATCCATTTTCATTTACATGTAATTCCATCCTTCATACCCACTTACATGTAATTACATCCTCCAAACCTAATTACATGCTTTCATCAAGCATCAATTACATCTAAATCACTTTACATGTAATTACATCTAGAGAACGCAATCTTGGTAAAAGGTCTCTCTTTAAATACCAAAGTCATCATTTGCATGTATCTTCATACACCTAGCTTACATTCCTAGAGCATTTACATGAAACCCATCCATACCCACATGCATTATATCCTCCTATGTCTTGTTTCGGCCCTCTGCATATCCTTTCCATTTCCTATCCAAGCCATTGCATATGTTCTGTGAGTATCTAATCAATACTCCGAATGCATTTTTCCTTATAGATCCACCTTTGGCAAAATAAAAATCAACATCATGGAGTCAATACCTTCCAATGATGTATTCACCCTTTGGAATTTTCATGTTGCAACACAAGATATGCCCGCATCTACAAAGTCCAAAGAAAAGATGAAGTACCAGTATGACAAGGAGTTAGCTTATGCATATGCATCTCATGTCTCATCTCCTTTGGATCAAGTATCCGACTTAGAGATTGGAGACGTTGACATAGCTGATTTCTTACAAAGGGTCAAAGCTCCTTCTAATAGAGAGATGAGACGCATCAAGAGAAGTAACATTCATCTAGTATCTACTTTTCCTATGGCTGCCCTGGAACCCGAATTCATCTTAGGATGTGCTTGATAGTTCAGTCCTAAGACCAAAACAATCAAGGATGCAAATGGTAAGCTTATCATCAACCTGGACATAGAAATTATTGAACAGATCTTCAAAGTTCCTCATAATGCAAAGTGTGTAGAGCTATCAAAAGAGACGTCTCTAGAGTAATGGAATGAGAAGTCAGATTATCAAAGGTATATGAATGCATATTGGTTGGATATCAAAAGAAGTAACTTCTCAAGATGGCCCAAGACAATTCGCAGATCTAACTTCAAGAAGGAATGTAAGGATTCAATTACTCTCCTTAGTAGAGTATGTGGCCTCAAGGAATCTAGTGACTTTGTAAAATGGATGTGCAAGTTTATCTTTCAAATCTTTGATAACGAAGAACCCATCTTCTAGGGAGAGCTTATCAGTATAGCCCTATGTGACCAATTGCTTAATGTGGGAATGTCAGTGCCATTTCACATGAACCCATACTTGGTCTACATTGTTGCATCCATGGGATCCTTTTCAGGACTTTCCATCGAAGGGGGCTTCAAGTTACCACTTCGAACTATTATGATCAAATTGCATTGACACAAAGCAAATATCACTATAGGAGAGTCCAAGATGCATTTTTTGGACATTTCAGGTGTCAATTTGATAAACAGCTGGTAATAAGAAGAGTATCAGATGAAGCTTGGAATAGGGTAAATCAATTTGGTTGCATCGTTTTGCAGTTTCCAACTTTCACTTATTCAGAGTTGGCTATTTCAAACGAGAACCATATAACTTACCAAGATATGCTACTGATAAAGTCATTTTGATGTAGTTGGCCACAGAACTCGTGGACGTGCAACCATATCAAAATACTCAACACAAGCAAGGATTCAGTATTACGACAACCAAGCCCTTGGTGATTGGTCAATATATGCTCAATTCAGTCTACAAGGCGAAAGCCATGGAGGAAGAACTTCAGCTTATCACATTGAAGAAATTCAAAGCTAGGCTTGATTTTCATTACCAACGAATACATTCAAAGATCAAAAGAGCATTCACTCATGTTCATTGCATAGAGGATATATGGATTGACTTACGCACAAAGCTAGATATCATGAAGATGGATTACTACAGGCTCACATTACAACAAAACATTGACCTCAACATGGTTGAGATTTCACCTAATTTTCAAATTAAGGATGATGATGACATTCTTGATCCAGAATATCATCAAACTAGATTTGACCAGCAGTGTCCTTTTCCCGGACATCGGCAACAGAAAGAAGCTATTTCTATCTTTAATAGATTCCAGTCCATCTTGGCAAATACTAACAAGTGGTTGAAGATCAATAGTCTCAAGAGAGTATATCCTAAGCTCTGGGTAGATTGTGATCATTTTGGACCAATTGGAAGGACATCTCGAGTGGACATTACTAGCAAAGATGGTGCATCTTCTTTAGTTCCAGCTAAATCTCTCAAGTTTAAACTTAAAGGCGGAAAGGGATCAAAATCACTTCACGAATCCTCTCAAGCGCCCAACAAGCTCAAGAATCTAAGGAAGAATCTGAAGAATTTGATGAAGATGATGAAGAGGAAGAAGGAGAGATTATGATCATATCTCCTCCATGGCCAACAAATACTCGAGGTCCATCCATTCAGAAAACACCCTTCTTGGATGATATAGACAACAATGTGGATTCATTCTCCACGGTTTTTACATCTACCATCCTTGCTTCAATAGTGAACATGTTGGCACTCCCCATCTCTTCAGCAGTTCCTCATATTCTCACAAATGAGCAGTGTGCGAATTTGGGAAACATGTTTGAAGATTTCCCAACTCTCACCGAAGGTCGGGTTTCCCAATTTGATAACTCAATGGCTGGCTTCGAATATTTATTAGAGTCTTCTCTCAGGAACCCATGAACTCATTCGTGCAAATTGAAGCATACATAGTCACAATGGAAATACAATCAGGATTAATGTCTATGGTAGCCACTATCCCTGTTTCAACAAATGAGGGTTTTAGTTTGCCTGCATGGTTGGGGAAAATCACTACGAAGAGAAGAAAGGTCGTAGTACCTCCAGATAATCTTCCAACTAAGAAAATTAAGTCTAAATATTTAAAAGACAAGATTGTTTCAAGGATTGTTGTGGATTCTGAAAAGACTAAGTTCACAGAAATTACAAACCTTTGGTACACAAACAAGTTGAGGAGCTTAACCGTTCAAATTCCAAGTTCACCAAAATTGAACTTCGTAAATAATCATGGTTGGGGTGTTTGTAGGTTACCTAAGATGCACTTGCCAATGTGTCAAAAAGAAATCATGAGTTGTGTGAGAAGAAGAATCAGCTTAAGCAAGAAATTGCTCGTCTAAATGAGGTCATTTCCCAGCAATCTTCGCAACATACAGTCGCCACATCTTAGACACCTCAAGAAAAATGGATAATTGAAGTGGCAAAGACTTTGTTTGGAGAAGTTGTCTCTAAAAGAGTTTAGGTCATCCAAGATGTGGTCAGAGTACTTGAACATATCACATGTGTTGAAGAGATGTTACATGACTTGATTGCATCTTTGAATCAAGAAGCTAATACCTTAAAAGAGATGTGTGATTGGGATCAAATGGCTATTTCTGATCTAAACGACATGATTTGTGAAGTCATTCCATCTTCAAAAATGTTCTATAGTTGTCAGGGACTCATGGGTCACAAAGAAGAGACACTCGGAAAACTTCTAACAAAGTTGCAAGCAGCCTTAGAAGACTATCAATCAATTGAAACAAAGATCATGTGCAATTGGAACAAATGAGATGCAATGTCCTTACTGAACATGACAACTTGGTCACTAAAGAGGAAATAGCCTCAAAGTATACAGTTAGAGTCAATGTTGATCTTGATTTTGAAGAGTTTGGATCACACACGATGAATAGGTTTGCTACATACAGATCAGTAGCAAAGTTCCTATGGGATTCTCTTTTGGTAAATTACAAGGTTTTAAAATCAGCATATGCCGATGCAATCAAAATTGAAGCTACATCAAAGACAATAGAATCTCAGATCTTCCTACAATGCGTGATTGCATCGCCAAGTATAAGGTCCTTTAGAACAATCCTTACGATTGTTTCAACTTCTTTTGTCTTCTTCTTTCTTTGTTTTTCATGTTTGTAGTTGGAGAGGATGAATTGCATGAGATGCAATTACATGTAATTCGATTTACATGTCCTTCAGACATGTAATCCAATAATTCTTCTCACCTAGTTTTACCGGGTCAAAGTTGGTTAAGTAGCTTCCACTTTTTCCTCCTTTTTCTCACTTCTTTTTCCTATATAAGGAGTGTCCCCCTCATTTTAAAAATCATCTTTTATTGTATGCAAGAAAGCTCTTGTGCATGCATAACTTTGATTGTATAGTACTACTTTAAAAGAAAAGTGAATACAAAGAAGCAATTGGAGTTGAACTTTGATTGAATGCAATTGCGATAAGTGCTAATTGGAAGCTTTGACTATGATTTGTGTTTGTCTTCTTTAATTCATGTTATTGTTGTATGATTTAAATAATTGAGCATAGAGGATTAGGAAACAATCAGAGCCGACGCTTTGACTGGGAACGATTGTGGTAATACATAGACTAGGAGCTTTGATTGTAGCTTGTATTGTCTTCTCAATTCACAAAAATAGTTAGAATTCTTTACTTCTAGAAGTCTTTGCGCCCCAATAGTAAAGGTTATTCTTATAGAATAGATTAAAATCGGACTTAGAGCCAAACTGGTATGTTTTCAACTAACCTTTGAGTTAGTGTTGGTTTATCAGTGTCACCGTTCCAATCTATTAGTTAGAAGTGTGGTTAGGAATTTCATCTTGCCCATTATTCACTCCGCAGGTAAGTGGATTATTCTTTAAAAGTTGAGAGGAAAGAATATTGGTAATACCCTTTCAAAATCTCTCAAGTTCTTGCTTACCTTGAGTTGATCCAAGGAACGGTAAGAAGGGGAGTTTCCCTTTAAGGTAGGAGAGACTTTGTCTCATACGTTGTGGCTGGTCTACCAATTTTGTGACTGGATTTTAACAAAACTATCAGTTGCAAAATATCCACGCCAACATACATTATTGACCAATTCACATGCTACAATAGAAGGAACACATTTGAGATTGCAAATAGCCCATAACATAGATGTGATAGGTTGAGATATTTCCTCCATCTCTTCAATGCACAAAATCATAGGGCTCTCCATTGAAATTGAAAACTTAGTATCATGATACTCCTTGATGGTGACCAAAAAGTGATGAAACATACCATGGATCAAATCTTCCAACCCTAGATCTAAGAGAAGGTTACTTACTTTGACATACGCACAATTATTCAATATTGTAAATCTCCTACCAAAAAAGATCACCACCAATGTCATCCAATCTCTGGAAGTTGTCGATGATCAAGTGCAATACCTTTGTTAGGGTGTCATCATCGTATGGTTCTCGAAGACTCAAGATTCTCAAAATCTCACTTAGACATGTTGCAACAGCTAACTTGATTCCTTGTGATGGTGTCCCAACAATCTGGGGTGACTTAAAGCCATCTTAATTGGAGTAAGGATCCTCAAAATTAAGCTTGACAGTGATTGGTTCACTTGGCTCAAACATACTTCTAATGTCTAGAGGAAGGTCAATATATTATTGAGGTCCTTTCCTATCCTTTGTAGTGCCTTCAACCACCACTCTCCATTGCTGATGGGTGCCATAGTGATTCAATTCTCAAAATATCTCAATCATCCGAACAAGTTGGCAACATCACCAGCTCTAATACCACTGTAATGTTCCCAACTTGGTACACACATGAGTTACCCCCTTTATGGAAAACCAAGTGTTGTATTGTGGAAAGTAAGTTTGTACGGTCGCTTTAGATGTACAGAGGGAAATGGTGAAAGTTGAGTGTACATATTGTGAGTATGGAGGAGATGTGAGATGGAGGGGTAATGGAGTGAAAATGAAAGGTAAGATGAAGGGTGAGATAGAGGGGAAATGGAAATTAAGATGGAGGGGAAATGGAGGGAAGATGGATGGTGAGATGGAGGGTTACATGGGGGCGGGAGGAATGGAAGGAAAATGGAAAGTAAGATAGAGGGTGAGGTGAAGGGGAAATAGAGGGAAGATGGAAGGTGAGATGGAGAGTGAGATGAAGGGGAATGGAGGGGAAGATGAAAGTTGAGATAGAGGGGAAATGGAGGGAAAATGGAAGGTGAGATGGAGAAGAGATTGAAGGTGGGATGGAGGGGAGTGTATGGTAGAATTGGAGACCACTCTTTTGGTAAGGATGAAGGAACCATATGGTGATTGCAGAATAGCCATACAAATGGAATGGGAATGTGTGTTGTACGGAGGCAATAGTGTCATACAGATGGAGTGTGAGGGTGTGACATACAGAGGCGACAGAGCCGTATGGATGGAGTGCGAGGGTGTACTACATAGTGGGACAGAGGCATACAGTGGAGCAAGGAGGTGGGTATGGTGAGTGTGGACATAGGGTGGAGGAAGGGAAGCATGGTGTATGGCATTTGTAGGGAGAATGTACGACGTAGGGAAAGTGGGTGTTGGGTGGGTAGAGTGAGAGATCGAAGCGTACGATGATACAAGACAAACTACATGTAAGAATGAGGAAAATTTAATTGAGGGATGCACAGTGTATGAAGGATGTAGTACAGTGCTTGGGATCTTGCTGCAACGTAAGGCAATAAAGTAAGCCTTTTGAGTTTGTTGCCAATTAGAATATACAATTAATATTCACCAAGGAACACATGAAGAACCGAAAGATATGCAATGTTGTCACCAAATATTAATTATATTTGCAAACAAAGATGGTGCCTGATCCAGATATGAGCAAAGCAATACAGAGACTAGAATAAGGTAAGGATTGAATCCCACCGAAACCGAAATAGCCAAGTAGGGAAGATCTTCCACTTCTGAAATGGCAAATAATATTGAACTCCAACATGAATTCTCAATAAAATAAAATAATTTGAATCACATACTTACAACTTCCTACATGTCGGAATAAAATATCCTTTCAGAGAATACTCATGAGGGTTTACAAAAGAATGCCAACACGGAAAACACCGACAGATAATTAATTAAAATTGGGCCCCTTTATTCAATGATCAAAGGTCCATTTATAATATTATTTAAATTTTGGGACCATTAATTATTTGAAGTATTTTATTAAAATTGGGAACATTACATCAGCAATTTATTTTTTGTAGATTTACAAAAGAAATAATGCATTTAGAGACAATGGAGACTAATTTGACTATCAATTTGTCATAATTCAAACATTACACATGTCATATGATCTTAAAACACTCACTATTAGAAATTTCATAATTGATACTAAGTTTCAAACTTTCAAATGTAAAACAGCATTATAAGTTTATAAATGGTTACATATAATCATATGTCAAAATGAGAAAAACAACCTAATACAATCTACATCTTCCACTTTTCCCTCCTAATGTAATGTGAAGGTCTGTCACTCTTACAGATTTTTGGTTTTTCCAATAATTGTAATTTTGTCAAACAATTTGCTTGCAAGTTATTTTCCCTAAGTCTCCAAGTTCCTGTTGATAATGTTGGTTTTCTTTTCTTAAAATGTACTTTATATGATATTCATGACAGAATGCAACAAAAATAAGACTTGACATCTACAGACAATATATTATCATGACCTGGACCAACCCTCTAGGTGGTCTCAGCCGAGGATGACCATTTATGCTGCGCACTTTATGGATATTTGGGATGGGGTCATTCTACGCCCTTCCAACTTGTCACGGCGTTGGAGACATGGTCTTTGCATCTCCTTAGGTTTCTTTAGAATCGGTTCCCACTGGCTCTGCATCCAAACGGACCATCAAATTGACAGAGCTGACCAAATTTGTTGCCTTTGTGCCTTGGTGGAGGCTGAGACAAAGACTCAAATCATCTTCCATTGTCCCATCTATTATAAGATCAAGGGGAGGTTTCACTACCTGTTCAAAGAGTGCAAATCAATGCCAATCTCTTTCATCTTTCTTTAGATACATCGATCAACGATGTCTTTCTCTTTACCTCTAGGAGGCCATGCGGCTACGTGATCACAATTTATAGGATCTATTCCCTTCGAGACAGACTTCAAACCAACTTATCACTTCCTTTTTCTCGCCATTGTCTCCTACCCGAGGCACGAAGCAGCCACTTGACCCTCCTACTTCCAATCACACCAAACTTGTGAGACCTTGTAGGGAGTTCACTCGGCAGAAACACTCCACCTCCAATAATATTCTAATAAAGTCCAAGGTTCACCCCCGCCCTGGACCTTATCCTTCGATGATGGACTTTTTCCCACCTAGGAAGGACTTCAAGTCTTTCCCAATTGGCTCTTTTTCTTTCTTGCTTGTTCTTTTTCCAGACAGCTTTTGGTGCTCTTGTTGTTGGCGGTTGCCTTCGTTGTATGCTTTTAGTCCCTTAGACCCTTTTGTGGTCTCTTGTTGGACATTAGTAAATTTATCTGTTATCTTATCTTATCTCACTGATGTCCCATAAGTTACTAAATGATGGATCAGATATATATGAAATGTCCTAATTTAATTTGTGATTATTAAATGTCATTGAATGGATTGAGGGATTGCTGAAAATGAATTCATGTGTTCTTGATGATCTCCTACACTGGTTATATTTTGGTATCTCCGTTATCAAAGGTGAATGTCTTTCACGCTAATTGGAACTTAATCTCTATGTTGAGTATGTGTAATGTTCCTACACCACCAAATACCCTCACAGGTTATTGTGCATGGAACCAACAAACAATTTTGTTGTTCTTGGCCTGGTGTACAATGATGAGCTGATTATGAAACACCCTAACCCCCTCCTTTGTACACACAATTCGTGCAGTTGATAGAGGTGACTCATTTAGAAAGTAAAGAGATGACTTAGCCATAAGGTCAAAGAAATGCCTCCCTCACTTAGTCATCGATCAACATGTATGGTCAACGAATACCTCCAATATCATACGATGGCAAGTCAAGCTGTCATACGATGGAAAGGTAATTGTCATATGGTGGTATATATATATATATATATATATATATATATATGTCGTATGGCAGTTGTTCCACTCAGTCGCACTCTCAAGGTTGATGTTCCAGCATTTGCAATGCATGTGAACTATATGACTTGGTAACGAAGTATGTAATGACACCTTCGTAGATCTTGATGCATACACAAAACACTAATTTATACATCGAAACACAAATCTGAATATCCGTACATAAAAAAGGAAATAATATTAATAATGATAGAACTTCAAATTACAAATATTCGAAAGTAGAGCAAAATAGGGTGAGAAGTCACTCCCACCAAAATTTCAAATGGCTAGTACGGAGGAACTTTCACCTTCGAAATGGCAAACAACTGAACTCCAACTAGAATTCGCAATTCACAGATAAAATATCAAGTTCACATACCTACACAAACAACTAATTCAGCCTAATATATGGCTTCGAGGAAACTTCATAAAGGGTTACACATTGTTGACATGGACAATATGCTACTGATAATAAAAATAAAAGGAGCCTGAGAGATAATAAATTTAATTTTGGGGTCATACATAAAAAAATTATTAAATTTATTTTATTTAATAACATTATAGTCCTCTTGGCTCGATAATTGCTTTCCCTCAAGCAATTTTCGACTTGGGTGCTCCAGAATTTGGTTGCCTTCCCAGGTGACATCCTTGGTCGATGACGTTGGGTAGATATTTTGCAACTAACAATTTGTATATCTTTTGTTGCAAAATAGAAGTACCAGCTACAATGTGCGAGAAAAAGTCTCCCCTACCTTAACGGGAAGGCTCCCCCCTCACTATTCATAGGATCAACTCAAGGTAAGCAAGAAGTTTAAAGATACTTTTAAAGGGTGTTACCAATATTCATTCCTCTTGTTTCAAGAAAGAATCCACTTACTCACGGAGTGGGTAATGGACAAGATGAATCTCTTAACTACACTTCTATCTTAAAATTGGAAACAATAATACAGATAACCTCACACCAACTCATAGGCTGATTGGAAGCATACCGGCTATACCATCTAAAATTAGATGCACTCCAATTTAATGAAGGTTTAGCACCTATTGAATGTGAGATCATCAATCTCCTTGCACCTTTCCTTCTTTCTTACCTTTCCTATCCTTTCTCCTAGGTAGAATTGGGGTAAAACCTAATAGAGCCTCTTTAAAGCTCCTATTTTTATGACATTAAGCTCGAGGAAGGATCTATTCTCCTAGGTCCTCCTTTCCCTTCATCTATCCACTAGGAACCTGCTCTCCACACCGAAATGACTATATCTCGGACTTTGTGCCTAATTTCTAGGATACAAGACCTATTTTGGAATCCCAAAGGTTTTAGCCCCTGATTGTCAAGGGTGTAATGCACCCCTAATGGGCCAATCAAGCTCACAGTGCACCCCTAATTGGGCCTATTTTGGGTCACCTGTTTGGCTCCTATGTTCGGATACCTTCAGGGTGTTAATTCCTAGGCAGGTCGGCCTGCAGAAGATAGTCGATTCTAAGCTCCATATAAACCCTTCCATTTGCTCCATTTCTCATCACATCACACTCACAAGCATTCTAAGATCCAAGCATAAAATCATCAAGTGTTCAAGCACAAGCACTCAAGCTCTCAAGTTCTCAAGCATTCTTCAAGCATTCAAGGCATTCAAGGCATTCAAGCAATCTCTCTATTGGAAATCAAGGATTTATGCATTCAAGCCATTGAAGGAGTTTATGCAAGATCTATCATTCCAACATTCAAGATCTCCCTTCATAAATTCAAGATCCTGTGTTGCATCTTCTACATTCATCCTCTCAAGATCTATGTTCATCTACATGCACTCTCGCGAGATTTCAAGCACATTCATTCATAAAGGTTTTGATGTCACTTTGATTTCCTTTCTAGGGTTTTGAAGTTCAGTCAAAGCTATTACATCTACATACTTGATTACATTCCAAATTCAAGAGCATATTCATAGATTTACATTGTTTGTATGTTAGATCTATCACTACTACTTGCAAGTTTCGGATCTCACAACAACAAACAAACAAACAAATCTTTTATTTTGCAAGTTTCGGATCTCGGATCAATGAATCGGTTGTAGATTTGGATACTCTTTTTGACTTTCTTCAGAACTACCAAATCAAAATCAACATCGCACACAGTCAATTAGGGTCAGAGTGCACCCTGATGATCCATTTTGCCCTTGATTATCAGAGTTGCCCCTGACAAATTGCTTGGCAATTTTTGGGTTTTGTCCATAGCACAGTTTTTAGTCTAGAAGTTCGAAATTAGTCCTTGTAGAGGTCATTTGACAGCCCGTTTTAAGAGTTTGTATTTCACAAGGTATATCATCTTCCTCTCTTTCATTTCTACATACTTAACATTTTGTCATATCTTTATATCTCAATTTTATATGCATATCTTCTTGCTTAAACCCTCTTAAGGTTGGAGGTGAGAGGGAAATAAATTCGAGTTATTCATCCCTTTTGCATTAGGGTTTTGCATTGATACTTCCTTTTGTATCAATCAAACCTAATCTAAGGGGTGGATCTTGGTCTTCCCCCTTTATTGTGTGTAGGGTGGATTGTTTCCATTTTCTTACCCTAGACCGACTTAGATCTATGTCTATTTCTTCTATTGTATAAAGGTAAATCTCTACTATTGGGGCACACAAACTCCCAGAAGTAGATAGTTTATAAATTCTAAGCCTATAAGTTATTTCAACACACAAACATGAAAGTAATTGATTCTAACAAAATGCGTGTATTAAAGAAAGCAATATAAATTGTAGTCACAGCCTCCAATTTATAGTACCACAATCACTTCCAAACACAGCTTCAAAACAGATTGTTTCTTCTACTCACTTTGCTCCAAATACAAACAAGATTAACATAAACTAAAGATAGCAATACAAATTGCAATCACAGCTTCCAATTTGTCCTACCACAATTGTTTCCAGACACAAATTCAAAACAAATTGTTTCTTCTATTCACATCTCTTTCAAACTTGTACAACAAATCACAGTTATGCTTGCACAAATTTTGCAAAGCTTTCTTGCATATAAAAAGATGATTATTTACGATGAAGGTCACTCCCTTATATAGGTAAAGGAGTGAGAAAAAGGAGAAAAAGGTGGCCGAAGCACAACCACCTTGACTAAGTCAAACAAAGAAAAAAGACTTATTGAATTACATGACTGAAGGTACGTGTAATTGGGTTACATGCAAATGAATTACACACGTCTTATGAGCTACAAACTAAAAAACACTTAAACAAACTTGAAGAAAATGTTGAATTAATCTTGTGAATTATCAGCGAAGGCCTTGTACTTCGTAATGCAACCATGGACGACTGAAACATCAAGAGTTCATGTGTTCTGCACCACTATATTCACCTTAATACTTGTAGCATTGTATTTTTTGATAGCGTGGTAATTCTCTTCAACAAACTGCCATAGGTGCTTTACTGAAAACTTATAGGCTTAAAATTTATTCATAGTATGAACCCCAAAATCATCTGCTTCAAATTCTGCAGTGATCCTCTTGGTAAATTCTAAGGTTATGGTTTCCTCTGCCAGCAAGTTATTATCTTCAACGTGTTGGGTGGATATTTTGCAACCAATTGTTTTGGGTAAAATCCAGTCATAAAATAGGATGACCAGCCACCCAGTTTTTTGGCGACTCTGTTGGGGAATGTTACTCATTTGATCTTGAAAACAATGAGTGACATAGAATCCAATTCTCTAAGTGCCTTCATCCACTCCATTGGGCAATTGAGTTAGGCGACAAAAGAAAAATAAAAACAAAAACCTATGACCTAAAACAAAACTTATGTACAAGAAATACTTATTTAATAATTATTGAAAGTAATGTTTCAGATGTTGTCCATTGTAGGGCAATGGCATTGGTGTTTCATCACAATATGCAAGCCAAAAAATGTTTTTTCCTGCAATTTGATGAATTGTAAAAGGTCCTCGCCAAAGAGAATCAAACTTGCCATGCATTCCTTTTATCCCAGAGTAGAAAAAGATCACCAATTTAAATTTCTCTATAGTTGGCATTTTTCTCAAAAAGAACTTTTACTTGTTGCTGATGAGCAACAAGTGTATCAACCACCTCTTTCCTTTGTTCCTCCAATTGTTGAAGAAACATAATCCTCTTTATCCAATGCATCTAAATAAATTTCATCTTTGATGGCTAGTACTAACTTGAGAGCAAGAAGCTCTAATGTTATTGGAATCTCAAAATTGATCCCATATAGCAACTGAAAGGAAGATATTCCAATTGCTCGTTTTGGAGTAATCTAATCTGGCCATAAAGCATCAAACAAAGCCTTGTGCCAGGTTCTATGATTTGATTCAACCAACTTCTTAATGATAGTCACTAAATTCTTGTTGCTTGATTCTGCTTGGCCATTACCCTATGGTTAATAATCAGATGCATGTGCCAAAGTTATCCCATGATTGAAACAAAACTCAATCACTTCCCTGGAAGAGAAAGCAGTTGCATTATCTAAAACAATTTTATTCGGAACACCAAAATGTGAAATGATGTTTTGCTTCAGAAAGTTACAAATTATTTTGGATGTAGAACCCTTCACCGGAATTTCTTCAACCCATTTAAAGAAGTAATTTTTTGCTGCTAGGATATGTGTATGACCTTTGCTTAATGATGGATTAATAATACCAATGAAATGCATTCCCCATTGTTGAAAAGGCTCATCAATCACAACTGGCTTTAATGAAAGAGCAGCAAGCTTTTTCTTGCTAACAAATTGCTGACACAATTCACATTTCTTCATCCACTAATAAGCATCCTGAAAAAGTGTGGCCCAATAGTATTGTGCTCTCAAAATCTTATGTGCAGTGAAAGGTACAGAGAAGTGTCCACCACATGCTTGATTATGAAAAGAATCCAAAAGTCGTACTCGCTGAGTTTTATCAACCCATCTAAGGAACGTGCCATCCATTGCATGCTTGTAAAGTCCATTTTCCAAAAGAATGAAACTGAAAGCTTTTAACTTGAGAGTCTTTCATTCTTTGTATGTCAAATGTGGAGGGCATTCGCCATAGCTCATGTTGGGTGGATATTTTGCAACCGACAGTTTTGGGTAAAAATCCAGTCGCAAAATAGGATGACCAGCTAAAGCATGTGAGACAGAGTCTCTCCTACCTTAAAGGGAAGGCTCCCCCTTCTCACTGTTTCTTGGGTCAACTCAAGGTAAGCAAGAAGTCGAGAGATTTTGTAAAATGGGTGTTACTAATATCCTTTCTTCTTATCTATCAAGAAAGAATCCACTTACTCGTGGAGCGAGTAATGGGGGCAAGGTGAATCTCTAACTGCACTTCTATTAAGAGCTGGAAACAGTGATACCAATAAACTTTTACTAACTCAAATGCTAGCTGAAAATGTACCAATTTGGCTCTAAGTCCGATGGTACTTCTATATGAAAAAGCTTTACAATTAGGGCACAAAGACTCCTAAATGTAAAAGTAACTTAACTATTTTGCGAATTAAGAAAAAAATATAAGCTACAGACAAAGCCTCTAGCTATACACTTCCACAATTGCTCCTAATCAAAGCTCTAGCTCCAACTGCTTCTTAACTCTTTTCTATTCAATTCACGACATACAATTATCAAAAACACAAGATAAAATGAATCAAAGATAACTTAGATGAATTATAGACATTGCTTATAACTCGTGCAAGCAACGATCTCACTTAATCAAAGTTAAGTCTCAAATGCTCCTTTGTATTCACTTCCTCTCAAAACAGTACTTACACAAACAAAGTTTGCTCGCACAATTTCTTCAAAGCTCTCTTGCATAAAATTAACGATCATTTTCCAATGAGGGGGCATTCCTTTATATAGGCATAGGAGTTGAGAAAAAGGTAGAGGAAAAAGTGAAAGCATCTCAACTAACTTTGACCTAGTCTAACTACAGGAGAAAATAAAGGGTTACATGCGACTACACATGCAACTCGCATGACATCCTTTTACATACATGTAACTCGCATTACATGTAATTACACTTTTTCATGTAATACATCCTTTACATCTACTAACATGAAATAAAAACAAAACAACAATCTTAGAGATTGTTTCTCAGTGCCTTGAATTTGACAATGATGTCACGCACTATGGGAAGATCAGCAATTTCCATGGTCTTCAATATGGCCTCTACTCTTACTGCATTTTCATATGCTGATTGCACAATTCTAGAATTTGTTGTCATAGTATCTAACAAGTGTTTTGTCAAGGATTTATACAAGACAAACGTGTTCATTGTATGTGAACCAAAGTCTTCAGAATCTACATCAGCATTGATCCTTATTGTATATTCTAAACTTACTCTCTCTGCTACAATAAGATTACCAAATTCATCAGTAACATGGCATCCCATCTGTTCCAAATCACAACTAACACTTGTTTCAACTACTTGGCAATCTCCAAAGGCCACCTGCAACTTTGTGATCAGCTTCCTCAATGTTTCCTCTTTGTAACCAATGAGTCCTTGAAATCTGAAGAACATTTCACATGACGGAAGAATGTCACATGTGACCATAGCATCTAGATCAAATTTTACCATTTCATCCCAATCATCAAGGATTTCCTTCCAAGTTATTCGCTTCTTGAGTCAAAGAAGAAATTAAGTTTTGCTCCATTTCATTCATCTCTTTGACACGCCTAAGAACTGCAAATGTCTCTATGATAGCTCGAACTCATTCAGAAATGATTTTCTATATCCAAGACTTGGTGGCTTCAATCAGCTTTCTCTCAGATGTTTGAGACATAACAACACTCTGAGAAGATTGTTGTCAAATGACTTCATTCAGATGAGAAACCTCCCGTTTCAGTTGATTTTTCTTTTCCCAAAGCTCATGATTGCTCTTTGATACATTAGCCAATGCCTCTTGAGCATCTTGCAAACAACTCAAACGTGATTGCTTTCCGATTTCAATCTTAGTAAACTTGTAATCAGAACAAGTTCATTAACATGTTTATCTACCAAGGGCTTAGCAACTTCAACAAATTTGGTTTTATCTGAATCAACCAAAATTCTAGAAACAATCTTGTCCTTTAGAGTTTTGGATTTGGTCTTCTTAACAAGGAGATTGTCCAGAGGAACAACCACTTTTCTCCTCTTCGTTGTTATTTTGCTCAACCATGCAGGCAGGCTGAAACCTTCATCCGTAGAAGCAGATACAGTGAAGACCATTGGCATTGATCCTGATTGTATTTTTGTTGTAACAGAACAAGATTCAGTCTGCACAATTGAAGGCATAAGAACATGCTGAGAAGACTCCATCATGAAAAGCTCAAAGCTTGTCAAAGATGTATCAAGTTGGGAAACTTGACCATTGGTAAGAGTTGGAAAATTCTCAAACACATTTGCTAAATATTCATATTGTTCATTGTAGGAACGCAAGGAGCAATAGAGGAAATAGGAAAAGTCATGGTATTAACCTCCGAGACTAGAATGGAAAGAGTAAAAATGATGGAGAATGAATCCACATCATCATCCACTTCGTACAGAAAAGGCTCTTCATGTATAGAAGATGTACAAGCTTGTGCAGGCTTTGGAGGAGATATGATCATGATTTCCCCTTCTTCATCTAAATCTTCTTTATTAGATTATGTTTCCAATTCCTCTTCTAATTCTTTCACTGATTCTTGAATTGGTTCAGAGATTTGTGATAATTTAGTTCCTTTTCTGCCATTCAATTTGAATTTGAGGGAACCCTTAGCATCAGAAGATGAAGCACCATCTTTCCCTGTGATTTCCAATTGTGACTTTTTGCCAAGAGGACCAAAACTTCCACAATCCAAGCCCATCTTAGGATTTACTCTTTTAAGGCCTTCACTTTTCAACCATTTGTTGGTGTTTGCTAAAATGGATTGAAATCTATCCATGGTAGATGTACCTTCTTTTTGTTGCCACTGAATAGGAAAAGGACACTTCTTATCAAACTCGGCTTGATGAAATTCTCAACTTGGAAATCTGAAGGGATCTCCAACATGTTGAGATCGATTATCTACTGTAGGATTAATCTGCAGTAGTCCATCTTCATTATGTCAAGCTCTATTCTCATATCAATCTAGATGTCCTCAATGCAATGAACATGAGTGTAAGCTCTTTTCATTTGAGAGTTCATCTCTCAGTAGTCAAAGTCAAATCTGGCCTTGAACTTCTTCAAGGTGATCAACTGCAACTCTACTTCCATTTTCTTTGCTTTAGGCATAGAAATGATCGAATAGTTGCCAATAGCCAAAGGTTTAGCTGAGTTAATGTCGAAACCAATCCTATGCATAGCATGTTGATCACTCTACATGCCCATGAGTTGTCTAGCTAACTCCATCAAAATAATTCGATCTGTAGCATACCTAGGTAAGGTATACGGCTCACCTTTGAAATATCCAACTCTCAAATATGTGAAATTCGGAAACTGAATGAAAATACAGCCGTATTAGTTCACCTTCTCCCATGTTGCATCAGATACTCTTTTGACAGATAAATGTTTATTAAACAAACACCGAAAATGCCCAAAGAAAGCATCTTGGACTCTTCTATAATGGAAATTACTATTTGCCAAAGTGATTTGGTCATAGTAATCCCAAACAGGAACCTGAAGACAATCTCCCTTAGTAGAAAGACCAGAGAAAGCTCCCATAGCACAGCAATGTAAACAAGGTTAGAATTCATGTAAAAGGGCGCTAATGTTCCCACACTGTCTATCTGTTGGCAAAATGTAGTGCTGATAAGCTCTCCCCAAAAGATGTGTTTTTTATTCTCCATGATTTGAAACATGAACTTATACATTCGCGGCTTGAAATCAGTAGAATCGTTAAGACCACAAATTTTGCTGAGAAGGATGATGAGATCCTTATATTCTTGTTTAAAGTTAGACCAATGAACAGTCTTTGGCCATTTGAAAAAGTTGCTTTTTTTATTGTCTAACCAATAAAGGTTGCATACTTTTAATAATCACCCTTTTTTCCATTCCAACATGCCAAAGATGGTTCTTTGGTCAAATCTGTACATTCTGCTTTATGTGAAACCTTGAAGATTTGTTCAATGACCTCAGGATCAAGGCTAATAATAACTTTGTCGTCAGCATCTTTGATAGTCTTCGTCTTTGGAGTAAACCGCCGTGCACATCCAAGAATGAAGTCAAGTTCTATAGCTGCCATTGGAATTGTAGACACCAGGTGAATGTTGCTTCTCTTTATACGCTTCATTTCATGACTAGCTGGAGCTTCAACTTTGTAGAAAATCAGCCACGTCCACATGACCAATCTTTGTGTCCATCACATTATCCAGAATACATATGAGTGATGAAGGAGATGCATGAGCCAGTTCTTTATCATATCGATATTTCATTTTGCCTTTGGATTTTGATGGTGAGAACATTTCTTGCGCTTGTATTGCAACACAAAAATCCCAAAACATAAATACATCATCAGATGGAATCGCCATACAAGTTGATTTGTGATCAACAAAGATTTGGAAACAAATTAGAGACTTGGTAGATCCAACAAAATGATCTCGAAGAAATCATATGCATATGCAATGGATGGAAATGAAATGAACGGAATGGGGAAATCTTTGTATCCATCATGTTATCCAGAATAGATATGACTGATGAAGGAGATGCATGACCCAATTCTTTATGATATTGATATTTCATTTTGTCTTTGGATTTTGACGGTAAGGACATTTCTTGTTTTGTATTGCAACACAAAAATCCCAAAATATAAATACATCATTAGATGGAATCACCATACAAGTTGATTTGTGATCACCAAAGATTTGGAAACAAATTGGAGACTTGGTAAATCCAACAAAATGATCTCGAAGAAATCATATGCATATGCAATGGATGGAAATGAAATGAATAGAATGCGGAATAAGTGTTATGAAGGTGGAAAATATGGAAGATGGAATGAAAAAAAAAAAGAAGAGTAAGTAGGTTTTATAGTCCACGACACTATGCCATAGTTTTTGGGTTTACATATGGTGACAGTGATATGGGACTACCTCGTACTCTTTTTCGAGAGGCACTTGGCGCTACAAACGAGGCGTACATACCCTACCCCCCAATGGGATTTGAACTTGTGACCTCTCTTTCAAGAGTACAAATTCTCCACCACTAGGCCAACTCAAGATGGAATGAAAAGGGAAAGTGTAAAGGTGGAAACACATGGAGATGCATGCAAATGAAAATTGCTGATTTCACACATGACTTAGGGTTTTCAAGGCATTATTGCATGAAAAATGAGTACACGTAACGGGAGATGAAAGGTGAGATGAGATGTGAATGCGGAAGGAGGATGGACTTCACATGTAAGTGCGAATGGAGGATGAGATGAAAGGCATGGAAAGATGCGGAAATATGTATTTGCTCATAGAGGTGCAAACACATATGGAGGAATAAAAATGGAAAATGGAAGTGCGATAATGAGTTTTATAGTCACTTTTGGTGAAAAAGGTGAAGTCAAAATACATGAAAGATGAAAATGACATCTTTTTTACTTTTCAAAAAGTGACTTTTAATCAAAATCGGACCTTTTGAATGCAATTACACGTAAGGCATTTCATGTAATCGTGTCGTGCGAATGGATGCGAAAAGTGAGATTGAGTGAAAATGGAAGCATAAAATGAGATTACATGCATGTGCAGATGGTAAATGATATGGAAAACATGTAATTGCATTCGTTGAATGAGAGGTGAGATGTTGTGACATAGAAGCGGAATGTGGAACGTGATGATGCTTTCGCATGAAGAGAAGAAACAACAAGTTCTTGGGGAAGAACTTGTGACTTCTCCAAAGTGGAGAAAACTGGCAAGCAAACACAAAACACAGAAACACAAAGAAAAACGTACCTTTGGAAAGTGACTCAAACATGCCAATATGCAATACACTTCAACACTCAAATTCGAAATTGGGACTCGAGAAAGAACCAAAAACATGAAAATGAACAATTTATTCATTCTTAAAGGAAAATGTAATGCTCCCATCATAAAATAAGTGTATTTAATTAAACTTTGAAACGGGCTAATTGATTTAATTCATCTCGGTCCCATTTTTATTTTTGTGTCGAAGTTGTGTCACCATCAGCTATCTTTGTACACCCTTGGAATGGGTTCCTGATGGGTATTTAAGCACGGCTTGTAGGAAGTCTTAGGTATGCTTGGATTATATTTGCTCCGTACTGTGAATTCCTATTGGGGATTCTCTGTAATTTGTCATTTCGGAAGTGAAAGACCTTCCCTATTTGGGTAGTGCAATTTCAGTGGGATTCAACCCTCACCCTATTCCATCTGTGTACTTGGCTCGGATATGAAGAATTAGAACATCTTGTATGTGAGATAACTGTTTGGCACACGATTGTATCTATTTGGTGTCTAGTTACCTGCAAGTTGTTTGTGTTAAATATATTGCAACTTCATTACATATTGCGTCATCAAACGTCTCTGTATTTTCTTTACCGTACCATATCTTTGTGCATTGCATCGGCCATCTTTCTAATATCCTGTACAGCATTCACATTCAAACACCTTGCACCATCCGTACAGCCCTTCTGTAGACACCGTACGGCCTACCTTGAGTCACCATACGGCCTTCACTGTGGTCACCATATGGCCTACTTAAAGCCACCGTATGGCCTTCCCTGAATGCAGTACGGTCCTCTCAACACCCATAAGTACAGACCATAATCCCGTACAGTCAATTTGCCTACTGTACGGCCATCTTCCTGTTGCATTTTGTACAGCATCTAGGCACATAGTACGGCATTTTGGAGTTGCAATACGGCCTTCACTTTGTACAACCTTTGCCCTATCTCTCCTAATTTGGTGTACGACTTTGCCTGCATTATTCCGTCACATCCATTTGTTTCTCTCGAGTGAAAATTTGAGCCAGAACATTACAGTGGTATCAGAGCGCTTCAATCCTACCAACCTGTGGATAGTGAATGAGAGTTTATAGCCAGAAAAGGACACATTCCGTTGATCAAATGGCGGACGAACGGGAACCAACCGCTGCCGAACTTGTGGCTCTTCTGAGGGAACTTTCCAAGAATCAGGCATAGATCACTGATATGCAACGACTCATGGAAGAAACTCTCAAGAAGTTGGCGGAGAACAAAATATCTGGAGAACAAAATGGTCACAGCATGGACTTGGTGATGGGTAAATCAAACCCTTAGCCAGCATGCTCTTGGCCTTACATGCCGACTTTTCCACCACGGATGGAGACACAACACGAAGGGAGACAACCAACCTTCGAAGAGATGAGAGGAGAGTGGAAGAATGCAAACCTTGAAGAAGATATATCATACAAAGATTATGCAGATCTAAGAATGAGATATTGGGGAGGCGGAAGCAGAGGATACTTTAACGATGATTTCAGGAGGAAGTTGAGTAAGGTGAATCTATCTCCATTTGGCAGATCGGGTTCTATATCAGCACAAGCATGGGTGATGAAAGCCGATACCTACTTCCAACTGAATCCTATGCCAGAAGAAGCAATCAAATTTTCCGCGTTGCACTTGGAGGGAGTTGCACACAAATTGTGGCACCACGACACCATCACATTAGGGCATGATCCAATAAAGACATATGCGGAATTCACAGAGAGATTGATAAAATGATTTGATGGGAAAGACCCCGAGCTCAATTTCAAAGATTTGGCGCAACTGAGGCAAATTGGATCGGTAGATCAGTTCATTGCGGAGTTTCAAAAACTTTTTGTTTTGGTCATAGACATTTCCGAAAGGTGGGTCATGCTCTTCATGGACGGACTAGCAGAACTGTTGAAAGGTTGGGTGAAGGGATTCAATTTGTCTACCTTGTCAGAAGCAATCAGTAAGGCACAAAGTATGGCATCATCGTCGGCATCATCCTCATCCTCCCAAAGTCACTCACATCCAAAACCGCTGACATTTCCGAGGGACAAACCTCTGCCCAAGAAGTCGTCATTGGATAAAGCTACTCGACAGGAACTCCGAAGGAAGAAATTGTGTTTCAATTGCAAAAGACCTTGGGAGCCTGGCCACTGATGCCTCGAGAAAGGGAAGATCCACTACATTGAGGTCGTATCCGATGACGAGGATGAACACGAACAGGAAGAAATGTCGACCGAAGATAACCAACACTACCATGATACCAACATCAGTTTGAACCGTACAGAGAGAATTGTCGCTCTGGTATAGCGCGGAGAAGCCATTGCATTGGCTAGCAACTCGAGGTGCATAGTTTTTTGTGTACGAGGTACCCTGCAGGGACAAAGGGTTACGATGATGTTAGATAGCGGTGTGACTCTAAATTTCATCAACTAATCCTTGGTAAGACAAAGAAGTCCTCCTATGGAGGTGCACGCAAGTTTTCAGGTCAAGGTAGCCAAAGGGACTTTCCTACCTTGCATGCACCTTGTTCCTCAACCAAGCATCACAATGGCGAATCACACGGTAACTAAGGACTTCTTCATAGTGGACCTGGCAGACATGGAAGTTATTCTTGGCATACAGTGGATGGAGACCCTTGATGAATACACCCAGAGTTTCAAAAGAATGGACTTCACTTTTGTGGTTGACGGAAAGAAGGTCGTCCTCCGAGGAATGGCAAATGAAGGTCCAAAGGAAGTTTCTGCACATCGGATGGAGGCAATCTTTTGGCATGATGATGTTGTGTGGGTTGCACATTGTTTCATCTTGACGAAACCTATAAAAGGGCAAAGAACACCTCCACAGGATGATGAGCTCCAAGATATTTTAAGTAGAGATGAAAAGGTTTCCATTGATATTCCTCCTGGCATACCACTGCACCGAGGGTTTGAACACACTATCAAGTTGGAATTAGGGGCAAATTCGGTCATAACCACACCATACTGCCACCCCAAGAAATTAAAAGATGAGATCGAAAGGATGATTCAGGAATTGCTAGAGAAAGGATGGATCCGTCCCAATTCCAGCCCATTCGCATCATCTGTAGTGTTGGTCAAAAAGGATGGGATGATGCGCATGTGGGTGGACTACCACGCATTGAACAAGAAAACAATAAAGAATAGATATCCCATTCCAAGGATAGATGAGTTGCTAGATGAACTGCATGGAGCGGTCTATTTTTCAAAACTAAATCTCCATTCCGGATACCATCAAATCCGAATGAGAGAAGATGTGGAGAAAACAGCTTTCCGCTGCCACTACGGACATTATGAGTTCCTAGTCATGCCGTTTGGATTGACCAACGCACCTACTACATTTCAATCATGCATGAACCGCATCTTCAACAAACAATTGCGTAAGTATCTATTGGTATTCTTTGATGATCTTATTTATAGCAGGACATGGGAAGAGCATCTAAAGCATTTGAATGAAGTTTTGAGTATCATGGAGGAACAGTACTTGTTCGCCAAGCAGTCCAAATGTGAGTTTGGGATGACAGAGATATTGTACTTGGGGCATGTTGTCAGTAAATACGGGATTCAAGTGCATCAGGAGAAGATTCAGGCTATCCTTGACTAGCCTCCCCCAAAATCACTCACAGACCTGCGAGGATTCTTCAGACTGTGCAGTTACTATAGGAGGTTTGTTAAAGGATTCTCTCAGCTCAGCGCACCTTTAACGGATCTGACGAAGAAGGGGTCATTCCAATGGAACGAAGAGGCACAACTCACCTTTGAAAAGCTAAAAAAGGCCATGAGCACTTGTCCCATACTTGCACTACCTGACTTCACTCAGCCGTTCATTCTGGAGTGCGACGCGTCCGGGGAAGGCATTGGAGCAATACTGATGCAAGACAGACACACCATCGCTTATGAGAGTAGAAAGCTTACACCAACAGAATGCCTGTATTCCATCTACAACAAAGAAATGTTGGCCATCGTGCATGCACTAACCAAATTCCGATAGTATCTGGTAGGTGCCAAGTTTGTCATCTGTACAGATCACAACAATCTAAGATATTTCCTAGAGCAGCGAAACTTGAACGAACGGCAATAAAAATGGGTAAGCAAAGTTCAGTCTTTTGATTTCGACATTGAATATGTAAAAGGAAAGAACAATGTTGTTGCAGATGCCTTGTCCAAAAAACCCACCATCTGCTCACTAGACCAAATTTCAGTTGACTGAAAGGCACAACTGTTAGTGGAATATTCCAAGAATACAACTACCTGTGAAATAATGGATGGCCACACCCACGATGTTCAGTACAGAGTGGTGGATGATATCATATACTATAAAAACCAGATATAATTGGTGCCAGAGTCCAAACTGAAGCAGAAAACCTTGAAGGAAGTACATGACTCACCTCTGGATGGACACCCCGGTTTTCTTAAAACTTATAAAAGTCTACGGGAGAGGTTTTTAGGAAGGGACTAAAAGGGGACATGTTGCAGCATGTAAGAGAATGTACGATCTGCCAACAGAATAAGTCCGAACACACTATCTGCAGGGCTGCTACAGCCTTTGCCAATTCTCAAACATAAGTGGGAAAGTATATCAATGGACTTCATAATAGGTCTTCCCAAGGTGAACAGAAAGGATTGTATCTTCGTGGTGGTTGACAGGTTGACAAAATATGCACATTTCTTCGCCATCCCCTAGAACCTTCAGGCTGCTCAAGTTGCCAATTTGTTTTTTAGAGAAGTCTTTCCCCTATACGGGTTGCCCTAAAACATCGTCAGTGATCGGGATGGATGATTCATCAATATCTTCTAGACAGAATTGTTTCAGATGGCAGGGATAGAATTATTGCCAAGCACAAGTTACCACCCGCAGACGGACAGACAAACTAAGATTGTGAACAAATGGCTCGAAGGCTACCTTCGGAACTACATCTCGGTACAACAAGCGTGGGTAAAATGGATCCATCTGGGGGAATACTGCTACAATACCATGTATCACATGTCTATCAGGATGGCGCCATTCAAGGCTCTGTATGGGTACGAACCCCTCTCCTTCATCGACACAGTTTTGGGTGACAGTTGCGCTCCAAGGGCGAGAGACTGGCTTCAGGAGGGGTAGGACATACTGAGGAGTTTGAAAGAAAACCTACAGTAGGCACAAAATCAACAGAAGATGTACGCCGACAGACGTCAAATAGAGAGAAGTTTTGAAGTAGGGAATCTGGTATATCTCTGGCTCCAACCATACCGACAATCTTCATTAAAAGGAACAGGGAAGGAGAAATTGAAGCCACGATTTTATGGTCCCTATCGCGTAGTCTGTCGCATTGGTGAGGTAGCATATGAACTGGAACTTCCAGATGGAAGCCGCATTCATAATGTCTTCCATGTTTCTTGTTTGAAGAAAGCCATAGGGCAAAACGTCACAGTTGCTACCGACCTTCCGCCACTCAACAAAGAAGGAAAACTCATTCTGGAACCTGTTGAGATCTTCGAAGCACGTGGAAAGACCCTACGGAACCGCACTGTGAAGGAATACTTGGTACGCTTGCAACACCTACCGTTGGATGACACAACGTAGGAAGGCGAGCACATTCTCTAGCAACCGGCACTACATTTGCTTGAAGACAAGCAAATTTTGGGACGGGAGGACTGTAATGTTCCCGTCATAAAATAAGTGTATTTAATTAAACTTTGTAACGGGCTGATTGATTTAATTTATCTTGGTCCCATTTTTATTTTTGTGTCGAAGTTGTGTCACCGTCGGCTATCTTTGTACACCCTCAGAATGGTTTCCTGACGAGTATTTAAGCACGGCTTGTAAGAAGTCTTAGGTATGCTTGGATTATATTTGCTCTGTACTGTGAATTCTTGTTGGGATTCTCTGTAATTCGTCATTTCGGAAGTGAAAGACCTTCCCTATTTGGCTAACGCAGTTTTGGTGGGATTCAACCCTCACCCTATTCCGTCTGTGTACTTTGCTCGGATCTGGAGAACTAGATCATCTTGTATGTGAGATAATTGTTTGGCACACGAGTGTATCTATTTGGTGTCTGGTTACTTACAAGTTGTTTGTGTTAAATATATTGCAACTTCATTACATATTGCGTCATCAAACGTCTCTGTATTTTCTTTACCATACCATATCTCTGTGCATTGCACCAGCCATCTTCCTAATATCTTGTACGACATTCACATTCAAACACCCCGCACCATTCGTACGGCCCTACTGTAGACATCGTACAGCCTACCTTGAGTCATCGTACGGCCTTCACTGTGGTCACCGTACGGCCTACTTAAAACCATGTATAGCCTTCCCTAAATGCAGTACAGTCCTCTCAATACCCATACGTACAGACCATAATCCCGTACAATCAATTTGCCTACCGTACGGCCATCTTCCAACTGCATTTCGTAGGCATCTAGGCACATAGTACAACGTTTTGGAGTTGCAGTACGGCCTTCACTTTGTATAGCCTTTTCCCTATCTCTCCTAATTTGTTGTACGGCTCTGCCTGCATTATTCTGTCACATCCATTTGTTTCTCTCAGGTGAAAATCTGAGCCGAAACATTACAGAAAAATGCACTTTCCATGGCAAAGATTTAACAAGTGGCAATCATCAAGCAATTACGTGCATAAAATCAGCAAGATAAGCACGAATTAAATAGCAAGAAAGAAAGAGTCCACTTACATGATGATTAATTGCCAAAAATGAAGGAGAAAGATGCTCCAATGTTGAAAAATTCTCCAAAAATGTTTGTATCTTTCAACTTTTTACAAATTCAAATTGAAGGGGGCAGCAAACAAGGAAAAGTTGTTGAAAGATGCCAAAACGTGCCCTAAGATTGTTCCAAAATCCAACGTTTTTGAGATGCTCATGCTTGGGATGTTTTTGGTAAAAAAATGTTTTTCACAAAGAAGCAAGATCAAATCAATTTGGTGTTTAAACACCCAAATATGCACCAAGATGCCATTCAAACACCAAATAAAGCCAAATCGATTTGGAATGGAGCAAAAACATGGACCAAAAATGGAGTTATTTGGTGATTTCTTCAAAAACGTGCCCTAGTTTGGAGCTTCCAAAAACATTTTTTTATCTTGTTGAATCCATTTTGAATGCAAGAAAACTCGTTGCCCATCAAAAATGCCTCAAATGGAAAAGATTTCATGTAAATCCATCAAGAAAATCTCCACATATGATCAAAATTGGGTTCTTGGAGGGCAAAAACATGAAGTTTTTCAAAATCGGACTTTTTGGAGGCCATAGCATATATTAAAACATGTCTTAGTATAAAATCAGACTTTTTCGGGTCAAGAACATATTTTAAAATGTGCATACAAGTAAAATCGCACTTTTTGGAGAAGAATGCATGTTTTAAAATATGCATACAAGCAAAATCGAACCTCTTGGAGGAGAATGCATGTTTTAAAATACATCTCACATTTTCGATGTAAAGGCATAATATCTTCACTTTTGATGCAATAGCATCAAAAAGGTCCACTTGTGATAGACTTTTGATGTAATGATATCAAAAAGGTCCACCAAAATGAACTTTATATGCAGTAACATGTAAAATGTCCACTTTTGATGGATTTTACATGTAATTGCATATAAAATGTCCACTTTTGATGACTTTAAGTCATGTAATTCACTTAAATTTATAAAAAGTTACTAAACGGACCATAAACAATATTTATCTATCATATTTAAAAATATAACATATAAAAATCATTTAAAGAATATTTATATAAGCATCTGATTTAAAACCAAAAATTAAACTGGAACTACATTGTTTTATAGTTACTTTAAGTAAAAAATAAAAAGTAAGTCAACTTAAAATTATAACATAAAGTGCACTATAGTCCCTTTTAGTTAAAATTTTTAAGTTAAAGTAACTTAAAAACATAACAAAAAGTTAATATAAGTTATAGTTATCAAAAAGTGAAAGTCAAACTAAAAATATAACATCATATTTTTAATTCGTGCTGTTGAACCAAAAAGGTCTACTTTTGAAGCACTAAAACGGGCATATCTCTTGACTGACAACTCTGATTGAGCTCTAGGTTAGACCAAATCGATGGGAAAAGCGAAAGGCATGACATGAGCAAAATCAAAGGAATAAAAACCAACAAACACAAACTTAAAAGAAAAGAATGGACGATGAAGGCTTCAAAAATCAAGCAAGGGCTCGACATAAAGCAAAACAAAAAAGACTTGACGAAGGCATTTAGTAAAATGATTTGATATACGAATTGAAATGAATCAATCAATCAACATTAAGCAATTGAATATCAAATTCAAGCTTAGAGAAACGTGAAACTAGCTTGAAAAAGTTTCAGGCTGTTACCAACATTTTGTGGTGACAAAATGCAAGACAACAGCTCAAATAGTATGCCATATCAGAGTACTAATCATTTGTAGTGCCAACGAACAAAACAGTAGGAAGAAAAGAAGAATTCTCATCTTCTACCTACAAGGGTTCATTTTCAGCCATAAGCTGATAGAGTCCTTTACCACAAACTAACTTGGTAGGTCGTATCTCCATATCATATTCCTAAATCTTAGCAATCCAATTTCTTCTTTTGGTACCAAAATCGTACTAAGTCAGAATAGTCTTGACAGTAATATCTAGAACTAAAGCAATGATATGAGAATTCAAAATATAGAACCTGAAATGCTTTACTGCTTTAACAACAAGAAAACCATGTTTCTCCATTTGACTTGATTTCAACTAATGAGCCTTCAAAGGACAACTCATGAACGAAATTGGTGATTTAGATCTTAAATGTACTGCTAGTTCTCCTCTCTATATCTCACTATTTAGATTCATCAAGCATTAAAGACGAGCATGAATCTATAATAGAAGTTTTCTATAAAAATTGTTAAATTATCCCTTTGCATTTGCTTTAAAAAAAACCAATTTATGTTCTAGATGTCTAAATATTTTACTCTCTCTAATGAGCCTTCAAAGGACAATTCATGAACGAAATTGGTGATTCAATACCTTCATCATTTTTCTACGTTAGAATAGCAAAAAGAGTATGTTCCGAAGCATAACTATACATGATGAAGCTCTTTGTATAATCAAGACATACTAACACATGAGCATGTGCTATAGCATCTTTGATTTCTGCAAATGCTTTTCTTCCTTCTTCATTCCAATGGAAAGCATTCTTTCCTTTCATCATTTCAACAATGTGGTGAGTTTGTTCAGCAAAATCTAGTACAAACCTTCACAGAAAATTCACCATTCCAAAGAAAGAATGAACTGCAATCTTGCTTGATGGTAAAGAGAAACTTTGTATTGCTTGAACCCTTTCTGGATCAATCTTAATAACTTCTTTTGACACAATATGTCCCAACAACTTAACTTCCATCAAACCAAAAACTAATTTTTTGTTATTCAAAGATATGCCATGTTGTCTACATCTTTCTAGGTCTTGTCGGAAATAAAAGAAATGATCTTGGCATTTTTTCAAGCAAACAGTCAACTCATCTAAGTATACAATAATGATGTCATTGTTTAGACCATCAAAAGCAAGATGCATTTCTCGTTGAAAGGTTGCTCTAGCATTGATAAGAGCAAAAGGCATCCACCAATATGCAAAAGTTCCCCATGGGGTAGTAAATGTTGTCTTATATTGATCATCTTCATGAACCTCAATCTGATTGTAACCTGAAAAGCCATCTAACATAGATAACATTTCGGAACCAGTAACAGCTCGTAATACTTGGTCCATGATTGGTAGCGGATAATTATCCCTAAGAGACGCCTGATTGAGATTACAAAAATCCACACATAAATTTTTTTTCACTCTTCTTCCTAACAAGAACTATATTAGCTATCCCAAACAAATGATGAATAGGAAAAATAATACCTGCTTCAAGCCTTTTTTGGATTTCAGCCAAAATGGTACCCGAAATCTTGGGATTGTATTGTCTCTGCTTTTGGCGAAAAGAAGTTGTGCCAAACTTAAGAGAAATATCATGTTGCACTTCTTTTGGACAAAAAGATTTGAGATCTTCACAAGAATAGGCTAAGACATCTTTGTATTCACGAAGTAAGGTGATGAATTTTTCCTTCTCCTCCATGCACTAATTACCAATGTTAACCAAATTTGGATCTTCTTCAATTCCAATGTTGTATTCTCATATTGCTCCAAAGATCTCATCCTTGTCTTTTGTTGTTCCTTAACATATCTATCATGCTTGCCAAAAAAAAAAATTCAAAGAAATCAGACCTTTGGGAATCTTATTTCCTTTTAGCTGAATAACCTCATGTCCTGTTTCAAGATCTATGTCAGAAATTACTTCATTCGAGGCATTTTCACTTCTTTCAAAGTACATCTCATCAAAACCCTCCTTAGTTTCAAGAAAATTGATGATTTTGAGTATCATCATTGAATACTTGCCAATGCTCGAAATTATCTGGAATACTTGGTCAATAAACCAATTGTATTTCATATATGTTATCTTCAAAGTCTTCATGAGAAAGTAATAGGGTTGCTGAAACAAGTGAATCAGCCCTATCATTCAGCTCTCTAGGAACTACTGAAATATTGAAAGCATTAAACTTGATGTAATCTTAGGCTAAATCACGGTAATGTCTAAGTCGATCATTTTTTGCTTGATATTGACCTTTGACCTGACATACTACCAATTCAGCATCTCCCTTTACATGCAAATTTTGGATTCCCTTGGCCTGTGCCATGTTCAACCCCAATATCAAGGCTTCATATTCAGCTGTGATATTGGTATTAGGAAATTGCAACTTGTAAGAAAAGGGGAAAAACTCACCTTCAAGTGAAATAAACACTTCAGCATTGGACCCCGTAGAAGCACAACTTCCATCAAATTCCATAACCCAAACAGCAGTAGAACTACTTGAACTTGCTCCACAATTGCTAAGAATGATTTTCCCTTAAAGAGAATCAATGGAATCACTTTTCGAAAAAAATTCTTCCTCCTTAAAACAATCCATAGGATCATCTTCAAGAACAACTCCTTCCTTAGGAATAACATCTTCTTCTATTGTTTCAACAGCATCAACAAATCTTTCAGTGTCCAATAGTAATAAAGAACTTTCAGAATCAGTCCAATCTTTGGCAAATTCAGATACTTCATCAACATGTAGGTAGTGGTTACCCATTCCGGCTGACTCAAAAAGGATTTGAGCATGTGGTTCATTGGATTTGTTTATCTTTCAAGATACAGCTTCTACATAATACCCTTAACTAGTGTCCTGGCTTTAGCCATGTCCATATTGAGTTCACCTCCCACATCTTTGCAGAAATTATGGCCAAATAACATACCATAAGAAGCTGGTAAATCTGCAACCAAAACAGTCATCTTGATATTTTTGTCTAGGAAAGATGAAAAAGCAAATTGAGCATCTTTGATTTGTCCTTTTAGAGGAATTTGTTTGTTCTCCATAGAATAGCAGCTACCAAAAGACTTAGTTAAAGTCAACTCTAAAGCATCTGCAACCTTGGTTGGCATAACATTATCAGGGGCACCAGAATCTATAACACAATTGCTTATCTTGACACCATTAATCAGTAGGGACAAATAAAAAGGTTCAATCTTTCATGGAACTAAGAATGGAATGGTAACTAGATTATTTGGCATATTTTTAGATTCAAGGGTGATCAAATGACTCTGAGCAAGCTAGGAATCTTTTACAAATTTGGTAAGTCTATCCAGCTGATCTGGATAGGCTTGTAGGTATTCTACCTTAGACATCTGAATTTTAGTTTTCTTAGCATAATCTATGATATCAAAAACCTAGAAAGAAATGGCTAAAGAAGAATTGAAATTTTTCAGCTTGGGTTTTAATACTAGTATTAGGCATACTGGACTTAGAAATACTAGATGCATGAGCAATTTGATCAGCACTTACTTGGTTTCTAGCTAGATCACTAGGTAGGTTAGGTAAAGTTGTTCCCCTCTTTGCCATGGTAACAGGCATTTGAGGAGTATCCAACTTCTGTTCAGCCTCTTGTTGTTGTTAAGCCAACTTGGTTTGTAAATGTGTCATAACCGCATAAGCTTGTGCAAAATCAATTTCATGATCTTCATCATTGTATTGTACATACCCAATAGTAGAGTCACCAGCTATCTGATGATCATCATGATATAGAGCAGCAGTATCCTCAGAAGGATATTCTTCTCGATTATCATTCATTGGATCAGCTTCAAAGTAACCAGTAGCTGAATTACTTGGTGATGCTTCAAGTGCAAGCCTTTGTGGAGAAGGAAGCATACTTTGATTTTTAGCTGCGTAATTATTTGCAGCATTGGGATAGGGTCGCCTTGGAATATCCTTGCATGGTGTCACAGACGACCCTTGAGATATTTGTTTTTTGAGTGCAAGAAGCTCATTTGCTAACTTCTGAACTAATGAATCAGACATACCCAATAAAGAAGATTAAGGAAGGGAATTGTTCTTAAATCGGTTGGAATCTTTATCAATTTTTCCTACAAGTATCAGATTATCTTCAATCTCAGTTGCCAAAGATCGTGCAAGAGCCAACATTACAAGAGCAACTCTTCTTAATAAAAAGTTGACTTCAGGCAGCTGAGTGTTGATGAAGAAACACTTCAAATTTGTGGCAGTGGGTTAAGAAGCAGCAGGAATTCAATTAGCTAATTTATTGAATTTAGCAATCCATCATTTGCTTCCTTCTTCATCTGTGTAAGTTGCGCTAGGAGGGCATGCTCATCTTCCACAAACTTGAATCTTTCAAGAAACTTGGAATGCAAATGTTACATCCCAAATTTTGACCTAATTTTAAATTTGCTCATAGTCATTGGATTTAACGGGTTTTTCTTTCATAATCATGTGAAGTAGGTAGTTATTTATATCCATTGTATTAACTATTAATGAAGATGGTCATTAACCATTACTTGTTATATGATGTTTAGCAAGTGCTTGATTTTGGAATTATGGTTAATAATTAAAGTCTTTTAAATGTTTCTATGAAAATTATTGTGGAACTTGTTATTATGGTGGAAGTGTTTCACGAGCGATTGCAGAAGAAGATGAAGGGGGGAAGCATTGCTAAACGAGATCAACGAAATGAGATATTAGCTTAGTCCAATCATCAAGATTGACAAGTATGACCTTAATTCGCCTTGGCTAGGACCTAGCAACTTGAATTTCAGAATAGAACTGAAGGACCCGCATGAGCTATTAAATAAATAGATTAACAAACATAAAATAATTTAATTAAAATATAATACGTACCTCAAAGGATTATTAAATGATCTTTCACCATATTATTATAATATATACTTATGTATGTACACAAACATAAAAAAAATGAAGTGACACTATAATATTATTTTTTATAATAAAATGATGCCACCTCACCAATATATCTACGTGTACATAGATAAATATAAGCCATAATGTTTTTCAAATTATAACCTTCAAATTTCCTTTCATTCTTTTACTCTTCTTTTTTTTTAAATCGATTGAACACTTAGCATTTAATTGGCATTCAAAGAGCCTAGACAATTCTTATGTTGTGGAAGCCAAGGAGTCATGTCTTTTCCTTTTTATTGAAGTCATGAGTGAGAGGCAGATATCTTTTTCTAAGCACCCGACTACATTACTCAAGATCGGCTTCCTTTTTCCGTTCCCGACTTCTCCATTATTCCGCCTTTCCTCCACTCATAGTTTCGGCTTCACACACCATTTGAACCTTTGCAAACTCAAATCTCTACAGAATATAAGTGTCTTGTACAGGCTGCCATGTATTTCCACCTTGCTGAATTTGAGGTCACCTTCACATACTACAAAATCAATTTGAAGAAGAACAAATAAACAAGCATCTAGCAGGGCTCAGGCATTTCAAGAATTTATACCAAGTCATGTGGTTGATCATTCTCCAAATATGCTATATTTCCTTTAATAACTATTAATACATTTCAAATTCCATAGCAATAAACTGCAAATTATACTCATTCATACTTGAATACCTTAGGAAGTTGTTACTATAAATCATAGCAAAGTACCCAAGACATGGAATCATAAATTGTTTTTGACATTGGAAGTTAGAATACAGCGAATTTATTTCTGCACGTCTTTAATCACAGAATGTGAAATGCTGGAAGCATCTATTGCCATGAATTAACAGAACACAGCCGATTGCTCTGAGAATCCAAACACCTAGGACTCGCCGGCTATATAGCCACGAAAAGGTGAAGAGGTGAGATGATATCTACAAGAACACAGAAGATAAAATCAAATATGATTAAATAAAATTATATAACCATACTTAATAGCTCATGCTCATCCCTAATAATGTTTCTTGTTTTCAAGTCAAGTAGTGGTGATCCGGTCGTTGAACCCATTAGAAAACCTTGGCCAAGGTAGTTTAAAGGCATGTTTGTCATCTATTGATCACTTGATGTCAGTGGTGCCAGTTATGCAGACATGTCCATCCATGCAGAACATGTTCATCCATAACTATGCGGACATTCTAAACACCAGAATGCTCAGGTAGCTAAACTAAGAATATCTCAAGCCCGATCTCGTGGTAGGGAGGGTCTTTCTAATTCAACAGATTGTGTAGGGATAAGTATGGTCCAAGGTTGGGAGGTTAAGCCTAAGTCAATACTTCTCCTCTTAGAGAAAGCCAAGGCTTGCACAACTAGCTAAAGACCTTCTGAATATTTCTAGTATGTTCTTTCTTTTTCATGTTATGCAATTACTTAATTTATATGCATAAAAGATAGCTAATAGATATTATAGTTATTGTTAAATACAGTTATTTTTAGTTAATCGTTAATCTAGTTATTTCAATTGATTATGGATACAACTATTTTCAGTTAATCATTGATCTAGTTATTTCAGTTGATCATTTATACAGTTATTTTCATTTAATGTCATATGAAAAGGAACTCAGTTATCTAATCAATGAATGTTGGGAAAATCTTTTTATTTTTGGCTATGAAAAATCGTTTGTTATAGCAAAGATGCCCAATCTGTGATAGAATTGAGTTCCAAGATGTAGAACTTGTTGGTTCCCAAAACCGCAAATTGGAAATCCAAGAGCCCGCCACTTCTCCTGTAGGGTTTTGCAATCAGTTCTAGCCAATGAATGAGAATCACCTTGATTCCCCTACACTTCAGGCTCCGCTACACCTAGGCAAGTAGACCTTCTCCTCGAACCTAATTACTTGGTTCAGAGCTTTTCTAAAGCGAATTTAAACTTTGGAGTTCTTCAACTGGCAAAGTCCTTGAGCTCGATTTAAAATGAAACTAGATGTTGAGTGTTTGAATTGAATGAATTGTATAAGGTTTTAATAATGGATCTGATGCTTGTAGAAGGAATATATAGATTTTCTGACTTCAATAATAGAAAGACTAATGCCTCTACTAATTCGGGCAATAGAGTCAACTTCAGTGAATTTTTTATGTACAACTTTATAATATTCTATGCACTTATATTGCCAACAATTAAATAATCAAGATGCAACAGATCAAATATATATGCAATCTTAAATTAGTCCAGATTGAATAATAACTCCTCTAATAGGGAGACAAACTGGACACAAATACGAAAACAATTTGATATTTCACAATATCTGTAATGATCAAATTTAAAATGCTAAATGACCATGTCCACTTATCCGACATTTAAATTGTATACAAAATTCAAAAAATGATTGTAAAGGACAAATCATTTGCAATTTAATTCTCCATGTCATTTAAAAATAAACAAAGGACTTATTACTTTATTATTAAAATAAAATAACAGAATTCATATTACAAAGCCATATTATAGCCCTTATTCCTCCAGACAAATAATGTAAAATATTTCTTGTAGAATATGATTGTTCAAATATGTCTTTACTTCAACTTTCAACTTGTATTCATATCCTTATTATATTAAGGATATGACTTTTGAGGTTAAAGACTTATATCCCTAAAGAGATAAATCACACCCTTTTGTTATATCTATTGCCTTTATATTAGAATTAATAATATTCCGACTAATCTATTGTTTGTCTTCATACTACAACATTAGTTTAAGTACTAATTTGTTCATATCGATTTCTAGATATAAGATTTAATCGTTTTTAGTTTATTATGGCTTCTTTCCCAACTATCATGCTCATGTTCTGTGTGTCGCATTTTTTAATATCAAACTCAAGGCGTTAGTGTTTGGAGAGTAACATGTGATGCCATCTCTGTTATGACCAATGATGGCCTTCAATGCCAAGATTTTTCATACTCTACCACGATATGATTACATGACTAGAATTTATTGAGTTAGGAACGCTTGTCTATATCACTACACCACATTTTTTATCATTTTCTTGTTTTTCCCATTGGCATCTGACGTGGAACTATGACTCAGGATGAAAGTTCATACGACGCATGAGACGACATCTTTGTTTGATCCATGTCTATTCCAGACTCAGCAATTAATAATCCCGTCAAATTCAACTTCCTTTATTTCTTAATGGCACGTCGTCAACTCCAGAATAGTCATCATTGCCTATAAAATCTTCTCTCCTACACCATTAGCATGGGAATTGAATCTTCTATGCTTTTCATTTCTTTGTCAAGACTGAGACTCAACCTTTCTCCGTGTCTGCATACATGTAAAGACAATACCGAATACTGTATGCTTTGATGTTATTGTTCATTCCTCTTATGCAAGCTTTAGGAAATTGCACATTCTCTTGTCCACTATTATCGTTTATCGTTGGACATGGAGTTGTGTTTCATATATTCCATCATGACTTTGATTAGAAGGCAAATATGTATTTGTCATCACTTATTATGTTTCCTACGGATGACATGGAACATCTGCATGTTGACCAGTCATATCTCCTTCAAATGATAATTGAGTCAATAACACCCATATTTGAGGCAGTCGTTGCATCGAGACTACTGACAGCATATGGACATTTGAGAAATGTCGAGTTTTATATAATTTAGTGCCAGCTCCCTGTGCAAACAAAGATGGACTGTGATGATTAATTGATGAACTATCTACTAACGTTTTTTATCTCTCTCCTGCCTTCATATTTTCTGGGAGCCAAAGCTTTAATATGGACGATGATTTGTCTTTATAATTTAAAGTACTCTTCATGACCTTTATTAAAAAGTATTTTTGGAGCAGTATGAACTGAAAATGTCCATGAAGTAACATACAGTAGGCTATTGTCTTCCAACAATTGTGATGTTTTGATTTCATGGGGAAACAAAAGAGATCTCTGAACCCCATCCAGTTATCTCATCATTTTGTTCACTGTGCTTTAAACAAATCAAACTCCTTCAATATCGTTGTTGTAGGCCTTTATGTCACTGCATAATGTATAAATTCAGTATTCTATGCTCATATTTGCATGTAAACTTCACATCTACATAGTATTCAAATAGGGGTATCTAAACAAGCTCTTTTTTGAGGTGAGTAATCTTTGTTGTGATTTGAAGATGAGACATTGATCTCCAGCCTTATCTCTTAAATTGAGACAAAAATGGAGCTTCTAAATTTGGGCTCCATCAAAACCAATCAGCTGTTATACCTTGTAAGGTCTCAATAAAAAGCCTTACAGATATATCTTCATGTTCAACACCAAATACTCCTACAGCAATGTAGAAGGCTAATGTGTTCATCTGGATGTTGTTTCCCATCTCCACAAAACTTGGGAAAATTCTTACGAGAACCTTGCAGTAATGCATGCAAGGGTGCTGCAACATTTAAAGGATCAAAAGTTGCTCCCCATGGACCAGCAGCAATTTTGATGACTTGAAGATGGATAGTATGAGTAGCAAGGTGTAGTTGTGCAGCAAAAACAAGGTGTTTAAGGAAAAACTAGGAATCTTCAATGGGTAAAGCAGTTTTTTTTTTTTTTTGGAGGATAGCTTGTAGTAGGGGAGAGGAGTTTTGGTAAGCAAATCAAAACGAGCCTGTTGGGCCCAAAATGATCCGGCAGAACTTGATGAATTATCATCCTTCTTTCTTTGTGAATATATGTGCTCAAAACTTGCCAATGTGATAATCTGTAATGCCAATTAGAACAAGGAACTAAACTTCAAACGAAAACAAGAGGCTTCCAAATGCATTCGTATCCCCAATGAAGTCGCCAAAAAATAGGTGGTTGGTCATCCTATTTCATTGCTTGTTTTCTTTGCTTTTCCATTTTTCTTCATTTGGGAGAAGTTGCAAGTTCTTTCTCAAGAACTTGAGCACATTTCACTTCACTCCATCTTCCATCAACACATGCAAGTACATCCTTTCATTCCATTTTCGTCATCCAATGCCAAGACATATTGCATCCATTCCTTTCATATGCAATTACACTTCATGAGCAATTACACGTAACTCCCCTTTTCATGTCACAACACATTGCATCTCATCCTTTGCATGCAATTACATGTAAACTCACCTTTCATCCGCATTTACATGCAATCTCACTTTTCATTCCCAATTGCATGTCACATATACATGTAATTCACTTTTCGTACAATGACATCTTGAAAACCCGTTTTGGACTTAAAGTCATTTTTTAAAGTTTTAAAGAAAAACATTTGCACGCATTCCCATGCATTCAACTTTCATGTCTTAAAGCATATTCATAAACACTCACATCCACCTCATATTTTTATCCCCTCAAGTCGTACTCTAGCCTTTACATATGCATGTTGTCTCTTTTCAAGATCATCACATTAGATCTTCGAAGTGTCTCATTCATACTCCGAAGCTTTGTTGATGATCAAGAATCAACGCTTTTATGGAAGCAATATCATCTAATGATGTGTTAACATTTTGGAATTTTCATGTTGCAGCACAAGCACAAATGATGCCCTCATCTGCAAGATCAAAAGGCAAAATGAAATATCAATATGATAAAGAGTTGGCTCACGCAACTCCATCCCATGTCACATCTATTCTTGTTAGTGTGTCAAATACAGAGATCGGGCATATAGATATGATTGATTTCTTGTGATGGATAGAAGCTCTTGCTAGTCATGAAATGAAACACATCAAAAGGAGTAATATTCATCTAGGGTCTAGTTTTCCTATGGCTGCCTTGGAACTAGAATTTGTTCTAGGATGTGCAAAGAGTTTCAATCCAAAGTCTAAAACAATCAAGGATGCTAATGGAAATGTTATTATTAGCCTTGATCCTGAGATTATTGAACAAATTCTCAAAGTTCCGCATAGTGCAGAGTGTGTGGATTTGACTAAAGAAACACCCTTGGAGATATAGAATGCAAATAAGGGAAATTATCATAAATATGTTAATCTATATTGGTTGGATTCCAAGAGAAACAATTTCTCAAGATGGCCAAAAACCATTCACAAATCCAATTTCAAGTCAGAATACAAAGACCTGATTATCCTTCTCATTAGAATATACTGTCTCAAGGATTCTAATGATTTTGAACCATGGATGTATAAGTTCATTTTTCAAATTATTGATAATAAGGAACATATCTTTTGGGGAGAACTAATCAGTGATGGAACTCTAATTTTAGAGGCTCCATTCTTGTACATTTTCATATACTTTCATTGTCATGTTGTGTTTATGACAGGAGTTTACATGCCATATACTGATGATTATGAGGAATCAAATTATATGAGGAAGGGAGCAGAGATCAATGAAAGCCTTTAGGCTCTCAAAGAGAAATAATTCAAGAAAGGATCAGAATGCAATTAGTGTTGTTGTTCCTTCCGAGGATCCAGTTTCCATATCAACCCAATAGTGATAATGGCATTTACGGAAGTGATGTATCAGAGATAAGAGAAGCTCCTTACTGATACAATAGAGAGCAGTGACTAAATTGTCAAGGCCATTAATGTGTGTGTTGATGTGAGTTTTGTTCCACTACAACAGAATTATATGCAACAACTTGGGAGCATTATCAGAATAAAGCATAAGTATTGGTATAAAACATTTACTGAACTAATGTGCAGTAGTTGCTATTCATTAATAATTATTGCAGAAGATCATTGGGGACAAGCATCAACTGCAATTAATTCAAGTCAAATTTCCTTCGCTTCACCATGTTTGGCAAATGGTTATACAGCCCTAGTTTGTTGAGAGATGCTTAATGCTACAGCAGGCAATGGTTCAGACGTTTCATGTACTTAGGCTTCCTTGTTGAAATTTTATATTATTAAGGGTCTGACAGAAAATGTACTGAATGAATATGACTGCAATGGAATAATAGAAAACTAAGTGGCCTCAAGTTTTTCTAGTATCTTCAGTTTTTTAGGGTAAATCGTGAACCTTTGGTAGACATAACACAGAGTACCATAGATTGGACACACACAGGCAGAGTGTATCAGCGAACTCTCAATCCTGACATAGTTATTTGTGGCAAAGGCAGCAAAAAGACATGTAAAAGGAAGAGACTATTGAATATTTTTGTGTAAGAAGCATGTCCACTCTACAAGAATTCCAATTACGAGACATATCAAATACATCTGCGGCCACAAGTCAGGAAGTAGTAACGTTAAGAATGAAGTAGATAGAATGTGCGTTGAGTTTGAACAAAAGGCAATGGAGGTACATAGGAGGTCACTCATGAAGTTCCAAGCCATCAATGAAGCACCCATATGCTATCGGAAGTTGATTCAACCACCATCGTGCATACAAAGACGACAACTAAACCATGACTAGAACGGCAAGTTTGTTAAAAAAAAAAAAATAGATAAGTGTCATCATGGACAGCGAATCATATGAACAACATACGTCAAAGCAAGGAGCATCGCCAAACATAGAAGATAAATGCAATATATGATATATAATTATATATGATGGAGCCCGATGAAATCAAGATCAATATGAGACTGTTGGAAAGCACCCTGTTTTAGGAGTATCTTGAAGCGTATCACCACCACGTGGAGTGCTTGCAGAACAACATCCACGATATTGGAGAATTTATCGCCTATCTCTCACCGGGCCTCATGGCCGAGGGATTTATGTTGCCAATCAATTTTTTTTTTTTTTAGATTATAATCTAATGATATTTGATGTTTATTGCAGGTCTCTGAGATGCACGATAACGACAAAGAGGATTGAACTCCAGTCTGTATCTATGGTGGAACCAAAACAGAGGTCTCCGTATTGAGTAAAAGGAGCGGCAGGATTGAGAGTTTGCATCACCATTTCCAACCATGGAAAGTTCTACAGCCAGAAGATGTCTACAATTATTGGAAAAATCTGAATCATATATGTCGCCATTCATGAAGATAATACATAAAGATGCAAAACTGCCCTCCATATTAAATCAGAACTATGCTTAAGTTTTCAGTTATTTGTTATGAAGAGGTGTGGCTTTTGGATAGACAACCGACACCCTTAGGTTCTTTATAAATATATGTAATAGAAAATCAAACAGACCAAGAGAGACAAAATTTCATATTCATATATTCCTATAAATTTTACATTGCTCTATGATGTATTATATTCTTTCAATTGGCAGAGAAATAAATTTTTGAACTAAGCCCGTGGATTTGAGTTATTGGATAAATTTTATGCGGTCTGGATAAATTTGCAGTAGATGGATCATCCGTAGGGAGTGTCTCTACTTGTAACTTTTATTTCCGGCACAATCTGTAAGGTGTTTATTTTTATTTTCATTAGAGTTTAAATTATTATTATTTTGTGTCCTTTATAAATGTTTAATATTCGGATAAGTGGACTGATCATTATTGCATTTTAAATTTGATAAACATAGATATTGTGAAATTTTAAATTGTTTCCGTATTTATGTCTATTTTGTCTCCACAGGAGTTAAAGTGCATTTTAGACTAATTTAAATTGCGTTCTCATAATTGATCCGTCGCGTTTGAATTATTAAAATTGTTTATAGTTTAATATATTAAACTTTATAGAGTTGTACGTTTCAACTAATAATATTGACTCTGATTGCCCATTTAAATAAGCACTGGTCTTTTATTCTTAATTCATAATCCATATGCTGGCAAATGTTTCATTTCTTGCCTTTGAGGAATTAATATATTCATCTTTGCATTAATCTATATTTATTCTTTATTTAAAACATTATCACATTCTTACAACCATTTATTCAAAATTTGCAAAGTTTGAAGTTTTCAATAATTCTTGCCATTTTGAAAGCTTTTTGTCGTAATCACATTCTAATTGATCTGCTTTGAGTATCTTGGATCTAAGTGTTTCGTCCAGGATTAGGTACACCCGCCTCGGTCTTGCAGAGCCGGAAGCGCAGGGGATTTAGATCGCATTGATCAATCCCGTCAAGTTGGCCTTAACCGGTTGGATATCCCAGCATCGAGCAAGCAAGGCTCGTAGGATTCCAACCAGCGATTTTGATAGCTAACAATCAGCACTACACTTTGTGAGCAGTTGCTCAATGTAGGAACATCGGCACCATTTTACATGAATTCTTATCTTGTCTATATTGCTGCTGCTATGGGATCCTTTTAGGACTTTTTACCAAAGGAGACTGTCTTCAAGTTCCAGTTTGGGAGTATAATGATTAGAATACTTTGACAAATAGTAACTATCACTATAGGAGAGTTCAAGATGCATTCTTTGGATATTTCCAGTGCTTGTTTGATAAGCAGTTGTCTGTCAAGAGAGTGTCTGATGAGGTCTGGGATAAGGTTAATCAATATGGTTGCATCTTTATTCAGTTTACAACTTTTACTTATTTAAGAGTTGGGTATTTCAAAGGAGAACCATATACCTTACCTAAGTATGCTCCTGACAGGATTATTCTAATGGAATTGGCTAAACAACTCATGGAGGTTCAATGTGATCAACATGATCTACATAGACCAGGTTTTGGTATTTCTTCTGCCAAGCCCTCAGTGATCGATCATTATATGATCAATTTTGTACACAAAGCAAAGGCTATGGAAGCAAAACTTCAATTAGTTACATTGAAGAAGTTCAAAGCCAGATTTGATTTTGATTACAGAGAGATGAATTTGAAAATCAAGAGAGCATTTACTCATGCCCATCATATAGAAGATATTTGGATTGACATGTGGGTAGAGTTGGATATAATGAAAATGGACTACTACAAGTTGACCTTGCAGCAGATCGTTGATCTTAATATGCTCAAGACCCCATCTAATTTCCAAATTAAAGATGATGGTAATATTCTTGATCCAAAATATCATCAGGTTGGTTTTGTTTAACAATGACCTTTCCCTATTCAATGGCAGGAAAAGGAAAGGTACTTCTATCCTTAATATATTTCAATCCATTCTAGCAAACACCAACAAGTGGTTGAAAATCAAAGGTCTTAAAGGGTAAGCTATCAAAGTTTTGGTCCTTCTAGAAGGAAGTCGCAATTACAAATTGATGGTAAAGAAGGAGCATCTTCTTCTGATATAAAGAGATCCCTCAAATTCAAATTAAAAGGTGGAAAGGGATTTAAATTATCTCAGACACCTGAACAAGTTCAAGATTCAGAAGGAGAATCAAATGAAAGACTTGATGAAGAAGATGAGGAAGAAGGAGAACTCATGATCATATCTCCTCCAAGGCCTACACAAATTCAAGAATCATCAATGTAGGAAGCACCTTTTTTGGTTACGATAGATGATGATGTGGATTCATTTTCCACTGTTTTCCCACCTTCTATCTCGAACTCAGAAGTCAATACATTGGCTCTTCCTATATCTTCAGCAGCTCCTCCCATTTTAATAGCCAAACAATGTGAGCATTTAGGAAATGTGTTTGATGATTTTCCAACTCTCACAAAAGGTCAAGTTTCTCAACTTGATACATCCCTCCCTAACTAGTTTTGAGTTATTCATAACTAAATCCTCCTATCACGTACCAATGAATTCAGCTATGCAAACTGAATCTTGCTCGATCACAACAGAGATACAATCAGGACCAATGCCAATGGTCTCCACTGTACCTCTTTCTACAGATGAAAATTTCAATTTGCATGCAAGGTTGAGCAGGATCACAATGAAGAGAAGAAAGGTTGTCGTACCCCCTAATGACCTTCCTATTAAGAAAACTAAGTCCAAATCTATGAAAGATAGGATTATTTCAAGGATCTTAGTTCATTCTGAAAAGACCAAGTTTGTAGAAATTGCTAAGCCATTGGTGAACAAGCCAGTTGAAGAAAATGGAAAGTAGTCACGACTGGGCTGCTAACAAGATGCTCAAGACGCACTTGTTAATGTGTCAAAGAGCAATCATGAATTATGGGAAAAGAAAAACCAGCTCGAGCAGGAGGTTGCACACTTAAACGAGGTTATTCAACAACAATCCTCACAACATGCAGTTGTTGTATCTCAGACACCTAAGGAGACAAGGATAGTAGAAGTTGCAAAGTCTTGGACAAGAGAAGTCATTTCTAAAGGAGTACAAGTCATTACAGATACGAGCAGAGTTCTTGGACATATCAAAAATATTGAAGAAATGATACATGATTTGACTGCATCATTGGCTTAGGAGGCTTATACTTTAAAAGAAATTCTGAATGATTGGGATAGGATTGCTAAATCTGATCTAGATGCCATGGTTACGTGCGACGTTCTTCCATCCTGTGAAATGTTCTACAGATGTCATGGACTCATGGGTTACAAGGAAGAGACACCAAGAAAGCTTGTAACAAAGTTGTAGGACAGTTTAGAAGATAGCCAGACAATTGAAGTTGGGATCACGTGTGACTAATGGGATGTCAAATTCTTGACGAATATGGTAATTTGGTTGCAATTGAAGGGATGACTTCAGAATATACAATCAGGATCAATGCTGATTTAGATTCTGAAGATTTTGGTTCTCATACAATGAACAAGTTTGTTTTGTATAAATCTTTAGCAAAGCACTTGCAAGATTCTCTGGCGCCAAATTCCAAGATTGTGAAATCAGCATATGTCGATGCAGTAAGAATGGAAGCCATATCAAAGACAATGGAGATTTTTTATCTTCCTACAATGCGTGATGTTATCATCAAATTCAAGGCATTAAAGAACAATCTTTAAGATTGTTATTTTGTTTTTACGTTTGCAGATCAAAAAGGGTGTATTGCATGAAATTATGTAATAACATGTAATATGAGTTGCATGTGTAATGACATGTAATCCAATAATTTCCCTTTCAGTTAGACTCAGTCAAAGTTGGTTGAGTTGCTCCCACTTTTTCCTTCATCTTTTTCTCAACTCCTTTGCCTATATAAAGGAGTGTTCTCTTATTGTAAAATCTATCTTTTATTGTATGCAAGAGAGCTTTGGAGAAATAGTGCAAGCATAACTTTGATTGTGTAGCGCCATTTTGAAAGAAAAGTGAATATAAAAAATCAATTGAGACTTAACTTTGATTGAGTGAAATTGTTACTTGTGCAAGTTGGAAGCTTTGACTATGATTTGCATTTGTTCTCTTTGATTCACATGTTTTGCATTCTTGATAATTGAGTTTATGAAGAGTTAGAAAGAAACTGGATCCAAAGCTTTGACTAGAAGTGGTTGTAGAGATATATATACTAGAAGCTTTGTTTGTAGCTTATATCTCTTTCTTAATTCATAAAATAATTAGGATATCTTTACTTCTGGAAGTCTTTGTGCCCCAATAGTAAAGTTTATTCATATAGTATTACGACTGGACTTAGAGCCAAATCAGTACACTTTCAGCTAGCCTTTGAGTTGGTGTTGTTTTATTGATATCACTGTTTCTAGCTATTAGATAGAAGTGTAGTTAGAGATTTCACCTTGCCCATTACTCGCTCCACGGGTAAGTGGATTCTTTCCTGAAAGTTAAGAGGAAAGAATATTGGTAACACCCCTTCATGAAATCTCTCAACTTTTTGCTTATCTTGAGTTGATTCAAGGAACGGTGAGAAGGGGGAGCCTTCCCTTTAAGGTAGGAGAGACTCTGTCTCACACACTGTGACTGATCATCCTATTTTGCGACTGGATTTTACCCAGAACTGTCTGTTGCAAAATATCCACCAAACACAATGAACACTTTACATCTTGTCTTCCCATTATGTCAGTCTCGACAACATTAAAACTTCTAAGGGCTTCTTGCAACTCTCTTACCAGCCCCTTTATTACCCATACCTTGTTGACCATGAGCCCTTGGTATTCATAGAACATCTCTGAGGATGGGATGATCTCATATGTGGTCAAGATGTTCAAGTTTGTTTCTCGCATTTTGTCCCAAATGCTCAAATCTTTGTCCAAGGTTTTTAGTTCTTGGTTGAAAGAAGAGCATATCCTTGAGCTTTGAAACAATAATTTTGAAACATCAAAAGACTTTATCTGCATCCATTATGGCCTTCTTGTCCAATAGTATGAAACTTTTCAACTAAATTTCGCATATGTCTGAGGTAATTCACTATTTAAATGGCCAACGTTGATCAACAAGTTGTTCCCAGTTTGTATAGTGAATCCTTTTACTAAAGCCTTTTGTCAAGTCCTTGTTTTTTGTTTTATTAAGCCTATGCTTGATTTTCAAAGCCTTCAAAGTCCTTATTTGTGTTTTCGAGTGTTTGTTTAGTTTGTTTTACGCTTTTTGCTTTGTTCAATCTTTTTCTTTCGGTTTTCCCTTTGATTCAGTATATCTTAGGGCTTTATCGGACTTAGTAGTCAAAGGATATGACCATTTAAATGCCCAGAAAGTGGACTCTCTAGGCGCAATCGCATATTTAAAATATGGATGTTATATTTTAATGTTGAGTTCCACTTTTTAAAAAATATGACTTGACTTTATGTTATGTTTTTTAATTAGTTTATCACTTAAGTGATTTAAGTGACTATAGTGCACTTTATGTTATATTTTCATGTTGGGTTGCTTTTTAATTTGTCACTTAAGTGACTATAGCGCACTATATAGTTTAATTTATTGTTAAGATTTACTTATATGTTTTATTTAAAACATATAAGTAAAATGTTGTTTTTTAAATAAATATTTACACAATATGTAAACTATATAGTGTAAATATTCTATTTTGACCCATTTAAGTGATTTTTACTCAATAAACAGTTAGACATGTGCTAAAATAGGAAGTTTAAGTTGCTCAACTCAACAACTTGACTTTTCTCAAATATGCTTCTTCCAATTGCATCTATAGAGTGTGATTTTGCACTTGAATGGAAAAAATTGACTAAGGAAAATGCTAAGGTGAGTCATTTTAAATATGTAAAGGGCTTTCAAGAGTCCGATGTAAATGAAAATCCCCTTTTACATGTAGTGAAAAACTCACTTTTTTAACATATGCAAATGTGTAATCAGGTTTTAGAAGTCCGATTACATATTTGGGGAGTGTGGAGTTGGGCAAAAATGGAAATGGAATGAATATGAAGGCTGAAAATATGGAAAGATACCTGCATTCTTTTGGGGCGAATTTCAACCTTTTCTTCACAATCAAATAAAAAACAAGCAACAAGCAAACAAAGTATTTACAAAACAAAAAAATGAAAAGGAAACATACCTCTTGTTCTAACTCAGCTTGACAACTTTCAACACTTCAATCTTTGTAATCAATTTCATTTTTGGAAGAACCCTTTTTTGCATTACAAGAATGAGAGTTTTGAACTTATTTATCAACTTAGAACAAAAATCTAGTGCTACAACTTCTTGATGTTTGATAGCTTCAGTCAGATAAACCTATTATATATGAGATGTAAATATGTGTGATTTATATTTGAGATATAAGATTATTGTTATATGGAGGGAAAAAAAAAATTTATATATATATTATCTAATTAATGACTAGACATGTCCTATAAAGGGACATGTCTATTCATGGCCTACTCTTTATATATAAATCTAAGAGGATGTTGTATTTGAAAAACACATACCTTGAATAGGTAGTGTCATTACACTTGCAAGGATCCTGAAACTTAACATGGTATCAAAGCTAGTTATGATCCTCATCAAATATTTAATATTTGAAGAATATAAAATATTCACATTAACATTGGTTGCTGCAAAGAATGTGGAGTCATATCTCAACTTGATTTACATGAGACGCCAGATATGGTGCTGCATAGAAGTATATCGTAGAGATATAAGGCATGAATGCAGGGATGCATGATTTGGTGTTGTCTAGTGCCTTATTTCCTTATTTGCGGAAATGTGGAATATATCCTGGATACAACCATACTTAAGAGGTCATTTCAAAGGAAGTGGGAAGATAGTATAAGTGCCACATTAAAGACAAGTCAAGTATAATACCACGCAGTAGAGTCTACATCAGAAACCAGAACAATGAAAGTATCGAGAGTTGGAGAAACTATAAAGGGTCGTGTTTCAAGGAAGCTTCGTGCCATGAGTAGTATGTAACCGTCGCCACCTCAATAAAAGGTTGGAAGTGCTAGCGTTGCCAATGATGATGTTCAGCTAGAAATGGTGTGGTTGTGATGAATGTTGTAATTGTGTTCCAGTTAATTACTAGGCCATATTCATTGTTCATTCTCCTTGTATTGCTAAAGGTTCAAAGGTAATAGTGACGATATGGCTTCTCAAAGATTGTGGGAATTTGAAAACACCAAAGTGTAAGGAACTATGATTCCATTACAACGATCTTTTGAGACACAAATGTATCTGCATCACTCAGTCATTTGCATTTGCTTCAGACATTATTAGTGCTTGATAGTTGTTGTTAGAATGAGATCGAAACTGTTAGAGATTGCTTGATGAGGGCGCTGATACTAGGCAGCAGAAAGGAGGCAGACAATTGCAGTACATACTGATGGCAAATATAGGTGTCTTAAATGCCTAAAGGTTCATACCATGGGAATATAATACAAGGTGGAAATCGAGGGCCCCTGTTATCAAATCGTTCATGATGTGAAGACCAAAAGCACTGACTCGCTTGTTGGTTCCTAAGATTGCAGATTGGAATCCTACGAGTCTTTCCAACTCGATCCTGGGATATCCAACCGGTTATGGCCAACTTGACAAGACCGATCAATTCGATTCGAGTCTTCTACACTTCTGGCTCTGCAAGGCCAAGGTGTGTATACCTAATCCTGAACAAATCACTCAAGTCCAAGATCGATATGAATATGAATGCAATGAAAGTTTTCCAAATGGCAAGGATTACAAAAAACTTTAAACTTGCAAATAATGAATTAAAAAAAAATGAATATATGAATGTTTTTAAAATAACAATAATTGTGGTTTAATGCAACAAATGGATATACTAATTCTTCAAAGAAAAGATGTGAAATAATTGCAAGCATATAGATTTTTGAATCATGAATAATATGAAGACCAATGCCAGAATTTAAAGGGCAAAAAGAGTCAGTATTATAAGTTATTACATACAACTTTATAAAGTTTATGCAACTTAACCATAAACAATTTAGTAATCAAGATGTGATGGATCAAATATGTAGACGCAATTTTAAACTAGTCTAGAATGCTCTTTAACTACTATGGAAGGGAGACAAACCAGACATAGATAAGGAAACAATTATATATTTCACAATATCTATGATAATCAGATTTTAAAATGCTACAAATGACCCTATCCACTTGTCTATCATATAAATTATTTATAGAACTCAAAAAATAATTATAAAGGACACAACTTAATAATATTTTAGACTCTAATGCAAATAAGTAAAATAAGCGTGCTTATTGGTTATGCCGGAAATGAAAATGGAATGAAGACACTCATTACTAATGATCGATCCAGTGCAATTTGATTGCACAATAGCATAATAAAAGTTTAACTCGATGATCCAATATCCACAAGCTTAGTTCAACATTCCATTTTCACCAATTAAAAAATATAATATATCAAAAGTGTACAATAGTACGCAAAATTTTTCGGGAGTGTATATGAATTGTATGAATTGTTTCAAATATATCCTTGCTTATAGATTTAAGAAGGGTGTTGGTTACTTTTCCAAGGACCACACCTTTTCATAACAAGTAACTAATCGACTTTGTTAGCCCAATAATATTTCGCAATACTCATGATATCGAATGCGATATCAAATGGTGGGAATCTTCTGAGACATCAAATGAGATATCCATAAAAGTGTTATTTGCAATATTTCGTTGAAGTAATATTTATTCTTGTGTGCTTATCTTTCTAATCTAAGCTAAGAGGGAGTGTTGATGTTTGATAGCTTCAGTCAGCAAAACCTATTATATATGAGATATAAATATGAGTGCTTTATATTTGAGATATAAGGTTATTGTTAGATGGGAAAAAAAAAATATATATATATATGTATATATATTCATGGTCTACTCTCTATATATAAATCTAAGAGGATGTTGCATTTGAAAAACACATACCTTGAATAACTAGTGTCATAACACTTGCCGTGATCCCGAAACTTAACACAACTAAACAAATGGAAAGCAAAGAGGAAAAGAATGCATCAAGTAAGCAACAAGAATGAGAAATGCAAACAGAACCCAAATATTACACTTACATGGAAAGCAAAGAGAAAGACTTGGAGCAAGAAGTTGGAATGAAACTCTTCTCCAAAATCGAATTTTTTGAATGTGTTTGTGTTAGGATGCCCAAGCAAATCAAGGTTTTAAAGATGCCAAGCATGTTGGAAATAGATAGCTTATGCAAATCGGGCTTTTCCAGCCATGATGCATATTACACATTTACACTTTCCTTGCAAATCACAGTTTTGACATTGCAATGCATATTGCAATTACATGTAAAGTGCAGATTGCAATTTTTGTGATCAATTACACATTCATATTAGCCATTTAAGTGTAAATCACACTTTTCACTTGCATATGCACGTTACAATTGAAGACAATAAGCAGATCGCACTTTTCCAAGTGACTTAAATTTTTTAAAATGTTGAGTAAATGGCAATAGAAAGGCAAATCAGGCTTTTCCAGTCACTTTACATATTGCATATTACTCTTAAATGCCCAATCACACTTTTTCAATGCATTTACATGTGGTGCTTTGCATGAAAAGTTGCAAGTATGAAGTTGGTTCCACTTTTTGAGGGGGACTGCGTATTGCATTTACATGCAAGTAAGCAAATTGGGGTTTTCACATTGAAATGCCATGCAAAATTGCCCAGCCAAGTAGTTGTGGTAGAAAACAAGTAGATTTTGTAAGCCAATTGTGATTCTGGAGAAGAAATACACACTGCATATTTAAGAGATGCCATATGCAATATGCAATTGGCCTAAAAAGGTGTGATTTGCCTCTAGGAATGAGGCAAAACAAGCAAAATTGGACTTTTTGGGAGCAACTACATAATTCATCAACAATATGTGTGAATGACTTACATGAACTTGCTGTTTCTAATTTGCACATGTTCAATTGATTCACTTAAGTGAATCTCATTTTTTGGAGTCCATTCCATATTACACAACATTTTTATGTGTCATGTAAATGGGTTGAAAAAGTGAGAATTTCACTTAAGTGATTTAAGTTATAACAATAAAGTGCAAACATAACATCAAAGTAGATTAAAAAGTTCACTTTATAACTTAAATGACTTAAGTTATAACTTAAAGATCAAAAAGTGCAAATAAATAACTTAAAAACCTATTGTAAAGTGATTTTAAGTTATAAATTTCAAAAAGTGCAACATAACATCAAAATATAAGGTCTAGAATTTAAAATATGCAATTGAGTTTCTATAGTCCGATTGCATATACACTTAATCTTAATATCTTTTGATTAAAAAATCTGATTAAGTCCTAAGATAGCTCAAAACAAGGGCATGACTAAAAACAAGAGATTGAAGGAAACAAAAAGATTAAAACAATCCAAACAAACATGCTAAATGTAAAAAAGGTCTTTGAAGGCCTTAATAATCAACTATATGCTACTAGATTCAAAAAGTCTAATCAAACTTTCAAAAACAAAAGTAAAATGACGAGAACCTTCAATAAAAATACTCACAATACGAATTGGGAAGGATTAATTGACCAAGTTTCGCAAATCACATAGTAAGTTAACTTAGAGAAATGTGAAACTTTAATTGACAAAGTTTCATAGTGTTGCCTCCATTTTGTGATAATGTGATGACAAAATGAAGGACAACAAGTAAATCCTTCCATTACACAAGGAATTCCTTGACTACACGTGACCTCAACCTTCTCTCTCTAACATCGATGATTTCAACTAGCTCCAAAATTAGTTTCCCCTCTTCATTAATGGCAGTGATTCCTTAAACACTGTGACACACTACCCGACAACCTTCTTGAGGCTCAACACATGAAAAATGTTGTGAATCCAGCTTCCTTCAGGAAGTTCCAACTCTTAGACAGCTTCGACCACCCTTTAAACAACTTTATTGGATGCATAGAAATACAACTTCAATTTCTCCTTATCACGTCCTCAAGGAAGATTGTTTGTATAGTTGAAGTTGGAGGCATCCCAGATCTCCTGCCTCAAAACTTTGCTCAATTCGGTGTCAATTGGTGTACATCTTATGCTAGTTCTAAGCCTTTTGCAAGTTATCCTTGAAAAATCTTAGGATATCCAAACTCTCTTAGAGCCAATTTTTGGCCCTCGATGTGCGACCAATGCCAAATCCACGAATGACAAATGATCATAACCATACAATGATTTGAAGGGTGTCATACCTATTAACATGTGATGAGTAGTATTGTAACAGTGTTATCTCAAATGTAACCACCAGATCCATAACTTCTACTGTGCTAAAACATAGTTCCTGAAATAACACCCCAACCATTTGTTCACTCTCTGCCTGTCCATCTATCTGTGGGTGGTAGGTCGTACTTGGCAACAACTCTATCACTCACTATGTTATGTGAAAGACCATGCAAGCAGAATACCTCATGGAAGAATAACTTGGCCACTTGAGTTGTCTGGCATCTGACAAAGATGGTAAAGAAATGGGCATACTTGGTCAAATGTTCTACCATGATGAAGATGTGATCCTTTCCTTGAATTTTCGGAAGCCCCAGTAAATAAATCCATCGAGATGTTATCCCACTTCTAGTCCAGGATTTTCATAGGTAAGGTGTGCTCGGATTTGTTTTGTTAGAAAGTGGAGCATTCCCCCATGTACTGCAAGACATCATCTTAAGGCCTTTCCAAGAAACCTTTTTCAGAATTGTCTGTATGCCTTCAAGTATCTCAAGTGTTTGGCAAGGGTGAATCGTACATTTCTTTTAGAATTATTTCCTTCATCTTGGAATCGAGTACCAAATAGGTTTTGTCCTTGTAATAAATGTTGCTAGCCACATTGTACCTATCATCCTGTACTTGACCATATATTAGGTGGTGTGCAAATGTATTCTTGGAGTATTCAACCAACACATGTGCCTTCTAATTGGTCAAAATTCAAGATAGAGAGCATATGGTAGGCATTCTTGACAGAGCATCAACCACCACATTATTTTTGTTGCATTCATTCAAATCCCTCTGCTCCACCAAATATCTCATGTTATTGTGGTCTATCCACACGACAAACTTTGCTCCAACGAGGTTCTGTTGGAACTTCATTAGTGCACGCATGATGGTGAGCATCTCCTTGTCGTAGATGAAGTACAACTACTCTGCTCCTAAGAGCTTCTGACTCTCGAAAGAAATGAGGTGGCAATCTTGCATTAACATCGCCCCAATGCTTTGCACTCCAAGATGAAGGGGTGAGTGAAGTCTAGTAGTGTTGTAACCGGATAGGAACTCATGACTTCCTTCAACTTGTCAAAGGTGTGTTGAGTCTGCTCATCCCAATGGAAGGATCCTTTCTATGTCATATTTCTGGGTGGTACACTAGGTTGTGAAAATCGGTCCCTTCACAAACCTTCTGTAACAATACCACAATTGGAAAAATCCATGCAGCTCTAAGAGAGTTTTGGGAGGTAGCCAATCCAGAATGCCTTGGATTTTCTCCTAATGAACCTGAACCTCTTGGGCGTTGATGATGTGTCCTAAATAAAATACCTTTGTCATGCCAAATTCACAATTAGACCTCAGCGAAAAATGATTGTGACTCTATGATTCCCAGAACTTCATACAAATGCCTCAAATGTTCCTCCCACATCTTGTCATAGATGAGTATGTCATCAAAGAACACCAACAGGAATTTGCGCAGGTGCTTGTTGAAGATGTGATTCATGTAGGACTAGAAGGTGGTTGGAGCATTGGTCAACCCAGATGGCATGTCCAAGAACTCATAGTGTCTGTAATGACAATAGAAAGTTGTCTTTTCCATGCCTTTCTCCCTCATGCAGATCTCATGGTAGCCGAAGCGGTAATCTAGTTTGGAAAAAAAGACTATACCATGTAATTTATCTAATAGCTCATCAATCCTGGAGATGGGGTACCTATTTTTATAGTCGTTTTGATCAACGCACAATAGTCCATGCACGTTCGAAGGGATCCATCCTCCTTTACTAGCAATATCGACAACACAAAAGGACAATAACTGGGTCAATCCATCCTTTGTCGAGGAGCTCCTTGATCATCTTTTAGCTCATCCTTGAACTTCTTAGGATGGTGATAGGGTGTGGTGATGACAAACTTAGAGCCTTCCTCTAACTCTATGGTGTGCTAAAAGCCACAATACAAAGGTATGCTAAACAAGATGTCAATGAAGACCATGTTATACTATCCAACCCTGTCTGAAGCTCGTCATCCTAGTAGTAAGCTTTTTTCCCTTGTATAGGTTCTGTGGAGACCACACAATGCACCGCCCGGACTACATCATCATGTCTAAAGATTGCCTCCATTCATCTTGTGGAGATTTCCTTCGGGTAGCCATCTGACATTCTCTCAAGCACTACCTTTTTGCCATCCACTTTGAAGGAGAACTACATCCTCTTGAAACTTTCTATGTACTCGTTAAGAATCTCCATCTATTTAATGACCAATATGAACTCCATGTCATATAGATCTACAACGAAGAAGTCATTTGTAACCATAATTCCCCATGGTAATGCTTAGCTGTGGAACCAAATGGGTGCACAACAAAAGATTTCCTCTCACCACCATTTTCTTGGAACTCTCTATGTGCCTCTATATGCAAACCTCTTCAGTTTGCAACTGATGAGTTGATGAAGTTGAGTGTTGCTCCATTGTCGAGCATAACAAAGACCTGTTGCCTCTGGAGTGTACCCTGTGCCCACAATATAGTACACCTTGGAGTATCAACAAGTATCACGATGGCGCCTCCTTGTCATAACAATGTAGCGATCCTTTCTACATAATTTATGTTAACTTCCTTCTAAGCTTGTTAACCATCTCCTACTATTTCAAGTTCCTCATGCTCCTCATCTAACATCACCTCAATCTAATGAACTTTTCCTTTCCCTAAACATAAGTGCCCTAGTTCTCACAGATCCTTACAGCTAAAATAGAGATTCCTTCTCTCGAGCTCCTGATGTCTTCTTTGGATGGGGTTTGTTGCCATTTTTTTTGGAGTGAGGGTTGGCTTGGGGTGTAACTCCTCGAGGAAGAAGAAGAGGATGTCGTCATGTCACCTACCTTCTTAATTGCTTCAATGAGAGTGATGGGTTTGAATCCTTTCACCCAACCCTTCAAGGGTTTGATAAACCCATCCACAAACAACGCAATCAATCACCTCTTTGAGATATCAGTTATCAACATGGACAATCTCTGGAATTTTGTTATATGATTGTTCACTGATCTGGATTTCTTTAGCTATGCCAACTACTTAAAATTAAGTTTTGGATCTTTCTTCTCGAAGCAGTTGATCAGCCTCTTCACAAACTCAATGTATGAAGTTACTTGATCATGGCTGAGAGTGACCATTCCATGATGCCGCCTCTCGTGAGCAACTCCTTCCAAGTAAAGTGCTGTGAATTTGACAGCATCATCCTCAGGCATCAAGTTGAGAAAAAAGTATCTTCTTTTTTTACCCAATCTCATGATGATGTTGCTCTAATCCCATCAAAGGATGACAAATTAATATTGCCATCCTTTTGTTTGATATCATTGTTGTAGTGGCCTTGACTTTTTTTGCTTAAATATTTCATCTAAAGCTCCACATAATCCTTGAAGGATATATCTCCCTCAAGATTCGCATTCCTCCAGTCTTGATTCAACTATTCTTGCAACTCCTAGAAAGTGGACCTTGCTCCCCATGAGGTGCTTATGTTCTCTAAGGAAATGTCGACATCAAGGATTGGGGAAGTGAGCATTGTGGGTTTTGAACTCGCAATGACTAAATTACCACTTTGTCCATTGTGATCTCCATTTATTTTTCCCAACACCACTTGTCACAATGTATCCTCCATGAACTTCTATTGTTGTTCCCCTGTAACCATTGTTTCCTTGCATTGAGCTTGAATTCTAGTTAGTTCCCTCAATAGTGCCATGACTTTAGCAACAAGGTCTTGGGGTTCCCCCATTTTGTCAGCAAAACGGTATCTCCTCCTAGCGTATACTTTGAGCACCTTATGCATCCATGACCCAACAGGCTAGTAGAATCACTAGCTTTGATACCACTACAATGTTCCTTATATGCCATTGAGTACCCTAACGGGTTACTGTGTATGGAACCAGCAAATAATGCCCCTATGCTTAGCCTGGTGTACGATGGTGACCTATTGTATGGTACACCCTAACCCTCTCCTTCATATGCACAATCTGTATGTTTGACAGAAATACCACTGAATTGTACAGTCAATTAGCTGACTCGATAATATAGTCAAAGAGGCGACTTAGATGTACAGTCAAAGAAAAGCCTCCCTCAATCATCGATCAACATCGACAGTTAACAAATGCTTCCAAAGTCGTATCGTGGTGAGTCAAATTGTCGTACAGTACCAAGCTAACAATCGTACTGTTGTATATATGTTGTACGGTGGTTAGTTGTGGTTACACTCAACTACGATCAAGGCTAATGTTCCAGTGTTCGCAATGTGTATGAACTGTATGACTTAGCGATAGAGCATGTAATGACGCCTTTGTAGGTCTTGATGCATACACAATAATAATTTATGCACCAAGACACAAATCCAAGTACCCACATATGCAAGAGGAAATCATCTTAATGATGATAGCACTTCATATTACAATGATTCGAAAGGGATGAAAAGTTACTCCCACCTAAACTGCAGATGCTTAGGAAGGATCTTTCACCTTTGAAATTGCAGTCAATTGAACTGCAACTCAAATTCACAATTCACAAATAAAATATCAAGTTTACCTACCTACAACAACTAACCCAACCTAATATATGGCTTCAAGAAAACTTTCCGAAGGATTACAAAGTAGACATAGCCACCATGCTACTGACAATAAAAATAAAAGGGGCTCGAGAGATAATAAATTTAATTTTGGTGCCATACATTAAGATTATTAAAAATTTATTTATTTAATAAATATCGGGGACATTACAATTTGTAATATCTTTGTTGCTAGCTCTTGGGATGACTAGGATGACTACTAATTGCACCATTCACAACAGAGGCACATAGGTTACAAGTCACCATTCACGGCAGAGGCACACAAGTTACCGGTTAATATTATAATTTATATTTATTTGTTAATGGGATGCACCAGTCTAAGACATTGCAAACACATCGGGCCTGTGTGACTACAATCCATCTTAGATTCTCCAGTTTTAAATTGGATATGCGATAGACTAATACTAAACAGTGAAATGTATTTACTATTTCAATTTGTGAATCTAAACTATTAACAAAGAGATTCAGCATATTTAATAATTTATTGAGTCATGTTCTTGAAGGTTGTAAGAAAGTTAGAAACCATATTCTAGTATTCACTATTTGAAGCTAAGTTGCGTATAAAACATAGACTATTTTAGCCGTTTATCTATATATGCAAATTTATTGTGTTGGTTTATTTTAAAGGTTCTTGTGAGGGGATCTTGAATTTTTTGCGCATCCAAATTAGAAAAATTTATTTTTTTGTTGTCTATTGTTTGTAGATTCTATCATTTTAAGAATGGCTGCAAGTGTTTTTGGCACTGGAAACCCCCACTTCAAAATCAACAAATGCTCCCCATTATGGAAATATGAGGAAATCAACCATTGTTGGGTGCAGGAGGTAATGTGTGGATTTGTAGCCATTGCAAAGAGTAATCGAGTAGCTCCTATAGTAAAGTGAAAGCACATTTGTGCTTTATTCCTCAGAAGGGCATTAAATTTTGTACAGGGAAGCCAAGAGATAATAGAGTGCTACCTAAAACCCTCCTTCCAAACCAAATTGTGAACAAATACATTCAAGAACAAGAGCAACCAGATCAAGTTGTTGGGAGGGAAAATGCTTCTCATCTGTTGTAAAGTAGTACGCTTTCAAAGAAAGGGAAAGTCTCATCTATGTCTTCAACTTTTGTTACCAATGAACCACCGATAGAGGGTCATCCAGTCTTACGTTCTCCTCAACAACAGATTGTAAGTAAGAAAGCAATGGGACCATTGGAAGCATCATTTCAAAATGAAGCTTGAGACATCGTCGATCAAGCCATAGCGAGATGAAAATATGCAAAAGGAGTATCATTTAATGTTGTTCGCTCACCATATTGCCAATACATGATGAGAGCAGTTAATGAGGCTCCAAAGGGATTCAAGGGCCCTAGTTATGAGAAGATACGCACCACTTTACTTGATGATGAGGTGGCCCATGTAGAGGCTGTCATGCTGCCCATCAAGGATTCATGGACCGAAACAGGTGTCACAATAGTATTGAATGGATGGAAAGATGCAAGGAACCATCCTTTGGTGAATGTTAATGCAGTGTCTATAAGAGGTACAATGTTCTTGAGAGTTGTTGATTGTATAGGTCAGGTAAAGGATGATCCTTTCATTGCAAACATTCTCATCCAAGCCATTGAGAAAGTTGGCCCTCAGAATATTGTTCAAGTAGTACCTAACAATGCCAAGAATTGTAGGGTTGTCAATTTATCGGTTGAGCAGTACGAACACATTTTTTGGACACTTTGTGCTGTGGACTCACTCAACCTAATGCTGCAAAAAATTGGCACTAAGGTTAAAAGGATAAAAAAATGTATGATAAGGCACAAGATATCCAAATATTTGTCACAAACCACCATATGAGGCAAGCCATATTTAGACAAATCTCGAAATTGGAGCTCTTGAAGGTAAATTCAATTGTTTAAAATTTAAATATGTTTAAAAATCTAGTCACATTAGTTTAGCAAACTTTTTATGTTTTAAAATTTAAATAGATTACTTGATTTAAATTTTAAATCTACTATTGTTTTGATCTTAAAATAGGTTGTTGAGACCCGCTTTGCCTCCAACAATATTGTTTTGAGACACCTTGTCAAAGTTAAAGAGGCATTGTCTAGAATGGTAACCAATGATAATTGCAGCGTATGGAGGCAATCTAATAGTGAAAAGCAGTTGTCATTAAGGCAAGGATACTACAAGACTGTTGGTGGGATAGTGTTGAGTACCTTCTAAAGTTCATTGAGCCTATATTGAGCATGATCTAACACATTGACATAGATAGGCCTTGCTTGGGTGAGGTATATGATGGCATTGACTCCATGATTGAGGATATTAGAACCATCATAAACAAGAAAGAGCAAGATCCTAATGAAAAGTTCTTCAAGGAGCTACAAGTAATCATAGTAGAGAGATGGAACAAAATGACTACCCCTTTGCATCTACTTGTCTTTGCATTGAGCCCCAGGTTCTATAGCCAAGCTGTCCTCAAGGAGAGTATCACTAGAGTGTCGCCATACAAAGATCCTGAAGTTGCTCAAGGGTACAAGGAAGCCCTTCAAAGACTCTTTCCCGAGCACCTACGACCTACAATGAGGTCTGAATTTATGATTTTCTCAAGCACTGACAATTATGGTCTTGATGCTCTTGAAGACAAGAACAATGCTGATGCTCACAAATGGTGGTACTTTCATGGACAAATGTACCAACACTTACGGCCCATTGCCATCAAAATTTTATCACAAGTAAGTTCTTTAATCTTAAGATTCTAATTTGTAATTTCTTGTTCATAAATATTCAAAACTCTTCACTCTATAATTTCAAATTTGTAAATCTTGATAGGTTGTGCTAGTTCATCATCATCTGAGAGGAATTGAAGCACATACTCCTTCATCCACTCAATAAAACGCAACCGACTAAACTCCAAGAAGGCAGATAACTTAGTCTTTGCGCATTCAAACTTGAGGCTCGCAACCCATTAAGAAAGTACCTACAAAAAAGGGGAGGCAAAACAATGGAATGTTGAACTAGAGTGTAGAGAGTTGGAAGCCCAACTTTGATGCACTTGCAATTGATGATGGTGAACATGATGATGAGATACATAGTGATGTTGAAGCTGATCCTGAGGCTACAGCTAAGACTACTTATGCTAGTGGCACTAATTGTGCTTCTAATCTACAACTTCCTAATGATGACAAATTCTTTGATGATTTTTTATCACATGACTGATAGTGATTACTGATTAGTAATGTTGACATTACTGTTTTTGAACTGAAACATTGGTATAGAGGTGTATTTTGACATTTTGTCATGCTATTCGAACTAAATTGTGAATATATATGGTGGTGTATGTTGCTAAACTCCTTTAATATTAGCATAGTGGTGTATATTCTTATTTGCCAGCATTTGTTTACATATATATACATATTTATTTATTTATTTATTTTTATATTTATTTTTTTAAAATTCTTGTACGAACAAACCCAAAATGAACCGAACCAGCCCAAAAAAAAATTGAGCAAATGTCGCACCCGCATACGAACCAAAGTCCGAACTGGCAACTTAGCATTTCTTTGATGATCTCCCTAATATTTTAAGCTGGTACATTCTAGTGAAGTTGTCTCTTCATGTGTGTATATCATTCAGTATTGTTTCCAAAAGTGGAAACTAGAAACATTGAATCTCTTGGTCACTTTCATTGTTTGCAAGGTTTACAGGTTGAGCTGATGAAGAATGGGATTCTGTTCTCCCACATAGAACCATGTAGTGAACTTGCTGAATATTTTTGCAATTAAAGTTTGAAATCCTTGTACTACTCCACATGAATATGGAATCAATTTCAAGATGAACACGCCACTTTTCGTAACTTTTCGTACATGCTTCTTTGTTGAATATGCTTGCAGGAAAAAACATCTTCTTGACTCAAACTTGTCCACACCTCACACATGCAGTTAGTATGTATTCCAGATTTATACAGAAAAAACAGGAGCATCAACAAAATGCTACAAAGTGGATTATATGGGTCTTGAAAGACTTCACATTTTGGCATCAATTGCGTACTTGGACTAACTGTCCGATCGGTTGAGTACAGGGATTTGGATTGTGGTGGATCTCCCAGCACTGTGCAGTCTTATGCCTACATATTCAGTCATGGTTCAGGTTCTATCACTGGGTCTCAAATCACTCATTGTGTGAGACACTGTCTACCACAGAAGCAAGTGTTGTTGACTACTACAAGAAACCAAGGAAAAATGTTGATCGAAATTTTCTTGATGAGCTTGGATTGCCGCAGAAGTCAATGACATTACTCTTCTATACCATTATGGTGGTTATTGCAATCATTAAAATCAATTCAAAGAAAAAGCATTTAGAGAATAACTTAATACTAAGTTAAGATCTAGGATCTAGTTTAACTAATCAGTGATATGTTGATTTATCGTTTTCACACTGTATATTACAGTCAATCAACTAGTCACCATTCTTTCCATTGAACTTTTTACATAAAATATTTATCTAGTGACACTTTTTTCATATTTATAAATTATAAAATTCATGATTGACTTTATCAGAACCTCTGCAACTTTTGTATCCCATCAGAGAACTTAATTCCTTCAGAGATGCTCTGCAATTGATCTCTGTCAATGCTGAGAATTTCATCCGTGACCTTGTGAAGAATCAGGTCAACCACTTGTAACTGGGGAATTAGTTCGAGATCCAGATTAATAGGAACAAATGTCAGTCCATGGCCGGTTGGAAGTATAGGAAACGCACCTCTCTGCCATAAAACCAGTAAGACTTAGTACAATAATAAGATGTAAGTTAAAACTAAACTAAATAACTAAATCTATTCAATGGAATATCAGGATCCTAAACAGAATGTTCAACCTTGAGAAAATCCTTTTCTCGCGTCCATTTCATTACATATCCAACAGCAACAATGGAGTGTCCCATAGCCTGAAAATCAACCCAACAATCAAAGAATTGGGTAACTTAAAAAATGTGAGTTCATCATGCGAGGAAATGACATTTTTTGGAAAAATCTGAAAGCGAGAAGTAGTTCACTTTTTATTTCAAAGAAAATGGGGATTTCTTGCCTTCAAAAAACATCTACTGTTTTAGAATGTGGAAGAAAAAAATACTGTATCTACCATTTTGTTTAGGTGACAAAGTGTGAAAAGTAGGTCTTCCAACTTCTTGATTGTGGTTACACCAGGCAGAGTGGAAACAGCATTTCTTGAATCTGCCACAAGAAGAACAGAAAATCTTTCAAGCAGTGTGTCCTGAATCAAGGAGAAAATTTCCTTAACCCTTTGAACAATTTATGATGTCCAAAACCTGTGTGAATTCAATTTGAGAAGCATCTTAGGGTTGCAAAATAATAAGAATGAATGAGAATGGGGAGAATGCAGAATGCTCATTTTAGAAAAAAGTGAAGGCCAAAGGTTATATCAATAAGAGTTAAAGTAAGACTACATGAAAGTGAACAAATCCACCCGTAAACCCATAGTATTCAGATACCAAAAATGGTATAGAGCTAAATGGATAAGTACAAGTTACTTCCACAGAATAATGAAATCTATCTTCCAGAATGTGTTAGTCCACACATTTTGCCCTTTGGGTAATTCTCTGTGTGTTATACCATTTATGATTTGTGTTATCATCTGTACATTCATTGTGTAGTTTATGTTATTCCATGTTCCTGGCACTTTTAATTGGCTCTTTAAAAAGTTGTACGCAAAAGTTTGAATAATATACTCAACTTTTCAATTTAAAGAAAAAAAGGACAAAAAGGGGTTTATGCAGTGGGCATGGTATTTGGTTTAGCATTTTTGTATTCTAGGTTCCACAAAAGGAGATGCAATACATCAAATGCCCAACCTTTGGATGAAGATTTTCACAAATGAAGCTGTCTATCTACTTCATTTTCTGTCCAAAATATAAAATTTCGTCCAAACTAAAACCAAAATATGAATATATGATCTTTGTGCTAATGAAATGCAAATATATTAGATATCTTTTCATGTCCCCCTTATCAAAAAGGTGTTCTCCTCTGTCATTCAACATTCACATTATTGTGTCAACTGATTAATTTTTATAGGAATTAAAATTCTTAAATTACTTCATACATTAAATTGGATAGCATTTCAATTAAACATCTATTATATACCATTACAATAATTAAAAAAATAGATGATTGACCATGATGCACTCAAATATTTCCAGCGTGAGAGCATGCTTATACCTTGAAAAACAAGGGCCCAGCCTTGACTACAAATGTTACTAATAATAACTTCATCTAGTTCAGTGGTCACAAAAACACAAGTATCAGGAGAGGTGTTCCAAGCTGATGAAGTTTCTTGAATGTGTTGCTCTGGACAGGAAGCATCAAATAGAACTACTTGTAATGTATATTGTACTGCAACACTCTGAATCGATGCCACCTGTACAGTACAAATGTTAAGATAATGAGATTTTCATCCAAGGATGAAGACTATAAATCATAATAATAATCAATGAAAGAAAACCCTATATTTTAGGCAGATTAATCCTCTAACTAATTAACACAGCGTTTACGTTCTTGCATGCAAGAAAAGTTAGTTTTCTTCAACTAAAGAGTGTTTCATCTAGCTTAAGAAGTTAGCAACACTGGCAGTTGTTTTATGGGATTAAATAAGTCAGCTTTTGTCAACAATAATGAGTTTTCTAAGTTCTTTAAGTCAGGAAGTTATGGATAACACCAATTGTTTTCAAGGAAAATACAATTAGTTAGTATTTATCAACAAAAGTGGGTTTCCTTTAGCTGAGGAAGTTGCATACAATGGCAACTGTTTCCTAGATTGCTTCAACAAAAAGTATTTGGTTTAACTAAAGGTAATTAGCAACAATGGCAATTGTTTTCCATGAAAAAAGAAAGTTACAATCAGATCTAATTGAATCCTATAAACATTGCATTAGCCTTACAATTAGCAAAAATAGAATGCATATACTTGCAGCCAGGACTCCATAAAACATGAACTGCCTGTTTGAGCAAGCCTATCCAGCATAAAGCTATCTAAAAACTAACAAAAGCTAACAGAATCCAAGTCACTGATGTATTGGATTAACAATCGACAAATGATTACAGCAATCAATTGCAGCTATACTTTATGCAACTTTTGAGATCTTGTCAGCTAACTAAAGCAACTGTCTGATACTCTGCATTATTCATTTATTTAATACTAATATGGCATTAATAAGGACAACGCTTTCTAACTGAAAAAAGGAAATCAAATAAGAAGCTATAATGTGAAGCAATACAAACTGGAAGTCCATAAAAGATATGATTTTCAGCTTTCAATGTCTGCACTAATTAGACAGAAGCATTTTCAATGGAAAAACTAGAAGATGTGATCATTACAATGAACAATGAATTACCATACTTGAACAGCGAAAAATAGCTACACTTTGGAAAGTAATAGTAATAAGATGTTTGCATGGGCAAAAAAGAGAATCCAAAACAAGCATGCAAACAAAAAAATCGACAAAGTGAAACACAAGATACTCTTCTGGCCAAAAAGTATATGCAAGCAAAAGCAAGATGTAATAATTTCTATTGTAAACAACATTCATACAATCAAATCCAGAAGCAACAATAGAAATTCTCATGGGTTGTGGAAATATACCAATTGAAAAATGGAGTAATGCATACCTCTTGAGAAGAAAAATCCGCCTTGTATGAGATACCCTGCAAATACATTTTAGAATGTTTGTTAGAATCCATTTGGGGGTTGATTTGAACCATTACAGAAGAAACAGAATAAGAATTGTGTTAAATTCTTGACCATGAGATATTTATAGTAAATCTGACTGTTGAACAACAAATATTTTTGGTAAGAAGTTATAGAGGAGAGAGAAGATGAATCTCTTTTATCATTCCTTTGTTCTCTGTTACTGCAGGTTTTTATAGTGGATTTTATATTTTGTGGTTTTACTTTTTACAAAGTTTTATGTTACTGTTTCTCCTTGGGGAGGTTATTTGATTAATCATTTATGAAGTTTGGTGAAGTTGAGTTTGTTTGCAGCTAATTATGTTCTTTAATTTCAACAGAATTTAATGGATAGCTCTGGAATCAGGTCGATAATAGCTGATAGTTGCAAGCTAAACATATTATATTCATTGCTGCTGCATATACTTATATCATCTCATAATGATTAGTCAATTGGACTTAGTTACCTGTACAGATGCAGCTACAAGAACCTGGTATATGGGATGCATGAAAATTTTATTTTGGGGGTTTCGAAAAGTTTGGGTATGCATGCGCATGTGTGTGTGTGTGTTATATAAAAAAAAATTAAAGAAATATACAGATTTGTAAAACTAAATCATTTAATAGTATAATACTTCATCATCGATGAATGCCACATCCCAAAGATTAATACTAAAGGGTCATTTTAGGGTTTCTTGCAAAGCAAATACTAAAAAAACACTTTTTTATGTTATTTCATTAACAAAGTCTTTTGGTCTCAAGGATGCATTTGGATACACGTCCAGATGCGCTCTCGATGTGGCTAGGATGTGCATCTTGGAATACCTCTGGAGAAGATCCGAACTGGTATGCATCCACATCCAGTATCCAAGCCAAGGTGCACATCCAGTAAATTGGATTGTTGTCTAGAAATAAAGTAAGACTACTAGTATAACAATAACCCAAAATCAAAACTGAAAGGATGAGTCCTAATTTTCACAGCTCAGTCCTGATTCTGATCCACGCACATCTTGATTCATGACAAAATAAAAAGCAATGGTTACTTGCTCAAGGAATATACAATTATTTAAAGCATATTTAACTTAGTTATACATACAAACGATTCATCTAAGAAGAGCATATTAATTTGATAGACTTTTCATACAGCACAGCAGTTGCTTTCTTTTTCATTCAAATTCCTATAGAAAATCAGCATTAGGGAGTACTTCTAATACATGGTCCTTTCCCCACTATAGGATTCTATGATCTTGTTGGTAACTGCCAAGGAATTTCAACTATCAGCAACTACCAAACTAATTCAATCAGCCAACAAAGCGTAACCATACTAGCAGAGTGTAGTGTTGTAAAATTGCACCCTGTGTAATTTACCATTATATGATGCTCCTACCCAGGCCGAAAAACAAAATTCCACATAAGCCTCTATCCGTTTCCCGTCCAATTCTTGACCAAACAGCCAAATTGGTTTAGGAGGGGTGTATATCATGCATATGTCCACACTTGTCCCATGAATCTGAAGATATGCAATAAGTTACTGAAATGTTACAACTACCACCCTTGCAGTGTAAAGCTGCCTACCACTTCCTACTGATGTCAGGAAACACTGGAATAGCTTAAAACTTCATCTTGGAGCTATTGTGAGGTTTTTACACAATCACCCCATTTCAAATGACGACCCCCTCTTTTTACATAGCAGTGGGTAGTTGTCCTAGATGGTCATAGTTTAGTGGCAATTTCCAAGTCTACAACTATAACAGAGAGTTTGAGTAACTTTGGCTTGTTGGGGAGTCAAGTCGGTCAAGGATGAGTGAGAGCTAAGCCAATCTAGTCAAGGATTTGAAGTTGAAATCAAGGGATTTGTGATGATATGAGTTAAGAATCCTTGGAAAATCCTTGTACTATAGCAAACTTAATTTGGAAAGTCAAGAAAATTTGTGGGAGATAACAATGAGGGGGACGTGTTCATTCCTGAGATTTGGTCAAGTTTGGATTTTTTTCAATCTCCCAAAATCTAAAATCTTTATTATAACTAACAACTCCTATGGACCTCAAACCATTTTCAAACATCCTGGCAGCATTTATATAAAATATAACTTTTAAGTATACTTAAATGTTATATTATACATAGCTATCTCTCCCTCCAAGCTGAAGAGACTGAATTGAACAATTAGAAGTTGACTTGCAAAATGAAAAAAGTTTGAGAGTAGGTCGAAATTTCAAATTTCAACACTAGGTCACAATCCGGCTTATGTCAGGACTCCCAATCTCAAGAGACCTGCCATCTTCTCCTTGCCCAATCTCAACAACCCTCAAAATTCAGCCTAAGTCTAGATGATTCCCAAGTAACCAAGGGGTGAAACTAAAATGCAAATTCATGTAAGGGACTAACGGAATGGTAAGAAGATAATCAAGTTAGGATGATGAATTTGAAAACATGTTTCAAGGTGCAAATCTTTGGTGAAATCCGGTTAAAATTGGTTGAAAAGAAAGTCATGGAAATAAAAATCAAAAGTGAGAAGATCAAATGGGAATAATGGAGTCTATGACTTAAGGAATTAAAGTATATGATGAGAGAGTCTCGAGAGGAGGTCAGAATCCAACCCTCTCTCAGGACTCTTAATCTCAAGAGTAGTCAAAATTCCACCCCTATCTCCATGCTATATCCTAACAAGTGGTCAACTACTATGCCCAAGTCTAAGGGCATTTCAATGAAAGATTTCAAGTCCAAGATGGTGAAAATAATGGAAGATAAAGATGAAACATAAAATCGATGAAATCTTGGAGAAACATAATGAGATTTTAGAGCAAAGTATGGATTGCGATTGGATGGGGATGGACGTCAATCAACCAAAGATACAAATCAGAACAAAAAAACCATGAAGATGAGCCTTTGGAACAAATTTGAAAGCATAGAGTAAGAGCGGGAAAGGCTAAAAGGAAGATTGTAAGTCAAAGTCAAGTCAAGAATAATCCGGCCCTAAGGTCAAATTCCGACCCCTTTTTAGAGTTCTTAATCTCGATATCCCCCAAAATTCTGCCCATGGCTTTTAGATAATTTTTGAGTTGCCTTTGGGCATTGGAAAACAAGAATTCAAGGTGAAGATCATGCCTCTAATAGTCTTGAGATTGGGTCAGAATCCGACCTCTTGTCCAGATTTCCAATCCTAACACTAGGTCGGAACTCAACTTCGTCAGTATTCTTAGTCCTGCCAACCTCAAAATTCCTGCCCAGCTATAAGGCACAATGAATTCCATTTATGGGGATTTTTTTGCAATTTCAAGTCATTGGAATTGCCTAAACAAGACAGCAAACTCAAGGAAGCACCCAAATTCAATCAGATTCGAGGTGTAAATCTCAGATTCTCCAAAACAAAAGAAAGTTTAGAAAGACCAGGTTCTTGCAAATCTGGGTTTGTAGATTCATTATTTTATGACTAAATCCTTTGATTGGATTCTCATTTTGTCTTGATGTGCTCAGATTTTTAAAGTTGAAGAAAAAACATTTTATCATGAATAGTTGAAATACCCAATGAAATTGTATATGTAAAGTGACTTCCTCCAAAATTTCACTTCTTAGCATCAAATGTTGATTTTCGGAAGAAGTATGAACCCAAACTTTTGACAAGTGTTGCTGTGTTGTTCTGCAAGGAGAGGATTGATGGAAGAGTTGAAGGTAAGAGGAGGCTATGGGAAGATTTCAATGAGAGGACAAGGAAGATGATGCTCAAAGTTGAAAGTGCAAACTTAAAGAGAGAAATCAAGACGAAGGAGAGGGAACAAATCCGCAAGTCCACAAGTAGAGAAAATTATCAAAAATTGAATTTCCTTCTGGAATTCAAGTTCACTTTGAAAGATCCAGCTACATGAAAGACTTCATCGCTTAAAGAATGTCAAGGTCAAGAAGCCAAAAATGAGAAAATTTCCAACAAGGAGGATGAAAAGTTTGTGAAGATAAAACAATTTACATGCCAGCAGCATCAAGCCAAGGCTGCAAAATGTTGAGTACCAAGAGATATTTTCTCATCATCAAAAGATATTTATCAAGTCTATAAGGAAAGGATGCTGAAATAGTGCCCACGCATCTTCAACCAACTAGAAGGCTCCAATTACATGTGTCCAAGCACAGCAAATCAGATTATACCAAATGTACATGTGGAGTCCAACATCATGCCTCTACCTAATCTATTTCTCATTGGCTCTCAATAGCATTGTGATTTTCTTATTGGCCCCTAGGTGGTGCCTTCATGTAATTGGATGAGCATTTAATGATTGTAGCTACTTGTTGAACTAGGGCTTGGTTGACATCATCTTGGCCCTTGATTTCAAATCAACCTTGTCCATTCATTGTAATTGAACAACTATAAAGGCCAAGGCCTTCTCAATTGTAACTCATAATGATTAGAATTAGTTTTAGAGTAGAATAAAAGGAGACTTGTTAAAATTGTTGTCATAATGCTACCATAGTAATTGCTAATTCATTGTTGGTCATCATAGTGGATTACGTGTGTTGCTTTAGAGTATTGCATGGTTACAGTTCCTCACTTGGAATAGGATTTTATTTCATGATGATTAGAAGTAGTGTTAGTTGAATGGAAGATATTTTGGATGCATCAAACTTGCTTGGACCAAAACACTAGTTGCTATTTTATTGCAAGTATGTCTTTCATGGTCAAATGGCATATTTATGAACTTAACTTCAATTATTTCTTGCTCATTTGATACATGTCAGTGGATGGCATTTATGGAATGGTGGTAGTTTGAACATCTTACATTTACCTTAAGGATCACACTAGCTTGGCTTGTGTTAATGGCTAGAATAAGTCTAGTACAGTTACAAAGGCACCCACAGTTTCTTAAATTCCAAAGTTAGATTAAACTCTCTAAACCCTTTCTTTGCAATTTCTTGATTGGAAGAAGTTAAAGTCAAGTGGATATCCATTGAATGAGTAATGCATGTCCCTTTGTGATAAACAATGTAGCACAATATTATAATTGAGTGAAAGTCCACAATAAGAAGGAACCTTGAGGTTGTCACATTTGATCACATAATCCGTATATATTGTTTAGCAATTAGAAGAATAAATTGTTTGGGGAATAAATCCGTAAACCAAAGGAGTGGGATTTTTGTTTTTAAATAGGAAAAAAATCGGATTTACTAAAAAAACATGAAAATTTGAAGAAAAACAATCATTAACTGTTTTTTTAAAAATTAAAGGACATCTCCATGGCATGGCTGATAAAGGACTTACATAAATTATTCAAAACACTTGTGCAACCTCCTCCTAATATATTTTTAACTTGGAGGAATCAAAGTTTTAACAATGATTTTGTTTGTATAAATTTCAATCAAGCCATGATTTGAAGTAGCACCAAAATATGATGTGGAGTTTCTTACGATTCAAACTTGGAATGAAGCTTTTTTTAGCAAAATATTGTCAATAAAAGAAAATCTCCATATTCTTATAAGTCATTTTGTAAAATCCTCTCAAGTTCTTTTTATTATACTCAACAAACAATTGCATAATATGCACATATTTCAAGTGATATATACACATATATGTACCAAAACAACTTTATATATGTTGAACTTAGAGACATAAAGTTGAACTTAGAGACTAAATTGCATGAATTATTTAAATTTATTTATAGTTTTAAATAACTAGCAATTTGATTAATTGTAAGAACATATGTCATATTGATAAGCCTAAAATGATTATAATGATTATCGTAGGGTTCTTTGTTTTCTCCAAAAATAAATAAGGAAAAATATTGTTATCATAGGGTTCTTTGTTTTGTTCTAAAATAAATAAAGAAAGATATTGTTACCCTGCAATTTTAGATCATATTGCAACAAATAAATAAGGCAACTTTATTACAATTGAATTGCAACAATTTACATAATTGAATTTTATTACAACCAAATCAACGTTAAAAAGGAAATAGTATCAATCAAGCTATAAAATATACAAATGTAGAAAGAGAGAATATTTTGTTTGTAATTGCCTTCCTAGGCTACTTCCAGATTCTACAACACTTTGGAACTTGCAACACTTTCAACCCAACTTTTCCAAATGCATCTTTGGTGTTGCGCATCGATTTCATAGAGAATTGCGTCACATTTTTGCAAACCTGTCAACATTGCTTTTAAGGCTTCTACTAGTTTCTTGCAAGTTTTTTTTGTTATGGCTATCGCTTTTTGTTGATAAATTGCAAAACATTGTTCGAAGTCATTGACCGAAAAATCCCCATTTTGGGGGAATAAATTGTCGTCGGTAAATATTGTGTAGCTGATGGGTTGATGTCGTTAGTAATTGTTATGTAGCCGATGGACCCCTTCGAGAAGTATATAAACACCATTCAAGATCATTGTAAGGATCATTCTTGTAAGCATTATGTAATCTCTTCGGCATATATGCAAATAAAAGGAGTACTGCTGTTACATGTGCTTGCTTCATTGTCTGTATGCATTAATTCATTTACCCCTTACGGTAAACATTTGGCGTCATTGCCCCATGCACCTGGAACGAGGGCAGAGGAATGAAGACTAATGCCAAATCAGCTTAACAAGGATAGAAATAAGATAAAGGGAAAAGATGGAGTACGTACCGCATAAGAAATTTTAATTTTGGCACAATAGGCCAAGCGCAGACGAAGGTTTCAACAGATTGTCGAAACACCATCCAAGATCATTGTAAAGATCATTCTTGTAAGCATTATGTAATCTCTTCGACATATATGCGAATAAAAGGAGTACTGCTATTACATGTGCTTGCTTCATTGGCTATATGCATTAATTCATTTACCCCTTACGGTAAACATTTGGCATCGTTACCCCATGGACCTGGAACGAGGGCAAAGGAATGAAGACTAATGTCAAATCAGCTTAACAAGGATAGAAATAAGATAAAGGGAAAAGATGGAGTACGCAAAGATGGAGTACGCACCGCATAAGAAATTTTAATTTTGGCACAGCAGGCCGAGCGCAGACGGAGGTTTCAACAGATTGTCGATGGACACCGAAGCACCAAGGAATTGTTGGAAGAGACTTGACAGCGGTTGGATTTGGTGGAAGAAGCAAGGGAGGAATTTTTGAACCTGTATACGCGGAGGGAAGAGAATCCAGACGGAAGGGAATTAACTCACACGGCTCAGAGTGCCAAGGGAGCACAAGCGTGGAGTGAACTCTTCGTCCACGATACACTTCTGGAACGGACTTCGCTTAACGACGATCCTTCTTCACCAAAGAACGCAGCTATTGATAAGATGATTGTCTGAAACAGCGCCAGTGTCGGAGTGCAAACCACCGGGATACAAAGCGCCGGTGTCGAAGTGCAAACCACTAGGATACAGAGTGTCGGTGTCGAAGTGCAGAACAACGTCGAGGTTGCAATACCAAACACTGCCAGTGAAGCAGTACTGAACAACGCCCGTACACAAAATCAAGTAACAATGGCAAGACCAAAGGAGAAGTTACCAAAGTTTGATGGTGATGGAACAGCCAATCCAATCACACTGTAAGATATGCAAAACAATTTGGATGGCGAATGGCGTAACTGACACAAATGAATGGGTGCGACAATTTTCAGCAACACTAAGGGGTGTAGCAGTTGATTGGTTTGCTGACACGGATCCCCAAAAACTAACTACATGGGCGAACATTAAAAAGGAGTTTATCACCGAGTTTCAATTGCTGCACGACAACAATGAAATCGTAGCAGAAATCTACACCACAAAGCAAGGGAAAAATGAAACCATCCGTGTATATGCCAGAAAGCTCAAAGAATTAATAAATAAAATGGAAAGCAAGCCGATAGATGGGATGAAAAAGCGATGGTTCATTGAGGGACTATGTCCGGAGTTAAGGAAGAAAATGAAGATTGTGTCGCCATCATCATACACCGAAGCATACAATCGGGCAATGGACTTAGAGAGTGAACAAAAAACGAAAAAAAAGAAGAAAAGTAGCTCATCTAACTGAGATGACACGTCTACGAAGAAGATAGCAATGATGACGAAAAGGGCAGCAAAAGGTCCGAGCTCTCCAAAAGGATATGATCTGAATGATGAAGGAATTTAAGAATATGCAGAAAGAGATGAAGGGAAACGAGCTATGGTGCACAAAATGTAAGATAGAAGGTCACACGAAAGGATCATGTCTAAAGAACTAGTTCTGTGAGATTTGCCAAATTATGGGCCATTCTTTAAAAGAATGCCCCTTCAATATGAAAACACGAGAGCCTCAACAGGTGCTCCTGACACAAGAGGCTTTCGCGTCAGGAGCGAGTAGAAACATCAGCAACAATGGTGCCACTTCAGGTGGGTACAGAAATAATAGAAGAGGGCAAAACACCAATACCAACAACAACACCAACAATAATAATGGGAGTTGTAGCCGAATTCAGTACGATGCAAACGGCCGCCCGATGGTTCAATGCCGAGCATGCAATTTGTGGAGCCACTTTGCCCGAAACTGTACATCGGCAAACGCACCAAAGTTGTTATGCAAATGGTGCGGTCTGAGAGATCATGAAGATGCCAAGTGCCTGAAATCAGGAGTGAATTTGATCACCATCGAGACAGACGAAGAAGAGGATCTGGCAATCACATGAAAACAAGCAAAACTGCGCCCTACCCCGACGGAAGAAAAGAAGAGATTGGAAGAAGCGTGGGCAAAAATTGAGAAAGCAACGCAAGCGGAGAAAGCACACTTGAAGGACACTACTGGCACCTCAGCAAGGAACTACGTGGAACAGAACATCATACAGCAGATATTACAAACTGAAGTACTAGTCAAAATAAACGATCTGCTACTCACAATGCCTCAACTCCGATCGGCACTCACAAACATCACTCCAATTGCTAAATTACCAAGAGAACACGAAAGGGAGAAGGAAAGTGGAGCAAGTACAGCGGACAGAAGGGAAAAGGAAAGCGGAGCAAGTACAGTGGACCCAATGCTGTTAGCCCTCACATTCGGACAGCATCCAGCAGTCGTCGAGATGGGTATATTAGGAACGGTCCTTTCAAACACAATTATGGACGAAGGTTCAGGGGTAAACGTCCTACCAAAAGATACTTGGAAGAAGTTGGGACAGCCGACGTTGTGGCCACCTACATTCCAGTTGCTCATGGCATTTCAACATGGGATCAAACTGTTGGGAATCCTGATGGCACAACCAATGATTATTGGAACTCAGTCGTTCCTACTCGATTTCATAGTCATCTCGCTGAAGAGGAAAGGGTATGACGCCATTTTCGGCTGGGGATGGCTTGTACAAGCAAAGGTTAAGCATGACTGGAAGAAGAATACACTATCAATGGAAAGTAGGGGACGATGATTCATTATTGATTTGCACACACAAATGGTGGGCGAATAAGCCATATCATTTGATTCCGAAGAAGAAGATGAAGGAAAGCAATGATTGGAACCCAATGAGGAAGGAGTCCTACGCTTGGAAGGTGGATCAACGGACGATGATTTGGATTCGGTGAATGACCTTTTCCACTGGCAAATGGAGGATTATGAGCTCTTTCCGAGCTGTAATATGTTAAGGGTCGACAAAGGTGAGAAAGAAGAGGGAAATGAATGTCCAAAGGAATATAGAGAAGCGAAAGAAGGAAAGGTGGTTACGACAAAAGCTGAAGGGAAGAGCATACAGTATGAACCCAGAAGAAGGAAAGATTCCACCGTACGGTCCACAATAAAAAGACCGCGCAGAAAGAAAATGTTACGTCGAACCACGAATTTACTAGAAAGGTGTCGGCAGCAAGGAAAACACATCATATGGTCTGCAGAGGAAACAAAGAGGAAGAGTTTAATAAAAGCTTCAGCAGTATGGAGTGAAGGTTCTAAAATCAAGAATAAAATTATTGACGACAAGGAGTGGCAACCGACAAAATTCATGGTACCGAGTGTTGAGAACAAATTGGGCGATATGGAAAACCAGAGGGAGAGATCGTGTAACTTAAAAAAACTTTGACAATTGCAGACACAAAAGGCCATGGAGGTCACACAAAACAGGCGCAAAGCGTGGCATGATAAACACCTAAAACTGAACAAGTTTCAACCAGGACAGCTGGTGTTGAAGTATGACAGACGGAATGAAATCAAACCAAGCAAGTTTAAAGTCAAATGGGTCGGACCATACCAGATCTGGGAAGTAGGTGATAATAGAGCAATAAAGTTGTGGACACTGAATGGGCAGGAAATTCTGGAAACGGTGAACGGTTCGAAATTGAAAATATATAAGGTACAACCAGTTCCGTTGTCGACGAACATCAAGGAGCAGTAAAATTCTAAAATAAAAGTTAAAAAAAAAAAAAAAAGAAAAAAAGAAAAAAAGGAAAAGTTACTAAAGGCCACCATACGGCATCTTCAGCAAGTGAATAAGCACCATACGAAAATAACAATGCTTTAAATATATGCACCGTACAAATTTTGTCCTAAGAATTTTATATTGTTCCATATGGTATTTGCTCATGTGCACAAAAAATGTACGGCCCCCTTCAGTAAAGACCCCCATGTCCATACGGGAAAGGCAGCGATTCTTCTTGTGGTGATTTAAATGCCTGTACAGTTTTTATGTTCCTTCATCGTACGACTAAGTGAGACCAGAAGCGGAGATCGTAATCTTCGTATGGCCATCTGTTCGCACTGTACGGAAAGTAGGAGCAGGTGAAAAGTCATTGGAAATACCATACAGACTTCTTACTTTGCCACTGTACGGCGATCGGGATTGAAGTATCTGGCAGACATCGTACGGATTTAGACATAGAAGACCAGGGATTGAAGACCATTGTACGGCAATCCAAGTGCTTCGACCGTACAGTATTTTGAAAAGTAGAAGGGTTGCTAAATGCAACCGTACGGCCAGTGGAAGAAACTAATATTTGATTCTGACTAGTGTACGACCATGGGGATGAAACATACAAGCAGGTGGGAATACAAAAGAGAAACAAAAGCCGTATAGAAGTGGAAATGAAAGTCGTACGACTTGGTACACTACAATAATACAAGCCAAGATTCTGGATGCACCACCGTTCAAGAGCAAGCTAGAATTATCACCATACAACTTTGACCAAAAACTGTACGGCCATAACAAATGGCAAATCACCAGAAGAATATGCCATCACCATACGGCCTAGACAAGGGAAAAATTTGGAAGTTGCATACAAACTGGAGCAAATAAGGTCGTACGGTTCACTTCTGGGCAATTGCAGAAGGACTTAGTAAGTACAGCAGAAGTTAGAAGTCATCCGTTAAGTCAAAAAGGAGGACCGTACGGATCCATACGGATACCAGGGAAGGAGAAGAATTTGTGTGTATAGAAGGATAACTAAACTAATTAAGCAGAAGAATAAGTGGAGTCTGCAGGAAAGAGGTAGTGGAAGAAAAACTTAACTTAGAGGGAGAAGGAGCAAAAAAAGAGAAAAAAAAAATGACGACAAATTGAAACAGTTCAAAATGAGTAACACATGATGCCAAAAGGAAGGGAAAGACAAAAACAGGTAGTAAAACATAAGCAGTTGCCAGAAAGAGTGTGGAATCGAAAGAAAATGACAAAAATGGTGTGTACCATAGACTTTTGTGTGGGCTTGAGAGTGCTAATTTGGTCTTGGCGGTGGGGGCACTGCCCCTCGACCCTGCCTTGTATCACGACAGGGAGCGCACCTAGGGCTCTACCCCAGGACCCCACGAGGGTGATGCCCCCTAAACCCCCAGTCGATGCAATTATCAATCGTGGGAAATGTGACCCGTTGATGAGACTCGGAGCTACTACAAGCATAGTGTGCCAGAGGTGGAAAAATCAACAGAGCAAGCCTTTCAAGAGGAGTGATACGCTTTGAGGCACTTGGAGTAGGTGTTGGACGTGAGGCTATCTTGGTGGATGCATAGAGAGTTCGAGAGGAGCTAATCATCCAGTTGAAGGCAGTACAGCGACACTTAGCTCAGTGTACCTAGGAGTTGGAAGCAAAGAAAGCGGCGCAGGTAGCTATCAAGGTCAGCTAAGGAAATAGCATTGTGTTAGCAAAGGCTGCAGATGCAACATATTTTGGAGACCAGTTTGATGCAGGCACGAAACGAATGTGAAAGTGGTGTGACAAAAACATATCTATCTTGTTATAGTTAATCAGTTAATGTATCCTGTTTTGTTAATCTGTCTCAGATATTTTCTAATTGTCGTCCGGAGACGACTTTTTCTTTTGAAGGGGATGATGTCGTTGGTAAATATTGTGTAGCCGACGGGTTGATGTTGTCGGTAAATATTGTGTAGCCGATGGGTTGATGTCATTGGTAATTGTTATGTAGCCGACAAACTCCTTTGGGAAGGTTCTTCGAGAAGTATATAAACACCATCCGAGATCATTGTAAGGATAATTCTTGTAAGCATTATGTAATCTCTTCGGCATATATACGAATAAAATGAGTACTGCTGTTACATGTTCTTGCTTCATTGTCTGTATGCATTAATTCATTTACCCCTTACGGTAAACATAAATCACTTCACATGCCAACTACCAATAAATCAAAATATGTCGCTAGCACACCTACGATCGGATGTTAAGATGAAGATTGGTGGTCTACAATCTACAACAAAGATGTTAATGTTTTGCAATAGATTTCCAAACCTCTGAGGATGCTCGATAAGAATGCCTTTTAGTGAACAACTCAGATTCACCATCCCTCCAGATGATTCTAGGATGATATAGTTGTTTTCTAATTCTTCTTCTATGATCCCCCCCCACCACCATTGTTTATTATCTACAACCTCCATATATATCTCTCATTAAAAGACATGCCCACTCTATTGCTAACATATCCTTTTAAAAACACTCACCATCCCTCCAAATGATTCTAGGATGATATAGTTGTTTTCTAATTATTCTTCTATGATCCCCCCATTGTATATAAGCTACAACTTTCATATATATCTCTCATTAAAAGACATGCCCACTCTATTGCTAACCTATCCTTTTAAAAGCACAACTCTTCATTTTTAATCAGTCTCTTATTATCAATTAGACTTAATGCATTTCTTATTAACTCATAATCTATATCTTCATCAAGTATGTGTATTGTCCACAACAGATCAATATCTGATATGGAGATTGTCGGTGCACTTGTTATATTATTGATAATAATTGATTGACACATTACTATCTCCATGGGTTTGTTTTAAGTTTTATCTTTTAATTATTTAGTTGGGATAATCTGAGCCTTTGTAGCTATTAAAAGTTGGGTTATTCACCCGATATCCATATATGATGGAGGGTGTCAAGGCGGCCATTCTTCTTCGAAATACATCTCCTTTGTTTACTAGGACCATTGATTAGATATCGTTGTTGACGTGTAAATTGCATATATGTTGAATGATGTCAATGACTAAGATAAATTTTGTATTTCCATTGAAGACTTGCATGGGGGAAGACCTAGTTTGCAACGTATGAAGATACTACCAAATATTTTTACATTGTTAACATCGCTTGAATGCAATAGTATATGTTATAATGGAATGTTAAATTAATCAAATAATAGTATGATGGTATTGTTGTCAATCAGGATTTGCGCCTTTAGCGAGATGTAAAATCAAGCTATCCTGTGAAATAGCGGAAACTCTCTCGGGTGGTGGGTTGTCCTAAAACGAGAGAAGAATCTCCAGAAGCTAGGCCGGTTCCTAAGTTGTGATCACCTAATCCTAAATTGTACTCGAGATAAGGGTAAAAAATGAAAGAATGAATGATTAAAACTAATGTAAGTGAGGTGATACACCAATGGTTATGAATGTAATTCTGATTACTTCAGCACAAACTACGAAAAAGACAATTGGTTCACAATATCAGACAATCACGTAATCACAAAAAGTGTTTCTATGTAAGGATTGGGATCTCTTGCTTTGAAAGGGATACCTAAGTTTCACCAACTTTCTGCAAGAAAACAATAATCACAAACATAGACCTACAATTATATGTATCACGATTCAAATCTGCAACTAGGAATATAGCTATAATGAAGGCGAACACAACATTAAAGCAAGGGATTCACAAAATTGCACAAGAATCTATGATAAGGAACCGTTGTATCTCTATAATCAATGTTGGATGAATAATCTCTGTCACAAGTGCCCTTACAATCAACTCAAAATCTGCAATTTACAAACAATCTGAATCCGAAAGAAGGTCCCCTTTAATGAGGATGAAGTACAATATATAGAAGAATAGCCTTAACTCGGATTCCAAAGTCATGTCTAGGAAAAATCACCCAAAAATGATGAAAACAATGAAAGAGCCTCTGAAAATTGCACTCAACCATCTGCATAACTGCTGGATAACTCGGAACTGCCCTTAACTCTCCAAAATCATGCACAAAAACTCCCAACTCGGATGTACTAAGAGAACCATAAAAATAGCATGTGAAACTACTCTAAATTATGCAATATATGCATAAAATAAGCCCTCCACATGAACTTGATGTGTAACTGATCTTAACTGCCCCATAAGCTGCTTAAAATATCGTCATATAACTCATAAACCAGTATAAGGAACTGGAACTGAACCTTCTCAAAAGTAACCCTTGTTAACTGAATGTCCCCTTGTTCCAAAATAGTTTTTTCAATTTTATCTCCTTGATTTCAGGCATTAAAACTCATATAATTCCCTTTTAAATAATAAAATCAATGATTTTATAATTATAATCACTTGATTTATCATTTTTACAATTAAATCTTTTATTACATTTAATATTAATGCGTTCAAACTTGGATTTACCAACAGGTTAATATTAAGCATAATAAAGGGAATTAGAATTTTTATTTTTATTAATATTAATGAAGGAAAATAGTTCTATTTTTATTAATATTAATGTGTTTATCACGTATAAAATTGATAAATATATTAGTATTAATAAAAATAGAAGAACTTAATAGTTTATTAAAACTTTGTTAGTTTTGTATGTATGAAATTATAATTGATATTAATGTGTTTATTTCATACATATAAAACTAACATAGAGTCTTCTTAAAAAAAAAAACGCATGCCTATAGAGTTTTTTGGCATGGACCCGAAATTTTATAGAATATGGCAAAGGGCAAAGTTGAAATACGTCCAAGGTAAAAGTTGAGTTATTTGTTTCATTTTGCTCATTCACGCATTGGAAGAAAGGGCTGAGGGTTTTCAAACCCTAGCCGACTGCATCTTCTTGCTGTTGTGATGGCTAGACGTTTCATACTAGGCATGAATATTGAGTATTTTTGCTGGACGCCATGTCTACTCCATCTTTGACTGCGGGTTTTTTGGCTTCATTCGCCATATGCTAGATGTGAGTTTCCTTCCTTCTTCCCTCCTGGGCGTTACCATCTTGCTGTTGGGCATGGTTTTTGGCTTTTTTGGACGCCACCTTTTTGTTGTAGATCTGGGCGTAAGTTTTGTATCTGCTATGTGTTGATGGACGCCATTTCACGCTTGTTGGACGGCTTCATGAGCTTGCAAATTTTCCTCTATGTGTGTATGTTAGCCGTAAGCTTCATATAGCCTCTTATCATATATTGTTTTCATGAATATAAAAATACTGAAAAAATAACATAGAACATTCATAAATATAATGATGGCTTATCTCTTTGGTCTTTCTTCATACTAGCTGAAAGTACTTCTCCATGCGAATTTTATACTGTGCTTTGGAAGGTATATCTACAATTTTTATGAGTTCCTCATGGTCATATTTCAATTGGGTATTTCTCTATACTGCTGTTGCTGTATCTGCATTTTTGTGCACAAATTCCTTGTCAAAGCTTTCAGATTTATTTAAGAGAAGTGTCTCGGCTATAATACAGCTTCAGAATAGCTGCAACGTGGATCTATGCATAGTGTAACCTCCAGTTCATCTGTTTAATGCCAGTTGCTAGGACATTGTAATCATTATTAATTTGTGACATTTTCTTCCTCTCACTGGACGTTACCATCTTGTTGTTGGGCACGATTTTTCTCTTACATTTGCTGTAGCTTGAAAATTAAGATCTGGAACCGTGACTGGAAACTTGTGATGTCCCCAGCTCTTAAGATCTTCTTCTAATGATGGTCCTAACTATTTTTCAGGTTGTCTCTACTTATGTAAGCAGTCATAAATCTCCGCAAACTTGCTGATATCTGAGATTTTGCATCATCTGTCTGTCCTTGTATCACCTTCTGAAGACATTTGACGCTGATACACCTTTTCTTTTCGCTGAAACCTAGTCTTGTTTGCAAAAATGTTGTTGTTCTAAAGACATTCTCTTATGCAATGATTTCTTACCAATATTGATGCCTTCACTTAAAATATTGTTCAAAACTTCTTAAAATAAACATTTGCTATTCGCATCTCATTCCCAAGAGATCCTGAACCAGTTATGTATTCCATAAAACCTTTGTTCCTGTACCAGCAAGATGATGCTTAATCTGGTCAATTTTCTGTAGTAGATTTCCTTTTCTTTTGATTTGGCACTGATAGGTAATCCTGCTCGACCTTATGATTGATTGTACCTGTACTTTATTGATACATGCTGAAATATGCTTGCGATTCCTTTGACTTCAGACTTTGAAACTATACATATCCTCCATGATTTGACCGGAAGGTCCCATATTTGAATTCATGTATGCCCCCTCGACGGTCTCCTCTCGTCCTTTTGGTCTTCGCCCCTCCTTGATTTGACCAGAAAGTTTCGTGCTTACTTATGCACGTCCTTTCTATGATCTCCTCAATGTCTTCAATCAGCTACGTTGGTTTAACCGGAAGGTCCCATACTTGTAATGTATGTATGCCCCCTCGACAGCCTCCCCAATATCTTCTGTCTTTGCCCGAACAATCTCAGCCAAAAGGCTTCATGTATGTAACTTACGCATGATCCTTCTATAGCCTCTAATCTTCATACCTGTATCTGCACATGGAACAAACTCATTAATAAAAAACATGTTTTATTTTCTTCAGATTTTCTTGCCTTCTTCTCTTTTAGCATAGTTATCTGGATAACCATGTTGTATAAACAGCAGAGTATAGATGATAGGAAAGTTTTCCATTGCTCAGTTCGTATGAACTGATCCATTTCTTTATTCTTTTTTTTTGCAAGTTTTACTCCCAGATGGAGATGCGAGATCAGCCCTCCAGCGTTCAATGCAACAACCCTCCATTCAGGCAATGGATGCCTTTCCTTTCTATCTTTTTTTAGTACTTTTCTGTTTGTACAATGTGTTTAATTCAGATATTTATGTTAGGGGCTAAGAGCACTAGTAATATCTGAATGCATTGTATTCAAGTACTGTGTAAATATGAACACTTTGTAAAAATATTTTTTTTGAATACTTGAGTAAAAAGTATTATTTTTTGGTACTTGTATCCTGAAAAAGTGATCAATTCTCATTCTTATGCTTCCTGTACTTTGTTTGCTGCATTCTTTTCGTTCTGCACTATATACTCTCAATAGCTAAACACATTTAGTCAACAATTAAAACATAATCAGTTTAGTGTAAAACATAACAATTTAAAAGGTATGTTAAATTGGTAACATTTTTGGCGACCTCTCAGGGTTGTTTACTTGCTAAACAGTAATAGACCAGTTGTCTTGTCAATCCATGGGTATAGAGTCATCTTCAGCACTTAGAAAACTGAACCTTCTCAAAACTTAAAAAACTGAAACTCTGAAAACTGAAACTCACTTGCTGAAAACTGAAACACACTTGCTGAAATAAACACGCCTTACTGAATTGAAAACTGAAAACTGAACTTTTTCAAACGGATCTGTTAGCTGCCATAGGATCTTGTAGCTATTCGTTTTGATAACCAGGATAGAATTGTATCATAGTAAAGGGGAAAATGTGTTTCTTTTATGATCCCTTTTCTGCGATAATAATTGTATTGTGGTTGTGAAGATTGATAGTTGCTGGCTGTTATGACACCTCTCAGATTTGACTAAAAATTTATTGAAAAAACTACCATAAAACTTGAACTATTCACTTGAATGTGTACCTTGCGTCCTAACAGCAATGTGGTGCGTTATTCATGATTGTACTAGGGCGGTATGCCGGCTGTCTTGGAGTGACCATTCCTCCTTTTTCAGTATTTCTATGTTATACACAGCGGTATATCACTCTAGTATAATGGTGGATAACACATCTTCTTGCTGTTATGGGGTAAGGTATTTATTCAAGCCAACCAATAATCAAAACCAGAATTTATGATTGCTGTTTTTCTAAAAAATATTCTGAAGAGTCCTATACCAACAATGTGTTTGAGTGCTTTTCTGATTTCTTTACGGCTGAACGGCTAGGAATTACATCATGTTATCATGAGCCTGTCATGAACTTATGAGACATGTATGATTCAGAGCATTGGAATTCATTCCATGCTTTGTATGATGTGTATCTCATGTGCTGATGGCAGATTGATAATAATGTGGTGTAGTTTCCAGCTTTATTACTAACAACTAACATGCTGAAATTTGAATTTAAACGTGCTGGAACAGCACTTATTGAAATCTGAAATTAAATCATGCCTCTACTCTAACTACGCCAAAGCACTTATTATAATCTGAAAAAATACCTCAAAAACATCGCTTGAGGTGAATCCCATTAACCGGGATTTTCAACTCTTCTCCTTCAAGTGTAGACAAATGGAAAGCATTATTTTGTGTGGTTCCGGTTATGATGTAGGGACCAGCCCACATGGCATCGAATTTTGAATGCTTTCCAGGCTTGCTTTTCAATTCATCCCATTTTAATACTAAGTCTCCCAGCTGGAAATCTTTTGAAGATGCCTTTTTGTCAAATGTCTTCTTCATCTGAGCTTGATGATTCTCAATGGTTCGTAAAGCATATTTTCTTTTCTCTTCTAGTTCATTGGGTTGGGCCAGCCTTACCATCATTGGTTCTTCATCAATCATATCTAACTGATGCATAAAATCTAATGCTGGAAACTCAACTGAAACTAGTAATCTAGCTTCTTTACCGTAAACCAGCATGTAAGGAGACATACCAGTTGATCTTTTGGAAGTTATCCGATCAGCCCACAGTGCTGATTTCAACTTCTCGTGCCAAGAACGCTGATTCCCTTCTAATGTTCTCTTTATGATGCGAATCAGATTCTTGTTGGTGGATTCAGCTTGCCCATTACCCTGTGGGTAATAATTTGATGAAGTATTCAGATACACGCCATTCTTAACAGCCCATTCAACAATCTTATTTCCTGTAAAAGCAAGTGCGTTATCTGAAATAATTGAATCTGGTACACCAAATCTGCAAATTAAATCCTCGTAAAAATTTAAAACAGCAATCTCATTTGCATCTTTAAAGGCCACTGCTTCAGTCCATTTTGTAAAATAATTTGTGGCTGTCAATACCCATTTATGACCTGCACTTGAAGGTGGGTTAATGACGCCAATGAAGTCTAGACCCCATTTCATGAATGGCTGGTTCACCTGAATAGGTTTTAAAGGCATTGTTGATAACTTCTCTTTACCTGCAAAAATTGCACATTGTTTGCATCTTCTTACCCAAAGATGTGCGTCTTTGAATACGCTTGGCCAATAGTAACCTGCCTTCATCACCTTAAGAGCTGTGGCTCTTGGTGAGAAGTGACCTCCAGCTGGTCCTTCATGAAATTGATGCAAAATGTGCTCAATCTGATCTGGTTTTATAAATCTCAGCAATACACCTTGCAGATCTCTCTTAAATAAAATACCATTCATCAAGCAATAAGGAATGGCTTGCAACCTGTAATACCTCCGTTTGGCTCTATCTAAACCTTCAGGACAGCGTCCAGTTTGTAAGAAATTGATCATATCATCTATCCAATCATTCTGATCACTTAGAACAGCAAGTTGTTCTTCATACGAACTAGGATAGCATTTGAACCTTCGTTTAACTCATCCTTTCTTGTTTCAGCAAGCTGTTCACATAGCCCTTTACCTCTCACCAGCTTGGTGACCTTGATTTCAATATCATATTCCATTGCTTTGGTAATCCAGCCAGCCCTCTTGGTATTCAGGTCTTTATTCAGCAAGAAATCTTTAACTGAAGGGTGTGCAACCATTAGCTGTATTTTATTATTTGAAAGCATATGTCTAAATTTTTTTAGACTTCTTATGACAGCAAAGACGTGCTTCTCTACAAATGAGTAATGCAATTCATAATCTTTCAGTCCTTGGCTAAAAAAGGCTAATGGTTGTTCAAAGCCTTCATCGTTCTGTTGTACTAACATGGCAGTGATGCTATCATTACTCCTGTAAGCATATAGAATGAAATCCTTTGAAAAATCGGGATTTAACAATGTGGGAGCTGAAGCCAATGCTTCCTTAATCTGTTCGAAACTTCGCTTACCTTCTTTAGTCCAGCTGAAAACCATGCCTTTTCTAAGCATAGCTGTTAATGGAATCAATAATTCAGCAATATTTGGAATGAATCTTCTCACAAAACTGATCTTACCTAAGAAACTTTGCAGTCCCTTTTTATGAGCTGGCAGCGGTAAGTCTAAGATAGCACTTATCCGTTCTGGTTCAATGGTGACACCTTCCTTGGAAACAATAAATCCTAACAGTTTGCCTTCATGAACTGAAAAAACACTCTTTTTGGGATTCAATGAAATACCGTATTCCCTACATCTTTCAAATATTATCCTTAGATGCTGAAAGTGATCTGCTGCATTTTTAGAGAAAACAGTAATGTCATCAAGGTAAACAAGAACAAACCTGTACATCAAATTTAAAAAGGCTTTATCCATGGCTTTTTGAAATGTTGCACCAACGTTTGACAAACCAAATGGCATCTTCTGATACGCCATCGTTCCCCATTTGGTGGTAAACGCTCTCTTATACCTATCCTCTTCCTTGACAAGGATTTGATTATATCTTGAAAAACCGTCCAGCAATGAGAATCTCTCGGAACCTGAAACAACCTGCAAGATTTGCTCCATTGAGGGTAAAGGATGCCTATCCTTCAATGAAGCTCAGTTCAAGTTATGAAAATCAACACATAACCTGATTTCACCATTTTTCTTTCTTACTGGAACCAAATTTGAAACCCAAGAAGTATGCTTGATTGGAAAAATAATCTTGCTTTCTATTAACTTATTCAGCTCTTTAATCATAAGGGGTTCCAACTTGGGATTAATTGGCCTTTGTTTTTACCTGATTGGTTTTGCCCCTGGGGCTAAATCAATGGTATGCTGGCATATGTCGGGATTGAACCCTTTTAAATCTGCATAACTCCAAGCAATGACATCCTGAAATTCATTGGTTAGATTGACAAAAAATTGTTTTTCTTCAGGGGTGCATACCTTTCCTAGCTTCAATTTTTTACCTTCAACAACTTCAATTTCTTCATAGTGTTCCTCTTTAATTTGCAAACTGGATTTGTCTTTTCTCAGCTGATCATCAGTATTGAAAATGGACTCTAAGGTAACCAATCCTTTTGGCAGCTTATTGGTTCTTAGTTGAATAACCTGGTCCTCATATTGGTCCTGCAGCTTCTGCTGGTTTGACTGAGCAAATTCTGCCTCTTCTCTTATAAAATTTACTAGATGCTGATCTGAATCAAATACTTGCCAGCTTTCAGCGTTGTTAGGTACAACAGGTCTAACAACCACTTTTACATGATTGTTTCCTTTATTCTTGCTGATTTCAGTAGGAATATCATATTGCGCACCAATTGCAGCTAGTCTGTCAGCATGTTTATTCTGATTTCTAGGAACAGATTGCAAATTAAAAGCTTCAAAACCTTCAATTAAATCTCAAACAACATGTTTATAACTTTTCAACAATTCATTTTTAGTGGCATGAACGCCCCTAACTTGATTAACAATCAGTTCAGAATCACCATAAACTCATAAACAGCTGATACCTCTTTTTATAGCCCATTTTAATCCATTTACCAACGCTTCATATTCAACAACATTGTTGGTACAGCTGAAAGTAAACCTGAAAGATGCATAATACCTTTCATTGGCTGGTGAAATCAGCATGCACCCTCCTCCAGCACCTATTTTGCTGCGTGAACCATCAAAAAATAATTTCCATACCTCATTACCCTGCTGTCCTACATTTACATCTGCATTTTTTATGATATTTGGCAGAAAATCAGTAGATTCATGAATGATGTAATTTCCCAAACTTGGTTCTTCAACTTGTGATTTTGAAATTTCAGCATCTTCAGCAGCCCATTCATCTAACAATACATCAGGAATATTATCTATGGGCGTTTTATACTCATAAACAGCATTAATTTCCTCTTGATCGAATAAAACAGCTACAGTATTACTTTCAGCAGCGACAACATTATGTTCAAGGCAATCTTTAGCAATAGGTTCAGATGGAATTGTTACCTTAGTACCGTACCTAGTGCGGAAAAGCATATGAGACCAATCAGCAGATACATAACCTCCTATTTTGGCTATAAAATCACACGATAGACATGGAAAAATAGGGAGGTAAGTCAATGATGTATATGTCCATGGGAACCGAAAAACTAGGACAAGCATGCAAGGTCAGATCCATATTCCTTATAACTTCAATTGTCTCAATGGTTGTTTCGTCCAGCTGCACTACCCCCTTTTCAATTGGTTCATATTCAAGGCCTAGCTGGTCTACGATCTTTTTTGGCATAACTGAGCTAGTGGCGCCTGAATCTATCATGCAATTATGGACAAGGTATTTGCCTATTATGACTATCACGTAAAGGAGTGGTGGCTTGACTATTTTGGCTGTGGTTGTGAATTATTATCGTTTGCAGCTATCAAGACTGTTGGGGTTTGCTGTGCCAAAGCACTATCAGATAGGGTGAGTGAATGTAATGCTTCCTATAACATGTCCTTTTGACTTGGGAGTGCTAAAACATCCCACATAGAGACAGGAACATGAGTTTTCTTCAAGTGCTCCACAATATTGAAATTTTGGGTATTAACCTTTGACTGATTCTTTGGTACAGCAGGCTCTTTCTGTTGTTGTGATGGCTGTAAGCTCGCCTTTTGTGCTTGAGTTTGCTGTCCTTTTGGTACATACTGCATTTTTTGTGCACTTGATGGTCCTGGCTCAGTGTTACCAGAATTGGCCTGCTGCTGTCTTGTTTTATCAACTTGCTGTTGTAAATTATTTGCAACTTGGTCTGTTGACCTTGTTCCCGCTGATACAGGCTTCCAAGACTGATTTTGATCAAAATTTGCTGCTATAACAGCCTCATCTTTAGTAAAATTCATCAAAGTAGCATTAGAATTACCTTGTTGTACTTGCTATTGCACTTGTTCAGGATGGACCTCTCCTTGGTTTGTAATCTGTTGCTCTTTCAAAAGGTCTCGCTTTCTTGCCTCAAGTGCATATCCACAATCCAACCAATAATGACCAGCGTTGCAAGTATTGCACCATTCTTCGTCATGTGCATAGTTGTTTTGAGGAACAACTACCAATTCCTTTGAATTGCTAGGAGTCGCATAATGGTATGGCTGATTGGCCCTTTGGCCATAATTCCTTTGTTGTCCTTGAGGTTGTCTTTGCTGGTTTGAACCTGAAGCTTGGTTATATTGCCTACTTTCCTGATAAGATGGTTGATTAGGCTTATTATATTGACCTTGTTGTCTCTTTAAATTTGTTATCTCATTTCCATAAGTCTACAATGTTTTCATCATACTGTCACTTTTCTCAATTAAGCCCTAATTTTGCTCCTGTAGCTGTCTAATAGGAGCTGTAGCAGCATGTTCTTCTGCTGCAACCTGCACATTGAATGCTGGTAATGCTGGCATTGGCGGAATTACAGCCAATGGTGGTATAACAGTTGGTACAATCTGCTGTATTTCCGCAGAATAAGGCATTGGAGGCCTAGGAGGTAGTTTACCAACTTGTATTAAGCTGTTTTCAGCCCTTACAGCGACATCAAATGCATCAGGCAAAGTACGCCCTCTAATAGATTGTATCATAACTGAAATATCGCTGTTAAAAGCCTTTAAATAAAATAAATATGCATAATCATTAGAAGGCTTAACAGTTGCTGGAATTCTATCCCAAGTTCGCTAAAAACGAAAATTAAAATCAGAAATATGCTCATTAGGATGCCTCTTAATGGTAGTCAACTGTTCAACCAAAGAAAGATTATCAGACTTATCTTCGAATTTGCTGATTAACAAGCTTCCCAATGCGTCCCATCTATCAATTGAATTTACTGCAAGACTTCTAAACCAAATTAATGCTTTACCTCTGAAAGACGCAGCTAATAACTTCAAGGCCACATCTTCATGCTGAATTTGGTGTAATCCGCAAAGGGTAGCAATATCCTTAATATGTTCCACAGATGAAACATGATTTTCACCAGTAAAATATGGTACACTTTTTAATGCTGCTGGTGGAATATCATGATGGACAGCAATCTGCAAGGGGCTGCCCGCATTGAAAGCTACAAATGGCAAATTTCGGGCCATTTGATGAATAGATGGTACTTGTTGTTGTGCCGAAAATGGTAATGAAGGTCGGAAAGGTTGACTTACCTTCCGCTGATATGTTTTCAGTTTTGTAACAGCAGCTGTAGCACCACTTGTAGATGCTGAAAATACAAATTGGTCCCTTGATAATGGCTCAAAAATGGGCCCTTCAGATTCAGAATGATCTCGAACACTTAAGTCTTCAGGAAAACCAATATCTTCAATAACTATCGCAAATTTTTCAGAATTTGTTAGCTGTTCTTCAATTATAGGATATTCAAACGCTAAAAAATCTGATCCAGATGGTGAAACTGATCTTCCCCTTGAAAATGTTGGTGTTCTTCTTCCTCTTGTTGTCCTTCTGGGAGCTCTTCTCATTAAAAAATCACCAAACTGCAACTGAATCTGCGATAAACCTTAAACATAGAGTCGCCAAGTGTTAATAAAATACCTTCAAAAGGCTGAAATATTGCTGTTCACACCAAAACAGCAGTAAAATCTTGAAAATCAGAGAACTGTGAAGCAGTTCGTGGTCCCACCGGGCGTGCCAGAAAACTGTTGTCAATCAGGATTTGCGCCTTTAGCGAGATGTAAAATCAAGCTATCCTGTGAAACAGCGAAAACTCTCTCGAGTGGTGGGTTATCCCAAAACGAGAGAAGAATCTCCAGAAGCTAGGTCGGTTCTTAAGTTGTGATCACCTAATCCTAAATTGTACTCGAGATAAGGGTAAGAAATGAAAGAATGAATGATTAAAACTAATCTAAGTGAGGTGATACACCAATGGTTATGAATGTAATTCTGATTACTTCAGCACAAACTACGAAAAAGACAATTGGTTCACAATATCAGACAATCACGTAATCACAAAAAGTGTTTCTATGTAAGGATTGGGATCTCTTGCTTTGAAAGGGATACCTAAGTTTCACCAACTTTCTGCAAGAAAACAATAATCACAAACATAGAACTGCAATTATATGTATCATGATTCAAATCTGCAACTAGGAATATAGCTATAATGAAGGCGAACACAACATTAAAGCAAGGAATTCACAAAATTGCACAAGAATCTATGATAAGGAACCGCTGTATCTCTATAATCAATGTTGGATAAATAATCTCTATCACAAGTGCCCTTACAATCAATTCAAAATCTGCAATCTGCAAACAATCTGAAGCCGAAAGAAGGTCCCCTTTAATGAGGATGAAGTACAATATATAGAAGAATAGCCTTAACTCGGATTCCAAAGTCATGTCTAGGAAAAATCACCCAAAAATGATGAAAACAATGAAAGAGCCTCTGAAAACTGCACTCAACCATCTGCATAACTGCTGGATAACTCGGAACTGCCTTTAACTCTCCAAAATCATGCACAAAAACTCCAACTCGGATGTACTAAGAGAACCATAAAAATAGCATGTGAAACTACTCTAAATTATGCAATATATGCATAAAATAAGCCCTCCACATGAACTTGATGCGTAACTGATCTTAACTGCCCCATAAGCTGCTTAAAATATCATCATATAACTCATAAACCAGTATAAGGAACTGGAACTGAACCTTCTCAAAAGTAACCCCTGTTAACTGAATGTCCCCTTGTTCCAAAATAGTTTTTTCAATTTTATCTCCTTGATTTCAGGCATTAAAACTCATATAATTCCCTTTTAAATAATAAAATCAATGATTTTATAATTATAATCACTTGATTTATCATTTTTACAATTAAATCTTTTATTACATTTAATATTAATGCGTTCAAACTTGGATTTACCAACACGTTAATATTAAGTATAATAAAGGGAATTAGTATTTTTATTTTTATTAATATTAATGAAGGAAAATAGTTCTTCTATTTTTATTAATATTAATGTGTTTATCACGTATAAAATTGATAAATATATTAGTATTAATAAAAATAGAAGAACTTAATAGTTTATTAAAACTTTGTTAGTTTTGTATGTATGAAATTATAATTGATATTAATGTGTTTATTTCATACATATAAAACTAACATAGAGTCTTCTTAAAAAAAAAAAGCATGCCTATAGAGTTTTTTGGCATGGACCCGAAATTTTATAGAATATGGCAAAGGGCAAAGTTGAAATACGTCCAAGGTAAAAGTTGAGTTATTTGTTTCATTTTGCTCATTCACGCATTGGAAGAAAGGGCTGAGGGTTTTCAAACCCTAGCCGACTGCATATTCTTGCTGTTGTGATGGCTAGACGTTTCATTCTGGACATGAATATTGAGTATTTTTGTTGGACGCCATGTCTGCTCCATCTTTGACTGCGGGTTTTTTGGCTTCATTCGCCATATGCTAGATGTGAGTTTCCTTCCTTCTTCCCTCCCGGGCGTTACCATCTTGCTGTTGGGCACGATTTTTGGCTTTTTTGGACGCCGCCTTTTTGTTGTAGATCTAGGCGTAAGTTTTGTATCTGCTATGTGTTGATGGACACCATTTCATGCTTGCTGGACAGCTTCATGAGCTTGCAGATTTTCCTCTATGGCTCTATGTTAGCCGTAAGCTTCATATAGCCTCTTATCATATATTGTTTTCATGAATATAAAAATACTGAAAAAATAACATAGAACATTCATAAATATAATGATGGCTTATCTCTTTGGTCTTTCTTCATACTAGCTGAAAGTATTTCTCCATGCGAATTTTATACTGTGCTTTGGAAGGTATATCTACAATTTTTATGAGTTCCTCATGGTCATATTTCAGTTGGGTATTTCTCTATACTGTTGTTGTTGTATCTGCATTTTTGTGCACAAATTCCTGGTCAAAGCTTTCAGATTTATTTAAGAGAAGTGTCTCGGCTATAATATAGCTTCAGAATAGCTGCAACGTGGATCTATGCATAGTGTAACCTCCAGTTCATCTGTTTAATGCCCGTTGCTAGGACATTGTAATCATTATTAATTTGTGACATTTTCTTCCTCTCACTGGACGTTACCATCTTGTTGTTGGGCACGATTTTTCTCTTACATTTGTTGTAGCTTGAAAATTAAGATCTAGAACCGTGACTGGATACTTGTGATGTCCCCAACTCTTAAGATCTTCTAATAATGATGGTCCTAACTATTTTTCAGGTTGTCTCTGCTTATGTAAGCAGTCATAAATCTCCGCAAACTTGTTGATATCTGAGATTTTGCATCATCTGTCTGTCCTTGTATCACCTTCTGAAGACATTTGATGCTGATACACCTTTTCTTTTCGCTGAAACCTAGTCTTGTTTGCAAAAATGTTGTTGTTCTAAAGACATTCTCTTATGCAATGATTTCTTACCAATATTGATGCCTTCACTTAAAATATTGTTCAAAACTTCTTAAAATAAACATTTGCTATTCGCATCTCATTCCCAAGAGATCCTGAACCAGTTATGTATTCCATAAAACCTTTGTTCCTGTACCAGCAAGATAATGCTTAATCTGGTCAATTTTTTGTAGTAGATTTCCTTTCCTTTTGATTTGGCACTGATAGGTAATCCTGCTCGACCTTATGACTAATTGTACCTGTACTTTATTGATACATACTGAAATATGCTTGCGATTCCTTTGACTTCAGACTTTGAAACTATACATATCCTCCATGATTTGGCCGGAAGGTCCCATACTTGAATTCATGTATGCCCCCTCGACGGTCTCCTCTCGTCCTTTTGGTCTTTGCCCCTCCTTGATTTGACCAGAAAGTTTCGTGCTTACTTATGCACGTCCTTTCTATGATCTCCTCAATGTCTTCAATCAGCTACGTTGGTTTAACCGGAAGGTCCCATACTTGTAATGTATGTATGCCCCCTCGACAGCCTCCCCAATATCTTCTGTCTTTGCCCGAACAATCTCAGCCAAAAGGCTTCATGCATGTAACTTACGCATGATCCTTCTATAACCTCTAATCTTCATACCTGTATCTACACATGGAACAAACTCATTAATAAAAAACATGTTTTATTTTCTTCAGATTTTCTTGCCTTCTCTTTTAGCATAGTTATTTGGATAACCATGTTGTATAAACAGCAGAGTATAGATGATAGGAAAGTTTTCCATTGCTCAGTTCGTATGAACTGATCCATTTCTTTATTTATTTTTTTTGCAGGTTTTACTCCCAGATGGAGATGCAGGATCAGCCCTCCAGCGTTCAATGCAACAACCCTCCATTCAGGCAATGGATGCCTTTCCTTTCTATCTTTTTTCAGTACTTTTCTGTTTGTACAATGTGTTTAATTCAGATATTTATGCTAGGGGCTGAGAGCACTAGTAATATCTTAATGCATTGTATTCAAGTATTGTGTAAATATGAACACTTTGTAAAAATATTTTTTTGAATACTTGAGTAAAAAGTATTTTTTTTGGTACTTGTATCCTGAAAAAGTGATCAATTCTCATTCTTATGCTTCCTGTACTTTGTTTGCTGCATTCTTTTCGTTCTGCACTATATACTCTCAGTAGCTAAACACATTTAGTCAACAGTTAAAACATAATCAGTTTAGCATAAAACATAACAATTTAAAAGGTATGTTAAATTGGTAACAGGTATATTTAGATGATAATATTATATATATATATATATATAGAATATTATCATCTATTTATTTTTCTTTTAAGAATAATATTTTTATGAATTTTAGTTAATCAAAATTGTATTATTTATTTAATAATATTTTCTTATTTGATTATTATTAAAATTCTATTTGAAATGGGGACATCACAAGAGATGATTAATGATTTCTTGTGCAAGCAATTGTCTCAGGTTTCCTCCACTTGTACATTCTATATGAACGCGTACATATACATTATTGCTGACCTTGGATGATTTTTGACCTCTCAACCATGAGAGATAGGTCACTTGTGCCTGTATGCGAGAATTATAATCAGTGGCCTCTAAGAACCAGTCACGTGTAGTACAAGAAGGTATAGGATGCATTCTTTGGGCATTACATGTCCTTGTTCAATAAAGAGCTTCCCTAGAAGCGAGTTTCAGATGAGGCATTGAACAAGCTAAATGAGTATGGTTGTTTTTCCTATAGTTCTCCAACTTCACATACCTAAGAGTTGGATATTTCCAAGGCGAACGATATACCTTGCCACAATATCCTACTGATACAATCATTCTAATGGAGTTAGCAAGGCAACTCATGAAGGTGCAAGCATACTAGTCTACATTACATAGGTCAGGAGTTGGAATTTCTTCACGAAATCTAGTCAAGTTGGGGGTACTCCTTGGACATAGTTCCAAAGGAAAAGAATATAGAGTTTGAGCTTCAGCGAATCACTCAGAAGAAGTTCATGGCAAGCAGTTGTTTTGATTGGAGGGGCCTAAACAAGAAAATGAGCAAACAGTCTAGACACATGTATCGCCTCAAATATCATTGGATTGGTTTGCGCACAAAGGTGGACATTCAAAAGCTAAACCACTGTAGATTAATCATCAAGAAAATAGTTGACTTTAACCTTGTAGAGATTCTTGATGGGGTTGAAGATGATGGAGATGTTGTAGATCCAGATTATATGAAGCATCATGTGGAGAGTTTACCTATTTTGTCACCTTCATGGTCACTAAAGGAAAGTATGTCCATCTTGGAATAATTTCAGCCTATCCTCGCAAATACAAACATCTAATTGTAAAGGAGATGTCTCAAGTGCATTAAAACCAGACTAGGTAAAGGCTTTGATCCTTCAGAACCAATTGGATTGTGGTCTAGATCAGAGGCAAGGGAAAAGATAGTACTTTAACATCCTTGAGCCCCATCAATTTCGAAACTCGCTATCAAAGGGAGAAAGGCCACAGGCAAGCTTTTGAAATCAAGGTTATAGAGCCTGAAAAGATTCACCTTAGGTCCGGTGATGATAAGATGCATGAAGAGACTATTCCTAAAAACTTGTTCCCGAGGTGCCTCATTTCGTAGATACATCAGTCATGACAACACTCCCAAATGTCACACTGGCATCGGATGAGTCTCCTGACTCTCTGCTAGATATAAACGTGGATTCTTTCTCCAAGATGTATGTTCCTCTAATGCACCCGGTTAAGATTACACCTACTCTAACTATATCCTCAGTTGCTCCTGCATTTACATTGGAGGACTGATATGACAGTTTTGAGAATGTGCTTGATACATATTCTACTTTCTCCTCCATGTCTATTCCACCCTTGACATAACTAGATACTCTACTGCTCAATTTGAGCAATTCATGGCTGAAGTTACACGCAACAATCCGACATGGGTGGCATTTCAAATAGAAACTCCTCCTATTGTAACTATGGTTGCATAGGTCGAAATAGTGACCACATTAGCAATAACATCAGCAGATAGTTCATCTTCTTTCTCCTTACCACTATGGTTAAGCTCTATAACACAGAAGAGAAAGAAGGAAGAAATTCCACCTAAGGATTTTGATTTCAAAGAAGTCAATAGACCTAAGGCCCTAAAGAACAAAATGGAAAAGATAATTTTCAAGGTCCTTGTTGATAATGATGAGGTCAATATGCTGAGGTAGTGAAGCACCTAGTCGATAAACCCATTAAGGAGGTCCAATCCACAGACTACAAGTTCACTAGGGTTGAACTTGGTAAGCAGACACAACCAGGTTATCAGCAAGATACGCATGATGTAGTCACTTTACTCACATAGAAAAATGATAAGATGCAGGAGAATAAGAATCAATTGATATAAAAAATGCACGTCTTCTTGAGACCATTGAAAAAATGAACAACTCTTCTTAGAGAGTTGATCTTATTTCTACATCTTTTCCTGAGCAGATGGAGCGAAAGGCTAAGGTTATTGATGATTGGTGCAGCCGCATAGAATCACAAGGTCCACAAGTGATTCGGAGTGATAACTAAGTTAAATGACCTCCTTACATCATTCAACCAACATGACAAAAGTTGATCTAGATTTCTAAGCCAATGGGAGATCATCTCTTCTACAGAAATGTAATATGACAATTTGCATTTAATGGTCAATAGGGAACAAGTTTTGCAGGGGCTAGTAGCAGAAATTAAGGCAATAATGGATCGTTGTAATAATCAAGAACACATGATCAATGAGCACTTTCAAGAACTGACATGCAAGGTAATTGCTAAAAATGGCGAGCTGATCAAGGATGAAGATGTTTTGACAAAGTTCACAAAAGTTAATCTTCTACAGCTTGAGGTAGATAATTTTAACTTCAGCGTGATTGATACGTTGACAAGCTATAAAACTTTATTGAGTTGTCTACAAGGCAAATTGACAGAATAAAATAATGTTATCTCTGAAGGTATGAGCACAGTGTGAATAGTAATTGTCATTGCACTACATACAAGTGAACCGGATCCAGCAGTTGCACGTGAGTCTCTATAGAAGTTCAAGAATTTCATTGACACTCTTTGAAGGCACTTCTTTTCTCATGCTTTGATAGGATAGATGTAGTTTTATTGACAAATTGTATGTAGAGCATAAACACTTTGTAAATACAAGAAAACATGTACATGTATAGTTGCTTCATGTAATCAAGTTGCAAGTGCTCTAGGCCTTGCAACATTGAATAAGTCAAAGTTAATTTGTTTGTTATTGAATAAGTCAAGGTGGTTGAGGATTTTCTCTTTTCTCTCCTCGTTTTCCTATATAAAGGATAGAGCTCATTGCAAATATCCGTCTTTTGTTTTGGGCAAAAATATTGTGCTAAGGTCTCTTGTGTCTTGAAAATTGCGTTCATGGTGCATATTTTCTAATTGAATAGAAGATACAAGAGTTCTCAAACTTTGTGTTGTGGATCTTGCGGTTAATTGGCGTATTCGTATGTTGCACCAATTGATCTTTCTTTATTTAAGCTTATAGTTATCTTGCTTAAATCACTTGAGCTTTCAGTTAGTTTCTCAAAGACTATGAGCTTCAAGAAAAGAAATTGCTATAGTTAAATAGTGGCTACAAATTAGTAAGCATTAAAGGCTTTGTGCTTTAATTTAAAGTATTATGTTTAGAAGTTTAAAGATAATTGGTAAGAAAAACTACATCTTGCCAATTGTTCTACATAAATCATAAAGTTGAACTGATCGTAGGAAACTTTGGGTTCTTGTTGTCATTTCACCAAAATATTATAGTTGATTATTGTCTTAGGAGTTGTTCTTACATAAACCACTGAGCCACCAATATTATCATAGCAATAGGTGAGTTTTGTAGAGCTTAAAGTTCTAATTGTTCGTGAACCATTCCTAAAAAAAGAGGAATTTATTGAAATCATCGCCCCTTTTGTAATTTCAGTTAAGATCGTATCGAGGACACTACGATAAGCAGGGAGCCTCCCCTATTACTGAACGAGAGAAAACTCATGACACTTGCCTAAAATCCTAGTTTTGCAACTTGTTGTTCTTGTGACTTACAAAAAAATTAGCTAACAATAGCATTGTACTCCTATACTCGTGTTGGTGTCTAGGATAGTAAGCTTATGAAACCAAGTAGTTAATCGTGACAATTAGCTCTTTCATTTCTAGTAATCAAAATATTTGTCTACTCACATAGTTTAATTAATTAAGTTTCTTCACTACATATTTCATTTCATTTTAGTCATAGATTTCATTAAGTTGTCATGATCATCTTAGCTCACCAAAGTGCTAATAGAAGTCAAGTGGCGCAAGGAGCAATTGGCTACTTGGGATTCCATGAATCTCGAGGGTGACAAATTCCCTTCTCCACATTTTTATGAACCTAACATGAACTAGGGTCTTCTACATCATTCCTCTTTTTTGGGTGATAGGTCATTTGTTGATATTGTGACAATGACTCCCATACTACCACCTAATCGGGGGACATTTAACATGAACATATTGTTTACCCCTCTTGATGTCCCTTATAAAAGATAACCTTCTCCTTTGTATATCCCAACGTGGGTTAACAAAACCAATGTTAGAGGCATAATGGTTTACCTTGTGTGTACTATGGATTTATCATAGAGGAGGTACTCTTTGTGTACAGTATAATGAATGCTATGCTACCATTAAAACTCATGATGGGCTATCACTTCGACCTTTGGGTTCAATTGCCTTGAGGGTCTAAGTGGAACCAAAGGCTATTTTTATAACTTCCATTGCCACTCTAGGTCAAACCTATTTCGGATCAAGCTAGGTGTCCCCTAGCTAGTCTTCATGGGAGCAGTTTCCTAAGTGGTGCATAAATGCCTTAAGTTCCCCTTGAGGGTACTGTGCCCCCCTCATCCCAAGGGGCCTTCTTACTGAATCAATTTTGGCCCACTCTGGTAGGATACCAACATCCCCAGCAGAATGTATGATTCTTTGCATATAATTAGTATAGAGCCAAGGAAATGTTTTTCAAATTTGTAACACCTATCTCTCATCTTGTGTTCATCCATTCCTTTCAATCCTCCCTTGTGGTTCAGCATGCTTTGTCATCTATTCCCTCTTTGTTGGGTGCACATTGCAAGCGTGTATCTTAGGGAAAGCCTCCATGTCCACTAGAACTTTGCAAACTCCAGTGGTGTCTTTTGTTCCTACGGCTACACCAAGCATGGACAAAGGAAAGGCACTCATGGTGCCCAAGTCCAAGGTTCACCCTTTCAGATCTACATCATGTTGGACATTCCTCTCCTACCTTTTACGATAAGGATAAGATATCACCATGGGTTTCTTTGTCTCCTCTTGCACCTATCCCTCTACCTTTGAGGGGGCCCTTTGATCCTTTTGTCATCTACAAGGCACAAAGGGGAAGAGCGCCCATGATTGAACCCACAATTGCCCCATCAATACACCTCCTATTTCATCGATAAGGCGTTCTTCCCTGATGGTCATGGCATTGATGGTTGCTTTGTCAGAGAAAGATATCCCTGAGCCTCCACAAACCTCTATCCTAGTTCGAACCTATGTCGAAACTAGCTTGCACATATGTGTAAGCATCGCCAACATGCTAGGGCCTTGAAATATAAGATCAATGCAAAGGTGTAGACCAATTCCTCATTTCCAATGTTTGTTCCTTTTGCTTCAGCTCCTGTAACATCGATCCCTCATCCAACCAAATCCTTTGTTTTGCTTCCTATTGCTCTAGGGGTGATTATTGGGCCTCACATCAAGTAGGTCCAAGTTTTCATTTCCCTTTCTTATGAACCTCCACTAATCAGCTCTTTGCCAAATCTCCCACAACTCCATAAACCCATAAATATGTTGCATACACAAGTAATGTAAATTGTGGTTATGTCTACTCAACCTACACCATCTCCTAATCGTCATTTCATCTTTCCCAAGGTTCTTGGGCTGGCTACAATGGATTAGAAGGAGATTCTAAAGACACTTTCAACATGGACCTGTGCCTAAGTTTCACTGTCGCAAGTCCACTCTGGCAGACCCTTATTCAATTTTTACGCTTGCAGTGGAGCAAGTTCTGATTTCTCCCAAATTCGTCACTGCCCCTTTTGCAAAGGTTGGTGGTGTGTCTTCTTCATCTTTGCCTCAACTTGAGTTGCCTACATCCCAGAAGGTATGTATGTTTGGCCTGCCTATGGAGATTTTGGTGTTGAAAATGAACTTCACACAATCCCTCACACTCGCCACAATTGAGCCACTGGATGAAAAAATTAAAGCGGCTTCATCCTTGGCCCTAGCGATTGGTTAGGCTGCTAGGGATGTCATAGGAGTTGTTCCATTATAGCCTCAACCTCCCTTCTCATATGATGAAGATTGGGAAGACTGTGATATGTTGGTAGACAATCTGTGAGGTAGTACCCACTTTTACATTTGTAGATTAGAGCATACTTGTTTATATTCCTTCAAACTTGTCTTTATATGTTGTACCCTCTACAAGACCCTTGCACTCTATTAGTACTTGGAAATAGAATGTGATGTCATAAACTTCTATTTGTCATCATGTTCTTCTATTTGTTGTCTATTATATTTTGACATTTGGGGACAATGCAAAATGGTAGGGGCATTTAGGCTATCCTTTCATGTTGGCCCAAACTTTTATTATTCTTTTTTTTTTTTTTGATCATGTACTCTTCCCCAAATCCGAACATGTTGGCCCTAATGAAATACTCATAAGATATCATATATCAAAAATCTTTTTACTCTTTTGGGTTTTGTCACTAAAAAATTGGATCTCACTGTTTCTACTTGCTTGTCTTGATGTTGTGGATATCATGTGCCACCTGTTGTGGGGCGACATTCCATGAAATATCTTGTATGTTGACATGCCACAATACCTTTGTTTCTCCTTATAATGTCTCATCTTTCCCTCTAAGCAACACAATCCATTCTAAGAGGGACTTTTTATATCTTATTATTATCTTGTTGTCTCAATATCGTAGTTTTTTCTAAAAATTTAGATTTGTTAATCTATTTGTTTTCCTCACTGGGGACCAATAAACTTGTCTATCAGATCTTTTTCTCTATCTTATAGAAATCTAGTTTTTCTACTCATATCAGCATATCTTTGGCCCTATCAAGCAACTATCAAGCATTAGTACCCATACCGACATTTTCAAATTTCTCGCCCTATTATACGACTATCTAACCTTTGTTATTTCTACAAATGTAATATTTCTCGCCCTATTATATGACTATCTAACCTTTGTCATTTGTACAAATGTGATCAAAGTCGCCCTATCATATGACCATCTAGCCTTTTCTACTCATATTGGAGCAATCTAAAGTCATTCTATCATATGACTATCTAGCATTTTCTACTCATATTGGCACTCAAAATCACCCTCTTGTATGACTATCTAGCATAATACAACTTGCAACCCATATTGGCATGCTATCAGTGATCACTATCTTATTATTATCTTTCTCTTTCATCTAGCATATTTATCTATAACTTGCTTGTTGGATGTGATCTCACAACACTTAAGGCTTTCCCCCAAAGGCAACCTCATGGAGACAAAAGACCCTTAGGTGGGCTTTCTCTACTTCAGCTCACATTTTTTATATGATATGCTCACTAGATTGGGCGCAAACTGTAATGTTCTAAAATTGCACCCAGTATAATTTACCATTATATGATGCTCATACCTTAGCTGAAAAAAAAAAATCCCATATAAGCTTCCATGTCCTGCAATTTGCTTTGTCCTTTTCCCATCCAGATTCTGGCTACATGGTCTGATTAGCTCAAAATGTGTGCACACCACAAAGACGTCCATGCGGCACACACTTGACCCACAAATCTGCAGACGTGCAGTGAGCCATTGAGACATTACAAATGTCACCCCTACAATGTAACGCCTCTTAGACTAATGTCGAGAATTGTTGAAATAGCTTAAAAGTTCATCCTGGAGCCCGTTTTGATCTACTTCCACACAATTTGGACTTCTATACACTCTCAAGCTTCTTGGACACTTTCATGGATCTCAAACAACTTCTCCATACTTTCTTGAGCACACTCTTGCATCTTGGACAGCTTCTTCGCAACATTTTAGTCATCACACCATTGGAGCTTCGTCACCTCGTGTTCACTCCATTAAGCTCTGGATTTGTAGCCTTTGAAGGGGAGTTTCTTGGTTCATTCCATTTCATTTTGTTAAGCATATTGTATTCTCTTAATTCATAGTGAAGCAAATGATGTGGTAGACAAGCTAATGAACATGGTAGCATACAAGACAAGGACATTATTTTGTGACACATTGAGTAGGTGGAAATATTTTTGGCTGGATTTGTAATCATGAAAAATCATGTGACAATAAACAATTATATGATGGGAAGATAAGCTGGAGAAAAAGTGTTGAAATTGCATTAAAGACTGATGCAAGGATAACAAGCAATGACAGTATTCATATACCCCTCTAACGATGGTAAACTAGTCTCTCACAATTGAATTGTTAAGCTTGAAGTCTAAGGATAGTGAGGAAGAAGACAGTGACAAGAATGGAAATTCTAAAACCCATTAGCCATGTTTTACAGAGATAAAAGAGTAAAGAAAATATATAATGTAGAACGGATATTAAATGGCAACGGAACTGCTGCTAAAATTTTGAGCCAAAATAGCATGAAAGCAACGAATAGATAAATAAAAAACAGTAACACCAGAGATACCCTAGAAAAACCATCCTGCTCGAGGGAAAGACCCAACCACACAATAAGTACTCCCTTATTTAGATAATAACAGTCTCAGTACATAGCTCACAAACTCTTGAGCTTCTACACAAAAGAATCAATATAACTCCCCTTACAAAATAATAAGCTTGCAACTATACACCAAGTGAATGCTGCAAACAGAGGTAATAATAATGAACAAAACTTCCCTTAAACTCCCATAAATGAATGCTTGACAGTTAATACTAAACATGGACAAGCTGATCAACAACACAAAAGTTTCAAAACACTTCTGCAGCCACACTGCACAAAGACAACAGTCTCCCAGACTCTTCGTATCAACAAGAAGCCTAATCATTTGTTCTACAAACAACAATTTCTGATGTCACGTGAAAAACAAGACCACTATGATCAAAATCGCATCACTCAAGAATGAATAGACATAATTATATCCGACTCCCAGAAAGAAGCAAAGGAATTCAAGTTGCTGAGAAAATTGACACTACTCCCAGTTATGTCAGTTACAAGATGGCGACTCTTTGTATCTTCACCGTCTCAACATTTACGATCATGTTGCACTCCCTTCATAAAATAAACGCTACACATGCTAAATTCTATCAATACACAACACCACCCAGAGAGATCAATATGGCAGGAGCCAAAGAGTCATCGCAAGAGGCATCAATAACACCCCTCAGCAGATACAAACATCTCAATGCATACCAATAGACATGTGGCCTAATTTACTTATCAAATTTTTAATATGGATCAGTAAAAGCCAGTGAAGGAAGAAGATGTTCACCACATCATCATTTTTGGCAAGCATGACAAACTCCATGAAGCTTAAAGCCCAATGACCCTTCATAATTAATGTTACCAGCAATGAAAGAGCCATTACACTTTTAATATAAGAAGTCTCAAGAACAATGATAGGAAATTTAACTATCACAGGTAATAATGGTTCTCCTGCAGCTATAAAACATTAACAACTGCATGCAGAAATATTGGAAAGAACGTAGCAATGTAAATAGGCCCTCCTGTGCAGTATCCACAAAGCTATTTATAACAGCTGTATATTTACAGGGATAGCTCCCTTAAGAGATGTTCATCCATTCAAAAAACATCAGACATTGATCAGGGGCATGCTAGGATTAGAGGCTTAAGTATCAAAATAGTTTATTTCAAGGAAACTTAAGTGCATGGCATAGTCCATTCAGTTCCATGTTTCTGTGCTATTCTACACCTTAAAGTCACTAACTAAATCATTAAATTCACAATAAAGTACCTTAGGATCACAGTACAGTAGAAGGCTATACCTGAATCAAAATCATCATCATATTTGACACTAACGCGTTCTTCCACCTAAATTCAGATTTTATTTTACCTTCAAGGAATAAGAGATGTGAAATAGGAAAAGTCTACTATGATGGTACATTTTGTTTCATGCCATAGTTATCAACCGGATAGCTTAAGGAGATATTTATTGAAAGTTTGCATTACGGCGATCATATTCTCAAATGATTGCCAGATGGTGAAATCGCAAACATCAAAAAGGTCCTTTGCTAATGACCATGTGCAGAGATAGCCGAGTACTCTGTTTATGTAACCATATCTCGTACTAGCCGTCTTAGGACTTATTACTTGAATATTGAAGGAATGATTTTAATAACATCCGCAGGGCCAAAGTAGCCTATGGCACCAACTAGAAAAACGTGCACACCCCCAAGACTCAAGAACATTAAGCCTTTTGGAGCTGCTTCTTTAAGACTGCTCTTTGACAATGAATGTTGATCACTAAATTGGCTATCCTATCTAGCTGTGTTTCCCCAAAAAGAGTTACCAAAATTGCCTATTTCTAGAATATCCCCATAGCTGGAGGGGATGTCATTGTATGCTGGGCATTCCGTGAGAAAATGCCACTCAACCTCCACCACTCGCATGTTGCAAAATAAACATATTATTTCCTCCCAGTCTTCCTTCGGTATCTTCCATCTACCTGTTTCGCATCTCAAATGATGAGTGTTCGTCCTAAGTTTCACATCTACTTGTTTAGCTCTGGTGATAAACTTTTTCTTCGCAGCAAATAGGCAGTTTCCAAGGAGGATTCCTCGTCCACCGGTTCTGAAATAATTTTGGTCTAGCCCTCTTCAACATTTCTCCACGGAATCAGAACAAAGAGCGAACCAGTCCAATGAACTTCACCTTTCCAATCAAAAACAAAAACAATCATCCAAAATATAGATTTTTCGGTTACCTTTATAAACTTCTATCTGAAGGATAGATTTATGGGCGAGCTATAATAATGCCTGTGTTCAAAATTTTCTTGTACTTCTAGTAGCATAACATTCATGGGTTTTGAAGTAAAGGGATCAGAGGATTTGGGTGACTCCATCCTCCATGTTAGCAGCAAATGCATGTCCAAATGAACAGCATTGTGAGGATGAAGATAAAACTACAGAGCAACCTTTCAATAATCGAAATGCAGAAAATTTGAATAACAAAAATTTAGCACAGGGAAAAACCAACATTAATTATGCATTAGAGGGACTGGTAATTACAACGTGAAGTTGGGAGTACTGAAGCCTAAGAAGCAAATTCTCTGCGCCTGGAAGCAAATGTAATCTCCCTTCCTCGCCATCACTACCCGAGAACAGAAAGGATTGATCCAATAAAACTCCCTTTACAGGCCCCATTACTGATTTCCCCTGTGCACCAGTTGCACGAAATTAAGCGAAATCTTCCCAAGACAAAATTAGGCCCACCGACATGTGTTCATTACTCTTTTCCGCGAACAATCGTTTTAGCTTATGATGTTCTTACACGGACTACTATGAATACAGATTTTCGAGACGCTAAAATTAACGGTCTTATAATACACCACAGAGAGCAGATTTTTGCAGTTTTCGTCTCGTTGATAAATATGTTTCTGATGTTTGTTGAGTTACAATGTTTAAGTTGACGAATCATTTTGTTCCTTGAATAAATTGTTACTGGTTTTGCCATTAATTTCTACTTGTTTTCTCAAACTTTTGAGTCAATTTTAGGTTGTCATATCACACATAGAATCTCCTTGGTTACGCCGAGAGGCGTTCTATACAATGGCAGCACAAATGTCCAGCACGAGAATATGCCAAGATCTCTGTCAATAAAAAAGAATTGGGAGCAGTTACAAACTTCCAAATTAAATATTAAAAAAAAATTCTCGAAATAATAGCTGGCCGAAATAATAGGAAGCCAAATAGAGGCCGAAATAATAGGCCCGAAAAAGTAGGGCCCGAAAAAGTAGGACCCGAAAAAGTAGGGCCCGAAAAAATAGGGGCGAAATAATTTCAATATGATTTTTTTTTTTGTTAAATATAATTTTGCATGCACATTCATGCTTTTTTTTTGCGGGGAGTGGGGGAATTTGAAACAAATTCGTGGAATGTGAAGAGACGTCTGTTGGGGGATATGAGGAGCCTCTCAGAAGTTATAAAACCAAGGCTCCTCATTTCATTTTCATTTTATGTTTTTGCAGGAAGGAAGAGGTGGAGGTTATTGGAGGATTAGATTGGAGTTTTTGAATAGGAGTAAATTGAAGTTTTGGAGTAACATTTTTGCAGGTGAGATTTCTATTTTTTATTTACATTTTCATTTAGATTTAGATGTAGATGTAAATTGAAATTCAAAATTAGTTATAATATTCTACTTTGATTTAGATTTCAATTTTAATTAATTTCAATTTGGTTGGCTCTCCTCCACAACAAACAGTGTATTGTGTATTTAATGGGTGCATTGGAATGCAGATTATCAGCCTAATGGCCAATCTCCAGTTTCCTCCACAAGCAAACCAATCTCTGGAAAGATCCCTCTTCCGAACCGAAAGGATGTGGCAGATTTCTTTCCTCCCCGGCCTCTGAAAACAGAGGAAATTCCCAATATAGTTGCTGATTTTCGAAATGCTGCCAGGAATGCAATAGATGCAGGTATGTTTTTTTATTCTGATCTATCTTGGTTTGAAGAAGAGAATGTTCCTTTTGTTGACATAATTAGTCCTTTTACGAACAGGGTTTGATGGTGTTGAGATCCATGGGGCGCATGGGTACCTTGTGGACCAGTTCATGAAGGATAGCGTGAATGATCGAACAGATGGCTATGGCGAAACATTGAAGAATCATTGCAGATTTGCACTTGAAGTTGTGGAAGCAGTGGTGGAGGAAATCGGAGCAGAGCATGTGGGAATTCGGCTTTCTCCATTTTCGGATCATGCAGAAGCGTATGACTCAAATCCAGAGGCACTGGGACTTCACATGGCAGAGGCTCTGAATAAATATAAGATATTGTACGCTCATTTCTTTGAGCCCAAGATTGATAATTCGCAGACGACAATAGCGAGTGAAAAGAGCCTGATTCTCATAAGAACAGCATTCAAGGGAACATTTTTGGCTACAGGGGGTTATGATCGGGATGATGGTAACGAAGCTATTTCCAGTGGCAAGGCAGATTTGATTGCTTATGGCCGACTATTCTTGCTAACTGATATTTCTATTGTATATTCTCATGCCAAGCACGGGAAGTTTTAATCTATATAGTTTATTTTGTGCGTTTAGTGCACAAAATAAAGAATGCATATGCAATCAATTTTTTTATCAATCTTTATGATAGCTTTTTTTTTTAAATAGAAATTATTCTTTTATGTATGTAGAAAAAAATTAGAAAGATTTTATGTATGTAAAAAATTAAAAGAATTCTATATACATCTAGATTTTTTGAAAAGAATTCTATTTACATCTAGATATTTTGATTGAAATAACCATAATGTAAAAACAAAATATAAAATAGAAATGTTAATATATGTATGTAGAAAAAATTAGAAAGATTGCATGCATCTAAAAAAATTCTATTTACATCTAAATTTTTTTAGAATGGAAAAAAATGGATAATAGAAATATCAGTTGCATGTTTGTAGAAATAAATTAGAAAAACATGTATCTAGAAATTAAAAAGATTCTATATGTGTCTAATTTTTAGATTTTACTTTATTCTAAACTAATTATTGATGGAAATATATTTTAAAAATATTTATGTAGTTTAAAGTTTAGATTTTAATTAATTTGTATGCAAATAGGAAAAAGAATAAATATTTTATATATATGTAGATTAATTTCTATTTTTAAAATTTACAAGTAAATGAGTACTTTATTCATTTAAAGTAAACAAGTTTTTAAGTAATATATTTTTATTTTAGAAATATATTAATCATAATGTTCATTTATTATTACTTATTTAATATACTTACTCTCAAATCTAAGACAATAGAAATGATATTTTATTAACTTTGAAATAGGGAAGTGTTAAGCAAGTTCGTTTACAAAAATACCAAAAATATATTTGGTCTTTGATCAAATTGGAGTTAATATTAGAAATATAAATATGATCATTAACAATTAAGCTAAATTCAGTTCAAAACAATAATATTATTTAAATTTAAATAAATCTTTTTGAAAAGAATTCTATTTACATCTACATATTTTGATTGAAATAACCATAATGTAAAAACAAAATATAAAATAGAAATGTTAATATATGTATGTAGAAAAAATTAGAAAGATTGCATGCATCTAAAAAAATTCTATTTACATCTAGATTTTTTTTAAATGGAAAAAAATGGATAATAGAAATATCAGTTGCATGTTTGTAGAAATAAATTAGAAAAACATGTATATAGAAATTAAAAAGATTCTATATGTGTCTAATTTTTAGATTTGACTTTATTCTAAACTATTTATTGATGGATATATATTTTAAAAATATTTATGTAGATTAAAGTTTAGATTTTAATTAATTTGTATGCAAATAGGAAAAAGAATAAATATTTTATATATATATGTAGATTAATTTCTATTTTTAAAATTTACAAGTAAATGAGTACTTTATTCATTTAAAGTAAACAAGTTTTTAAGTAATATATTTTTATTTTAGAAATATATTAATCATAATGTTCATTTATTATTACTTATTTAATATACTTACTCTCAAATCTAAGACAATAGAAATGATATTTTATTAACTTTCAAATAGGGAAGTGTTAAGCAAGTTTGTTTACAAAAATACCAAAAATATATTTGGTCTTTGATCAAATTGGAGTTAATATTAGAAATATAAATATGATCATTAACAATTAAGCTAAATTCTATTCAAAACAATAATATTATTTAAATTTAAATAAAATAAGCCATGTTTACTTTGAAACATCAAACAACTTAACTAATACAATAATTAAAATAAATGAATCTATTATGACATGGAAAAATATTTTTGAAGTATAATTTCTTTGTTTTTGAATCAATATGAGTTTTTTTTTCTACTTGAAAAGATAAACCATCCTAATTGTCATCCTTAGTTAACCCTAACAACAACCCCTACCTTAGCCCTAGCCCCAACAATGATGTACAATATAACTATAATCCAACATTAAACTATAATTATAGCACTAAAACATATCCCTATTGATATTCTAAACTCTAATCATAACGAAAATCTTAGTCCAAACCATAATCTAAACCAAAAACCTACACACTAATATTGGTTATAGTCCTAACCCTAAAATCTAACCCTTAACCATAATGTAAAAACAAACTCCAAAATATTGATCAAAATCCTAAACCTACCTATATGGATAACCATGATATTAAACTCTAAATCCAGTCCCAAGGTCCTAACCATGGTGTAAACCTATAACCGAACTCTTAAAAAATTTACTAATCCCTGATCCTAATCACATTCCCAACTTTAAACTTGAACCATAAACCATAGTTGTAACCATAATCATAAACTTAAACAAAACCCTAACCCTAAAGGTACAATCATAAAATTAATAATAGCTTAGACCCTAATCCTAGCACAAACCACAATCATGACCAAATATAAATCTTCACCTTACCCCTAATCATAATTTCAATGTTAACCCTAACATTAGTTTCAATCCTACCATGATATGAACCCTAATATAGACTTCACCTTGATCCTCACCCTAATCTTAAGTCTAATTAAACCCTGACTAAAACCTAATCTAAATGATATATCTAACTATAATCCTAACTTTAATTATCATACAATCCAATGCTAACCCTCATGTATATTTAATCCCTAATCTTAACTCTAAATATTCTATAAACTCTAGAATTGACCTTGATTCTAACCATAACCCTAAAATCTAAATTGTAACCATAGCACAAAAGGTGGGGACCCCCACTACATGGCACAATTCTGGGTCTTGGAGCCTCGCGAAAGCACTACAGAGTGAGGAAATGTCAGAAAGGTGACATGTAGTAGCATGACGCAATTTTGGGCTTTAGAGCATTGCAGAAACAATGCAGCGTAAGGAGGCGCTAGAATGGAGACTCATGGAAAGAAGAGGAACGACATTCATGTTGCTAGCAAAAAACTATGAAAAGAGATAACATGATGTCTTAACCTTCCACAAAAAATGCAAGGTTGATCCCAAGGGGGAATTTGGTTTCCCCAAAAATGAATGATGGTCATCGATGAAGGTCTTCCTCTCGAAATAGACGGCATAGATGCATCGTGAATCCTCACCAATGAAGGATTAAATCACAACCGTCAATGTAGATTCTCCCCTCAAAAAGGATGACTGAGATGCAACAAGGAAACTCCTCCCAATGAAGGATTAAGTCACATTCGTCGATCAAGATTGGCTTTATTTCCAATGGATGATTAAGATGTAGTGAAGAGATTCCTCCCAACAAACGAAGAAGATAGCACAAAAGGTGTGAACCCCCTCCATGTGGCACAATTTTGGGTCTCAAAGACTCATGAAAGAATTGTGGAGTGAGGAAATGTTGGAAAGGCAATGCGTGGTAGCATGATGCAATTTTGGGCTTCAGAGAATTGAAGAAACAATGTAGCATGATGATGCATCAGAATGGAGATGCATGGTAGCATCTTGTGCAATTCTAGGCTTTAGAGTGTTTCGAAGACACTAGCGTATAAAGAAAAGTTAGAATGGGAATGCATGGCAACATCTTGCACTTTTGGGAAGATGGGAAGATAGCTCGCGAAGAAATAAGAGTTATCGAATCTCGCAGCATGAATCAACCCAACCAAGAAAAAATGATCCAGCGTGGTCAATGAAGAAATCGAGCCAACACAAAATGTTAGCCGCCAAATTTAGCGATGTTAACCCTCTACAAAGAACCTATCCCATTTAAGGTCTCTCAGATCAGACATCAGTGATGGGTTGAATAGGGGGAAAAAATAGCACACAATGCCCTCCTAAATGAAATTTTAAATGTAACACTAATAACCATGGTCCTACTTCTTTCCCTAACCTTATCCATGAGCGTGGGAATATACATATTATTATATAGGGCACCTTATATAATAATAAATATAATCTAAAATCCCAACCCTTACTCCCCTCCTAAATATAACTGTGACCATAAGAAAACTTCTAAATATAACCCTTCCTCTAACTCTAGCCTTAACCATGAGCATAACCCTAGCCTTAACCATGAGCATAACTCTAACTCTAGATCTGACTCTACCATAATTGGACACTAACCCTAACCCTAACCTTAATTTTGATCCTAACTCAAACCCTAACCCTAACTCTAACCTTAACCTTGATTCAAACCTTAACCCTAACCCTAACCCTGGCCTTACTATAACCCTAACCCTAATCATAACCATAACCATAACTGTAACCCTAACCTTAACCATGGCCATAACTCTAACCCTAACCTTAACCATAAACATAACTCTAATCTGAACCTTAACCATAACTCTAATGATAACCATAACCATAATTCTATCCTTGACCTTAACCATAGCTCAAACCCTAACCCTAACTCCAACCCTAACCCTAATGCTAACCCTAACCCTAATTCTATCCCTGAGGTTAACATTAACTGTAATGTTAACTTTGTCCCTAACCATATATCTACGTATGACTATAACATTTTACATTACAATATCCCAAAAAAAAAGAAAATATATCTAAATTAAATTCCTTATATTAAATTAAAAGATATATTTGACTCAAACCCTATCCCTAACCCTATCCCCACTATAACCCTAACCGTAACCATAATGATGACTCTAACCCTAACCTTAACCATGAGCATTACTCTAAACCTAACATTAACCATAAGCATAACTCTACCCCTAACTCTAACCCTAATTCTAACTCTACCATAATTGGATTCTAACCCTATCCCTAACCCTAACTATAAGCATAAGTCTGACCCTAGCCTTAACCATGAGCATAACTCTAACTTTGGATTTGACTCTACCATAATTGGACTCTAACCTTAACCCTAACCTTAATTTTGATCCTAACTCAAACCCTAACCCTTTAAACTCTAACCTTAACCTTGACTCAAACCTTAACCCTAACCCTAACGTTAGCCTTACTATAACCCTAACACTAACCCTAATCATAACCATAACTCTAACCCTAACCTTAACCATGACCATAACATTAACCCTAACCTTAAGCATAAACATAACTCTAATCTAAACCATAACCATAACTCTAGCAATAACCATAACCATAACTCTATCCCTAACCTTAACCATAGCTCAAACCCTAACCCTAACTCCAACCCTAACTCTAATGCTAACCCTAACCCTAATTCTATCCCTAAGGTTAACATTAACTATAATGGTAACTTTGTCCCTAACCATATATCTATGTATGACTATAACATTTTACATTACAATATCCCAAAAATAAAAAATATATTTTTAATCTATATTAAACTCCTTATATTAAATTTTTAAAAATATTTTGAAGCATAATTTTATACTAACTTCATACAACTCTAATTAAAAATTAATTGACAATTTTATAGTAACCTTATCAAAATAAAAAATAAAAAGTAAATATTTTTCCTATTGCGCCGCGACTGCCACTAGCTATATATACCTCTATATATATTACGCCGAGATTAATCGTTCTCGAGGCGCCTATTTTTATTTTCATTAATCCCAACTTCGATTAAAATAACTTTGGGATTAAATAAAAATAGGCGCCTCGAGAACGATTAATCTCGGCGTAATATATATAGAGGTATATATAGCTAGTATTAGCACTGAGTTCAACATTAATATGTAAGTACAAGCTAAAAATTAAAGAAGTGTTACTTAGGGTGTGGTTCTATGGGACTTCATAGAAGAAAAAAAAATTACTCTATAGATTTTTAGGATTATTTGAAAGGCGGAGGTCCCATGACTTTTAGGATTATTTGAAAGGCGGAGGTCCCATGACTTTTAGTCCCTACCTTATAGAGGGCGCTAATGTTTTTGTTTTCCCCACCCAATTTCTTTTTGAGGAAGCCAGTATCATATTTCCAAAGTTTTTACACTGTCTATTTTTAAATTTATTTATCAGAAGTAAAAAAAAACTCCTGATTGGTACCACGTTATTTTTCTGGACATTAAGCATTTTTTCTAACTTAAAAAATCAATGAAAAAGCAACAGATTGACATGTAATTAATACTTGTCAAAATCATTGACATCTATTGCAGTCTTAGAATTCGTGTCTATTAAAAAACAAAAATATTGGATGCGGAATGTTTTCCATTTCCATGTCTCATCACACACAAACTCAGCTCCTAATAGCATTTTTCCCCTCTTTATTTATGCCTGAATATTAACGGTAGCAAGGAACAAATAAACTTTCAGTGCATGGCTGAAATTCTAATGTCTTCTTTATTTCCGTAAAAGTGAAATGAAAAACCTATTATATTATTATCATTAACTAATAATTATACATTATAAAATATTTAATAAAAATATGTTAAAATAAGAATTAATTTAATAAAAATTTGATATTATATTTATGAGATTGTACTATGTGTGAGCTTCTACTTAGTTATTTTATGAAATTGTCTTTAATTTTGTATTAACTTTTTAATATTTTGATTTTATTTTATTTAGTACATCTTAGTATTTTTAATTGTAGAAGATAGCTTTTTGATTCTCTATAAAATCTAGTTAGTTAATATAAATATTTAATCTATTTTTTAATGATGAAATTTGTGAAAATGTATATCACATAATTGATTTATTTAATTATAAATTTTGCTATTAGCTAGACAACATTTATTGCATTTAATTTTTACAAAAGAATGAGGATTTACAAGTCATATATTTAACATTATAACAACTATAATTTATTTAATTCATTTTTAAATTAGATATAATTCATAAATATAAATACATTTCAAATATTATTCTAAAAAGCAATTTTTTTAATTGAAACATAATACATACAACAATAGACAAGAGACGCAATGTGTAATAGTTTCTGCCTAACACATAATGGTTGTAGAGGTGTAGATGAGTGAGAATAAGGTTAAATAGTTCTAAATTAACATTGTGAATGCATTAATTTTTGCCTAGAAATGCACTTGTGATCTGATAGGATGGCTCATATTTTGTTGTTAAATTCTCGTCTTAAAAATGCACTTGTGATCTAATAGGATGGCTCATATTTTGTTGTTAAGTTCTCGTGTTATATTATTATATCTTTGGGCATTTAAGTCCAAGAATAAGAGGTCAAAGTCCCCAATATGGCACCAAGTACTTAATATCATACTACAATCAATACATATGCTTTAGACAAATTTGCACCTTCTATATTGACAACTTAAAATATGTGCAATGAGGAAAGATATCCATACCAATATTTGAATTATAAAACTTGGAGTCATGAAGCATTTGGAATATCACATTATATGTTTAAACATGTTATGCATGCTACTATGTATTATTCTCATCTTAATTATCAAATGGAAGTCACACTATTTTTAATCATTAGATAGAGATAAATAGCAGTAGAGAACAATAATAACATAAACATATATGCAGAGGAAAAAAGGATAGATAATATAGAGGAGGAAGAAAAGAGATAAAATAGTAAAATAGAGTGATACCAACATAAGGTGTGTGTGTGTGAGTGAGTGAGAGAGAGAGAGAATTAAATATAATAATTTTTCTTAATAAAACAAATTGTCAAAATAAAATCATGGTTATAATAAAAAATTAAAATATATCATATTTTAATTAATGAAACTAAGAATTTAATTTTTATATTAAAACTCACATTTGTATAAGAAAAAATAAAATGTATTGAAATATAAAAATATTTTATAAGTAAAATTAATTGTTTAATTTTATACAATTAGAGAAGGTTTGCTATTTAATGTTTTTTATTTCCAAAATTTTTATAAAATTGAGTAATTTTTTAATTATGAAATAATATCTGTATAATTTAATATGTACATTTGTAAATAATAAATAGATGTAATACATATAACTTTGATGTTGATGAATAAATATGATGTAATAAATAAGAAATAGAATATAACTATTTAGTTTTAACACACAGTTTATTAAAATTTAATAATAATTTATATATCTTTTGGAATTGAATTATTTCTTTTTTGTGGGTATTTCCTTTAGTATATTTTTTTATGTAAAATATAAATATTAATTTAATATAAAATATATATTTAAGTTTTAAATATATTTAAACTAAATGATAAATTGTTTAAATAAAAATATTAATAATAATAAATGATATAATTTATAAATTGTAACACTTATCAATTATACATATTGCAAACACTATCATAAAATATAATTAAAAAATAATATTATTTATTTTATTTTTATAAAAGTAAAATTATAGTAATAATTTAACAACTTTTATTAAAAAATCAAAGTTTTAAAAAAATTAGAAATTCAAATGCAAAGATATAACATATTGAAATTATATTGCTATTGAGAATTAATATTGATTAGACATGTTGTGTGAGGTGGAAGATAAAATGATTGAAAAAAAAATCTTATCAACTTGTCATAAATGTGGAAAAGATAAAGTTGTAATTAATACATTCATTAATGCATGATGAAGTTGTTAGAAAATATTTGTATTTTTGTTGAAGAAAATTGATTTTCTCCCCCACCAAAAATAGTATGGACTAATAGGATGAATGAAAAATATGATTTGTAAAATAATAAAAAATTAAGAAAAGATATAAACATTTGAAGTTTCATATAATCTTTTAAATTCTTTGATTTGATTGGTCAGTGTTAATGTCATATTAACACTGACATGAATGCATAAGTATGACATGAATGCATAAGTAATATCAATACACTAGAAATATGACTTGCATCATTACAATCAATTTTCTTGTGCAAATGAATACATTACTCATGTTGGTGTAGGGTAATACCAAACCTATTCTCCACCTAAAAATAGGAAACACTACAAAGTTGTATCCAAAGCTAATCCATTCATAGCCATGGTACACTACAACACATTTCATTTCACACATAAACATTGTAAGATAATTTCCTTTACGAACCCACACCAATGACCCCAAAAGGCAAGGACTCCAGCTCACAAAGAGCTCTTATTGTAGTATAGTTATTCTTAAAAAGTTTAAGGTCTCATATTTGTTTTTTTTTCAACATATTCAATTCATTTACTAAATAAATAAATATATTTAAAAAATTCATTGATAAAAATTGGAAATCAGTATATGATTGACAAGTGGGAAAAGAAAAGTTTAAACTAGTGGGGCAATTTCTAGCCCCCATCTTTTCCACACGCTTAAATATGCACCCAAAAAAGTAGAGGTTACTATTTTTGAAGAAAATATTCGAATTAATCTTGTAGCAATTTTTTTTTTTTGCTTCATAGGACCACCTACTCCACAAAAATAGATCCTACAATCCCTCTCATGGAATCACACCCTTATAGCAAAGCCTCATGCAATTGCTAGGCTTAATTTGCCTAATAGCCACTCCTTAGTATTTGTAGGAGTATTTTAGGTAGCTTATTGTCTCATGCAGTTGCTTGTTAATCACTTTAACAGTAATTGTTTTTATAAAGATTGGATAGAAAATTTAGTGATTAAAAAACTAAAATAGAATTTAGAAACAAAAAAGGGAGTGAAGTAAATTTATGATGACAAACAGAGCTTTTTCAGCCACTATTTATTTTGAGCCCCCATTTTTCTTCATAGCTTATTTTCATTCCTTAAATAATAGTCACTCTATAAAACTAGGAAAAGATTCAATATTATCCCTTTTTCCTAATTTGAATTCTCTATAAGAACACTCTGTTGCTTAAATCTAAGCATAAAAGAGTGTTAAGCAGCTGAATAAGAACATGGTTTTAGATTAAGGTAAAAACAAGTTTTGAAGGGACCCAAAACCCTTTACAAAATACTAAAGATAAATATTAAAGCACCACCAAGTTTTATAAGGACCTGAAACCTTAAGTTTTAAACAACGAAACTAGGTTTCATAAGGAATTGAAACCAAAAGTTTAAACGATAAATAGCAACCAAGTTTTACAAGGACCTGGAACCTAGAGTCTAAACAAGCTGGAAAGCAAAAAGTAAAAACCAAAATAACCGTTCAAACTAGCAATCAGCCTACAACCAGCACCTATAGCGGCTCTTTGATAATATTTGTCACCTCTTTACCTGTTTCTATAGTACTCTGGATAATGTCAGCCAGAGTAAGATCAAGAGCCTTAAGAGCCTCAACAATCTTTTTCCTCATGCTCTTCCTGGTTCTCTTACTAGGTCCTCCTGGACTCCCCATCCCTACATTACCAGGAGACATTATCTCCTCATTACTCTTCTTACCCAAACTGGCTATCGTAGCACACACACTAGAAGTGACCTATTCCATTTTTTGACCACTTTCCTTAATTAAGTAACGAAGTTCCCGCACATATTCTTTAAGTTTTTCAAGGATGTTACCAATTTATACTTCAATCTAAGCTTTCATAGTGCATTCAAAGTCCAACTCTTTCTGCATAACCCCCATTTTCTTCTTGAGAACCATTATTTCATTATACAACCAAGAATCACCCTGAAGGGAAGTCTTTGCTTTAAGCAAGTAACAGTGTGAAGAAAGGAAAGTTTTGCTTCCTAAGAGTCATCCCTCCTATCTACCACAGTCCTAGGCTCAAAATCAATCGCAATAGTCACAGTATTGATATGGGTATCTGTATTGATATCCAGTGTCTCTGTCCTATCCATTTTTTCCTCTTTACTCTGGTCATTGTCCTTACTGGCAGGGCCTTTATCCTCAATTTCCTTACCAGTATCGTCCTCCATTTTCTCCTCACTAGCATCACTCTTTATGTTAAAAGGGTGATCACTCTATTTTTTTTCATCATCCTCGAGGGCTTCTGACCCAACATTTGAATCATTATTTCTATCCTTACTTCCCTCTACATTATCTTTACTAGTCAACACCCCTTTGCTCCTAGAGTAACCATCCAGGTTAGAACTAAGTTCCCCCATTTTTGTCTTCTCGTCATTATCAAAATTCTCAGAGTCTGTGATGTTCTCAACATTTTTCTTAGTCCTCTCCCATTTCAAAACCTTCTTATTATCACTAATCCCTTCTTCTCTTTTAACCTTTATTCTCTTAGAGTGGGGATCATTGCTAGACCCTTTCCTCTTCTCCAAAATCGGAGAGGGCTTTACAGCCTTGCTTTTACAATAGTTTTCAATAAATAATATTAAACCTTTATAAAGCAGAGGATGGGAATCTTTCTTCCTATGAGCATTTAGGCTTTGAAGTAGAGAGTATTTTAGATAAAATGGAAATTAAATCCTAGCTTTGTGCCTAAAATGATTTAGGAAAACAAAGTTTGTGGACTCTCTTAGCCCTACCTTCAAGAATAAAATGCTTATAGATACATGGCAGCACATCCCTCCAGATAACCTTTATTTTTTTCAAGTCGTTAAAGTCATCATTTTTCTCCAAATTCTTCTCTTCATCTTCCATCTTTGGAAATTTCTTCAAAGTCAACATTGGAGATACTAGTCTCCTTGTTGAATTTAATCCCTTACATTGGAAGCCCCTAATCTCAACAATAAATTCTTCAGTCAAGTTCACTGCGACCCCATGCAAAGTGACCCTTTCTTCAAACCATTTTTTAAAGAAGGTCTCTGTAATGTGAGGTGTATATCCATGGAGTCTCTCAATGTAGGTCATCACTTTTCCTTTCTACGAAATCTCCCACACAGAGGCATTTACCTTCCACTCCCTGCAATTGCTCAACTCTTACTTTCTAGGTTTCCCTCCCATCTCAGAAACTTTTTTCCCATGCAAATCACCAGAGTAGCAAAAACTAGAAAAAGTAATAAAGTTTTGAAGATTACCAAGGAGTTATTAACCTTACTGACGTGTCAAACACAAGTCATAATAGCACAAAAGTACTTCTTAGGGAATTTCAAACTATCCTTTGTAAACCCATAACTCCTCTTCATAAATTTTCCAATCTTTCCTTCTCTAGCATGTACCTTGTCATAATTAACTATCATCGTCAACTCCACATCCTTGCATAGGTCAGTGTGCCACCTCAACTTGCCTTCCCTATAGACAACTTGGTTAGCAATCCAATCAGCAATTGCATTACCCTCCTAAAAAATATGAGAGAATATAACATTATCAAATTTATTAATAAGGTTTTTTATTTCCACTATACTTCCCTCAATTGTCCAAGTAACCGAACTCTTGTTATTAAGCATGTTAATAATGTTAATCAAATCTCCTTCCATCCAAATATTGTGATAACTAGAATCCACAACCAGCCTCACAATATACAATATTGCCATTTCTTCAGCTTTATGGCTATAAGAAATGCCTATAGGGACGGCAATAGCATCAATAATTCTACTAGTATGGTCCCTCAAAACCCCTCCACAACCAGCTTTGTCGTGATTTCCTTTAGCAAAACCATCAAATTTTCCTATAATCCAACCCATAGGAGGAGATTCGCATTTTACATACTACCTCTGATCATCAATTTTGATTTTATAGCCTTTAGTCTGCATAGGGTTATTAATTTGGATATCATCACTCAATTTTCTATGAAAGTTGAAGTTTTCCTTGATAGCTCTGGTTATATTATGACCAAGAACCCAATCAGGAATTTCTTTGTCTCTACAAATTCTATTATTTCTTTCTTTCTAGATTCCCCACCAGAGATGGGGTAGAGTAATTTTCCATAGAAAACCAATATTAACCTCCTTAGAAGAACATGTCCAACTCTGGAAGCATTGATCAATATTATTCTATTGAACCCAATCTAAATTCCAGTAGATAAGGATATAACTCCACACTTTTTTACTATAGCTGCAATTTAAGAAAAGATGATTCCTATCTTTAGAATCCCTTTTACATAGGCAACATCTGTTAAACACATAAACCCCTCCTTTTTTGCAAATTGTCCAAGGTTAAAATTTTGTTTTGAAGCAAGATCTAGAAAAAAATGTTAATTTTAGGAATGAAACCTTTAATTTAGGCTTTAGTCCATAAAGTTCTAATTCCCTTTTCCTCAATTCTAAAAATAGAAGAGGCTTTAAAACAACCTCTTGGTTCAAATCCCCAAACCAATTTATCTTCAATATGAGGATATAGGATAAAAGCATTCAAGATTAACTGGCTATTGTGAAAAATCATATTACTGTCAACTAGGTTAACCCATTCATTACTAATCTAGTAATTCTCCACAAAAATACCAAAATTCTATTTACACCTATCAACAAGAGTTCTATCCACAAAATTCTCAATCAGAGGATGATCCAAGAGCCACACATCATCCCAAAACCTGATCTTCTTCCCATTACCCACTTTCCAAATACATCCTTTGATTAAAATATTTTAGCTCCCTGAATAGCTCCCCAAAAGGCATAAGGAGATAAAACATTAGGATAAGAAAGAAAATTAGACAAAGAAGGAGCATCAAAGAGGTATTTATGTTTCCAAATAGAACTCCACTCCTTATTGTCATGATAAACTCTCCAACCCTGCTTAGCAAGAAGAGCTTTATTCATACTCTTGACAAACCTAATCCCCAAACCATCATCTAGCTTAGGCTTACAAATATGATCCCAAGCAATTAAAGCCATTCTCTTCTTTTCCTCTAGTGATCTGATTTAGGATCTATAAGATTATGACTTAATCCTAACAATCAGATATAAATTTCCAATCCATGCAGTAAATGCATGGTTATGTATCTTAAACCATTGAGATTACAAAGAAGAAGAATTAAGGATTGATACGGAGGAATTTAAACCAATTATGTAAAATGAATTTAATGCTTTTACTAAATAAAGCAAATTAACGTAATTGAAAATGTAGAAAAGAACAACACATAACAAGCTGATAGAAAGTAAAATTGAGAGATAAGAGGCACAAAAAAATTTGATCTCAAAGTTTGCCTTGTTAAGAGTACATCTCCAGGTCTAGCTCCAACTGGTGGACCGATTCGGTTAACTCCAAAATCAATTACAAAGTGTTACAGAATCAACCCCTTGTAGAACATCAGCATTACACTACTCTAATGTTTGGGACTAGAAATATGTCCTCTAAAATTTCCTCTCCTTCTTAGCAATAAGTCATCCTTCTTATTCCTCTCAAAGATTGAATAATCACAATAATTTTCATAATCTTCATGTTTTGAAAATGGCCTCCTACCCCCCTTTCATACAAAATATTTTCCTAAAATAGGCCAAAACAAAAATATTTAATTATAGGCCTTCTAACAAATTAAACCTCGAATTTACCCCATTTGCCATTTTATAAATCTGGCTTACATCAATTTTGGGGAGGTTAAAGTATAGAAAAATAACAAAAATCCTTATTTTAAAGGTGGGTGGTTTGCTAGTTATAACTTAAATATGATTTATGGAATATATATATATATATATATATATATATATATATATATCTTTTGTAACCCATCAAGTCAGTGGTTCAACCCCTGTCGGTGGCCCTTCTAACAACATTGGCAACTAAATGACTGTTTAAATAGGAATTGGCACAATTAGTTTCCATATGAGAAATTGAATTAATTCTTTCTCAACATTTTTGTTTGTGTTGCACATGTATGAAAGTTTTGGTTGGTGGAGAAGGGCTGACTATTTAAAAATCCATTTTGCAAAGAGTTGGAATGAGCTTCACCATTTTCTTATTATGGAGGTAAGGACATTATGTTTTGATGTTTTTAGTTCATTCAGATGTCTCAATTGGGCGACCAATATATGTGCCTAATGGCTACCAACTATTTTTGGAAGCCAGTGGTCATGGGGTCGAACCCCACTCTGGCCACCTTCCAATAGACCTGTCGGCTAGTTCCCACATTGTTGACATAGAGTTCTTCGTGCCACATGGGCACCTTCCTAACGTGCCATGTGGTCTCCCAAACCAAAATTTCTTTTGTCACGGTGTCTAACACATTTGATGCCATGTGTACACTGCTTTGATGACATCACACCACGTGAGCTTCCTTGCCAGATATGTGTCACAAACTTTTCCATGCCACCTGTTGACTGTGCTCTACCATATCATCTGATGACACAATGTTGATGTCATCATACAGATAGGACATGTTACCACCCCTTTTGGTCAGCTAGCTTTGGCTGAGCATATCTTTCGTGCCTGGGCTCCAATTTTGACAAAACAATCATTTCCAAAAAGTTCTTGACAAGGCCTTCAATTTGGTGCCAACTTCAACCAACTTTGGAGAGTTCAAAATTTTTCCTTTTTGACAGCCTTTGACCTAGTGTTTGACCAACCTTTGATTGGCCATAACTTGAGCATACAGACTCCATTTTCGTTCGTTCAAGTTGCGTTGGGTTCAAAATTTCAAGGACTTCAACATGGTACTGATTATTGAAGTTTTGGAGATACCTCAAAATTTAGTGAAAATATCCTCTGGATCATCCAGACCAGAAGAAGTTCCTTTGGATTTTGTCAATAATATCAGTGTATTTAGCTGGAATCCTAAAGAGACTCAAAGCATACGTAGGAATGCTTTGGAGACAAGCCTTAAGAAGAGTAACTTTTCCAACTTGACTCAATAAATTACCTTTCCAACCTACCAATTTCTTGTTGAATTTCTTAATGAGATCTTTCCAAAAAGAATCCGATGGATTTTGCCCCAGAGGGAGTCCTAAATAAATGCAAGGAAAAGACCCTATAGAGCAACCAAGAATATTAGCAATCTTACTCTATCTCAAAATAGGGGTATTGGTAAAATACAATGAACTCTTATTCTAGTTAATCAATTGACCTGAAGTAGAAGAATAGAGATTAAGGGCCTTTTTGTGCTTCCTTGCTTCCCTAACCTCAACTTTACCCAAGAAAATTGTATCATCCATAAATTGTCCATGGGAGCAAATAAGAGGATGAGAAGAGGGTTGCAAACCTTTGATTTCCCCTAAAGAAACCAATTTTCCAATATATTTTCCCAAGCAATCAGCCATAATAGTGAAGATGATAGGAGAAAAAGGATCTCCCTGTCTCAACCCCCTAGATGGTTTAAAGAAATTAGAGGAATGCCCATTAACTAGAACAACAATCATAGTAGTTGAGATCATCTACATAATTAGTTTAACCACAATGACACTAAAACCAAAAGATAATAAGATCTTATGAAGAAAGGACCATTCTACTCTATCATAGGCTTTAGAAATATCAACTTTCATTATAAAGCCCTGATTATTAGAGAGAGATAAAGAATGGATATTCTCATGCACAGAGATAATAGAATTAAGGATTTTTCTACTAGGAATAAAACTATTATGTTGCTCAGAAATACGAGAAGGAAGCAGAAGCAACAACCTCAAAGTTAGGACTTTTGAAATAATTTTATAAAATGAATTGCAGAGACTGATTGGCCTAAATTGATTCCAAGAATTTGCACCAAGCTTCTTTGTAATAATGCATAGGAAAGTTGAATTAATTTCCTTCAACATCCTTTTAGCCCCGAAAAATTCTTTAACAACATCACACATCTTTCCCAACCAGATTCCATTGTTTCTAAAAAAACAACATAGGAAAACCATCCAGCCCTGGTGATTTATCCCCTCCTAACGAGAAAACAACTTTATAAATTTCCTCTTCCTTAGGGATAGCACACAACATTCTATTATGCTCTTCAATAACCAAAGAAGGAATAACCTCCAACAACTCAGCCTGATGAGTCAAATCAATTCCAGGATTTGAGGACATCAAAGAAGAGAAAAAGGAAACCATTTCCTTTGGAATTTCCTTTTCCTCAGTTAACTTCATTCTTCCCTTAGTTAGACTTGAAATTTGAGTTTTTGCTCTATGTTTTAAAGTAGACAAATGAAAAAAAAATGTATTTTTGTCACCTTCATCTAGCCAAATAGATCTGGATCTCTACCTCCAGTAAATCTCTTCTTTAGTAACAATATCATTATACTCCACCATCTTCTCATTTTGTTCCATCACTAAATCCATAGAGTACCCTTCCCGCTAAATTCTATCTTGGATTGTTTGCAAATCCTCTTTAATTTTAGATTTGCTATCAAATATGTTCCCAAAAGATCTTTTATTCCACACTTTTACTTTCTTTTAAACATCCTTGAGTTTAGAAGCCAGACGAAATAGAGTTCTTCCTTCAATATTTATGTTCCACCATTCAGCCAAACGATGTGGATGCTACAACCACATTTTCTCAAATCTAAAAGGAAAATTCTTTCTATTATGGATAGTCTTAGCTATAAAAATCAAAGGAAAACGGTCCAAACCAATCTTCTGGATAGCCTTTAGATTACACACAAAATTTTTAGTCTAATCTAGAGATATAAGAACTCTATCCAAGTGAGCTTGGATAAGTTCATCACCAATCCTTTTGTTACTCCAAGTGAAATCAATCCCAAGAAGATCTAAATCCATTAAACCCTCCTTGTTAATAAAATCCATAAGATCCAGTCTACATCTCGCTAATTGACATTTTCCCCTTTTTTCATGCTCATAAAGCATAACACTAAAATCACCCAAAAAATCTATCTACCATAGTAATCATTACTCTTTATGTTAGAAAAATTAGCCCACAACTTTTTTCTAGCACTCTTGATGTTAGGTGCATACACATTAACAATATATCGTTCATTATTCTAGGCAATACTCTTTATCTTGACCACCATAAAATGTTTATTAGCATTCAACAAGGTACTTGAGAACAATGATAGCTTCCACATAATCATAGTTCCCCCAGAGGCTAGTTCTGAGCTACTAGCCATAATACAATAATTCTTAAAAGATTTAAGCTTTTCAGCTTTCTCTTTATCCATTTTGGTTTCTTGGAGCACTCAAATATTCAATTTGTGCTCTCTAACAAAATTTCTAAAAATATCTAATTTATGAATACTATTCAACCCCCTAATATTCCAAGTAATAATATTCATCATAATTTTTTAGGGGTAAAATCAAGAATAGTTGCCAGTTTCCCATCAACAATATTCTATAAACTTTCACTTTCTCTAGTTTTTTTTATGTTTTCCTTCTAGGTTTCTCTAGAGTACCAACATTTAGTTTCAGTTTGGAAAACATATTTCCAATTTACTACTTCGATTCTCCACTCCTTTAGATAAAATGTTACCTTTCTTCTCTATTTTCTTTCTTTGAGTCTTTATGTTTAGGTTCCTTCTTATCTGAACTCGCATCCATTCCTTTGGATTCAAGGACAGTGTCAATGGAAATAATCTCTTGACAAAGGGGAGGCTCTTGAAACTAAGGTTCATCAACCTTAATATTCTCTAAAGCCAGAGTATGACTCGTTTCTTCAAGAATTTCTCCTTCCTCTATCTCTTCTAAATCTTCTAAATCTTCCCATTCTAACTCATTTTTCTGATAGATAACCAATTGATTCATTGGATCTACAATATTCTCTTTAACCTACACACTAGAAGTCTCTTCTAGTACCATCTACTCACTAGAATCTTGATTATCAAAGATATCTTTATCCTCAAGCACTACTTTAGGTTTCCATACCCTTTTCTGGATCTTAGTTTCTTTCTTTTTCTCCACATAGCCAACTTAGGTTGATTTTTACTTTTCAAAGGGTAGCTTTTTTCCCAATGACCCTATTTTTTGCAAACAAAGCAATCATTTGGAAGATCTTAAAAGATTATCTCTTGCATCCCTTTACCAAGTTTTGAATTCAACTCCATCTTCTGGGGAAGGTTCTTCAAATGAGCAAAATTTCACATAGATTCTTGCACATTGAAGTTTTGATTTTGAAGCCATGATATTGTCAATAGAAACAAGTTCACCAAAAGATCTAGCTATTCCTTTGAATATATCTTCATGCCAGAACCCCAAGGGTAAACTAGGAAGTTTTACCCAAACTGGAGTGGTTAGGAAGAAGGCATTAGATAGATCCATATTAGGCTCCCATTTGTTAATCATAAGAGTACTATTACCAAATGACCAAGGTCCACCACAAAGCACCATGTTTAAATATTCCTTACATGTAAAAAAGAAGGAAAAGAACCCATTCATCATAAGTGTGATGTCCACTTGACCACAGATAACCCATTTTCTTTTGATCGTATTTCTCAAAGCAACAATATTAGGCCTAGCCCCCATAAATTTACCAACTAGAGTAAAATCCATAGTTGAGATAGAAAAATAAACAATTGAATTCGGTATAAATATTTGAAACTCACCTTTCTCCTAGTAGAATTTTGATGTAACCAGAGGAAAAGATGATTTTCTTCTAGGTCTTCTCCCAAACAAAGAAGACCACTTATGTTGATTATCTGCCAACTTCTCCTTAATCTAGTCCTCTGCTTTGCACACATTTGCATTCTTATCCACACTCTCTAAAAAATTCCTTTTGTGTAATGGTTCCCTTTTACACATGTGACAGTCAGGCAGAGGAACGGAAAGAACATTCCCATCCCCACATCTTGTGGAGTAGCATCCTGATAGTTTGTCTTTTTCTACCAAGGATCCATCAGACCCTACAAAACTTTTTGAAATCCTCGCTTTTCAATGCCCTGTCCCTCCAGGGTTAGTTCCTACCACTAGGTTTCGTCCTTCCATAATCCCGCGAACTAGAGCTCTAACCATTTCAAAATTGATTACAGTTATTATTTGTGGCATTAATTATAGTTATAATATTTAATATTTAAAACTTATAGTATAGAAACAAATGGGAATCAAATAATGGTAATGCTGGTGTTTAAAACTACTGAACAACAAAATGCTCAGCACCAAAATGATAATACTCACACAATCTAAATTAGCCACTTCCTATTAACAATTCTATGTACACACCATTTGGACCAACTTCAACAAAACCAAGAATAGTTTCCTACTCTTTAGGATCTGCAAAACGAAGGCGGGTTTACCTAGGGGATGCCTCAGATAACCACTATTGTATGAGAATTATATTAGTTTCATTATAATTCTCATCTCTTATTCCTAACACTTACACAGTTTATCCAATTTTTGATACTTTCAGACTAACATGCATCCCTTATGAGCATATTTGGTCATAATTCTCCTTAAGTTTACAATTATTTCTGGGACTAGCAGCTACCTAAGATCCAAAAATAAAATATAAATGAGTGTTGACCAGCATTATAGCTTTTAAAAAAATGGAACAAGAATGATTTTAAAATTGTGATTAATTTGATATGCAGAAGCAGAATTTACCCCAACTCACTCCTGATTTATGAGACCAATGGCTTATCCATTGGGCAAAAGACTATCTATTGGTGGGAGATCTAATCCAAACAACTTGTAAATGAATTTATCAATTATAGTCACCTATTTCCATTCATAGGATCTATCCATTTTATAAACTCATAAACCTCACTAATCTACTGAAGCATTTATATAATTCTTTGAATTAAAAGCAACAATAGTATCAGCATACAACCCATCCAGACTGCATTCAATCAATTGAACCTTATTCAAATGACATCAAAATAAACAAACTCATGAAATGGAGACAAAAATTGATGACACAAATCTAATGCAAATACACCTTTGTATTATCTTTCTAGATGACTAATACAATGACCAATAGAAATTCAATCAAAAGCCTTGAATATCTTGTTAATGCTATCATTTATATCTATTATCAAAGAGTACAAGTTTGATAGTAAACTCAACATATCTACATGCAACTAGACTGACTATAGCTTTTTTTTTTAAAAACAAAAATTATACAACTTTCGGACCCTCTCAATGCCTTGAAAACTCATTTATATAAGCATGAGTTGCAACAAGCAAAGGGCAATTGTGATTGACAGGTGTCCAAAAGACAAAACTTAGTGTAACAGAAAGCTAACACATCAATATATTATTTGGTAGGTCCCATTTCAGTTACATCATTACAAGCTATTGGCTCTTTTGATTTGCTACCATTATTTTGACTCTCTAGAATATGTAGCTACTAAGCTAGCCAATGATGAATCTTGTTGTAATGTTTCCAAATCAACTTCTACTCATGGATTTTCACTATTTTCATCTTGAACTAACAGAACCACTTTTACCCTTAATTGGTCTTCTATCATGTCCACATCCTAGGCCTCTAAGCCTATAGCTGGAACCAATTGGTGACCTTCGTCTTCCTCATCTTTCGGATCTAGTGTTGTTGTGTCAATAATTTGCACCTCATTCTCCTACACCTCATCATTATCTATTTCAACATCTTCAAACTGCTCACTAGAAGCATAATCTATCATCCATGTGTCGAACAATGAATCATGTGGCTAGTTGAATTGTAAGATATCATTTTTCTTTCTAAGTACATACTCAGCCTCCTCATCAATACTAACAAATTCTTGTTTCAAAGAATCAAAAAATAGTTGGGCTTTCACCAATTCCTCTATCGTGGTGGCCCACCAAGCATGCCCTTTTTCATTGATAACCTTATTCCTTCTCAGATAGAACAAGTCATCCAATTTCTTAGCCCATTCATCCTTATTCTTTAGTTTATTCTCTCTATCCAAGGCATGAGGAAACAAATCAAATTTTTGATTCCTATACTTGCTTAAATAAGAAACAACCTTTGGTTGCAAAGCAACTCTTCTGTTATCAAAATCTAAAAAATTATTAGCAATATCATATGTCTTTTCAATATGGTCATGGGAAGACCTTATAACATAATAACATAAAAAGGTAATTTCTTTCCTTCTCTTTCCCCACTTATTAACAATAGGCTTTAGGGCCTCATCATGGGCTTTCAATTCTTCTCATATACTTATTACCTTTGCCAATTGATCATAGAACAATGACCATTCAATTTTATCTACCAGATACATTAGAGCCTTTCTCAATTTATCTTCATATTGTATATTTATCTCTACATGTAGTGCCCACAACTTGCTCTTTTCTTCCTCAAAATCCTCAGCAGTGTAGTACTGTGGCCTTTGTGGTGTATCTGGTAATTCTATAAGTAGAGTGGATTTAAAAGGCTTCATTGGAGTGTGAGGATATGTTATTCTTGGCCTAGTAGACCTTCCCATTACCTTATTTTCTAACTCAATCCTCTTCTGAACCTCTTTATTGTAAGCTTCCAAAATTGTTTCATACTTACTTTGCAATTCAACATGGCCCTTTCTTCCTTTTTAGCAATGGCCAAAACAAATTGAAATGTATCTACACCTATGTGTGCAGCCTGCACATGAGAAGTATCAGCTACTCTTCCTACAACAATATTTCCCATCAATCTAGATTCATCTGGTTGTGATGAGGTAGCTCTGACCAAATTACTAATGCAGCTTGGTCTTCATTGAATGTAGTCTTAGAGAATTCCTACTTATTCTGGTCTTGTAGATCAAGTTTATTTAAAATAGAATTAAACACTAGAGCATCAACAATGTCCCAATTGGGTAGCAACAAAATATTTGATGCTTTGACCATTTGCCTTCCCTCCTCAGGGCTTATACTCTGACAATCCTTCATTATCTCCTCTTTTACCTGATTTTGCAGGGCAGATTCACCCATTTCTGGATGCTTTGTTCTCAACAAGTTGCACCTTTCTTCAAATCTGCCCATATTGGCCTACCATGAAAATTGGAGAAAATCCCTAGATTTAACAAAATTGTCATCAAAGAAAAATTGATGACTAGCCTATTCTAATACAAGGTCCAATTCCCTGCCTCTATAATCTGTAACTGTCAAATCCAAACTTGGCACAGGAGGCTCTTGAGGGTTTCCCTCATACAATTCTGCCTAGGTGATAAACACACCTCCTTGTAACCCTATTTTCTCAATCCGCTCTCTAGTGAGCTGTTCTTCTCCAATCCGAAAAGAGGATTGAGTGGGCGAATACTCCTCAACTTGAGGACTCTGTTCCTTTATTATCTTCTGCCTCTTGGGAGAAGGTTCATCAGGTCTCTCCTCTAGGACTGCACTGGTGGACCCCATTATTTTCTTTCCCTTATCCATAGTGGCCTTTTTATTTTCAATTATGGTAAAGCCTGGCCTCTTTTGAACAATCAAATGACCAGCTCCTACATTAGGAGTAAAAGCTAACCTTCTCATGACCTCTCTGGCCTTATCTAGATATGAATCAATAATAAAAAAATTATTCTCATTCATGGCTTCCATTATCTTAAGGAAAGTATTCATGAGCTTATTTATTTTATCAGCCTCCGTAGTAGCTTTACCTAGAGGACTATAATTCTTATCAAAACAATGAATGAATTCCAAAACCTTGGAGTAAACTCTATATTTTTCCTTTTTGGTTTCCTGTTCCTGCAATGAGAACTCATTTCTTATGATGTCCTCTGGATAATATGAATCATGTTTTACCTTTCCCAATTTAATCCTAAGCCTTAAGGTCAGATTATAAAACCCCTCAGTATCACAAAAATGGGGATGAGAAACAACCATTTTGTACTGATCCAAAATTTTATGTAAAAAGATCCAACCCCCCTTAGTAATTACAAACTGATGGGCCACAGTAAAAGTGGGGAAATTAACCCCAATTACCTTTTCAACAAATATATTTCCTCCAATCCTCTTGACTACCACAAAACTTCAGCCATTCCTACCTTTAAAGGTACTTGGTAGGGCAACAGATGAGGGCTTCCTTTAAAACCATAAATTCTAAAAACAATAGAAACAAAGTATGGGATAATATCTCCCCAATTGTGTGAAACTTTCAAACCACTAGGATTGTCCATAGGCCTAATGAGACTCATTAGTGCCTTAGGGATTCCAAGATTGTCACTCAATATGAGGCATCTCAACTTGGAAGCGAAATACCTATCAAACCTAACAAAGCTAGCCATTTCTGCATCCCAGGTCATATCTACACTCCACAACTGGACTGGCAGTGCTTCTCCATCCTCCTCTCTATTCAACTCCATTTCTTTACCAAATATGTCACTTCTTTAAACAAAAGCATATGCATCAACAAAGAATAATGGCCAAAAAGTTTTCTCCACTTTCCCTTTTGCAATTCCAACCAGGCTAGTATGAATTTCTTTAGCAAAATAAGAAGCAAAATAAAAAATAACATCTACACCAAAGGAAGCAATCTGAACCATCATATACATGACTGATGGGTATGAAATTATATTCATCCTCACCAAAAACTCGATATAGAGTCCTATATATTTCTACAACTCGGGAAGTGAAAAGATCCTTTTTAAAGGGTTCCCTAGAGGTTGCAGTGATTACTGGAAAAGTTCCAATTGTGCCAATATGTGCCCTCAGTGCACCTCCCCTGATCACATCCTTCTTTTCCCTTTATTCATCTTCTAGTTCTTGTAGATTAATTGGCACATGATAATCTGTCAACGGTTCTAAGTGAAATACCTCTCTAATCTCCTTAGGACTGATTGAAACCAAAGGCACACCATTAGTTCTTCTTACCACTCTAATAGCTTGGTTATAATTCTTTGTAATGGCTTCAAGTAAATCATAATCCATGAAGACACTTGGAACTACTAGTTTTCCCAAATCAAAATTCCACACATTAGCATGCGGGGCAAACAAATTCCTTTCTGAAAATCATTAAGTTGTTGCACCCCTAACCCAATTCCCCTTATCATACAGGCCATCTGCAATTTTTAGCCTAGGGTTTAAGGAAGTTAATTTCTTAACCTGCACAGTCTTAGTGGTGGACTCTAGGAGTAACTCTAGCAAGTCATCATGAACATTTCTATCCATATAATTCACTTGCCCAGAAAACACTTTCTTTAGAGATATCTTGATTGTAATTCATAGACATTATAAAAAAAAACTTGTAGAGATTATTGTATATAAACTTACTTGATTTTTGCTTGTTTTCTCTGTAATTCTGCAATTATCTTACGAACACTAGGGAAGTTGTTTTACCTTTCACTCGAGCTCGAAACAACATTCTCAGTGATTTCTTTTACTCAAGAAGCTCAAAACCTTGTTCGCATAGGATGAAAATGGTGCAATCTTTTTCAATACACTATTTTTTCTCGCATGCAAAGCCTTCATACCTCATTAATGAACTATAAGGGAAAAACAGAGTGGCATCACCTTCCTTTTTAAATTTGTGTCGTTGATCTTTGAAAAATCCTACAATCCAGGGATGCTAGTAGGAGTGACTCACATTCTACTTGACATGTTGGTAGTCAACCCAATGATATTTCACGATGTCTACCTTTTCGTCATTTTTGGCACTTCAAATTGGACCCAGTGACTTCTAAGGACACATGTCATTGAGTCACTACCTCGCTATACATAAAGAGTGAGCATATTGCCATAGCAAGGAAGTGACAACCTTTCATTTGATCTTAATCTGATGGTAGGAATTTTACTACATTTTCATTACTATAATGGTGGGTCCCTCCTACATCTTTCGTGTTCCCTATGTCGCTATACATAACACTCGAGCAATTCACCATAGCAAGGTAGTGACCATCGTTGATCTGCTCTTGATCGAACAATCACAATTCTTCACTTGGTTTCTGACTTGGAAGTGGGTCCACATTCTTGATGACACTGAGCTGTCTTGACATGTTGTCACATATATATACTAGTTTAATCCTTATGGTGACATCATATCTTCTAGACTTCATCATGTTTCTTATTTTCAAGTGGATCGCTACATCGCTATTGGCGAAGCATGAAGCTTTTTTGGTCGCAGCATAGTGACCTCCAACATATTTAAAGTTTTAGGTTCCCACATTCTCAGTAGGAATGCCACCATGTCATGAGATTTGTACAACTCATTTCTGATGGATCATTCAATGGGGTCCACTGTTGCTACATCATGACATTTCGACGAGTCACTATGTCATTACCAGAAAAAGCCATTAACTTTTTAGTCGCAACATAGCGACTTCCAATGATCCATAAAAGTTCGGTGCTGGGAAAATTTTAAACATAGTAACCATAATTGATATGACTGTCACAGAAATAAAAGCATACTTTCTAGAATATCTTTCTTGGGATCTTCATAATCACTGTCCCTTTCAAAAGAGTGTTGTCTATTGTATTATTCGGCCAATCACTATGTTGCTACCAGTGAGGCACAATGATTTCTCGGTCGCGACATAGCAACCTTCAGTGAGAACTATATTCTGGTAATGGAGAAAAAATAACATATCAATCGTAATCACACCAATTAGTATTGCTATCAGAAATAGTGATCGTGCACATTCATGATACTATATGGGAATTTTGTGGTTGCCATCAATTTTAAAAGGTTGTTGCTTTCTTCATATTCCGATCAGTCACTACATCACCACCAGCATGGCACATAGATTTTTTGCTCACAACATAGCGACTCACCAGAAAAATTTGAATTTCGATGACACCACTTGCAACTTGCTCCATGTGCATCCTTTTTGACAATGACAACTCTAGGACAGAGCACATGACCAAAAAGTATTCAAATCAATGCATATTTCTAGAACCAAATTTCACTTTACGATACCACAACTCAATTTTTGACGATCACTATGTTGCTATGGTAAAAGACCCTGCATTTTTTTATAATGACAACGCGACAGCCATGGATCTAACCAAGATCAAACGATGAGAAAAAGATTTTGAAAAAGGTATCTTAGCATGACAAAAATTAAGCGGGAAAGGAATATTTGCATTTTAAAAGATTTCGTGCCAAGATAAATTCAAAACTAAACAAGACCTAAGGTTTGACAAAGTTTTCAAAGGGTAATAAAACTGCAAGGCCCCAAGACTAGAAACCTTAGCCTCTAGCAATGGACTCAAATCTGATTTTTTTTTAAACCTAGAATGGGAAAATTTATCATGCAAAAAATCAAACCAACAGGTAATCTCAAAATAATATAAATATAAATATAATATATATTTAATAACTAAACTTATACGTAAACAATAAAGAAAATAAATTAAAAATATATTAATATTGTGAAACTTTATAAATTTTAAAATTACTTATTTTAATAATACATGAAAATAATATTCGTAAGCAAAATATTTATTTAATTCTTATTATTAAAATTGAGATCCATATAAAGGCAAGAGCCTACAACATAATGGTAAATTCTCAGCCTCTTAATTGGGAGGTCTTGGGTTCGAGTCTATTCAAGATTAACTAATAATTGAAATAAATCAAAATAAATAATAATTAACCTTGGCTTCAGCCTCTTACTGATCAAAAAAATAAAAATTGAGATCCATATAAAATAAAATGAATTAAATATTCTTTCGTATTATATTATTGATTTAATGAGGTAGTGGCTCAGAAAAAGCATACTGATGAATACATATAAATCAAATTTTGTGTTTAAATTATTTGGTCAATTTTACAAGTCTTTGAAACATATTGAAGTACAATACCTATAATAGATGGAGGTCAAACAAAAATAATATACTTAACAAGCTAAGAATTATATATTGATGTTAAAGATTGATACAAATGAATAAATGAATCCTTATGAAAAATATAATAGAACTTGAGGCTAAAAACCTAGGGCAAGATTAAATTTGCTAGTATGTGTCACAATCACAATGAATGAGGCAACTTAAGCTATTATTAGGGGAAAGACACCAATAATCAATATAGCTAACTTTGGATGCTTCATTGAGATAGAAAATGATATCATATTTGAATATTTTTTTTGGTTCTTTGTATATATGACCTAACTGCTTAAAGGTAAGGTTTCAACTTCTAGGTCTAAAAAATGCATTCTATAGGAGATGTTATGCACAAAAGGGTCAGAAAGTGGTAATGCAATGCCTACCCCTAGTTCCGATTTCTGTTATCATTGCTGAACTCTTTTAGGCTAATTTATGCTTATGATTAGTGGCATTGTTTTGAGATTATTAGATATTGTTTTACGTTCAGTTGATTATATGATGAGATTACTTGGTACTCTATATTTCATGTATGCATGATGATTATTTAGTGATTTTAGTTATTGATGGTGATTAGTTAGATGGATTATTTTATGTGTTTTCTTATGGATACTTACCCCATACTGCATGTGTATGGTGTGCGTGTTTGTTTTCTTTATGTATGGCGCTTCTGATGTGGTTAAGGAACGGAGTCGTAGTCACCTGTTAGTTGGGATCTACACGATGCACCACTTTCTGTCATTGCCTATTTAGCTTAGAATATTGTGTCTGTACATGTGTGGATTTTATGCAGGTTGTAGGTACCGGGTATCAACTTTCCTGAATTGCCAGGATGAGCGTACCCTATCACATTATCTCAATGGTAAGAGAGGGGAGATAGATTCTTAAGTCCAAATCCTAAACCTTTAAGCCATTTGTCCTAATTGATAATTAGGACAAGTATCTGAGTCAAGTACCCTTCGAATGCGTCGGATGACGTTAATTCATGATTATAACCCTTTTGTTTGATTTTGTATGTGTTTTTTTATGATGGGTTTTTGTATTTTATCTTATGAGTTTTTGGTGAATTTTTCTGTTAATTAAGTCTAATTAAAATATTCAATTAATGATTTAATTTAATGGAAAATTATTATGATATTTTAATATTTAATTATATTCAATTAATTGAGAAATTAATTAAATAAAAGAATTAAATTTGGGGATAAATTTATAAGTTTAAATTTGAAACGTGATAATATTTAGTTAATTTAATAATAATATATATTTAGAGTGCATTTTTAAATAAATGCTAAATAATATTATTATTCAAGTTAATAAATAGTTATCAAAATTAATGTTCAAAAATAAATTAAAAATGGGAAAAGATATTAAATTATTAAAGTTGTTAGTTCGCATGAATTATGCATGAGATTAAAATATAAGAAATTAATCAAAAGATAAAACTAGAGAATTTAATAAAGGTATTTAATTTCATTAAGTGCGCATGAGATTAAATTTAATAAAAAAGAAATCAAGTGGAAATTTAATAAAATTATTTAATAATTTAATAAACATGCATGGGAAAAAGATTAAGAAAGTTTAATACAAGTTAATTTTGAGTTAAGGTTTGTGAGCCTAGAGTTCTCTTAAGTGAACGCACAATCAGTGCCCCAATTTAAGGAGAGAACTCTTTATCACAATTAGAGGGTTCATTTTTGGGGGAGGAATTTTGGGAGACGTATTTTGGATGCAAATTTTTGGAAGCAAATTTTGGGAAAGTTTCAGAGAGAAGTTTTTGGAGGAAGCGAATTCTCCTGCTATCTTCAGGTGGTTGCGTATTAGCATCAGGTTCAGGTAGGGTCTTGTGTTTTGATCACTGATTAATTATGCAATTTTCCTTTCCTATCATCTTTGTGACTATGGATTGTAGATCCGAATTTCTTTATGGTGAACTTGTGAATATTTTAATATTGTAGGTTATTGAATGTATGTTAATATCCCTATGTGTTTGTAGAGATTCAAAATATAGTAAAGGAAAAACCTCATTTTGTAGATTTTGGGGAATCAAAATTAAGTCGGGAAGGTTTGAAAGTCGAAGAGAAAATTAATCAGAGAGGGTTTTGAAAATTAAAAGGGAATTTAAAAAGAAAATTCGAATGGTTAATGATATTTCCTCTATTAGATTATATTTGAAAATATTTAAAATTTAAAAATTTAAAAATTAATTAACTAAAATAAATTTAAAATTATTTGTTTATTATTAGTGGTGGAAATTTAAAATAAAAAAATGCATATATTATTACAACTTAGTGGGAGATCGTTTTTAAAACATTTTTAATTAAAAAGAAAATTAATTAAAAAATAATAATAAAATAAATGATAATCTATACTCATGGGGGAAGTTGTGTTTTAAAAAAAAAAATAATATTAAAAAAATGTATATATTTTTGGAGGTGGGGGCCACGACCGCCCTACCACCCTTATCTCCTTCATTCACCGCATAAGTGGGGTACCCCAGCTGATCACAGGGTATTGCGACGGCAGTGGTACAAACCACTACGATCGCAGGCACCTTGCGACAGCAGGTGGTCGCCTTTATAAAGGCCATCGACTATTTAAAATAGTGCCTCTTGTTTTAAAAAAAACAAAAAAAAATGCAGCGTTATAATTGTATTTAATTTTATAAATGTTATTTTAATATTGATTTTAAATATTATTTAATAAATAAAATTTTATTAATTGTTTAAAAAATTTATTATAATTTTAAATTTTAAAGTTATTAAAATTAAATAATTAATTATTAATGTTATTAAATTTGGATTATTATTAAAATAAATTATTAATTATTAATAATGTTAATAAACTTTATTAATACTTAATAATAATTAATTAAATATATTAATATAGTTTTATAATTAACTTAATTAAATTTAGTTTAATTAAGGCTAATTAATAAAAGATGTTGTAGAATGAAGTTTTAATTTATTTAATTATTATTTAATAATTTAAATAAATTATTACCTTTGATTATTTTAGAAAATTTACTTAAATCAAGTGGGGTAATTGTACAGAATATTTTAAAATAAGAACAGGATAATTTGTAAGGGTAAACTAAGGGTTCTATCTGTCTAAAACATACGTTCAATTGGAAATGGAAACCTTACGTTAACTCAACAGTATATTATCAATAAAATTGAACTATGTGACTATTTACTTGAAAACAAACACTAAAAACTGAAACCTCATAAATCACTTAATCATGTGTTTTCAAGACAAACCCAACTGTGAAACTATGATGTTTTCTATGTACTATTTATGTTTGGGGTTTGGGTGGTCCTAGAGTGTTGACCAGTTTAGGATGTTTACCAGAGGCTCAGGGGTTATGTGATTGTGTTGTCATGTTGATTTGATCTCAAGCTTTTCAACCCAACCATGGTAATGCAATGGCATGCTCTATGATGTGTGTGGTTTATTGATTGTTAATGTTTTCCAGTCTTCTTGTCTGAAGCCGAGGTGTATGTATATGAGATACCTGACTTAACCATTTTTGAGTCATCGATCAGTTATATTTGATTTGCCTTCCAGTTCCTTTGAGAGGACTAAGATGTTTTGGATGATTTGTTTATGATGATGTCATGTTGTGACATGTTTGACTTGACCATTTTGGAGTCTTTGATAAGTATTATTTTGGGATGCATTCTGGTTGCTCGTTGAGAACCAATGGATATTGTGGGATACTTTTTGATTGCTCATTGGAGAACTAATGGATATTGTGATTTATCATTTGATGCTATTCAACTGCTTGTGGAGAACTGATGTGATTATTGTGGATTATACTTATGATGCTTTCTAGTTGCTTGTATAGGGCTGAGGTGATTTTACTATGATTCCTTGATTTGTGTTTTCATGAGCTTAGGGTAGGTTATCTATGTGTAGTGTCAGGAAGTGGCTTGCAATGGTGGTCGAGGCCCTAAGAGGCTGCCAGGGGAAACCCATTGTAAGTTGTTTTAATAAGTGAAAACATTTACACTCAATGAGAGAAAAATGAACCTAACAAGATAATTATATGTTCTCTCCCATGCCTTAAGTCCTAGTATAGACTAGGGTGGGAGTTGGGAGAACACTTGGTTACGACCTTGCATTCCATAGTATGCCTCATCAATATGAGAGGATACTAGTGGCAGCAGGGATCACTAGGGACCTTGGAGTCCTAAGCTAACTACCAGGGTAACTTCTACGTGACTTTTGTGATGACACTTTCCCGCTTGCATAGTAGGTTTCCTACGTGCCTCTGGGTCTAGATGTCGATCTATATTGGAACCTTTGAGTTAGTATACTTTAGGATTTCCTAGATGTAGAGTGTACTTTTGTTATGTGAGTTGATATCCTATTTCGGACTTGATACTATCTCCTTAGCATGGTGGGAGTGGACCATTTAGGTTCCATGTGGTCAAGTGGTAGTGCTTTTTACTCTTACCATTGAGATCCATCCGTAGTCGTCGTGGCTGGAGCTTCTTGGGATGCTTGTTTATCATGATTAGGTGATGTTATTTACTAATGCATTTCTTTATATTGATGATTAGCATGTTAGATTTCCTTATGATTATGTTGTAGTATGTTTAATAGTGATGTCCCTATTAATATAGTACCGATGATCTTATCAGTGACTTGGGATGTTACACGCGGGGGATAGCTAGGGCCCATGATGGTCTTATGATGCTATTGAAGGTTGGGAGGAGCCACACGTTTAGTTGGTTGTGTTTTATGTTGGATGTTTATATATTTTATGATGGATGGATGTATCATGCATGGTAGATGGTTTCATTTATATTATTGTACTTTGTATCATGGTTTCAAGGAGGATGGTGTATCTTTATTTCTACATATGTATTTTTTTTAGCCTTTCATACCCTGTGACATGTACAGTGGATGATTGAGCATTCTAAATTAATTTGCCAAGAGGCATTAAGAACAAATGTATAATATGGGCATTGGACTTTTTTATTATTCTTTCATATGGATGTGGTAGTTGCTAGACTTAGAATTAATTAAATATAAATGTGATTCAACGTCATGGGATCCTTAAGAAATGTAACCTGTTATGTATGCTTTAATTGATTGTATGTTTTGCTTCCGCTACTAGGTGTTTGATGTGTATGTTATTCTTTCTTACTTTTAAAAAAAATAAATGTTGGCAAAGTTAGTAAAACTTTAGGTCATTTCTTTTGGGTCCCTTGGGAGGGCGTTACAGGTAAAAAAAAGGTGTTGACCAATACCAAACCCTCATTGTGCTAATAGCAATTCACTACATGCCCAATAATTTATAAAAAATACCCAACTTCAAAATTAAAATATACCTAATAGCAAGTGTTTAAGTATATGGGCTCGTTCACTCTTATGTTAGGAAAGAGGGGCCACTGAGTCTCATATATCCCTTTAATATCCATAGTTGACTACATACATGCCTTCTATAATATTCTTGTTATTAAATAAAATGAAATAATAATGTTTTGCATTTGTGATCCTGATCAATTTATGTATATCTTGGGATCATCTTTATTTCTTTGTACGCATAGTTGTTTGTTGTATTGTGTACAACAGTTAAATTCTCTCTCAGAGTTTTCCCTCTGATGGGGTGTATATATGTCTGACGAGTTTGATGTTTTTGGCATGTGAATTGAATTATTTTATTCTTCTAAAAATTCCAATTGGATTCTACTTGTTTGACATTTTAGAAGTCAAAGACCTTCCCTGCTTTGCTTATGTAATTTTGGTGGGTATCAATCCTACCCTATTCTAGTTCTTAGATCACTTTGCTTACATCTAGAAAATCCAAGCACCATCAATATTTGCAATTGTAATTTATATTTGAGTGATGGATTGGTAATCTCCCTTGTGTCACATTTGTATATGTCTGGCATTTAATGTTGGATGGAAATGAACATTTCATGCTTTATGTGTTTCCAGTTTATAACTTTTGGTAGAGTTGTGTTGTTGGATTTTGCATGTAAGCTTGTAGCTCAAATTTTATTGGATTTTTGGATGTTTGACCTCATTTTAGATGTGGGTTTATAAGTTCATCATGGAATGTTTGAATTTTGGGTGTTTTTTGTCATCTCATTTTGTGCACCACCCAATTTTATGAGAATTTTGTGTTGAATGTTTTGATTTTGGAAATGGATTGTATTTTGTGTTTCCTTTCTTGTCATGGTTTTATGTTGTGAACATTGGGATTCATGTTGGATCCATACTCTTGACAAGATGCTTGATTGAGTGAGTTATTTGTACTTGGTAATTTATGTTGCATTTCTCATATCCCACCCTTGAATTGGTCTTTATTGGTTGTGCCAACCCATGAGAATGTGTACATGCATATGGGGATATCTTGCAAGATCTTTTGAAACCCAAATTCTTGGATTTAGGTTGATTGAGTGATTGTTCTTTTGGGGGTCAAGTTGAGAATTTGCTTTGACTACATGCACTTGTCATGTGTTAAGTGTGAATATGTAGAGTAGATGTATGGGGTGGCTTCTCTCATGTAGCCCAACCTGGAGTGGTCGAGAAGGTAATGTGAAGAGGTTCTAAATAAGTGATAACCAATTAAACACATGGGATAATAAAACTTAAATAATATACGTGATCTACCCATTCGAGCAGTAGTTGAGCATGCCAAGGGAGTTGGTGCAAGGATGATGTGTCCACTTGGTGGCCAGTCTTTTGTGGAATTTGGTGCAAGGGCATGGTGTGAGGCCTCCTATCATAGTTGGGTTACCACACTAGGTATGAGGCCTCCTAAGGGAGTTAAGTTATCATACCATATACAACTTGGGCTATCATGATCCAAGTGATTACACTCCACTAGAGTCACTACATAGATATCCTACAATGTGTTTGGCTAGTGACTTGATGTATTGCGCTATCTTCATGATCATGAAGTTGTTATGTCATGAATTTTTTGGCATGTGTGTTAGCCTTGGATACTTTTTTTATGTGATTGTGGTCAAGTTACTATCTCCATGAGCATAACAAGGTAGAGCTAAAGGATCTATGTGGTTGACATGCATTACTATCATGATTGGAGCTTGATGATCACTTGGATTTTTCAATCCTATCATGATGTATATTTCTTGTGGTTTACACTTCTACTCGATGCACATGTTTTACTTGATGTTACATTATCATTGTGATGGATTATACTTGTATTTGAGAGAATGGTATGTTAGATATATTCATTATATTATTTTATGTATTGATTCTATTGAGTGCTTATCTCCTCAAGATGCATGTATCTAGTACTCCCTAGTGTGGAGGTTTGATTTATGTTTTGGTTAAGATTATATTCTTGTGTTCATTTTGGTTACTTGGTCATACCCATTAAGAGTAAAAAGTTTTATGATGAAATAATAGTTTACATTTCATCACACGCAATTGGGAGTTGTGTCATACATCTAAAGTTGTATCATGTGATACTAGCATTGATTTGTGGTGTCTGATAAGGAAAGTACAATATTGTAAAAAACATTTGGTTAACTTGTCAAGGATTTTTGAGTTGACTCGTTAACCATTTCCCAAGGTTGACTCATCAAGTATGTTTAGGGTTAACTAGTTAAATTGACATACGTTATGTAATACTAGCTTAGGGTTTTCTAAGGTGAATATAAATAGCCTTTTGTAGTAGTATTGAGATGCAAGGGAGATTGAAGATTATAACAAGTTGATGTTACTAGATGATAAGAATATTGGACTGTTTCTTTGTAGATGTAGCCCAAGGATTGAGTGGACCACATTAAATCTCGATATCATGTGTTCTCTCCTATGTGCTTTATTCCTTTTTGATAATGGTGATATTTGTATGTAATTGTTATTTATGTCTCTTTAATCCTAACAAGCGGTATCATAGAAATTTTGTTTTAGTTATCCTCTACATAAATGTCTTACAGTTCAGTGAGAGTCTCATAGTTAAGTGGGAGTAATGGCAGACGAGTGTAAGATGAAGGTTCATAAGTTTAATGGGAAGAACGTTCAATTATGGAAAATGCAAATGGACTATCTTTATTAGAAGGATTTATAGCAGTCATTAGGAGGAAAATCCAAGAAAGAAGAGAATATGACAACTAAGGACTAGGATATTCTGGATAGAAAAATGCTTGGAAGCATTTGTTTATGTCTAGCACAATAGGTGGAATTTAATATTATGAAAGCAAAGATAACTAAACTAGAAAATTTTTATGTAAAGCCTTCAACTTCAAACAAGGTATTTCTTATGAAATGTTCATTTAATATGAAGATGGTAGAAGGGGAGTATGTTGTTGATCCTTTCAATGAGTTTAATATAATTTCCAGTCAATTATCTTCTATACATGTCAATTTTAATGAAGAAATTAGGGTTGTCTTGATTCTATGTTCTTTTCCTAAAAGCTAAAATGGCTTGGTAATGGTTGTGAGTAACTCTGTCTCTAGTTCTAATACCCTAAATTTTGATGATGATATTGGTGTTATTCTGAGTGAGGAAACTCTTAGGAAAAACTTGGGTGTATCTACATCAGGAAGTGTATTGAATGCACAAAGTAGAAGCAAAATGAATGAGAGAGGAGATGATCTTGTAAATCATGGAAAACCAAAGGGAAAGAGGTCTCAATCTAGCGGACCAAGAGATTCATGGTACTATAGAAAACCATGTCATAAGAAAAAAGATTATTGCTCTTGGAAGAAAAATGAAGGAGACAAACAAGAAGAAAATAGGGAGGCAAATGTGGTAAGTAAAAATATGAAGAGGGTGTTTTACTTCTTTCCTTAGAAAATGTTGATAATCGATGGGTTCTAGATTGAGGGGATTCATTTCACGCTACACCCCATAAAATTTATTTTATTGATTATGTCCAAGGGGATTTTGGGCTAGTTTATTTGGAAGATAATGAACCATGTTAGATTGTTGGAAATGTGAGAATTAAGATTGATTTGTAGAATGAGAATCATTGCCTACTACAAGAGGTAAGACATGTTCCAAGGCTAACTAGAAATCTAATTTCAGCAAGGTAACTAGGTGATGAGGGTTGCACAGTTGCTTTTAATGACAAAAATTGGAAAGTTTCAAAAAGTTTCTTAGTAGTGATAAAAGGTGTGAAAGTATGAACCTTATATCTTTGTATAGTTTATATCGTTCCATCTACTTTAATTACTTTATAGAAAAAATAGTGTTTAGGAATAGTTGTTGTAGTTGATCAGGAAGAACATCAAATTGTTGATGTAGACTCTGAAACAACATTATGGTATAATAGACTTGGGTATATGACTGAAAAGGTATGAAATTGCTTCATTCAAAGAAAGTTTTACCAGGTCTAGAAAGAATCAATATGGATTTCAATGGAAGTTTTCTTTATGGAAAACAAAAGAGAGTTAGTTTTATGAAGAGTGTGAAGGAAAAGAAAATTGAGAAATTAGAGCTTGTTCATATAGATGTATGGGGATCAGCTTAGTTATTTTCCCTTGGTGGCTCTATGTATTATGTTACACTCATTGATGATTCATATAGAAAAGTATGAGTTTATTTCCTTAGATCAAAATTTGATGTATTTAAAACTTTTAAGAAATAGAAAAGCTTGGTTGAGAATGAGACTGGTAAAAGACTAAAATTGCTAGAGTAAATGGTTCTTTTCCATTTCACTCTTATATTAAGTTTACTTAGGTGAGCTCATTAATATGAAGAATTGTATATTTTGGCTACTATTATTAGGAGGATATTGTTGAGTCATATTTTTTACTCCAACTACTCCTAAGATGTCACATGTGGTTAATTCCAATTTGGACACCACCCTTCTAGATTGTAGGTGGATGGTAGGTGGTTGAGTCCATAAGGACTCTACTTCCTCCAAGTTGAGACACTTGTCTCAGCCTTGTCCAAGCCTTCTATTAGCTCATGCATATATGAACAAGCTAGCTCTATGTATTTCATATCTTAGATATGCAATTCATTAAGAAAATAATGTTGCTATCATGTATTTGAGCATTTACATCTGAGATTGTTTTTATTATTATTCTGACAATTTCATTTCCTATTGTTTAATCTAACTCTTTCAATGGATTATGGATTTATATTTGTTTTCACAAATTCTAACATGGTGCTAGGGAAGTTGTTGAAAGATTAGATTTTCTTAGAGGCCTTAGAAAATCGTATATTCTCTTCTCATGTGTTTTAATATGAATTGGAGAATTAAAAAGGATTTATGAAGACCCATTAATTTGTTTTGCATATATGTTTTATTTGTTGATCTAATGATTACAATAATATGGAGGATTCATAGAGAATTTATTATAGCTTGATAAACTCAAGTTTGGCTTTCATCTCATCCAAACCAGAGTTGATTTGCATAAGTTACAAGCTTGTACTTTTAGCTTAGATCTAAAGAGCAACACATAAAGCAAAGCATTTTCAGGCCAAACATACCTTTCCATTGCATCCAAAAGGATCGAGAGACAAATTTTGATATATAATACACCATATTTTGATGTTTAGAGTTCTTTGTGGCAAAAGAAATTGCCAAGACAACTCAACACACCAGCTGAGGTGTAAGCAGTAGGAAATTAAAAAATAAATTAAAAAAATTTAAAGGATCCAACACATGCAAGCCTTAGCCAAAGGACTGCTGATGTACCAATACACATAACCAATGTGAGAAGCAACAACAAACACTCGTACACCATTTTTGAAACTCCATTTGGGGCTCGCACATAGTCATGGAGGATGATAATTGGCCACTACTGACCACATCAATTTGACTCTTCATTCTAGGTGCTCTTCAATATAAAGTGTTTTGAACTCACTCACTTTATCAATGTGAAACATAACATTTTACACAATGTTACCAACCTTGTATGTTAAATTTGACAGTTCCCCATGCCCATCATAGTGAGTTTTTTTGCTTCACCATCATGTCCATTTTCCTATCAAGTTTAATCCATTTTTTTACTAGTTCACCCTTCTTCATTTGAATTTTTTATTTGGTAGTCTAACTTTGAATGGTCATTACATGGTTGTCTAGGCTTGAAATTTGATGCATTATTTTTTTATTTGGGATAGAGTTTTATAAATTTGTCAATGGTGGAATTAGTTGTGGGTGTTGGATGTAGAATATAATCCAAAATTGTATGTTTTCATGATTTTACTTATTTAATCCTAAATTTTGTAACTTATAGAACTTAGTTTGGGCACGTATGAACACATTTTGCAGTGTTTTTTTTTTTAAGTGCATGAATTTTCATTTACTTTCTAGTTATGATATCATTTTGGAGGAAATATAAGTGGAAATAGCAGTATTAGAATATGGTCTTTTAGGGCTTCATTTGGCACTTATAACTGGCAAGATCCTTGAGATCTTGTGTTCCATATTTTTGAGTCTTTCATAGCTTGAAATTTTTAGTTGTAATTATCAAAATCAGAAGCCCACTTTGATCCATTTTTGCAAGTGGCTTGTACATGCACTAAATCATAAAGTTCCAAAACATTGCATGTTGGGGGGTGATTTCTAATCTAGTAAATTGGGGAGGGTGATTTTGTCTTGTTTTGGTTTCATTGATGCTTGATTGTAGTAAAAATGGAGAAATCACAAATTGAACTTCTAACTCCATATAATAATGAATCATGGAAAACTCGGTATGGAATTATCTAAGGGAAAAAGGTTTCATAAGATATGTAAATGAAATTATTACCGCACCTACTAATGTTAATGCTCATCAAGCATGGGAGCTCAATCATGAGAAAGCTCTTGGCCACATTTATTCATTATACTCTTTTGATTTCCAATTTCATTTGGAATCATTCAATACACCTAAAGAGGCTTTGGATGCTCTTGAAACTTTGTTTAGTAAAATTGACAAGATTAAGGGTTGTCAAATAAATAATGATTTGATGAATCTTTATACAAAAAGTTTCAAAAACATCCAAGACTACATCTCCAAGATTAAGCAATTAAGAACATATCTAAAGGATAGTAGATAATTAAGGAAGATATACAGTTGATTCTCAATGTGTTATCCAAGCTTGGTCCTAAGTACTCTGTATTTGTTTCTACCATTCATACTAATTAGGTTTCTATGGGAGTTTGATATGTTAATCCTAATTTTTATGCATTTTCAAATCTTCTAATACAAGAGGAAGTAAAGCTAATTCAAATGGGTATCATCAAGGCATCCAACTCACAAGCATTAATTTCTAGTGAGCCTAAGGTACATAAATAAGCAGGGAACATTGAACAAGAACAAAAGAATAAACATACCAACTCATAGAGAATTTTTTAATCTTCTTCCTTAAACAAGGAATTGTCTAAAAGAAAAAGCCTACTTGTGCCTATTACAAGAAGAATGGACATGAAGAACATCATTACTACAAGTAGGACATTGATGAACTCATGAATATTCTTAAGAAAAATCAAATAAATCTATCTTCAAGAATGAAAATTTTATCCTCTTCTTCTCATTCCACTGTTTCTAAAGGAAAAGATAACAAGGGAAAAGGTCAAGCCTTAATTTCTAGTTCAAGTCATCTTTCAAGGAGATAGTTTCTAGATTCAAAAGATTCTCATTATATGTCATCTTCACATTCTTTGTATTCTTCACTTGAGCCTTGTAATGCACCAACTATTTTGATGGGCAATCATAATTACATGCATGTGATTAGGAAAGGAATAATTGAAAGATGGGAGGGAACCTTCAATGATGTATTATGTGTACCTCACTTAACCCATAATCTCCTTTCCATTTATCAACTTGCTAATGGGCTAACAAGGAGGATTATGGTATTCACTCTTGAATTAGTTCTTATCAAAGATTTGGAGAGTAGAGAGATCATTGCTATAGGAGTGGTTGATCATTCATCTTGAATATATTACTTGGTAGAATTTTCTCCTATTGATGATAGTGATTCTTTAGCATAATATGATCACACTTCTAGTGTTGATTTACATCTTAAGGAGGACTTTGGTTACTTGAACATATTTTTACATGTGTTGGTTAATAGTTTATCTTCCCTAAATTGGTTTATACATTGACTCTTAACATCTCCAATGTGGTGGAAGATTAAGCTAAAACTAGCATAATGGGTCAATGTAGGTATATTATCAAGGAACCCATAATTGAAAGGTACATCTCCCTTATATGAAAAGATATACAATGAATAATGTTTTTAGTGAATCAATAAATTTAGGGTATGCTCTTAACCAAAGAGCAGAAGAGAATATGACTAGATTGCCCAAACCTTTAAGCAACCTAGGAAAATTTATGGTTATAACTCACAAACTCCATGATCATGAATGTGTATGAGTCACTCTGAAGTTGTTCTAACTCCTAACATGCAATCTAATCTAATTATTGAATGTAGGATGCAACTATGTAAACTTAAATATTGATGCCCATTGTATGAGAAAAGAAAATGTGATTAACTAAACAACCCACTAACTACTCAAATTACTGAGATTCCATAACAAAAGATTGCTTCCAACTCAATAGCTCACATCAACCATATCCCACAACTTCTCACACAACAATGAAAATGCACATGAAACTAAGTTGTATAGAATAAAGGAAATGGAATAATACCATAAATGATAGAGAAATAACTATACGGAAAGCAATAACACAAAGTTTACTTTCACTCCCAAAGTTTTCATTAACAATACAATTCACTCCAAAGAACTATACAGAACTAAACTATGCTATCATGAACAACAATATTAAAATGTAGACACAGATTCTCACACAATAGTCAAAGTTATAGTGGTTTGTCCACACCAACATTTGTTAATCTTATTCCTTTCATCAAAGGTTACATTTATAGGCCCTTAGATTCTGGCTAGTTACATTTCATGATTACAATATAGAGCATCTTTGGCAGATGCAACTAAAAATAGGATTTGGCTACAAAATTAGAAAGAGAGAGAGAGAGAGAGAGAGAGAGAGAGAGAGAGAGAGAGAGAGAGAGAGAGAGAGAGAGAGAGGGGGGGGGGGGAATAGAAAGGGGGAAACACTTCATCACATATTTTAGTAGATTCTAGGAAGAATGTAACACTTCCATTAGAGCATCAATTATTCTTTGGAGTTACAATTTTAGCTTGATGTGCCTTCATAGCATTAGTTACATTCTTCAGCTCCTTGACACTTGGGATAAGGATGTCAGCTCTGACAACCCAATGATCATGCATTTCTATCTTCTTCAACTTTGGAGACCTTTGATTGGAGCTTCTCTATTGAATGCTTAAGGATGAAATCAACTGTTATGAGCTCCAAAATCTTCATCACTTGGAAATTTGTTGGATTAGTAGTTTCTTCAATGAATTCTAGAAATTTAGTTTTCATCCGTTTAATTTCTACCAGTTGGTTATTATCAATGACGTATGATTCAATATGTAGAACCTTTAGATATCCAAATATTTTTTCCATAACCCTTTTTACTAAATCATAGACACCTTTTAATTCTTCTTCTGACCTCACTAAGTTTTCAACCTTAAATTCTATAGATTGCTTACAATGAAGAAATTGTTCTTGACCCAGCTTAAGGATTCCATGAGTCATAACAACATTAGTCTTCATATCAATGACCTCTTGTAATAGGGTCAATTGCTCTATTAAGCTTGTTGATTCCTTCTTCATTGAGTTCTGGTGACTTAGCATTGCCTCTCTCAATTTATCTGTGTCTAACAATAGATTTCCAAGGTTTGCTATGAGAGGGGGACTTTGGGTCTTCAATTCTTCAATCTAGGCATTAAAAAGTTGACCAAATTTCCTCTCTTGTTATAAATTAGCCAATGGATTTTTGTTCTCCTCTGCACTTGGGTCAAAAGTAGAGATAGATGTATCACCAAGTGCTTCTCTAATGTAATCCATTAATTCTTTTTTTGAGGCCTTCAATACCTCTTTCTCTATCCTTAATTCCTCTAACCTGCCTTCAATATTCACATTTGTTGATTTCCATATGTTGACCATAGAATCATGTACTAGAATGCCCATATCAACAATTATAATTTGGAAATCATTTGGAGTCAACTCATAAAACCTACCCTCCTTTTTTCTACAATCTCCACAAGCATGTGTCTAGTACTTGCATTAGTTGACAGTGTTGCTAGGGTCTTTTGTTTCTTTTAATTCTTTGACACTGGTTGGGGCTGAGTTGCTTATGCAATTAGATCTTTAGATAGAGCACTTTCCTCACATCTCATTTTCTTTCTATCAATAATCTCTTCTAACCAAGATTCAATTGAAAGGACATTGAGTGCAGATTGTAGGGATGATGGGTCAAAGAGTTTCCTTGCAACTATCGATGTCAGCTTGCTCCTACTAGCTAGCAAAAGGAAGGGTGGTTGCCTTAGTAATAGATAAGGCTAGTGTCTTATCTTGTTCAAATGTTCCTTGCACTTGACCATCCAAAGGATTATTTTCACTATCAAGATTGATGACTAGCACTAGGGAGGAAACCATGATTGTTAATTTCTCATTCTCCTTCTCTTTATCCTTCTCTACATCTTCATGTCCAACCTTTCCATTATCTAGTAGAGATCCTTCTCCATAGGTTGGAGGTGCTAAAGTGTTATTCAAAGGAGGTTGGTGTCCTCCTCTACTAATAGATTGTGTTGGTTTGCCTGATGTTGATTTTGATGTTGTTGCAATAGTAAAAGTTGTTGTTGATAGAGAGTGAGCTACCTTAGATTCTTACCCACTAGCTGAACTTGTGGCTCCAATTCTCTTTTTCCTTGATCTGGTCCATTCTACTCATTTATCCATTCTCTTAATGATGTCATCCATCAACACTTCCATTGCATCAATCACATGACCATCAAACAAAATTGACACTATGGGAGTTTCCTTAATCTTGTCATAGGTAGTGGGCTTCATGTAGGAACCATCATTTGTAATATCACTAACATCAACCTTATCATTATACAATTTAATCTCATCAATTTTTAGTCTAGACCAATATTTTGCTCTGGCTTGGTATTCATTATGACATCTAGCCCAATAATCTTCTATATCTGAAACATGCCTATGAGCATACCCAAGCTTAAGATGGTCTTTTACAAAGCTAACAAGATCATATCGGGGCCTTATAACTTCATAATCTATTAGTTTAATTCTATTCTCAAAGGCCTTGATTAAATTCCAAGCATTAGACCAAGAGGCACAAGAATAGGGCCCTACTACAATTGGAAAAGAAATGTTGGCTATCTTCTTCACATTAGAGAATAAGGTGTCAACCTCTAATATTTGTCTACATAATTCAACAAGTACTACCTTATCCTTTTTATACTTGGGGAGTCTCTTTATAAATCTATCAAATTTACCAATCCTGATGTAGGAGAAAGATGAAAATTGAATAAAACAACATCCAAATTAGCTTATTGTGGATATAGATTCAAGTGATAACCTTCACTCAGGGCATCCTTACAATTCTCAACATAGCATCATGGTAAAGGAATCATTCATTTTCACTTATTCCTCAAAGATCTTCTCCAACTGCAGAGATGGATAGAATTCATAAACCTTGGTATTCTCATTGAAATCTCCATCACAAGGCAAACCAAGCCATAAATAATGCGTGGTTGAGGCATATATTAGATAAGAAGACATATGGAATTGTTTAGATATCTTAGCTTAATTAAGCCATGAGGCAAGCTCATCACAGATTATATGAGCCTAGTCCATTTGCAATTCATTAGTACAAATGGCTTCAACCAAGAAAAAGTGGTACTCTATGAAATCCAAGACCTCCTCCTTACCTTTTAATCCTAGCAAGAGAGCCAAGATATCCATAATTTCCCTCTTTAGATTAGTTCTAAAGAGAGTCCTTGGAATTTTGATTTTCTTACTTTGAGGAATCTAGAACCATGTGCTTTGCATATCTCCTCTTCTCTGAGTTTTCCTTTTGTTAAACATCGATGTAGAGGATCCAAAATCAATATCACAATATTCCTCTATTACTAGAATTTCAAAGGCATCTTGCAATAATTCTCTTTCTACTGAAAGAAGAATAGACTAATCTAGCAATAGAATATGCTTTGTCTCTGTATTGTACCTTTCGATGTATTCCTTTACCAGTTCTAGTGCTTATAGAGCCATGAGAAACCTAACAACCTCAACTAATATGTTCTCCTTTATCTTATGTGTGATTGGATGGATGTGTTGAGTGTTCAATCTTCTATGTAAGTAAATAGACAAAAGAATTTGAGAGATGTATCAATGTAGTTTTTAAGTTCACTCTCTAGCCCAACCAGATGATAATACCCAACTGATATGACTGCCATTTTCTTCTATTTCACACAAAAAGATCAAAAGCTTAACAAATTTGCATAAAATAGTGGTTAGGAAGTGAGGAACTCAGTTCGATTGAAATTCGATCATATAGCTTCAGGAATTTGAATATTGGTACCACATGAACGAAATAACTCATATCTAACAACATAACAGTTGGATTTGCATTCAGTTAGGAGAATCAATGGTCCTGGAAGTGACATTAATCCTACCCACATAATGTCTTGTAACTCTGAATAAATAAACCTACTTTAATCTCCTAGGGTAGTGAGATTATTTCTTTTCCAAAACCCTTTATAACTAAACCTTTTGAAAGATACTTGTTTTACTAAGAAATCCAAATCATTATCATGCATTAAACTCATTAAGCATGGGAAAGGAGGAAATATACTATCTCTCAACAAGCCTAGTTTTGCTATGGATTTCCTTCAATTCAGAAGTGTATCATGTGGGCTTCCCCTTTAGTAACTGGGATACTTTATTTACTTCTTTTTACACACAAGGTGTTTCTCTTACTTTATCACAATGACCCAGAGAAGCCATGACACAGACTTCCATTTTACTTTCAAGTGAAACACTTCCTTTGTATTGGGCTCAAGCTTGGCCAACTATTCTAACAAATGGAATTAAATTAGCATCTCTGAAGAATATCCTTCATATCTAAGATGACATGGCTTCAAAAATCTCCATCTTCTTAACCTCCTAAAGGAAAGCTTCACAAATACCTCTTTAGGTGGGAAAACACCATGGGAACCTATACTTTCTAGATGGCTCAATAATCAAAAGGATTTCTTCCATTTTGGTTTCTTTTTCATTTGAACTTTAAGGTGGACTGTTGATCGTAGGTTTACCGATTTGTAACATCAAATAATCCACTAACTACAGATTCTTCCTTCTTATGCTTTGTAAATATATTGGAAGGGTTTCCCATCCAAAGGAGGAGAAATCAAATCGATGGAACTCTACTTTGATGTATAGACTCAAGATTTTAAGTTTGAACCTTCACTCTAAGAATTTCATAACCTTAAATCCATGCTTTCCTGATCATCAGACCAATTTCCATTTGTAAATTTATTTGAAGATGCCTTTATCATTCTGATTTTCAGAATATAGTGTGATGAAGGTTGCCAGTGATGGAAAGACAATAGAACGAGACGAAATCTGGGAAGAACACTTCCTTGAAGAGAGGAAAATGTTGCAAAACCAAATATGGTTTTCTTCTCATTGGGAAAATGCTCAAACATTAAACCACCCAAACCTAGACCACCTAATGCCAAAGATGCACAAGAAATGCAAGAATCCCATGTAGAGGTGTAGGTAGGAAATGGAGTAGGGAAATCCTAGGATTATACAAAAGGGAAAGCCCTTAGGATTTCTGATGAGAAGAAAATCACGTAGGGGTTGTCAAGGAATCAAACACAGTTTCATCGAACACTCATTAGGATAGGAGCTTATAAGGTATAGACTGAAAGTTTGGCAACAACATGTTATCAAGTTCTTGAGCCATCAATTCCTTCTCCTTCAGCTAATATTGCAACTAGTCTTGTTGATGATGCTTGCATTCATATAATTGTGGGTTCACATGAATTAGTACAAAAATTAGAGGAGATCAGTTTATCTTCATGTGAATCAATACAACAATTAGAGGATATCAATTTATCTTCAGAGGAAACTCTCGATTATTTACAACATGTTCTAAATTCATCCTTAGTTGATTTTTCTTTTTTAGCAGAGTGTCTAATTAAACACTCTCATATGGATCAATTACCATTGGCTCCTTGTTTGTCACCTTCCTCTATTAGGCTTGATCCTGATTGATTTATGGCATCCTCTTTCAGCCTTGACATGGGGACACTTGAGCACATTTCGACGATTCCATACTTTTAGAGGTTTCTTCATTCATACTAGAGAGGCTTCAATGATGCACCATTAGTTTTATTTCTTCCTAAGGGGAGGAATGTTGTTCTTCAATCATGGCACAGTTTCTACATCAAACATTGAGCATCTACCAATGGTCTACATTCTACATAGAAGAGATATTATGTATCTTTTCTTCTCATACTTATTTATAGTATATGCATGATTTATGTCTGATGCAGGAGCATCTTGGGTTTGCTCAATGGCTACTTTGGAGTTCATGGGAGGAGGATTGGTAGTTGCTTTGGAGGGTGCTTAGACTAATAATCAGTTGAATAAGAGATCCTTGGTAAAGGTTACTTGGTCATCTCTTTGTAGTTCTTGGTTGAGAACTTGGTGGATGGATGGACTCAGTGATCTTGGAGGTGCTTAGTTGTGAAGGATCTCAGCATAGCTTGGGGGCACTTGGTCGTCAAAGGAAATTAGTGTTGCTTGCAGAAACTCAACACACACGAGGAGCTTGATGAAGCTCGATTGTAGTGTTTTTGAGTTGCTTGATCAGTGAAGGGACCTTGTTAATGAAGACATTCGATGATGCTTATGGTACTCGACATACATTGGGGGATCAAAATTTACTTCTAGAGGACTGGACACATACTAGTGCTCGGCCAATGAAGGGGCTTGTTTATGTCTAGTGAAATGTTGACACTCAACATGGTTTCTAATTCTCGATTTGGTCTTGGTTCTATGTTAATTGAGTTGTCTATGGTTAGCCAACTTATGCATTTAATTTGGGTCATATGTATTTAATTTCTATTATGAGCTAACTTTTGTCTTGAGGGGTGCATTTGATGTAAGGGTTATTTTATTTTGTAATGGGTTAGGCCAACCCATGGCTTAGTTGGGTATAAGTAGGGGTATTTTGTGGAGTCTTAAGTTATTATCATCCAGCTTGGAGAAGAGGATGTGGAAAAAGAGAAAATTTTGAGAAGTGCTAGTAGTTGAGGCTTGGGAAATAAGGAGATTGCTTGGTGGGCTTGCAAGCAAAAGTTGACATCTTCTTTGGAGTTTTCTACCAAAGCATGGATCTAGACTAGATAGTGTTGGGATTGGATCTTAAAGGATCTTGAAAAACTATTTTTTTAATTGCTATTGTATTTGGTCATAACCTAGAAGACCTTACAACTGGGCATGTTGCATGTAAACAGTTGTTTTATGAATAAAAAGTTGCATTTGGTATCAGATTGTGTATTTTATTGTTTTGTTTCCATTGTGTGGTTATTTGTAGCAATCCAACTTACCTATAGTAGGGGTACCCTCAGATTATTTGTACAATTATTGTTGAGTGTGTAGACTGAGCACCAAAGTTAAGGTAGTTTGCACCAAGACCTTGGTTTGGGAAAAGTTGATATGAGAAGATCTTGATCTAGTGGTGAATTTTTCATTTTGGAGTCCTAGATCTCTTGGTTGTGAGGTGGAAAATCGTAGTTCTGACTTGCAATTATAGAGGACTTGTAGATAGATATATGGATGTGAAGATGGAAGGATGATTTGGTTGGTGATTTGTTTCACAGGGTTTGTGAAGATCTTAGAGGATGCTCCAAGAAGATTGGACCCTGGGATGATTGTGAATCTTTGTGATGTGATGGAGAGGAGGATTAATGAGATAATAAGTCGGGTGGACATTGTTGTCGATGCTTTTTTTTCTAAATGAGTTAAGAAACAAAAGATGGAAGTTATATGCTACTAGAGTTGGATTTTAGTGATCTAGAAGTGAGTTGTATGGTTGGTTAGAAGACTTGTTTGAGAGAGAAGATGGCATAAAAAGGTCAAGGTGGATGAGTTTGGTTTTGTTGATCAATTTGTGGAGTCTAATGCAAAACCTACAGAGCAACTTAAGGTTGTTGCTAAGGATATTCTTAACCTTGTTGATGCTAGGATAGAGGTTGGTTTTCATGATTAGTCGATTGAGACCAACATGGAAATTATAGAGTGCTTGATCGTGGAGGACTAGGTTGTTGTTGGTGATGAGTTATGTGTTGCAAAGCATCTTGTTGTGAGAAATGAGATTGTTGGTATTAAGAGTTTGGCATATGTTGCTGAGGAGTTACATATTACTATGGATGTGGAGTTTTTTGTTGCTAGTATAGATTCACTAGTTGCTTATGAGGCTTTGCTTGTGAAGCATTATGTTTAGTTTATTCCTGGGAGTGAGCATGCTGATTGGATGGTTGAGATTCTGGTGTTTGATAGATGGATGTAGATGTGATGTTGGTTTTCTTGTCCTTGTTGGAGTGGAAGCCTTTGGTGAAGATGAAGATGGTTGTTGATCTTTCTTTGTGCACCAAAGTGTGGGACATACTTTTCTATTTACCTAGGGAGTCTGATGTAGGAGCATCTTGGGTTTGCTTGATGGCTACTTTGGAGTTCATGGGAGGAGGCTCAATAGTTGCTTTGGAGGGTGCTTGGACTGATACTTGGTTGAAGAAGAGGTGCTTCATAGAGGTTATTTGGTCATGTCTTGGTAGTTCTTGGTTGAGAACTTGGTGGATGGATGGACTTGGCGATTTTGGAGGAGCTCATTCATTAAAGGAGCTCAACATAGCTTGGGAGCACTTGATCATCTAAGGAACTTAGCATTTCTTGTGGGAACTTGACACACACTAGGAGCTCGATGAAGCTTGGCTACAGTGTTGCCCGAGTTGCTCGGTCAGTGAAGAGACTCGATTAATGAAGAGGTTTGGTGATGCTTATGGTACTCGGCATACCCTAGGGGCTTAGTTTCTTCTGGAGGACTTGGCACATACTGGTACTCAATCAATGAAGGAGATTAGTTATGTCTAGTGGAATGTTGACACTCTGCATGGATTTATTAGCATGAATTTTGATGATACTACTTTGGGGGAGTATCTTAAGCATTGGAGAGTATTGACATGTTACATTCATGACTGTGTTTGTCATTGATGTCAACATAGCATGGTTTTTGTAAAGACTAGTTTAGTATAAGACAAAGATCTCAATGGAATAGACAATGTTTTGATTTTTTGGTGATGTGCAGTAATGGACATGTTCTATACTATGTCTTGATGGTGTGGTCAAGTGCGCAGAGTCTAAGTCATAGACGTACAAAATTTGTACTTGATTTATAGAGAGCAATTTAGAGATAGAGTATTGGGAAAGTAGTTATTGATGTTTGTTCACTATCTTACATTTTAGATGTAGTAAGAAGATGTGCAGTCAGGCAGTGATAGAGGATAATCATTTTATGAAATTAAAAAGTGCACAAGCCCTAATATTGCACATGAGAAGTTTTGTATAGAATGTGAGCCAACAGTGCTGTTGTAATTGTAATTGATTAATTATATTATTATAATTAATTGGGAAAGCCTTAAGGCTGACTCAAGGAATTATTTTGAAGATATGGTATAAAGGAAAGATGTTCTCCTTATTTGTAAAGATGTCAAAGAATGTTTTATTTTTTTGTAAGAAGTGTGAAATGTGAAGCATGAAAAGGAGAAGACTGTTTAAGGAATGCATGTAAGTGATCCAAGGGATTATTGGATGCGAGATTTGTGATCTGGTTATAAGACTAGAAGAAGCAGAGGTCTAGTTGACAAAATAGAGAAAAAAGAAGGAAGTACATTTCATTTCTATAATTTTGCAAGGAATAATAAAGAGATCATTTGGAAAATGGGTTCATTGTTCTTGCCCTTGAAATAGTTTGGGCAATGGTTCCAGCTGTCTTCCACAACTCCTAACAAGGATTCAAAGACTTCTAATAGGGGCTCACATGTATTGAATGTAGTCATAGACTCCTAAAAGGGTCCATCCTCTAACAAGAATATTTATATTAGCATATCATCTTGTGGGTACCATCCCCACTGGGGCTTTTCCTCTAATCAAGGGTTTACCTAGTTAACATAAATGGTGTTATTATGTATGAGTATCTTGTTGTGGTTTTTTATTATATTGCTCATATGGTTAAAATTTAATAAGGTTGTTAATTTTTATATTAGTTGGATAGCTGATTCACCTCCCCTCCCTCTCAATTATATTGGTGAACTATATATTCTAACAATTGGTATCAGAGCATCAGATCCTTGAAGGATAATCTTAACAGCTTTAGGAGATCGATGGAGAATCTTTTTAGAAAGGATAGTCATATATTTGATGGGGCCAATTATGACAGTTGGAAGGAGAAGATGAAGACTCATCTAGCATGCATGGGTCTGGGATATTAGATCTTTACAAAGAGCAAGAAGAAAAGCTTGAAGGATGTAGTAAAAAAGAGAGAGATCTATTCATGTGTAACATGAGAGCAAGAGAAGATTTATTATCAGCTCTTCTAGAAAATGAATTCAATTAGGTAAAGTCACTTAAAACATCTTGTGAAATTTGGAAAGCATTAGAATCTACTTTTGAAGGTGATACACATGAAAATAGAATGAGATTGCAGAATTGGATATGTGCATTCAAGATGCTAAGATGATGAAGGATGAATCTATAAGAAGTTACATTATTAAAATATCATAAATTGTTAAAGGAATTCAGTCTCATGGTGGAACCAAGGAAGAAGATGAAGTAATATGGAAGAGCTTGAAAAGTTTGACACAACCATTCAAGCAAGTAGCTCTGATGATTTAGCTAGTAATGCCCTGCACTAAGGATTTTGCAAAGGAAATGTTGCTTGGAAGATTAGAATCTATAGAAGTAGATATAAGATAGTTTGGAGATCTAGCTGGAGTCAAAACATCTTTTAGTACCCTAAACATTCGACCTAATGTGATAAGGAGTGCAAGCATGCATGGAGATTTTGCTGGTAGTAGTAGATCTAATGAAGACAAGAAAATTGAGGAAGGTATAGCCCTTCTTGTGAGAAGAGAAAAAGATGGTAAGAAAATATTTAATTATTTGACTCTTGTTGAATCTGGTCATTATGCATCTAAATTTCCTAAAAGAGAGAAAAAATATAGGGGAAAGTTTAAGTCTAGAAGAGATAGAAATTGTTTGTATACAAATAAAGATGAAGAATCTAACAAGAAAGTACAAAGTGAAACTGATGATTAATTAGGACTTGTGGCTACCAAGGAAGATGTTCTTGATAGAGAAATTAGAGAAGAAAGAGCTCTAGTTTCCCAAGTGGAAAAGAAATCTGATTGGATAATTGATAGTGGTTGTTTGCATCACATGACTGGTGATATGAATAAGTTTGTCAAATTCAAGAATCATGATGGAGGTATTGTTAGAGTTGGTAACAATGTAGCCTGTCATATAACAAGAATTGGATCCATTACTCTTGCTGGTAAAAATAACACTAATGATGTTTATTTTGTTGATGGAATGAAGCATAACTTGTTGAATGTTGGATAGCTGGTGGAAAATGGTTATCAGATGCAATTTACTAAGAAGACATACATTATCAAAGATAAAGATGGTAAGATGATTATAACTGGTACAAGATCCAGAGGTAATGTATTTCAGTTGAATCCTATTGAAATGACATGCTTGGTAGCCAAAGTGGATAATGGTTGCTTTTGGCATAGAAGATTTTGTTACATAAACTTTGATAATATTGTGAAGGTTAGTAGTACATCTATAGTCAGAGACTTGCCTAAGATTACAAAGCCTTCTAATGTTGTGTGTAAAGAATGTATTTTGGCTAAATAGAAGAAAGTATCATTTCCTAGCAAGAAGTTCACTACCATAGAGACGTTGGAGATCATTCACACATATCTGAGTGGTCCCTCGAGAACAAGAGGATTCTATAATGAAAGGTACTTTATGATTTTTGTTGATGATTTCACTAGAATTATGTGGGTAGCATTTCTTTAAAAAAAAATTGAAGCTTTTTATAAGTTTAAGATATTTAAGAATAGAGTTGAGAATGAATCTAGTGTTAAGATAAAGTGTTTGAGATCTGATAGAGGAGGAGAATTTACCTCTAGAGAGTTTAACATATTTAATGAAGAGAATGGAATCAAAAGGCAACTATCTTGAACCTAGAACACCTAAGCAAAATGAGATTATTGAAAGAAGAAATAAGTTAGTAGCAGAAGTAGCAAGAGTGATGTTGTTTGAGAATGATATTTCTAACACATTTTTGAGAGAAGTAGTCAATACAATAGTATACACCCTAAACAAATTACAGATTAGAAAACATATGAGCAAGAAACCTTATGAACTATAGTTTGGTCATTCACCATTAGTTAAGTATTTTAAAATATTTGGGAGAAAATGTTATATAAAAAAAGATGATGACATTGGTAAGTTCGATCCAAGAAGTGATGAAGGTATGTTTCTTGGCTATTCATTGAAAAGCAAGGCATACAAATGTTTTAACTATAGAACTAAGACAATTGTTGAATGTGAAAATGTAAGGATTCATGAAAAGTTTGGAACTAAAGAAAAGATGATAGATTATAATTTAGATGAAGAAGAAGACAATTCTAGAATTGTTAGATAGAATGCAAAAGTTTTCTTTGAGACTAACATGATTTTTAGAATGATATGTTAATTGTTGACCAAAGAGGAGAGCATAGATCTGAATGTAGAGATGAGATAGAGTTGAGATATCAACTCCTACTCCTAACAAGAATTTGACAAAGAATCACCCTCTTGAGTAGAAAATTGGAAGCAAAGACAAAGGTATGATGATAAGGAACAAAGTAAATGAGGAGATATGTCTGATATCTCAATGATATCTCAAAATGAACCTAAGAGCACAGATGAAACATGTAAAGATGATTATTAGATTCAAGAAATGAAGGAAGAATTAGATCATATTGTGAAGAATGATACATTGGAGTTAGTTCCCAGACCTAAAGACAAGAATGTGATAGGAACCAAATGGGTATTCAGAAATAAGATGAATGAGCAAGGAAAAGTTATGAGAAACAAGGCTAAACTTGTATGTAAGGGATATTCACAACAAGAAGGCATAGACCATGAGGAAACATATGCACCTATAGACTGAATGAAAGAAGAGAGGGTGTTTTTAGCTTATGTAGCAAGTAAGAATTTTAAGGTTTATTAGATGGATGTTAAATTAGCCTTCCTGAATGGAGAACTTGAAGAAGAAGTATATATTGAGTAGCCTAAAGGTTTTCCTTTATTAGAAGACAAAGACATGGTATGCAGACTAAAGAAAGCTCTATATGGTTTGAAGCAAGCACCTAGAACCTAGTATGCAAGGTTGGATAGTTATTTGGCAAAGCTTGGATTTGCTAAAGGTACAACAGATAGTAACTTTTACTTAAAAGAAGTTGAAAATGGTTTGTTGATAATAGTAATATTGGTTGATGACATCATTTTGGGAGGTAATTATGAAGCAAGTGATAATTTTGTTGAAGAAATGAAGAATGAGTTTGAAATGAACATGATAAGAGAAATGAAGTTTTTCTTAGGATTGTAGATTGTGCAGAATAGTGATGATATTTTCATTTCACAAGCTAAGCACTTCAATGACTTGTTGAAAAGGTTTGGTTTAGAAAGTTATAAACCTATTGGTACACCTATGATAACTAGTTACAAATTATCCAGCAAAGATAAGACACCTATGGTAGAGCAAAAGAAGTACTTACCCATGATTGAAGGATTGAGGATTATAGAATCTGACTCACACCAGACTAGATATAGCAAATGCAATTGGAATTGTAGCTAGATTTCAAGTTGATCCTAAGGACTATCATTTTGCAACAGTAAAAAAATAAAATTAAGATATTTGAAAGGAACATCTGACTATGGAATTTGGTATGATAGATCAAGTGATTTCACTCTATGCATGTATACTGATGCAGATTGGGAAGGCAATATGGATGATAGAAAGAGCACCAGTGATGGAGCATTATTTCTTGGAGAAAGATTGATTTCTTGGATAAGCAAGAAGAAGTATTATATATCTCAGAGTATAGCTAAGGTAGAGTATGGTTCAGTAGCAAATAACTATAATCAAGTTATGTGGATGAAGTAGATGTTGAAGGATATCAGACTTGAGTTTGAAGAACCTGTTATCATTTACTATAATAACACAAGTACAATGAGTATGTCTAAGAATCTTGTATTGTATTCCATGACTAAGCATATATCTATTAAGTATCATGTGGTGAGAGAGAAAGCAACAAAAAGGGAGGTCAGATTGGAGTATGTAAGTACTAAAGATCAAATTGCAGATATGTTTATGAAGATTTTTCCTAAAGATACATTTTAATACTTAAGAGGTATGCTTAGGGTTACGCCCCTACCTACTTCTGAGTAGATGATGCAGAAAGTGCATTAGTCCAAAGGTACAGAGCACTATTGTTAGACTAGACTAAATGTTGATGCTTTATTTATGGTGGAGTATCTATGATGAGCAGAGTTATTGAGGACTCTTGGTATTTGGTTTTAAATTATGTCTTTGGATACTTGAGCTAGTTGAAGACTTAGGGTGGCATATTAGCAATTGGTATGTTCTAACATTGAGATTGGGGCCTTTGACATTGATGTCAATGGGAGAGAGAATATGCATGAAAAACATCTCCTAAATAATGAGGGAGAAGAACTATATGAATAAGGGAGAGATATCTCTTTAGATAGGTTTAGAAATATTCATGTAAGGAAGCAAGAATATGCACTTGATCTATTGTGAATTGTTTAATGTGAAGTAAAAAATTGTTGTCAAAGAAGTAGGAGTATGCATCTGTTGTGTTGAGACTTTTTGGCATGTGGAAAATTGATGCTAGTCCTAGCGTCTAGAGGATTTTAAAATTGGTTGATGAAGAGGATTTGAGAAGGTGAGAACATTAGCAGCAACATCAGAGTATTATTTGGTATTCTTGGAACTTAGATGGTTTTTCATATATGTTTCCATCAATGCCAAAGGGGGAGATTGTTAGCATGAATTTTGATGATACTATTTTGGGGGAGTATCCCAAGCATTGAAGAATATTGACATGTTGCATTCATGATGGTGTTTATCATTGATGTCAACAAAGCATGGTTTATGTAAAGACTAGTTGAGTAGCAAAAAAAGATCTTAATGGTACAAACAATGTCTTGATTATCTGGTGATGCGCAATCACGAACATGTTCTACACTATGTCTTGATGTCATGGTCGAGTGCGCAAATTCTAAGTCAAAGACATACAAAATTTATACCTGATTTATAGAGAGTAGTCCAAAGATAGAGTATTGGGAAAGTAGTTCCTAATGTTTGCTTGATATCTTACATCTAAGATGTAGTGAGAAGATGTGCAGTCAGGTAGTGATAGAGGATAGTAATTTTGTGATGTTAAGGAGTGTGCAAGCCTTGGTATCGTACGTGTGAAGTTTTGTATAGACTGTGAGCTGATAGTGCTATTGTATTTGTAATTAATTAATTATCTTATTATAATTAATTAGGAAAGCCTTAAGGTTGACTCAAGGAATTATTTTGAAGATATGGTATAAAGGAAAGATGTTTTCCTTGTTTTTAAAGATGTTGAAGAATGTTGTGTTATTTGTATGAAGTGTGAAGTGAAGAAAGGAGTAGAGTGTTTGAGGAATGCATGTAAGTGATCCAAGGGATTATTGGATGCAAGATTTGTGATCTTGTTAGAAGATCAAAACGAGTAGAGGTCTAGTTTACAAGACAAAGAAAGAGGAAGCAATTATAGTTTATTTATATTATTCTACAAGGAATAATATAGAGATCATTTCGATAATGGATTCATTGGTCTTGCCCTTGAAGCTATTTGGGAAGTGGGTCCAATTGTCTTCTACATCTCCTAGTAGGGTTGGCACAACTCCTAATAGGGTTGGAATCTCCTAACAGGGATTCAAAATCTCTTAATAGGGACTCATATGTACCAAATGTATTCAAAGACTTCTAACAGGGTCCATCTTCTAACAAGGAATATTTATATTAGTACATCATCTTGTGGGTACCAGCCCCACTGAGGTTTTCCCTCTAATCAAGGGTTTCCCTACTTAACATATCTGGTGTTATTGTGTATGGGTATCTTGTTGTGGTTTCTGATTATATTGCTCATATGTTTAAATTTTAATAAGATTGACAATTGTGATATTAGCTGGATAACTAATTCACCCCCCCCCCCCCCCCCCCCCCCCCCCCCCCGCCCCCCCCAGTTATAGTGGTGGATTATATATTCTAACAGGGTTTTCTCTGAAGCTTAGTTTGGTCTTGATTCTGCTTTAACTAAGTTATCTATGGTTAGATGACTTATGCATTTAATTTGGTCTATATGTATTTAATTTTTGTTGTGAGCTGACTTGTGGCTTAAGGGGTGTATTTAATTTAAGGGTTATTTTATTTTTTAATGGGCTAGGCTAACTTTTGCCTTAGTTGGGTATAAGTAGAGGTGTTTTGTGGAGTCTTAAGTTATTATCATCCATCTTGGAGAAGAGGATGTGGAAGAAGAGTGGATTTTGAGAAGGGCTAGTACTTGAGGCTTGGGAAACAAGGAGATTTCTTGGTGGACTTGTGAGCACAAGTTGAGATTTTCCTTGGAGGTTTCTACCAGAGCATAGATTTGGACTAGCTAGTGTTGGGATTAGATCTTGAGGGATCATGCATAATTGTTTTTGTAATTGCTATTATATTTGGCCATAACCTAGAAGGCCTTACAACTAGGCACATTGCATATAAACAACTTTTTTATGAATAAAAAGTTGCATTTGGTATCAATTGTGTATCTTTTTGTTGTATTTCCACTATGTGGTTATTTGCAGGGATCTAGATTACCTCTAGTTTGGGGGGGCGGGGGGGGTGGCTTGATTATTTCTTCCATTCATGCATCTTGTCTTTTTAGTTATCTCTTTTTGGGTGGGAGGGTTTTATTGGTTTTCCCTCCCACTCTTTCTAAGAGATTACATGTTTTTTAGTTGTACATTGGTACCTAGCATGGCTTTAATGTCGGGAAGCTATATATTGCATTCATGTATACCCTAATTTTCACTTAAGGGTGGGTTTTATGGTAAATGGTTCTTTTAGATTTCACTCTTATATTGAGTTTAGTACTTATGTAAGCCCATAAAATAGGAGGAATTATATATGTTGGCTATAATTAGTAGGAGGATATTGTTGAGCTGTCATTTTGACTCCAACTACTCCTAAGATTGTACACTTGGCTAATTCCAATTTGGATACCACCCTTCTAGATTGTAGGTGGATGGTATGTGGTTGAGTCCATGAGGACTCTACTTCCTCCAAATTGAGACACTTGTCTCAACCTTGTCCAATCTTTCTATCAACTCATACCTATATAAACAGGCTAGGTATTTGTATTTCATATCTCAAATATATATAAATTATATCACATAATACATTAAGGAAATATTGATGCTATCATGCATTTGATAATTTGCATCACAACTTGTTTTTATATATTTATTTTGATAATTTTAAATACATTGCTTAATTTAATTTTTCAATAAATTCTAGATTTATATTTGTTTTTAAAAATTCTAACAAAAATGTCTCAGGTCTAAAAAGGATGATGAGTAATGTATCAAAAAATTTGATGATTATTGTTCTTCTAATGTTATATGTATTCAAAAAATTGTTACAAGGACTCCACAAGATAATGGAGTGGTTGAACGCATGACCATGACAATAATAGAGCATACAAGGAGTATGAGACTTCATTTTGGGATACCCTTAAATATGTGGGAATTTTTAAAAAATATTTTTGTGTATATTTCATCAATTAAGGTCCCTCTACTCCTTTGGTTTCTGGTATTCTAGAGGAAGCAAGACTAGTAAGAAGGTGAGTTATTCTTTTCTTATAATTTTTGGTTGTGAAGTGGTGCAAGAGCACCTAAGGTAAGGTAAAACCTCAACTCATTTTTGGCTTTTAAATGGTCTAACCAACCATTAAGTTAATAATAAATCAATATAAAGTCCCAATATAGGTTTAGGAGGTGTCTTTAGGTAAGTGTGGAGTATGAGTCAAGTTTTGACCAATTAGGTCTTCATAGGCAAAAGTTGCTCAAAATTTGTCTATGAGAAAAAACTTGAAAAATGCCTAGAATGACACAAAAAATGTTCAAAACAGGTCATTATGTGTTTTAGGTTCATTTTACATAGGTTGAAATCGAATTGGTCAAGTCTAATGGCTTAGATTTCAAAATTACAAAAATTGTCAAAAGTGCTCATTGACAACTTTGCAATTTTTGCAAAATTAGAGAAATGGGAATATGGTTAGTTATGGCTCAAACCAAAGGAAAATATGGAAGAGGGAACCTATTTAAGCACCTTTCAACTCATTTCCAATGGTTGGACACTCATATGTATGGACAACACATTTGGAAGGAGGGTTTTGTTTGACAGAAAATAGAGTTTTGAGGAATGAACAAGGGAACTTGATTGAATAGCTTACTATTTTGAATGAAATAGAATATTAGATTCATTTTTTAATTCTATGTGTAATTTTTTTGGTTTTGAGATTCATTTTATAGGGTTTACAAAATTAACCAAGATTTGTGTTCCCATGGTCCAATTTTGGATAACCAATCCTAAAATGGTTATGGCTTGAACTTCCTTGGTCAAAACACCATGGCCTTTGGAAATCAAGAAATAGCCCCTGTATAATATGTAAATAATTATTTTGGAGTTTGTGGCAATCAAGAAGTCATTTTTACAAGCGATCCCTACGCAAGCAAGAAAGGCTTGGCAAGGTGAAATGGAGGCTTGTAAGTGAGTTCTAAATGGAACAATAAATTGCCATGTGCCCATCTTGAGAGGCTAGTGGTAGATTAGAGTGTCAAGATTCCTTAGAATAGAGGAGAAGTTCTATAGTAAGAATTAGAGAATTTGGAATTAGTTTAATTGTCATTGCCCATAAAACCTTCAAAATAGGGGCAAACTAGAGTTGTATTGTATGTTCACCATAGAGACCTAAGACCTAGAAAAAATTCAACCTTAGGTCATTATGAATCAAATTCTTGAAGACACCAAGAAGCCTTGTTAATGGTTTTTGGGAGTTATAGCTAGTTCCTTGCTTTTAGGAGGGCTAATATGGGCTCTTAGGGCTACAAGGGAAAACAAGGCAATTTAGAGTTATGTGTATGGTAGACTTACCAAAAGGATGCAAAATTCCATGAGGAGCATAAAAAACCATGAAAATATGGTGTAGGCTTGATCTTGGCCCTTTGAGTTCACTTGGTGGAGTTTTGGCACACTAAGGAAAGAAGTGCATTGTTGGTGAATTAAAGGTAGATTTTGGAAACTTGAATTGATTGGAGAGTTTCTTAGTGAAAGGGGATTGGGAAGGATTCCTCTATGTTGGGGTTTTGAATAGTACCCCTAAGTAGGATAGGAGTACCCTTGTTAGAGAAAGAAAGGTCTAGAGTGAAGAAGCTCCCCATAAAAGTGGTCTCAAAGCTAGAAGATTGTGGCTTGTGGTGGTATATTGTATTCCACTAAGTCAAGTGGATCTTCAAGGATGGTTACCAATGTAGAGTTGGAAAATGGGGTAGATGAGAAAGAGAAGCTCATGGAAGAGAAGACTAGTCTTCTTGATGAGGCCATAGAGGAGATGAAGGATAAGTTAAAAAAGATGGAATATGCAGCCCAATAAAAAGAAGATAAAGACTTTGGTAGGGGTAAAGAGAAGGTCAGTTTGGAGGAGAAATACCTGAACCTGATCCTCCACTTGGTGAGAAAGAACCATTCCTCAAATCCCTCAAAGCATTTGGGGGAAATAATCTTGAAAATGTGCCATTATTCCATGGAAATATGGATGTAGAGGTGGTCCTAGAATGGATTGAGAGTATTGAGAATTGCTTTGAGTGTGAGGGGGCAACAGAGGCCCAAAAGGTGAAATTTTCAAAATCTAGATTGAAAGTTCAAGCACTGACACGGTGGAAATTTGTGCAAGAGGGAAGAGAGAGTGAAGGGAAGAAACCAATAGCTAATTGGAAGGCTATGGTAGCAAAGATAAAAGAAACCTATTTGCTAGAAGACTATGAGATTTGGATTCAAAAGAAGAGGCAAAATCTCAAGCAAAAGGATCTTGATGTGGCTACCTACACTGAGGAGTTTCAAAAGTTGGCTCTAAGGCCAAAGGTACAAGTGGTAGAGAGCATCAAGGTGGAAATGTACCTAAATGGCCTTAAGTGGTCTATTTAGGATGAGTTGAGCTTGTTTAGCCTCACCACATTACAAAGTTGTTTTCAAATGGCTAGGAAGGTGGAAGAAAAATAAAGGAAGAAAGGAGACTCAAGTTCCAAAAACAGAGGCAAGGGCCAAGACTTCAAAGGTGGCTCAAAAGGAAGTTCTAGTGGGAGGACCAATGAACAAAGGAGTTATGGAAATTCCAAATGGAATGAGAATGCCAGTGAGACAAGTCAAAGTAGAGGCTCTAGTAGAGGAAGATGATCCAACAATAATGGAATAGACAGAGATGGGAATAATAATAGAGGCTCACACTTAAACAATATGAAGTGCTACAATTGTGGCAAGTTGGGGCATCCTATCTATAGATGTCTAGATAAGGCATCATCATCTTATAAGGAGAAGAAGATCATGTATGTCAAAGAGGAAGACAATCCCAAAACAAGTGAAGTGGACCTTGACATAGAGAAGAGTGAAAACCTCATGTTGAAGAGAGTCTTGGTTAAGGAGCCAGTAAAGGAGGAACTAAAGCAAAGAAGATCACTTTTTATTACTACTTGCAAGATACTAGGAAAGGTATGAAAGGTAATCATAGACTTAAATTCTACTAACAATGTATTATTAGAGGAGGTAGTACAAAAAATTGGTTTAACAAAGATTCCACGTGTATGTCCTTATAGGGTGACTTGGTTGAATAAGGGGCAAAATATAGTAGTAAATGAACAAGTATGGGAAGACATAACCCTTGGTAAGTATTAGGATAAGATCCTATGTAATGTGCTTCTCATGGATGCTTTCCATATACTATTAGGAAGGCCTTGGCAACATGATAGGGAGGCAGTGCATCATGGGAAGGAAAACAAGTATTATTAGAAGATGGATGGGGTCACCTATAGAATACAATACATAGTAGAGGAAGATAAGGTAGAGAAGGCTACTGCTAAGACATTTTTGATGACTGGGAAAGAGTTCCTCAAGGACTTGAAGGAAAGTGAAGGAGAAGGGCATGACATATGGTGAAGCCCAAGGAGGAGAAATCATCTTCACAAGCACCTATACCTACAGAGGTACAAATCCTATTGGATCAGTTCAAAGATATAATTTATGATGGAGCACCACTAACTTTACCTCCAAAGAGAGCCATAAGTCATCAAATTGACTTCATACCTAGAGCATCACCACCAAACAAAGTTGTATAGAAGATGACTCCAGAGAAGAACATATAAATTGCAAGGTAAGTCCAAGAATTACTTGATCAAGGATTGATTAGGAAGAGCATCAATTGATGTTCAATACTAGTTATCCTAGAACCTAAAAGGGAGGTAAGTGGAGAATGTGCAATAATTCTAGCGCTAAATAGAATAAAAATTAGATATAGATTTCCTATCCCTAGGATAAAGGATTTAATGGACTATTCTAGGTGGACCTAGGTACTTTTCAAAAATTGATCTCAAGAGTGGCTATTATCATATTAGGATGAAGGAGGGTGATGAATGGAAGTTTGCATTCAAGACTACTGAGGGTCTCTATGAGTGGTTGGTAATTCCATTTGGCCTTGTCGATGCACCAAGTACCTTCATGAGAGTCATGAATGAGGTTTTGAAAGGCTACATAAGAGTGTTTTTTGTTTATGACATCCTCATCTTTAGCAAGAAAACATAGGAGCATATGAAGCACCTAGAAATGGTGTTGAGGAAGCTTCAAGATGAAAAGTTCACAGTGAATCTTCAGAAGAGTGATTTCATTAAGTGGAGCTAGTGTATTTAGGTTTTGTAGTATCCCAAGGGAATCTAAAAATGGACAAGGACAAGGTGGAGGAAATCTTGAGTTGGCCTACTCCTAGGTCTTCTACTGAGGTCAGAACTTTCCATGCCCTAGCACAGTTCAATAGGAAGTTTGTGAGAAGGTTTAGTGAGATGTGTGCACCAATTAAATACACCATCAAAGGAGGTATGAAAACCAACTTCACATGGACCAAGATAGTAGATGAAAGTTTTGATAGGTTGAATAAGGAAGTGGCAATTCAACCAATATTGGTTTTGCCTAGTTTTCAGAAGCCATTTGTGGAGGAATGTGATGCTAGTAACATAGTAGTTGGGGCAGTTTTAAGCCAAGAGGGAAGGCCGATAGCATTTTTTTAGTGAGAGGCTTAATGAAGCTAAGACAAGATATTCAACATATCACTTGGATCTCTATGCACTTGTTCAAGATCTTAAGAAGTGGAGGCATTACCTATAGCCTAAGGAGTTTTTTTTTTGTTACTAACAACCAAGCACTAAGCTTTATCAACCCACAAGAGAAACTAAGTTTGAGGTACATCAAATGGATGGAGTTCTTACAGTCCTACACTTTCAGTATTAAACATAAGAAGGACACCAATAACAAGGTGGCAGATGCTTTAAGCAAGAGGTTGCTGACAATACAAGAGGTCAAGTTGTAGAGCATTGGATTGGACAGATTCAAAGACCTATGGGGAGGACACTAATTTTTCAAAGGCCTACAATGTATGTACTAACTTTGAAAATCATTTCCATAGTGACCTTTTTGAATGTATTTTGTAAAATGGGTTATTTAATGGTCAACAGTTGTGCATCCCAATGGGATGTATGAGGGAAAATATCATACAAGAGAAGCACAATGGGAGCATGAGCGGGCACTTTGGCCTTAATAAGACATTAGACCTTGTAGAAAGGTTCTACTACTAGCTCAAGATTCAAAGTGATGTAAGGAGGTATGTGGAATAGTGTGGTATATGTCAGAAGGAAAAGGGAATTTCATCAAATGAAGGACTCTACCAAACTCTACCCATTCCTAATAGTGTTTGGGAATGCATCAACATGGATTTTATAGTGCGATTTTCAAGGACTAGGACAGGGTTAGATATTATGTTTGTGGTGGTAGATAGGTTTAGCAAGATGAGCCATTTCATCCCATGCAAGACAAAATATGATGCAAGAAATATAGCCAACCTACTCTTCAAAGAGATTGTCAGAATACATGGGTTACCAAGGAGCATAGTGGCTGATAGAGATGTCAAATTTATGGGGCATTTTTGGAAGACCCTATGGAAGAGGTTGTGAAACAACCTAGCTCATAGTTATTCCTCTTAAGGTGTCATTAGTAGGGTGGTAGGAAACCTCTTAAGGTGTCTTACCAAGGAGTATGTACAAAGTTAGGAGCAAGTCATCCCTCAAGCAGAATTTGCCCACAATGTTAGTAAGAATAGGACAACAAGCTTCAGTCATTTTCAAGTAGTGTATGACACACATCCAAGGAGCATAATGGAGCTAAGAGATCTATCAGCACATGACAACATTAGTGGGCATGTTGATGGCTTTGTTCAGTTTATGAAGGAGGTTCATGATTAGGTTAAAAAAACCTTGATAGAGGCAAATCAAAAATTGAAGAAGAAGAAGGATGAGGGGAGAAGAGACCTACAATTTCAAGTGGGAGATTGGGTGATGGTCTACTTCAACAAAGCCAGGTTATAGAAGGGCATCCCTAGTAAGTTTTAGAAGAAGAGGATTGGGCCATGCAAGGTACTTGAGAAATATGGACCCAATACCTACAAAGTAGGCTTACCTAAGGACATGGATATCTCTCCCATCTTTAATTTCAAAGACCTAATACCTTATAAAGGTACAAGTAGAGTGTGAGGAAGAGCTAAATGAGGATTTCCTAGACCTGTAGGTACTTGAAAGGAAGCAACCACAGGTGGAGAGGATTTTGGATTTTAGAGGGAACAAGAGAACAAGGAGTAAGGTTTATAAGGAAAATATAGAGAAATGGTTGGATACACTTCAAGCTAAGGAAACTTGGATTGTTTAGATTGAATTCAAGAAGCATGACATCAACAATGAATTCCTATCTCCAACAGTACCTTAGGCTTCTTTTTGCAGGGTGAGAATAATGGAGGAGCTCCTAGGGTAAGGTAAAACCCTAACACAATTTTAGTTTGTAAATGGTCTAACCAACCATTTAGTGAATAAGGACTCAATATAAAGTCCCAAGATAGGTTTAAGAGGCGTGGTTAGGTAAGTGTAGAGGATGAGTCAAGTTTTGACCAATTAGATCTTGATAGGCAAAAGTTACTCAGAATTGCTCTATGAGGAAAAACTTGAAAAATGACTAAAATGAGGCAAGAAATTTTCAAAAGAGGTCATTAGGTGTTTTAGGTTCATTTTATATAGTTTTAAATCAAACTGGTCAAGTTTGGTGGCTTAGATTGCACAATTGTAAAAGCTGTCAAAATTGCTCATTGACAACTTTGCATTTTTTGCACAGTTTTGGAGAAATGGAAACATGGGTAGTTATGGATTGAACCAAAGGCAAAGATGGAATAGTAAATTTATTTAAACACCTTCCAACTCATTTCCAAGGGTTGGACACTCATTTTTACGGACAACACATTTGGAAGGAGGGTTTTGTTTGATAGAAAATGAAGTTTTGAGGAATGAACAAGGGAACTTGATTGAAAGCTTACTGTTTTGAATGAAATAGAATCTTGGATTCATATGTTCATTCTATGTGTAGTTTTTTTGGTTTTGAGCATTCATTTGATAGGTTTTAAAAAATTAATAAAGATTTTTGTTCATGTTGTCCAGTTTTGGATAACCAATCCTAAAATGGCTATGGCTTGAACTTCCTTGGTCAAAACACCGTGGCCTTTGGAAATCAAGCAATAGCCCTGTCTATTATGTAAATAATTATTTTAGAGTTTGTGGTAGTCAAGAAGCCATTTTTACAAGCAACCCCTATGTAGGCAAGAAAGACTTAGCAAGGTGCAATGAAGGCTTGTAAGTGGAACTGTGGATTGCCATGTGCCAATCTTGAGTAGGCACTGGTAGAGTAGAGTGCTAGGTATCCTTAGACCAAAGGAGAAGGTCTGGAATAAGCATTAGAGAATTTGGGATTAGTTTGGTTGTCATCTCCCATAAAACCCTCAAAATAGGGGTAAACTGGAGTCGTACTATATGGTCAACACAAATACCTAAGACTTGGAAAATCTTCAAGCCTAGGTCATTAGGAATTAAAGTCCTAATGACACCAAGAGGCCTTGTTTAAGATTTTTTTAAGTTATAGCTAGTTCCTTGTTTTTAGGAGGGCTAATAGGGGCTCTTATAGCTACAATGGCAAATAGAGCAATTTCGAGTTGTGGGTATGGTAGACTTACCTAAAGGACGCAAAATATCATGAGAAGCATCAAAAACCATGGAAAGATGGTGTAGGCTTGTTCTTGGCCCTTGGAGTGCATTTGGTGGAGTTTTGGCACACTAGGGCAAGAAGTGTATTGTTGGTGAACTGAAGGTATATGTTGGAAACTAGAATTGAATGGAGAGTTTCTTGGTGAAAGGGGATTGGGAAGGATTCCTCTAGGATGGGGTTTGGAATAGTACACCTAAGTAGGTTAGGAGTAGGCTTGGTAGAGAAACAAATCTCTATAGTGAAGAAGCTCCCCATCAAAGTGGTATCAGAGCCATAAGATTGTGGCTTGTGGTGGTATGTTGTATTCCACTGAGTCAAGTGAATCTTCAAGGATGGTTACTAATGTAGAGTTGGCAAAGGAGGTAGATGAGAAGGAGACGCTCATGGAATAGAAGACCAAGCTTCTTAATGAGTCCATAGAGGAGATGAAGGATAAGTTAAAAAGGATTAGAGATGCAGTCCAAGAAAAAGAAGATGAAGACTTAATTAGGGGTAAAGTGAAGGTCAGTTTGGAGAATGAAATAAGTGAACCAAATCCTCCAGTTGGTAAGCAAGAACCATTCCTCAAAGCCCTCAAATAATTTGGCAAAAAGAATCTTGAAAATGTGTCATTATTCCATAGCAAGATGGATGTAGAGGTGGTCCTAGAATAGATTGAGAGTATTGAGAATTACTTTGAGTGTGATGGACAACAAAGGCCCAAAAGGTGAGATTTGAAAAATCCAAATTGAAAGGTCAAGCATTGACATGGTTGAAATTTATGCAAGAGGAAAGAGAGAGTGAAGGGAAGAAACCAATAGCCAATTGGAAGGCTATTGTAGTGAAGATAAAAGAGACCTATTTTCTAGAAGACTGTGAGATTCAGATTCATAAGCAGAGGTAGAATCTCAAGTTGAAGGATCTTGATGTGGTTACCCACACTGAGAAGTTTCAAAATTTGACTCTAAGGTCAAGAGTACAAGAGACAGAGAGCATCAAGGTTGTAAGGTACCTAAATGGCATTAAGTGGTCTATTTAGGATGAGTTGAGCTTGTTTAGCCTCACCACATTAGAGAGTTGTTTTTAATTGGCTAGGAAGGTAGAAGACAAATTAAGGAAGAAAGTAGACTCAAGTTCCAAAAATAGAGGTAGAGGTAAAGAATTTAGAGGTGGCTCAAGAGGAGGTTCTAGTGGGAGGACCAATGAACAAAGGAGTTATGGAGATTCCAAATGGAATGAGTAGGTTAGTGAAACAAGTCAAAGGGGAGGCTCTAGTAGGTAAAGAGGATCCAACAATGCTAGTAGAGGCAGTTAAGGGAACAACAGTGCAAGCTCACACTTTAGCAATATGAAGTGTTACAATTGTGGAAAGTTGGGGCATCCTGGCTACAAATGTATAGAGAAGGTATCATCATCTTATGGGGAGAAGAAGATCACATATGTCCAAGAGGACAGCACTCCCAAAATAGGTGTAAGTGGACCATGACATAAAGAAGGGTAAAGACCTCATGTTGGGGAGAGTCTTGGTTAAGGAGCCAATAAAGGAGAAACCCAAGCATAGAAGAGCACTTTTTAGGACTATTTGTAAGATACTATGTAAGCTATGCAAGGTAATCATAGACTCAGGGTTTATGATAATGTATTATCAGAGGAGGTAGTACAAAAATTTTTTTTAATAATGATTCCACATGTATGTCCCTATAGGGTGACTTGGTTGAATAATGAGTAGAATATAGTAGTAAATGAACACATATTGTCAGATATCACCATTGGTAAGTATCAAGATAAGATCCTATGTGATGTGCTTTCCATGGATCATTTCCTTCTACTATTAAGAAGGCCTTGGCAATATGACAAGGAGGTAGTACATCATGGGAAGGAAAACAAGTATTATTTCAAGAAGGATGGGGTCACCTATAGAATATAGTCCATAGGGGAGGAAGATAAGGTATAGAAGTCTACTACTAAGACATTGCTAATGAGTGGGAAAGAGTTCTTCAAGGACTTGAAGGAAATTGAAGGAGTATGATATGACATTATGGTGAAGCCTAATGAGGAGAAGCCATCTTCACAAGCACCTATACCTACATAGGTACAAAACCTATTAAATCAATTCAAAGATATAATTTGTGATGGAGCACTACCAACTTTACTTCCAAAGAGAGCCATAAGTCATAAAATTGACTTCATACCTAGAGCATCACTGCTAAACAAAGTTGCATACAAGATGACTCCAAATCATAACAAATAAATTACAAGATAAGTCCAAGAATTGCTTGATCAGGGACTATTTAGGAAGATCATTAGTCCATGTGCAGTACCACTTGTCCTAACACCTAGAAGGGAGGTAAGTGGAGAATGTTCATTGATTCTAGCATAATCAATAGAATCATAATTAGATATAGATTTCCTATTCCTAGGATAGAGGATATAATGGACTATTCTAGGTGGAGCTAGGTACTTTTCAAAAATTGATCTCACGAGTGTCTATTATTAGATCAGGATGAAGGAGGGTGATAAATGGAAGTCTGCATTTAATCCTATCGAGGTCTCTAGGAGTGGTTGGTAATGCCATTTGGCCTTACCAATGCAACAAGTACCTTCATGAGAGCTCTGAATAAGTTTTTGAAAGACTACATAGGAGTTTTTGTTGTTGTGTATTTGGATGACATCCTCATCTTCAACAAGACAAAAGAGGAGCATATGAAGCACCTAGAAATGGTTTTGAGGAAGTTTCAAGAGGAAAAGTTGATAGTGAACCTTGAGAAGAGCAAGTTCATGAAGGAGGAGTTAGTGTATTTCAGTTTTGTAGTATCCCAAAGGAATTTGAAAATGGATGGCAAGGACAAGGTGAAGGTAATCCTATGTTTCTCTACTTCTAGATCTTTTACTGAGGTTAGAAGTTTTCATGGCCTAGCACAGTTCTATAGGAATTTTGTGAGATGGTTTAGTAAGATTTGTGCACCAATGAATGACACCATCAAAGGAGGCATGATGATCAAGTTCATGTAGACCAAGGCAACAGATGAAATTTTTGAGAGGTTGAAGAAGGAAGTGGCAACTCAACCGGTATTGGTTTTGCTTAGTTTTGAGAAGTCATTTGTGGTGGAATGTGATGCTAGCAACATATCAGTTTGAGCAGTTTTAAGCCATCAAGGAAGGCCAGAAGAATTTTTTAGTGAGCATCTTAATGAAGCTAAGAAAACATATTTAACATGTGACTTGGAGCTTTATGCACTTGTTCAAACTCTTAAGAAGTGGAGACATTGCCTACTGGCTAAGGATTTATTTTTTCCTTACTGACCACCAAGCACTAATATTTATCAACTCATAGGAGATACTAAGTTTGAGGCACATCAAATGGATGGAGTTCTTGTAGTCCTATACTTTCACTATTAAAAATAAAAAGGGCACCAATAACAAGGTGACAAATGCTTTGAGCAGAAGGTTTCTGACAATACAAGAGGTCAAGTTGTAGAGCATAGGATTGGATGGATTCAAAGGCCTATATGAAAAGGACACTAATTTTTTAGAGGCCTACAATGTATGTACTAAAATTGAAAATCATTTGCATAGTGATTTTTTTTTAATATAATTTGCAAAATGGCCTATTATTTAAAGGTCAGCAATTGTGCATCCCAAGGGGTTCTATCAGGTAAAATCTCATACAAGAGAAGCACAATGGGAGCATAAGTGGGCACTTTGACCTTAGCAATACATTTGACATTGTGAAAAGGTTCTATTGCTAGCCCAAGATGCAAAGGGATGTAAGGAGGTATGTGGAGCAGTGTGGAATATGTCAGAAGGGAAAGGGCACTTCATCAAATGCAAGACTCTACCAACCTCTACCCATTCCTAATAGGCTTTGGGAATGCATCAACATAGATTTCATAGTGGGTTGCCAAGGACTAGGACATGGTTAGATAGTGTGTTTGTGGTGGCAGATAGGTTTAGCAAGATGATCCATTTTATCCCATGCAAAATAACACTTGATGCAAGAAATATAGCCAATCTATCAAAGAGTTGGTCAGAATACATGGGTTACCAAGGAGCATAGTGGCTGATAGAGAGGTCAAATTTATGGGGTATTTTTGGAATATTGCATTGAAGAGGTTGGGAAAAAACCTAGCTCATAGTTCTTCCTACCAACCCCAAATGAATGGGTAGATAAACATCATCAATAGGGTCCTAGGAAACCTCTTAAGGTGTCTGACCAAGGAGTATGGGCAAAGTTGGGAGTAAGTCATCACTCAGGCAGAATTCACCTACAATGATAGTAAGGAAAGGACAACTGGATTAAGTCCTTTTCAAGTAGTGTATGGCACACATCGAAGGTGCATAATGGAGCTAAGAGATCTACTAGCACATGACAACACTAGTGGGCATTCTAATGACTTTGTTCAATCTATGAAGGAGGTGCATGATCAGGTTAAGCATACCTTGATGGAGGAAAATGAGAAATTAAAGGAGAAGAAGGATTAGGGGAAAAGAGAACTATAATTTCAAGTGGGAGATTGAATGATGATCTAATTGAACAAAGCCAAGTTATAGAAGGGCATCCCTAGTAAGTTGCAAATGAAGAGGATTGGGCCATGCAAGGTACTTGAGAAGTATGGACCCAATGCCTACAAAGTAGACTTACCCAAGGACATGGATATCTCTCCCATATTTAATGTCAAAGACCTAATAACTTACAAGGGTCCAAAGTGGATGAATTAGAGTATCAAGAAGAAGTAAGAAAGGATATCTCAAACATGCAGGTACTTGAAAGGAAGCAACCATAGGTGGAGAGGATTTTAGATTCTAGAGTGAAAAAGAGCACAAGGAACAAGTTTTATAAGGAACATCTAGTGGAATGGATGCACCTAAAGCTAAGGCCACTTGGATTGTTGAGATTTATTTCAAGAAGCATGGCATCAGCAAGGAATTCCTCTCTCCAACAATACCTTAGGCTTATTCTTGCAAGGGGGAATGATGCAGGAGCACCTAGGGTAAGTTAAAACCCTAACTTATTTTTTATTTGTAAATGGTCTAACTAACCATTGAGTGAATAATGACTGAATATAAATTCCCAAGATAGGTTAAGGAGGTGTGATTAGGTGAGTGTGGAGTATGAGTCATGTTTTGACCAATAAGGTCCTTATAGGCAAAAATTGCTCAAAATTGCTTTATGAGGAAAAACTTCAAAAATTCCTAAAATGAGGCAAGAAATTTTCAAAATAGGTCATTATGTTTTTTAAGTTCATTTTATATAGGTTGAAATCAAACTAGTCAAGTCTGGTGGCTTAGATTGCAAAATTGCAAAAGTTGTCAAAATTGTCCATTGACAACTTTGCATTTTTTGCTAGTATTGGAGAAATGACAACATGGGTAGTTATTGCTTGAACCAAAGGCCAATATTGAAGAGGGAACCTATTTAAACACTTTAAAACTCATTTCCAAGGGTTGGACACTCATTTGTATGGACAACACATTTGGAAGAAGGGTTTTGTTTGACAAAAACTAGAGTTTTGAGGAATGAACAAGGGAACTTGATTGAATAGCTTACTTTTTTGAATGAAATAACATCTTGGATTCATGTGTTAATTTTATTTTAAGTTGTTTTGGTTTTCAGCATCCATTTGTTAGGGTTTACAAAATTAGTCAAGATTTGTGTTCTTGTTGTCCAGTTTTGGATAACCAATCCTAAAATGGCTATGGCTTAAACTTCCTTGGTCAAAACACCATGGCCTTTGGAAATCAAGAAATAGCTCCTATATACTATTTAAATAATTATTTTTGATTTTGTGGCATTCAAGGATCCATTGTTACAAGCAATCCCTAGGCAAGCAAGAAAGGCTTGGTAAGGTGCAATGAAGGCTTGTGAGTTCTAAATGGAACAGTGGATTGGTATGCGCCAATCTTGAATGGACAGTGGTAGATTAGACTGTTAGGTGTCCTTAGAGAATAGGATTGTCTAGAATAAGAATTAGAGAATTTGGGATTAGTTTGGTTGCCATTGCCCATAAAACCCTCAAACTATGGGCAAATTGGAGTCGTATTATACGCTCACTACAGAGACCTAAGAACTAGAAAATGTTCAAGCCTAGGTCATTAGGAATCAAAGTCCTAATGACATTAAGAGGCCTTGTTAAGGTTTTTGGGAGTTATAGCTAGTTCCTTGTTTTTAGGAGCGTTAATAGGGGCTCTTAGGGCTACAAGGGAAAATAGGGAAATTTGGAGTTGTGGGTATGGTAGGCCAACCAAAAGGATGCAGAATTCTATGAGAAGAATGAAAAACCATGGAAAGGTGGTGTAGGATTGATCTTGGCCCTTAGAGTGCATTTGGTGGAGTTTTGGTACACTAGAGAAAGAGGTGCATTGTTAGCGAACTGAAGGTATATTTTGGAAACTTGAATTGATTGGAGAGTTTCTTGGTGAAAGTGGATTGGGAAGGATTCCTCTAGGATGGGGTTTGGAATAGTACCCCTAAGTAGGCTAGGAGTAGCCTTGGTAGAGAAAGAAAGCTCTAGAGTGAAGAAGCTCCCCATTATAAATAATTTGTACATATAATTTTTAAAATTATAACCAAGTTGGGAGCTAAATCTAATAAATGTGTATTTTTTGGATATGACATTGATGAATTCGTCTATAGACTTTGGGATTTTTAAAATCATAAAATTGCAAGAAGTGGGTATGTCATATTCAATGAGAAAGTGTTGTACAAAGATGTGTTGTACCAACATGACAAGAAATAAAATGATTATGTAGTATTGGATGAGACTCAAAAGGATGATGTTCTAGTAATCCCCCATGTTTTGCAACAATAGCAACAAAAGAAACAACAAATACCACAAACTCTAGTGTATGTTAGATATTCAACAAGGTTAAGTAGACCTCTAGAAATATTTTCTCCCTATTTGTATTCTATTTTATATATAGACTATGGTGAACCAGAAGGATATGATGAAGTTCAGAAGGTGGATACAAAGATTTAGTGGGAGTCTACAATTATAGAAGAAATAGACTCCCTAATGAAAAATAAAACTTAGAACTAATGCAAGTTTCCTATAGGTAAAATGAATTTTTAAAAAATATGGGTTTAAAGGTTGAAAGAAAAGGATGGTGGTAAGAAGAGAGTTAAAGCCAAGTTAGTTGTCGAGGGATTTGCATAGAAGAATGCATTTATTTTCATAAGATATTTTCTCTAGTTGTTAAAATTACTTGTATTTGTATTATTTTAAGTATTGTGGCTACTGAAGATTTGCATTTGGAGCACCTCGATGTTAAAATAAATTTTCTTCACGATGATGAAGAAATATATATGGAACAACCAAAGAGATTTGAGATCAAATATAAGAAGAATTTAGTGTGTAGATTGAAGAAAAGTTTATACGGATTGAAGCAAGCACATTAGCAATGGCATATTAAATTTAACAGTTTTATGAATGAGCATGGATACACTTGGTGTCACTCAAATAGTATTATGTTAATTTTAAGAGGTTGGATCATGAAAATTATCGTATTTTATGTTTATATATTGATGATATACTTGTAGCAGGGTCTAACATGGATCATGTTAGAACATTCATTTGCTATGAAGGATTTGGGGGAAGAAAAAAAATCCTTGATATGCAAATTTTTAAAGATAGGAAGAATAGGAAATCGACATTGTCTTAGGTTGATTATACTGAGAAGGTGTTGCAATGTTCTATATGGAGAATGTAAAAGTTATCAGCAGAACTTTTCCTAGTCATTTTAAATTGACTAAGGATATGTGTCCAAAGACAAAAGAGGAGGAAAAATGTCCAAGATGCCTTATGCTTCAGCCATAGGAAGTTTAATGTATGTCATGGTATGTACTAGACCAAATATTACACATGTTACAGGAGTGGTTAACATGTATATGATTCATTCTAGAATTGAGCATTGGAATGCATTCAAATGGATTCTTAAATATTTGAGAGGTACATCTAGTAAATGTTTGATTTTTGGGGGCTCTATTATTGATTTACAAGGTTATGTTTACTCAGATTTGGTAGGAGATCTAAATACCAAGAAAAGTCCTACATGATATGTATTTACTATTGGTGGGACAACAGTGAATTGGATTTCACGGTTACAAAAGATGAATTTTTTATCCTCTATAGAGGCAAAGTATGGTGTTGTTACAAAGGCAACCAAGGAGATGATATGGCTTCAATTTTTCATGGAAGAATTAGAACACCCACATATGCAAATTATATGTATACAGATAGTTAGAGTTCAATTCATCTTGCCAAGAATTATGCTTTGAATTAAAAGACAAAATACATATAGTTGTAGTACCATTTCATTCATTCTATTTTGGATGATGGGCAATTAAAGCTGAAAAAGATACATACAGATGACAATCCAAAATATATGTTTACAAAGATGATACCAAGAGAGAAGTTCAACTTGTCTTCAGCTTTAGTTGGTCTTCTATACTGAACATAATAAAAGAACAACTAAGTCCAAGGTAAATCAATCCAGTGGGAGCTTCAAAGGTAGTAGTGTGGCTACATGGCTAGTCTCCAAGTAGGAGGTAATTTAATGTGATGAATAATCAAGGAATGTAAATATTTTGGTTAACTCTTTAAGAATTTTTTATTTGAATTGTCTGCCAAGGTTAGCTTGTTAAGTGAACATAAGTTATGTAATATTGTCTTAGGGTTAGGGTTTACTAACTTGGATAAATAAAGATCCTTATAATGGTATTGAGCTATAACAAAGATTGAAGATAGTAATAGGTTGAGGTTACTAGATAATAAGAATATTGGACTCACTATTTGGTGGACATATCCCATGGATTAGGTGAACCACATAAAATCAATGTGTCTTGTTCTCTTTTTGTGTGCTTGATTCCTTTATAATATTTCTTATATTTGCATGTAATTATTAGTTTTGTCTCTATAGTCCCAATAACTGGTGTTCATCAGTCATAGTTCAAGGTTGCATTATGTGACAAAATTAGTTGCATCACATGTAGTTTCATCACGGTATCACAAGCCTTTCATATTTGCATTGTACGTTGTTGATAGGCAATTAGTATAGCTCAAAGAAGAGGCATTCCCCACCTTGTTTGGAGGATGCAACTTGGTGTTTTGGATACCCTTTTGAGAGTTACATATATCTAATATAGAATAGATTGCCTATCAGTCATCTTAGGATTATTTATTATGTTATTTCATTCTTCCTATGTTTTAGTCTAGAAAATAAACTTATATATTTCAACCATGTAGGAACTTGTATTTGGGCTTTAAAATGAACAACGTATCTAGTGTTAATATAATTAATGGAATGAACATTGTTTGGAGAATTACCTAAACATAAAGTACACATTAGTAAGTAATGAATGCTTGGATAGCTTTGGTTGGTAGATATGTCTTCCATTGCAACCTTTTGACTATTGTGTGCTTGTAAATAAGAATTTCCTAAAACAAATGTTATCCTATGTTTATCCTTATTTCCAAGGATCTCTAGGTGGGGCATTACATTTGGTATCTGAGCCCATGTTCAAACATTAGGATCTCTATGTCATGCTCCCATTATGATGTTTGGATATTGAACTCTTTATGTATTGATACTTTTTTTAAAATGGTTTCTGATTTTGATATAGTCTTGTACACTTTTTTGATATTCTAACTCATGTCTTGTTGTCCCTAAAGGATGCCTCCTACACATGGACATATAAGAGGTTTTGGCTAATAGAATGGTCACTAGAATTACCATAAGGAAGAGAAAAGTGAGGAACACCATGAGGGAGTGTGTTAGGAAGAAGAGGAGAGAAAAGGAGAGAACTTAGATGGAGTTGAAGCATTGATGCCTTTGCTACAAAATCTTATAGCTCAGTTGGGATGTCGAATTGAAGGTTCTCCAAATGGTGGTTCACAACTAGAGGGATCACAAGGTGGAAACTCTCATATGCTTGAGCACAAAGATGAGAGAGGAGAGAATGAGCATTATACAACACCACCCAATGTTAAAAAGGAACAATGAGGTAGAGATAAGAATAATGAGAATACCATCTAATTGGACATGATGAGATAGCTTTTGTGTCTTAGCCACATTCATTTGATAGAAAGGGAGGAGAGAGCAAGGTCAAAACTTGGTTATTGGACCTAGAGCATTTCTTTTCTATGCATCCTTATGCAAGCAACCTGAGAGCCTATTATGTAGTTGTGTATTTTCAAGATCATGCTTCACTTGGTGGAACATAGAGGAGTAGAAGCTCCATATTATCCTTGAAGATCTCACATGGGAGATATTTGAGGAGATATTCAAGGAGAAGTATCCATCTTCTTAGTATAGAGAGATTCAAGTGAATGAGTTCCATGAGATTAGGCAAGGAAATATGATGGTGGAATAATGAGATGAGGTTCTTTGAGCTAAGATAGTACTTGAGATACAACCACGATGAATTAATTTTGAATCATCACTTTGTTTGGACTCTATAAATGGGGATGTATGTATGCACCAACCTAGAACACTTGCATCTTATACCACAAAGACAAGGATTATTAAGAGAAATTTTGCTAGATGTTACAAAAGTAGAGTGGCTACATAGAGGCGTAGTGCACAGCTACAGGGTTAGTTATACATTCATCACAAACATAGTTCGCAATACTATCTTGTACCTAGTCTACACCCTTCAAAGGAGTTTGCCCTTAGTTTAGTAAACATCACTTCCTTCAAAGGAGTTTACCCTTAGTTTAGTATAAATTGCATCCTTCAAAGGAGTTTTCCTTTAATTTAGTAGACATCACTACTCTCAGAGTTAGAAGAGTGTAGTATAAGTTCCTCATGGGGATAGGTACTGGATTGGGGGTAGGAGAAGCAATCAAAAAAAAGTCACCATGTATAGGGTGGTCAACAAAGCTCTAGCAAGAGGAAACATCAATAGTCCAATGCTCCTCATGGATGATATAGTTATAGATATGATTCTACTTAATGCTTCTCTAGCATAGTCACAAGTTGGTAGTGTGTCCTTAGAAGTCATCAACAAGGTTGAGAAAGAGTGCAATTATGTCAAAGCCTACCATGGAGGATACATGTAGATCATATTGGGTATTTATAATAGTTAATAACCATGAGATCAATACTATAGGTAGGTTGCATGGTATTGCTACCACTATTTTATTTTATTCTGGTTCTTTAGATTATTTTATTTCACCATCCCTTATTCGTCAATGTGGGAAAGTGGAAAAATGACAGGTAGATAGGTGAAAGATTGATTTGGCCAAGGGATCCAAAGTGACTATGGATTCCTCAGTCAGCATTTATGTGCTAGACTTGGGTGCCTTCACCACTACAATTGATATTTTTATCCTACCCTTAAGATATTATGGTATTGTGTTGGGTATGGATTGGTTATCTTCTCACTGGGTCAGTATTGATTACCAATGTAAGTTGGTACAATGTGTTAATGACACAGGTGGGACAGATGAGCTTTTAGGGATAGAGAATCAACATTGTGCAGGTCTTTTGTAACCACATTTCATTCTTGAGTGGAAGTGAGATACTATATGTATTGTCTTTATCACATGGCTTTCTATGTCACCACATTATCTTGATGCTATTATGGTGATAGTGAAAAAGTTGTCTAAGGTAGCTCACTTTTCACCCATGAGAGCATTATATACTAGTGTTTTTTTAGCTCATGTATTCTTGCAGGACATTGTTTGGTTATGTGGGATTACTCATAGGATCATTTTAGATAGAGATCTAGTATTTACTTGAGCATGGTGGATATCTCTTCAGCATTCTTTGGGTGCACAACTCAATTTTAGTTTCTACTTATCACACATGGTAAATGGATAGATTGAGTGGGTGAATTAGGTTATCAAAGAAATACTTTGTATGTACATGATGGATCAACAAGAAACGTGGGAGGACTATGTATACTTCATTGAGTTTTCTTATAATAATGGGTACCATAGTTATCTTGGCATGTCAACTTTTATAGGCCTTGTACAATAGACATTTCTATGCCCCTTTGAGTTGGGATCGATAGGAGGACTCAGTAGTCATGGGTCTTGATATGCTTCAAGATACATAGTAGAAAGTTGTTCATATTAGGGAACATTTGGTTAATTTCTAGGATCAACAAAAGAAGTACATAGATGCCCATAGGCCAGATCATCACTTTTCTATTGGTGATTGAGTATTTTTTAGAGTTTATCCATTGGATCTCCTTTAAATTATTACATATGTTGATCTCATAATTGACTTCATTCTTGTCTTTTAGAATTCTCAAACATTCCTAATTTTCACCAATGTTAGCCTCAAACTAATCTCTTAAAAACTTGTTCTTCATGTTCATGCTCAGTGAACACTAAAAACTTCTCGATCAATACATGACTCGGTTAACACTAAAATTTCTTGATTAACACTAGACTTCAACACTTATTCCTTAAATGCTTGATGACAACTATAGTAGCTTGGTTAATATTGCATTTCTTCATTCACCTTGCAAAATTGTCTTGCATATATATCTTTCTTAAGATCATGTAAATTAATCAAACCAATATTATACATGTCAGAATCTAACTCATTCAAGTGCCCATTGAATACGATACCCTTATCAACACTTATATCATCACACTTTCTTCAAATCCTCACCATCAATCAAATCCTCTTCAGTAATCAAATGATATGAAACTCTAGTGAATTACCATAATGTCTAACCAACTAAGGCTTGACATCAATAACAACATAACAATTGATATGAGTCTCGCATATACATTAATCAACATTATTAGTCGGGGATAACAATATTCTGCTCTAGCATTGATAGAAACACATAAACACAAGATTTTTTCATTACAAAACATTATATCACAAGATTTTTTAATGTATGCATAACAACATCACAACTCTTAAACTCTTTTACTTGATTCAACTTCACTACAATAGATTCATCATTTCTATTTTGATGTCCACTTTGACAAATTCTCCCCATTTGGGTGTACTTCACTTTTTGTTTAGTAGCATGACTTCATATCATCTTGTCTCCTCCATATAGATTATCTCCCTAACTATCTTATTACATCATCTATCTTATTGATTGCCCCCCACCCTGACAAAAATGCCAAAGGTAATATAAGTTTCAATGTGAAACTTATAAAACCTTAAAGTAATATCAGGTACCTTGCATGCTCATATCATGCTAGTTTCATTACAATCACTTTACAGAACTTAAGGAAATAGTCCCTAAAGAGTGAACTCTTGCATTAACTCCAAAATGATATATCTATTCACCCATGAATTGATGCAAATTGCATCCTTGTTTAGTGAATCTTGGATAGGGGAAGGACCCTTAACTTACCTCTTAGATACCCAAGCACATTTTTAGGCAATGAATGTGTGAATGTATCTATATTTTTCTCCTCAGACTTCATAATTTCTATCCTTAATTGCTTCTCTTATACTTGCTCCCTCAAATAATGATACTTGATAGATATATGCTTGGTTTTTACATTCATCACAAGATTCTTGGATATGTTTATTACACTTATGTTATCACAATAGATAATGACAAGCTTGATAACTTATTCTTGCATTGCTTCCAAGAAATGGTTGATCCAAAGAATATTTGAACAGTTAATTGCAACAACAACATACTTATCTTTAATTTTAGATTTTGTATTCATCTTTGTTTCTTTCTCAACCATCTAATAAATATTTCTCTTAAAAAGAAAGATTCACCACTTGTTCTTTCTCTATCATCAATACTTCCAACCCAATCAACATCAATGTACACTCAAGTTCAACGTCAACACTATCCATAGTCTTTAATTCTTTTTAGGTTTCTGAATATGCTTTTAACATCAGTCGTGTGTTTCCTTTGGATTAGAGGAAAAAATTACAATAATATCAACCACATGTGGAATATCAGGTCTACTATGAAAATCATGTTATAATTTCCTAATCATTGATTTGTATTGTGTCTTAGTTACTTCAACAATAGTATCCTCCTTAAATAATTTAAATCTAGTCACCATAGGTGTACCGATTGGTCTTGACTCATCCACACCAAATGTTTTCAATATCTCGTTAGCGTACTTAGATTGTGTCACATATATGCCTCCTTTTGTTTGATGAACTTACAAGCCAATGAAAAGAATGATTTCACCAAACATAGACATCTCAAACTCTTTATTCATTTGATTAGCTAATTATTTTCACAACAAATCATTCCCAAAAAAATGAAATCATCAAAATATGTTTCAACATGAAGTACCTTGTTTTCAACTTCAATATTCAAGTACAGGTTACTATTCACAATAGTTCTAACAAATCCAATATTTATCAACTATGAATTTAACCTTCCATACTGTGCTCTTAGTGCTTTCTTCAGTCCATAGCTTGCTTCAGTTCATAGAGTGATTTTTTTAACTTGCATATTAGATGCTTCTAATTTGGCTCTACAAGCCTTTTTCCTTGTTCAATGTATAACTCTTATTCTAGTGTTCCATTTTAAAATGTAGACTTAACATCCATTTGATATAACTTTAATTTCTTGTAAGTTGTATATGTCAACAAAGTTTTGAATCCTTCCAATTTTACTACAAGTGCAAAGGTCTCACCATAATCAATACCTTCTTCTTGTGCATAACCTTTACAAACTAATCTATCCTTGTTTCTTACAACTTCTCCATCCCCATATAGTTTTTTTTTGAAAGTCCACTTTGTTCTAATTACATTATTATCTCTAGGTCTCAATACCAATGTCCATTTATTGTTCTTCTCAATATAATACATTTCTTCATTCATAACATTGATTCAATCTTCATTATCAAGTCATGTTTTATAGTTCTTGGCTCAAACTCAATATTTAGACAAGTATTATCCTTCAACTTACTTCTAATCATGACTCCAACACTCTTATCCCTAATGATTTTTTCAGGTCAATGGTTCTTTCTCACATGATTTTCTTGGATAGTTTCAAATTTTTGATCTCCAACATTATCATCGCTTGGTTGGGGCTCAACATTCTACTTGAGTTGTTTTATCTGTGACTTGGGTAATGTAGGTTGATGCTTGATAGCTCTCTATTATTTCTTGAGGGTAGTATCAAGTGCATCTTCATATAAATAAATAAAAATTTTAAAATCCTCAGAGTATGTTTTGCTCTCTTCGTCATTATTATCTACAAAATCATCAATTCTTACATTTGCACTCTCAATCATAGTGTAATTAGTATTATTCAAACACTTGTAAGACTTTCTCCTTATAAAATAATCTAAGAATATGCCTCTATCACCTTTAAAATAAAATTTTACATTCCTTGCATCTTTATGGATATAAAACCTACTTCCAAATATTTTGAAATAACTTACATTCAGTATATGACCATAGTAGAGTTCATATAGTGTCTTGTTTGTTCCTTTCTTTAACTAAACTCGATTAAGAGTTAGTAAATTTGTTAGATATAAACTCACCACCTCTATCAGATCTCATGCATTTAGTTGTTTACCATTTTCTTTTTCAACTCTAGCTTTATACCATTTGAAAAGCTTTAGATTTCAACTTCAAAAAAATTATTGTCATTAATCTTGAATAGTAATCAACAAACAATATGAGATATCTATCTCCATAATGTCTCCCAACTCACATTGGTCCACATAAATTAGTATGAACTAGCTCAAAATTATCATTAGCAAAATTTTCTTTGCTTTAGAAACTAGATTCAGTCATCTTACCAAGTTGGCATTGCTTGCACATAGCATTTTCAAGTTTATGTAGATTTGGTAGGCCTCTTACTTTCTTCTTCCTACTAATTTTGATGACGATATTTTCAAAATTGACATGACATAATTTTTTGTGCCATAACCACACATCTTTAACTTTTGCAAACAGACATGTATCAACTATAGGATCTAGGTAAAATAGATTATCTCTTGTTTTCTCTCCAGTGCTAATCAAATTTTCATTGTCATCGTAGATCTTTACTTTTCTATTTTGAAACTTTGTCTTGTGACCTGTATTATTCAAATAAGAAACATTCAACAAATTATACTTTAGTCCATGAACCCAATATGCATCATCACATCTAATTTTATCATTTAGCATAAATGTACCTCTACCTTTGACATGATGTGGAACATCATTTCCAAGTTTAACAGTTCCACCATCATACTCCTCAAGTTTATCCATGTGATGTGAACATCCACTATTAATAATGCATGTGTCACTTTTACTACAATGGATTTTTATTTCTCACACATTTCCTCCTTTATATCTTCTTTAATGGAAACATACAACACTTCTACTCCTTTATCTTCTATGTTTGAGTCAGTGTGCTCTTCCTAAATAATGTAGCATGAATTCTTCTCTTTGTCTTTGTAGCCCTTGTTCTTTCTACATTTTTCCTCCTTGTTAGTTATAACCAATTATCCGATAGGCCTTAAAAATAATTATGTACCAACTTCAACTTCATAAACATTCAAATCAATAACTCGATAAATACATCAAACATCTTATTTCCAATGTATAAAAACTTCACATCAAATTGTTATCTCATTGTTTCTTAATATATCGAGTATCAAAGTAATCATCTAGCTTATACCAAGTTGCAACATTAAAAAATTTATATGATATAAAATTTACAACATAATAAGACATCATACATTTGACAAATGTATTTAACGTGGAAACCCTATAAAGGGAAACACCACCTGGGAACCAACAACCCAAATAATTTCACTCTTCTAAAATGAGCTCTATTAAGAGCCAACCTTGTTAAAGATTACAGGCACATTCTTAATGTGACCTTGTAAGAGGGCTTTCACCAAAGATCATCTAGACCTTCTCACTCAAAATTTCTAAAGATTGGCCTACTCTAAAGGACTTACAAATATTACTATTGAATGTTACCATATAGGATCCAAAGACTTGTTAGGTCCACTCAGTTAAGATATTTTTCTCCTAAAATGGTAAAAAAGTAATAATTAAATGACCTATTAGGTCTAGTACTACCTTGCTTGTTCAAATCTTTAATTCACTCTCTCTCTTTCTTTTGATCTCTTTCTAGCTAATTCACACACTTACACTCTCAATTAGCACTTCCTCTGCTTGATCTTCTCTATATTGTTCTACTCAGTTCACCTTCTATCTTATTTTCCATCTTTAATTTGCACTAACATTGATAAAAAAATCACCATAATCAACAATGAAAAACATCTTCTTGATCCCTTTAAGTAGTTAACTTTTGTCTTTCCATAATCTTCCAGATTTTGTTGCTTAATACAATCGTAGATCTCAAATTCATTTAACTTAGTCACTCCAAAAATAGACTCCCATTTTGAACTTTGTGCTCCATTTTATATTTTTAAATCTTCTCCATTAGATATCCTTTGAATTATTCTAGTTATTGATCTCATAATTGACTTCATCCTTATCTTTTAGACTTCTTGAACATTTTTAATTTTCACCAAATGTTGGTCTCAGATTAATCTCTAAAAACATGTTCTTCATGTTCATGCTTGGTGAACACTACAACGTTCTTAGTCAATACATAACTTAATTACTAATAAAATTTCTCATTTAACACTAGACTTTGACACTTCTTTCTTGGATGCTTGGTGACAACTATAGTAGCTTAGTTAATACTTTGTTCCTTCATTCATCATATAAATTGTCTTGCATATACATCTTTCTTTAGATCATGCAAAGTAATCAAACCAATATTATATTCCCAGAGTCCAAATCATTCAAGAACCCATTGAATACCATACCCTTATCAATACTTATATCATCATACTTTCTTCAAATCATCTTCATCAATCAAACAATATGGAACTCTATTAAATTAGCATAAAGTCTAACCAGCTAAAGCTTAACATCAATGACAACATACAACTGATTATAATATCACATATAAAAATTAATCAACATTATCAGTTGGTGCTAACACTGTGGAAGAACCCCATCTATTATAGGAAAGGCTCTAAGTTAGCACCAAATTTTGTTGGACCTTTTGAGATCCTAGAGAGTATTGGTCAACTTTATTATCACTTGACATTGACACCTAGCCTATCACACATCCATTATGCTTTCCATGTTTTTTTTGAGATATCATATTCGCAATATGACCCATGCACTTGATTTGGATGCTTGACATGTAGAGAAAGTGTATCTTCCTTTGGAATGCATTCACAACATTGAATTGTCGGTATCATACCTACCATGGTTTTCCTTCTAATTAAGGGTTTCCCTAGTTAAATCTAGTGTCATTGTGTATGGTTATCTTCTTATGATTGTTGAACTTGGTGATTCCATGTTTCAAATTTAATAAGGTTAATAAGAGTTGTTTTGATTTGATAACATTTTCAACTCCCCCTCCCCCTCCCCCCTCTTAGTTATTTTGTTGGAGTTTACTTTCTAACATGTTTCTTAATGTTATGATTAGTGTCAGCAATCACATCTTCATCTTTCTTTACTTCATCGGTTGGGTTTTCACAAGTCAGATATTCAATGTTTATATTATCATCTTTGTCAGTTATGTCTTTTACCATATCATACACTATTAGTCCAAACTAATAATGCAATTGGTAATACCATGAATGGATGTAAAAGATTCATATTATTTGTTATGTTGTCATTGATATCGAGTCTTATTTGGCTAGACATTATGTTGATTCACTAGAGTACCATATCATTTGATTAATGAAGATGATTTGATTGATGAAGACGATTTGAAGAAAGTATGTTGAAGATAGAGTTGATAAATATGGTATTCAATGTGCACTTGAATGATTTGGATAGTGATAATGTAATAATATTGTTTTGATTATTTTACAATCATATAATATTGTAATGCATTGAGCTACACAAGCTAAATCGGGTTACAAGGTTAAAGAAGGAAGACAATATTTGCCAAGTGACTACAATGTTCATTGAATAGTTGGAAAAGTTAAGTGGGACTTTCAGGAAAATCTAGTATTGACCGAGTACTATATTACCTAAGTGAAATGTTATGTTTATCGAGAAATAGGTAGAAGAAAAAGATTGTAAAGATGGAATATAAGACCAACAATTACTAGAAATATGGAATGTTTGAGATGGTCAAAGGCATGAGTCAAAGTGTTTCACAAGATCAAAGACTCGAAAAATTCAATAAGAATCTAATGATAGAGAATGAAGAAGGATAGATAAATTTTATTTGGTAAAATTTTAGATCGACAATTATGACTAAGTGGCATAATTTGGAAGAATCTAGAGGTGCAGAAACAACTATTTAAGGAGATGTTCAAGACATTTTTTTGGTTGCTAGCTAGTTGTTAATCGAATCTTGATTATGTAAAGTTGTTAGAATAATTGAGTAGAGTTAAAATAAGGAGAAAGAATTGAAGGAGTGAATCATCAAGTCAAGAGAGAAGAGTAAAGAGATCAGAAAGAGACCAAGGAGAAAGGAGATTTGAATAAGCAAGGTAGTGATAAACGTAATAGATTATTTATATTGTTACTTTCTAATCATTGTAGAATAAAAACTTGTAAACTGAGTGGACCTAACAAATCTGTGAAATCCTATATGGTAACATCGATTAGTTATGTTTGTAAGTCCTTTACAGTAGGTCACTCTTTAGACAAGATCAAGGAGTGATAAGGTATAGATGATCTTTTGGCTAAAATACTCTAAAAAGGTCACATTAACAATGTGTATGTAACCTACAACAAGGTTGGCTCTTAGTCAAGCTTACTTCAAAAGAGTAAAAACTTTTGGTTGCTAGTCCCAGATGGTTTTTCCCTTTACAAAGTTTTCAAATTAAAAATCTTTTTGTTAATTGCATGAATTTTGTTATGTTAAAAGTTACTTTTCATGTTTTTTGATTTTATTACAAATTGGTAATAATTAATAGTCATAATTAATTTATATTATTTTCAGTTGATTACTACGTAACAGTGAATGAACAGTATGAAGTAAGTGATTAAAAGAGTTAATTGATTAGTTAAATGAGTACACCGTGTGATTATTTATGGTGTTTGGTACTAAAATTGTTTGAAGGGATTGTAGGATAACTAAACATAATACCACTCCCCCCTCCCCACCCTCTCATTTATCTAACATGCACATCATCAACAATATGTTGAATTGTAATACATGCAAATTTATCTTCTTTGTTATCAAGTTGTATTCATTTTCTAGCTTGGTATCATCAACCTATATACTTTCCTTGGGTCCTTTGATATTATGAATCTATTTACATACCCTTTATCTATCTACACCAAAATCTCTTATTTTTCTTATCAAAATTATCAATGCCCTCTATTTTTGTTGAAATATCTACTTGTGTATTTTCATTGCATCACCATTTTTTTAAACATGGAATTCTAGCATTATAGTTACTAGGGCTCTTTCTCTCATCTTTCTTAAAGTAGTTAAGACATACTTCCATCTATTATCAACCTTTGTATAGAATTCTTCTAGGATCATGTTCTGAATATCAATAAGTGCAGACTTCAAATTAGAAATCATGGTAATCAAAGCATCTTCAATATTTTTCTTATCTTCATCATTTGTTGCATGATACTTAATTTATTTAAAGGTATAAAAACCTCCATGTTCCCTCAGGTAATTAGCCATCTCATCAATAGTTTTAGGTCTCTTACTTATAGCAACTATGAATTAGCTAATATCATATGATTTAGTCTTATCACTTTCTTCCTCTATTATCAATTTCCTTCTTCTTCTCCTTGACTGTTGGGTTGAGGATGTGGGAACCTCCTTCCTCTTCTAATATAACTTTGTTTTTAATTGAGTTTCCTTTGTTATTTTAAGAACTCCTTTCTTTATAGGAGGGGTGGTCAATGTATAAGCATTAGTCCTTGACCTTGTAGCTTTCAGACTTGATGGAGTAGTCTCTTCTTCCCCTTCTTCTCCTTAGGTACTTCCACAAAAAGTGTTTTACCCTTATCCTCTTCTTCTTCAATGTATTCAACTTTCCCTCAATAATCATTAATACTTTCTTCATCTTTCCTTCAGCGAGTGCACCCTCTACAGTGTCTCTCATTTTACTTGTTTTTCTTTCTATCCTGGGGGCACTAATGTCTAGCTTAACTCTTTCCATTTCTTTCTCATAGGTTCCAAAAGGTTTGGCCAACTTCTTCATTGGCTCATTTAATTATGTCTCTATGGCTTTAGTAGTTTGATCAATATTTATCTCATACTCCATGGGTTCTAGCCAAGAAACCCTTGGTTCAATATCTTGGAAGAGTGTGGTATTAGTATCAACAAGAAAAAAAACATCATCTTTGTATTTCTCAACAATATGAGGTGGAATTTTGTACCTCTTGTGCATTCTCTGTTTAAATTTATTGAAATGAGTAGACTTGAAACTTTCAAATTGTTACAATAACATCTTAATTTATTCATTTATATGATAAATAACAAGTCTTTTCATATCCCAATTTATATTTCCAATTATGGGTAAATAGTTTTGCTTATAGAAAAATATACATACCAACAACGAGCCAAATTTATAAGTGTTGGTCTTTGCAACTTGGATGATCTTCATGTTTTCTATGAATTGTTTCATTTGAAGCTCAAAGAAGTCTAGTTTGAATCCTTTCTTCACTATCTTGTAGGATATATCCACAGTTCCACATGGTACACTGTTTGGTTGGTTGTATTGATAAATCTTGTACACAATGACATATGTGCCAAAATGTGTCTCTAGATTGGTTATCATAACAACTTTGAAACCTCTTTAATCACATTCAGCTTCATTATTATCTTCAATTTCCTTTTTTGTTGAATCCCTAATTGATTTAATTTTTTCTATGATGGGATATTCGATCACCATGGGGATAACATCTCTAGTGATTTTAACTGGTGCATCTAACCACATTATCATATTGTGAATTTGACTCAACACAATCCTGATCTACTTGATCTGAATACTTTGGAAAAATATAGGACGTGAGTTAACCCCTTCTTTGTTTTCAAATATTTGTTTTCATTTAGTTTCCAATCCACATATAGTTGTTTTCATGTTTCATGCAATCCATAATTAACCATTTCTCCAACTTTCAATGATAAAATGCATGGATATAACTAACATGTAAACCCCTTAGGGGTGTAGATGACAATGCTCCATATTTGTCAATTTGAGTAGCAACTTCAAAATGTGGCTTGTATTTTGGTTCTTCACAATATTGAACTTGATGCCATTACAAGAAATTAGGGTTTTGGTGAAATTCTTTCTACTCATTTGGTTTATTTCTTCTTCACACTAAATTTACCTCCACACTAAAATTCTTGATCAAATTCACTCCTTGCAAGCTCCATATTTCAACAACACATTCAAATTGCTCAATTTTGCACGAATAGCTTTGTAAACTCGTAAACCTAGGGTGAACAAATGAACAGTTCAAACTCTAATTTATAAGAAAAGAAATTTTTCAATGTTGGGTAGGGCATAATAAATGCTTCATACCACGACCTCAATTAACATACTAACTTTCTAAATTTTTACTCATTTTTCATAAGATGTTTAGTAACGAAACACTTCCATCAACATCTTAATTAACATGGTGAACATGTCAAAACTTCACATACTTTGTTAACACTTAGCCTCTACTAACTGTTGGTGTAGGGGCACCTAGCTAAGGCACATAGAAGACCTAGGGTTCTTATGTTTTTTTGGATTGTCATGGTACTAGCCACACCACTAGGGTAATAAAGGGACTAGATAGGTCCTAAGTTGAGAAATGTTAGGTATAGAAAGGCATATCAGGCCTTAGTTTCTCTTAGTTGAGAGAATTGTCCATTTTAGATCACATAGGATAATTGTGTGATTTTGAGGGTAAAATGCCCAAATAAGAGGGTTTTGGTGAAGTTTGGTAGCCTTTGGGAAAATTTTGAGTGTAATATTCAAAAAGATGTAATAAATGCTCAAAAGTCACAACACTGACAACTTTTTATTTCATTAGAGAAACTTCGTGGATGGGGCTTGATAACTGTCTGAAATAGTTAGCGTTGGTTTTTGGACAAGTATTTAATGTCATGTCTAACCTGATCAAGGGGTTGGAAGAAGTTTTGGTTTTGTTTGTACGAACTGAAACAACGTAATAACAGTAACAATTTTTGTTTTCTGAATATTTTGGCTTTTCATTAGATTGAATAAAAGTTTGATAACCAATAAAAATGTTAGTATAATTCATTTCTGCATTATATTTAGTGTTAGATTGCAGTTTTGTGGGTTTCTAGTTGGTTAAATTATTTTTTTACTTGCTAGTCTGTTGTCCTGAACCAGGCATGATAACCAGTATTTAATTCCTATTTTCTGAGTATTTTATCTTTTCGTTGGATTGAATGAAGTGTGACAACTAGTAGAAATGCTAGTATAATTCATTTCTAGATTATGTTTAGTGTTAGATTGTAGTTTTATGGGTTTCTAGTTAGTTGGTTAAATTATTTTGTTACTTGCCAGTTTGTTGTACCAAACCAAGAAATTGGCCAAGAGGGGGTCATAGAACCTCTTCCCATAGGAGGATATGAATAGCATTTTGGAATTAGAAAAATGACTTCATGTACATATTTTATAGTGAAGGAGGGGACTTGAAAAGAAAGGATGGTGTTTTTAAGGTGATGCCCTAGGCGAGCCACAGTTGCATGGTTAGGGATCATAGTGGATTATAGAGGTGTTAGAAGGGATTGAATGCATAGATAGCTTCAATCAAGGTTGGAGGAAGGTATTAGCATGAGAATAGAAGTACCAAACTCAATGGGAAGTATCGGTGGATGATTTTAGGGGGTGAAAGTTAAGTTATTGATAGACATGCTTAAAAAGCTTTAAAACCTTATTTTTAGGCACATTTATAGGTCATATTGTATGGACAGATTGGGGGAAAAAGACCTCAGAAATATTTGAGGTCTCTAAAAATGGTGTCTTGGTCAAAACTTATTTCTCCTCCTTGTTAAGGACATTTTCAAGTTATTCAATATTTTCATCATTAGTAGGGCTCATTACTTGTAGTCCTATTTAGCTATTTGGGAAGCAAATAATGTGTTTTTGTGAACTCGATTAGGGTTCCAATCTCCAAAGTGGTTTTATATCTTATAAGGGATTAAAATTACCTTCAAAAGGCCTATGCCTCTTTATGGAGTGTTTTCCAGTCAAATGGAGGCAGAATGTGGAATTGGTGAAGAGGAAGCATTGGGGCTAGTGCAAGCCTAGGAAACAATGGATGGAGTTGTCGTTCTTTCTAGTTGATGTTCACTAATTGAAGGATAGAGGATCTCATGATCAAGATTCTAAGGAGAATAGGGTAGTGAGTAACCCTATTAGCTCAAAAGAAAGACCTAAGAAGACCCTAGTGTGAGTTGGGGTAGGAGCAAGATTATTGTTACATCAGAGTGGTATCAGAGCAATTAAAGATTTGGGAACCTAGTATATGTCTGCAGCTCCTAGGAAATTAGTAGTGAGTCAAGCATGGTGAAAAATGTAGATCTAACCAAAGAGGTTTATAAGAAAAAGGAGAAGAATAGACTCCTTTAAGAACCCTTAGAAGAGGTGAAGATAAAGTTGGATGCAGTTGCTGATGTAGCAAAGAAAAAGGAGGAAGAAAGCAATAGTAGGGGTAAGGAGATAGAAGAGGAAGATGATGTCCCCAACCTGGACCCTGTTTCGAATGAAGATCCTTTTTAGAAGGCCATAAAAGCCCTAGGAGGGAAGGCCTTGGAAGGTGTACCACTATTTAGTGGAAGATGGAAGAGGAGCCAATAAAAGTGGCTAGATACTTGGGAGGTCTCAAATGGAATATTTAGGAAGAATTAAGTTTGTGGACACCTACTACTACTTAGAGGTGCCATCAACTAGCCCTAAAGGTGGAATAAAATAATAGAAAGAAGGGGGATTTTAACTTTAAAGATAGAGGCAAGGGAAGAAATCAGAGGGGACAAAGAGGAGGATATCATGGTGAAGGTAGTGAGTAGAGGAACCGAGGTGAGACCAAAATCACTGAGCAAGCCACTGAAAACACCCCTAGAGGAGATTATAGTAGAGGAAGGGGTAACCAAGGAGCCTCTAATAGACATAGAGGATCAGGTAGAAGTAACTCCTACTTTGCTAGTATGAGATGTTATAACTATGGTCAACTAGACCATCTAGCATATAGGTGCCCTGAAAAGCCTTCTTCTTCAAATCATGACAAGAGAGTGACATATGCTCAAGAGGCATATAGAATTAGAGAAAGGTGAGAGCCACATGTTTAGAAGGGTATTTATCAAACAACTAGCTCAAGATGAACCTAAGCATAGGAGAGCTTTGTTTAGGATCAAATGCAAGATTCTTGGAAAGGTCTGCAAGGTAGTGGTAGAATCTGGCTCTAATGACAAAATAATATTAGAGGAGGTAATCTAAAAGCTCAAACTGACCAAGATACCCCATGTGAATCCATATAAGGTAACTTGGCTCAACAAGGGCCAAAGCATTTTAATGAACGAATAGACTTGGGTTAACTTCTCCATAGTTGGGTATAAGGATAGGTTGTTGTGTGACATTTTTCCCATGGATGCTTGCCATATATTGTTAGGTAGACCCTGGAAATTTGATAGAGAGGTGGTATATAATGGGAAGGAAAATTCTATATCATTTAAGAAAGGTGGTAGAACCTTTAAGATTCAGTCTCTATTGGAAGGAGATGGACTAGAGTCCAAGGTGCCTAATGTGTTACTATGTACTGGAAAGGAGTTTGTTAAGGATCTCAAGGATGATGAGAGCCAAGGTAAAAGACAGTCAAGGACTCACTCCCAAAAGAGATTTTCATTACTTGAAAAGTGCAAAGATATTGTAAGTGATGGAACTCCTACCACTTTACCTCCTAGGAGAGTGATAAGCCACCAAATAGATTTTGTTCCTAGTGCATCTTTACCAAACAAGCAAGCATTTAAGCTCACTCCTAACCAAAAATTGGAAGTAGCAAGACAAGTTCAAGAACTCTTGGATCAAGGCCTAATCAAGAAAAGTATAAGTCCATGTGCAGTCGTTGTTGTCCTAGCATCCAAGAAGGGAGGAAAGTGGAGGCTAGACTCAAGGGCTATAAATAGGATCACAATCAGGTATATGTTTCCCATACCTAGGTTTGAGGATCTCATGGATTATCTTGCAGGGGCAATGTACAAAACAAAGTTGAATTTGAAAAGTGGATATCACCAAATCAGGATTAAGGAGGGAGATGAGTGGAAGACAACATTCAAGACAATAGATGGGGTGTATGAGTAGCTTGTGATGTCAATTGGCCTCTCAAATGCTCCTAGAAAATTCATGAGGCTCATGAATGAAGTGCTTAAGGAATTCACTGGAAATTTTTTGTTTGTATATCTAGATGATATACTAATATTTAGAAAGACCAAAGAGGAACACATCAAATATGTGGAAGTCATATTGCAGAGGTTGCATGAGGAGAAGCTTGTTATTAATCTTGAGAAGTGTGACTTTTTCAAACAAGAGCTTGTGTATTTGGGCTTTGTAGTGTTAAAGAGTCATTGAAGATGGATCAAGAGAAGGATGCAACTATTCTCAACTGGCCACCCACTACTACATCTACTGAGGTAAGAAGTTTAAATGGCTAGCCTAGTTTTACAAAAAAATTATTAGGAATTTTAGAGGTATATGTGCACCTTTAATGTTAGATACCATTAAGGATGGGGTCAAGTCTAAGTTCAAATTTACCTTACAAGTAGAGAAATCCTTTTAACTTCTAAAGAAACAAGTAGCTACCCAACTTGTCTTGAAAGTGCCTAGTTTTGAGAAGCTCGTCACCATAGAATGTGTTGCAAGTGGCTTAGCAGTAGGGGGGGTGTTGAGTCAGGAATGTAGGCCAATAGCCTTCTTTAGTGAAAAATTAAATGAAGCCAAGAAGAAATATTACGCATATGACCTATAACTCTATGCCTTAGTTCAATCTCTTAGGAAGTGAAGACGTTATCTGTTGCCCAAAGAATTTGTTACATTTACTAACAAACAAGTGCTAAGCTATATTAACATTCAAGAAAACTTAATTAATAGGCATTTGAAATGGATGGAGTACTTACAAGCTTTCACTTTCACAATCAAGCATAAGAAAGGGAAGATGAACAAGGTGGCAGATGCATTGAGCAGGAGATCGTTAATTGTCCAAGAAGTTTAGTTACATAGCATTGGGATAGAGAGCTTCAAGAGTCTCTATAAGGAGGATGGAGATTTTGCAGACGCATATTAGGTATGTTCTAATTTTGAGAGCCATTTCCATAGCAAGTTATCTGAATTTACTTTGCAGAATGGATTATTATTTAAGGGAAATTAGTTGTGTGTCAATAAAGGAAAATATAATTTAGGAAAAGCATAATGGGAGCCTAAGTGGTCACTTTGATGTGAAAAAAACTTTAGAATTAGTCCAAAGATTCTATTATTGGCCAAAATTAATTAGGGATTTGACTAAGTATGTTGAGAAATGCATGGTGTATATAAAAGCCAAGGGTGGAATGAGTAATGCAGGTTTATATCAGCCCTTACCAGTCCCAAATAGGCCATGGGAGTGTGTAAGAATGAACTTCATAGTAGGTTTTCCCAAGATAAAATAGGGATATGACAGTATTTATGTAGTGGTTGATAGATTCAGCAAAATGGGACATTTTATACCATGCAAGACTACCAATGATGCTAGCCACGTTGCCCACTTGTTTTTTAAGGAGGTTGTGATAATTCATTGACTTCCATTGAGAATCATTTTCGATAGAGATGCAAAGTTCAAGAGCCATTTTTGGAAGACCTTGTGGAGAAAACTTGATACAAACCTTTCATTTGGTTCAGCCTACCATCCTCAAATAGATGGCTAGACTAAGGTTGTTAACAAAGTGTTGGGTAATCTCTTTAGGTGCCTAACTAAGGAATTTTCTCAAACATGGGATGTTAGCATTCCTCAAGCAGAATATACTTACAATGATAGTAAGAATATAACCACAGGAAGAAGCCATTTAAAATTGTGTATGGGATGCATCCAAGGGGTGTATGTGAGTTGAGAGATCTTGGAGGCATGGAATATAGAAATGGACATGCTAAGGACTTGGCTCAAACTATGAAGGAAATCTAGGAGTAGGTAAAGAAGACCATCCAAGATAGCACACAAGTGTTGAAAGCCAAGGTGGATGAAAGGAGAAGAGATATTTAATTTTCTTTGGAGATTATGTCATGGTGTGCTTGAACAAATCTAGATTGTAGAAAGGTGTGCCAACTAAATTACAGATGAAAAGAATGGGACTTTGTAAGATCATAGAAAAATATGGAGCCAATACATATAAGGCAGATTTGCCATTAGATTGAGGTATTTCTCATATTTTCAATGTGCAAGACTTAGTTCAGTTCAAAGGTCCATTGCTTGAGATTGCTCACAACAATCAAGAAGTCAATGTTGATATGGAACCTACAATGATACCTTCACCAAGCAAGTTGGAAGCTGAACAAGTGTTAGACTCTAGAGTCAAGAAGGCCACAAGGCATAAGGTGTACATGGAACACCTCATCAAGTGGAGACACAAGCCATATTTAGAGGCAACTTGGATTTTCGAGGCAGACTTCAATAAAGTGGGCATCTCCAAAGATATATTGTCCATAGGAGTAACATTTTTTCTTTGTGGGTGAGTATGGTGTAGGGGCACCTAAGTAAGGCTCATAGAAGACCTAGGGTTCCTATGTTGTTTTGTCTTCTAGTGGCACTATCCACACCACTAGGGTAATAAAGGGACTATCTAGGTCCTAAGTTGAGAAGTGTTATGTATAGAAAGGCATATTAGGCTTTAGTTGCTCTTAGTTACAAGAATATTCCATTGTGATTTTGAGGGTAGAATGACCAAATAAGAGGGTTAAGGACCTTTTTACATGTTTTAAGTCCTTTTTAGGTTTTTTGTGAAGTTTGGCATCCTTTGGGAAAAGTCTAAGAGCAATATTCAAAAACATGTAAAAATTGCTCAAAAGTTGTCAATATTATCATTGCTTGTCCAATATTGACAACTTTTTATTGCATTAGAGAAAATTCATAGATGGGGCTTGATAACTATCTAAAATAGTTAGTGTTGGTTTTTGGACAAGTATTTAAGGTCATGCCTGACCTGATCAAGGGCTTGGAAGAAGTTTTGGCTTTGTGTGTACGGACTGAAACAAAGTAATAACAATAACGGTTCCTATTTTATGAGTATTTTGGCTTTTCATTGGATTGAATGAAGTGTGATAATTAGTAGAAATGTTAGTATAATTCCTTTCTAGATTCTGTTTAGTGTTAGATTGTAGTTTTTTGGGTTTCTAGTTGGTTAAATTATTTTGTTACTTGCTAGTTTGTTGTCCTAAACTAGGCAGTTGACCAAGATGGGGTCATAGAGCCTCTTCCCACCATAGGATCTATACAGGATTTTGGGATTAGGACAATGACTCCATGTACATAATTTATAGTGAAGGAGGGGCTCTATAAAGAATGGATGATTTTTGTAAGGTGATTCCCTAGGCGAGCCACAGTTGCATGGCTAGGGATCGTAGTGGATTGCAAAGGTGTTAGGAGTAATTGAATGCACATATAGCTTCAATAAAGCTTGGAGGAAGGTATTAGCATGAGAATAGAAGTACCAAACTCAATGGGAAGTATTGGTGGAAGAGTTTAGGAGGTGAAATTTACGTTCTTTCTAGACATGCTTAAAAAGCTTTAAAACCTTGTTTTTAGGCATATTTATAAGTCGTACTATACAGACATATTGGGGGCCAAAGACCTTAGAAATATTTGAGGTCTCTTAAAATGGTTTTTGGAGAAAGAATTATTTCTTCTCCTTGTTAAGTACATTTTTAGGTTATTGAATATTTTCATCATTAGTAGTGTTAATTGATTGTAGCCTTGTTTGGTTATTTGGGAAGAAAATAATGTATTTTGGTGAACTCAATTAGGGTTCCAATCTCCAAAGTGGTTTTAGATCTTGGAAGGCATTCAAATTACCTTCAAAAGGCATGTGCCTCTTTGTGGATTGTTTACTAATCAAATGGAGGCAGGATGTGGAATTGGTAAAGACGAAGCATTGGGACTAGTGTAAGCCTAGGAAGCAATGGATGGAGTTATAGTTCTTTCCAGTTGATGTTCACTAATTGAAGTAGGTAGTATCTCATGGTGAAGATTCTATGGAGAATAAGATAGTGAGTAAACCTATTAGGTCAGAAGAAAGACCTAAGGAGGCCCTAGTGCGAATTGGGGTAGGCGCAAGATTAATGTTACATCAACTGTACTACTTGGTGTGGCTCGCTAACTACATTTACTTCTTATATCTTGTGAGTTGTCTTATTTCATCTTACGTTATGCTAATATTGACTTCAGTTCATTAATTCAATTAATTGATGTAAGATTATGGAAATACTAATGCATTTTCCATACCCGCTGATATGATAGTTTGTAGTAGAGGTTTCACCTAATCCATTGGATGAGGTGCCATCAACTATAACATTTGATGAATCACTCTCTTCTTGCTTCTTTTTCCAATTCTTGCCAATATGATCCTGAATCTCATCATAATTTAACTTTTCCTTTTCCTCTGGTGTCTTCTTCCTTGGGTATTGATGCGCGTTACCTATAGTCTCTTCTTAAATGACTAGCCTTGTGATAATGATGACATATCATTCCAGTATTCCTCCAATTGTCAAGTCTTCCTCCAAAATAAAATTTCATATAGTTGGTTGCGATGTGACCATATCTTCCACATGCAATGCAGGTAATATTAGTGTTACCATCCGAGTTAACATTATTCTCCATCTTTGATCTTCTTGGAAACCCTTCAAGCAATCTCTCAATTACCAACTTCTTACTTTTCACCTCCAACTATGTTCTTCACTTGTTCACAAGTTCTTCAGCCAACCAACACTGTAAATCAATTCTATGTCTCCTTAAATAGATTATTTAATCTTTTGTGGCTTAAACATTATTGTAGATTTTAGGGTTTGATCAAATTTGTTGAATTTGTTCATCATTTTTTTCCTTCTACTCATTCCTTTAAATTTATGGAAACATCTCATTAAATAATTACCTAAGATCACTTATCAAACTCAATTCATGCATTAAATGCTCCATCTCATCAATCATTATCATTTACACATTTTAACCAATTTGTAAATTCAACTCTGTCAGCCTCAAATATTGATGCTTTCATAAACTGCTAATTTGCTAACACATATTCATTACTACGTTCTTCTTCTCAATCATCACTAGGTAGCTCAGTGTCTACTATTCTATATTGCTTGACTTACATTGGCTTGCTTGTTTATCTTTGAGCTCAATTGGTACTACAACTTTCTTATTTATCTTGCTCGGTCATTACCATCACTCGCATAATATTGTTTTTCTCGGCTATTACTTAAGTTTCTTAATCTTTTGCTTCAACTTCTTCATTGACCTTGTAAGTTGTCACTTAGTCATGCTTGGGGTTTTGCTCTCCTTCTTGAGTTTCATCAATAATCTCTTCCTAACTTTAACTTAAATGTCTTATTTTCTTAATACAATGATCAAATAACACATAATCTTGTCAAATACCTATGGATCAAGTGCCCATTGTAATTCCATCATACTTAACTCTTCTTTACTCAACAACTCTATAGCTCACCTTGTTATCTCTTATTTTCAAATCATCTTCATCAATCAACTGATATGGCACTCTACACTCTACCAATAAGGTTTGACATCAATGACAACATAACAATTGTTCCAATTGTAGTTCCCAACAATCTCCCTCTTTGGTATTGATGGAAATACCTTTAGTTACCATGCAATGAAAAAATCCTTCTCATGATTTTCACTATCATCTCCCTTTGTGATTTGTATCAGATCTTCATTCATATCCAAAGTTTCATTATGATTCTCATCTATGAAATCTATTATAATATCTCTCTTTTCTTCCTTCATATTTCTCCCTCTATGATACCAATTATGATTTTTCATGATGACACCAATTTTAGTGACTCCCTCTTTTACATTCATCTCCATATAGCTTGACATACTTCTCTCTCTAATTGTAACTAGATGGTAGCTTCACTATGTATTCTCCCTTTTTTATTGGATAGTAATTGTCATACATTTCTCCCTCTTTGACAACAATGCCAAAGAAATCATCCACTTATACATATCTTCTCTTTATCACATTATGTACTAACTAATCTTTGAAATATCTCTTTCTCATCATCTTCTACTTCCAACTCCATCAATTCGTGTAATTTTTCTAATTTTCATAGCTTTAAGAAACTCCTAAAGTGTGACCTCCTACATCAATCTCTAAGATATTTTGATCATAACAATCGATGCAATGTTTCATCTCTTCTTAGTTTACTTTTGATAGGGGAATGGCCCCTAGCTTACCTCTTAGATACTCAAAATCATCTTTAGGCGGTGTCTTAGTGAATATATCATTTATATGCTCCTTTGTGTTCACATATTCCAATCTCACTTCTTTTTCTTGCACTAATTCCCTCAAGTAATGATACTTAATTGAAATATTCTTGGTATTTGTGCATCATATGGATTTTAGATATTTTTACAAAACTTGTGTTATCACAACATATCACTACAGATTCAATAATCTCTTCCTTCACAGCTTCCAACAATTGCTTGATCCACACAATGTTTGAACAATTGATTGTTGTTGTAACATATTCAGCTTCTATTGTAGATTGTGAAATACAATTTTGTTTCTTGCTTGTCCATGAAATCAATACCTTTCCAAAAATGAAAGCTCTTCCACTTATACTTTTTCCGTCATTGATGTTTCTAGCCTAATTAACATCTATGCAATCTTTCAATACAAACATGTCATTCTTCTTGTACCATAAGCCATAGTCTTATGTTCCTTTCTTCACTTGAACATAGTTTAGTGTATAAATAGCAGTACTTATAGCATCTCTCCAATACTTTTGTGAAACGTTCTTTTCCATCATCAGTGTTCTTGCATAGTCCATAATTGATCTATTTCTTCTTTCAGCTATCCCATTTTGTGGTGGAGTCCCTAGTGTTGACATTTATCTTTTGACTCCTTTTTTATTGTGGAATGTATTGAATGTTAATGTTTGGTAGCTTCATTCGGTTAAACCTATGAGACTAGTGTGTGTGTGTGTGTGTGTGTGTTGTGTGTGTGTGTGTGTGTATTAATATATATTTAATATAAGAGATATTATATATATTTGTAATTTTATTTATTATAATGGATAGACATGTCTTATGAGGAGACATGTCTCTCCATATGTCATTTGCAATACATATAAGAGGAGATTGATGCATTTGAAAAGTATATATCAAGATGGCAACAAAACTACATTTACAATGATCCCAAGATTTTAACATGGTATCAGAGCCAAATTGCGAATATAAAGAAGTTAGAACCAACTTATTCCAGAGGAACTCTTCATTACAATTCAAATTTATGTAAACAATGCTGGCATGTATTTCCTTCCACACAGGCATATTGCCTTTTTTATCACAAGTGTTACAACTTAGACGACATGATGTTGCATGTGCTAAGCAATGTCCAAATATCCAAATTGATTTGTGTAAAGCACCTAGAGGTTGCCATCAAGGTTGGAGCTCTCATGAATACCTGACTAGGTTGTTACTCTTCTCCTTAACTTGGTGTCAAGCATCTTGCTAGAGGCTCTTTACAGCAAATAGTTTTTGGAGTATCTTGTCAGTGTTTGGTGTCTGTGACGTTTACTACATAATTGTTTCTACATGAAATAATGGGCAGATATTATCTGAAGTTTTATGTGTATGAAATGTTCTTCTTCGTTGCTATATGGATTTTTAAAATGATGGGCTAAGATATATGCGTCCGCTAAGATATGCATTTTTTAAGGAGACAATAATGTAATATGGACACATTGATCTACAAATTTATTTGGAATAATAGTGTGTGACAGATAACGTAGAATATCTGGAAAAGAATTGCATGTGTTCTATGAATAGAAGGATTTCCTGCAAAAAGAGGAGATGCATGTGTTAATGTAGTGTTTCTAGAGTTCTTTCTTGTAGAGAATGTTTTTTCCTACTAATGGAAGTGTAAAAAAAAATGACCTGTGATGAATTTTTATAAAAGGAAAAGAAGTCAGATTAGCCACAGAGAACAGTTTTTCTTGGGTCGAGCTAGATATTGGAGGATCATGCTAGATATTGGTGGGTCTATCTAGAATAGTTTTTGGTTGAGCTAGATATTGGTAGGTGAGATTTTTTGAATAAATCAAAATTAAAAAGTTTTGAGTCATTTTGGAAGCATGCGGAATTGAATCGATTTGAGCATGAGCATACATTTTATATCAATATACATATATATTGCTTTGAGAAATTAATGAAGTGATAGTGTTCAGACTGAAATAAGAAATGATTAACATGAAGAGAAGAAAATGAATAATTTATGTGTCCAAGTCAGCATCTCAATAGATAATTGCATTAGCTAGCTAGCGATTTTTATGACGCAGGTACATGGGAGGTAATCTGTGATTATTTTTAGCTGACAGTTATAAATGAATGCATATTAATTAAATTAATCTTTGATGTGTATATGATCGAGAATAGAATAAATTTCTAATTCTATTTTTCGATTAACTATCATTTATAACTTAATCTATTGTGATGGATATCTTACGATGTCTATGCAAATCATGATAGATTATACTTTGCATGGTGGATGTTTATATGGTATGCATTATGAGAATGCAAGTGTACATACCTTATGAACATTTAAGAACTTAGTGAATTTCAAATGAGTTGACATTCACGAATGTCAAAAGAGTTGGCATTCAAATATCAAATGAGTAGATATTCAAAGTCAAATGAGTTGACTTTAAAATGACAAATGAGTTGACATTTACCAAATGAGTTGGCATTCAATAAACTAGGAAGTCAAATGAGTTGATATCCTGAAACCATTTTTACATTGAAGTAATATGTTGTTCAAATTCTTGTTTATCCTCCCTAACTAAGAGGGAGTGTTAATGTTTGGTAGCTTCAGTCGGTTAAACCTATGAGATTAGTATAAATATATATATGTATGTATGTATGTATGTATTTAATATATGAGATATTATATATATTTGTAATTTTATTAATTATAATAGATAGACATCTGTTATGAGGAGACATGTCTCTCCATGTGTCATTGCAATACATATAAGAGGAGACTGATGCATTTGAAAAGTATATATCAAGATGGCAATACAATTACATTTGCAATGATCCTAGGATTTTAACATTGAATTCCTTAGATATGAATTCACCTCCTCTATCTGATCTCAAGCAGCTCATATTTTTTCCTGTTTCCTTTTCAACTCTAGCCAAATACCACTTAAACATTTGAAAAGCATAAGATTTTTCTTTAAGAAATATCACAATCATCATTCTAGAAAAATCATCAACAAATAGAATAAAGTATTTGTTAGCATAATAACTTTGCATTCCAATAGGACCACATAAATTAGTATAAATCAACTCTAAAACATCATCATAAGAATAAGTCCTGTTCTTGAAACTAGACTAGTCATTTTTTACATTTGACATTGCTTGTACATCACTTTATCAAGTTTTCTCAATCTTGGTAATCCTCTTACTCTTTCCATCTTACTAATGCTTAATAAATTATCAAAGTTCACATGACATAACCATTTATTCCATAACCAAACATCTTCAAATTGTGCAAATAAACATGTGTTTTCATAAATGTCGAGATAGAACAAGTTACCTCTTGTTTTCTCTCCACTTCCAATCAGTTCACCAGTAGTATTATAAATGTTTGCCTTCTTATTTTAAAATTAAACTCTGTAGCCTACACTATTATGTTGTGCCACACTCAATAGATTATATTTTAGTTCATCAACCTGTTAGAGTAAGTTATTTATTACTCTAGGTGCTTTAGCTCTCTTAGGTGCATATAATTAATATTTTATATTAATTATAATGCGTAGACCTAGTTTTCTTTCCTTTAGGGTTTCGTTCACCTTAAAAGGTTGAACTTTTGTATTTTTGTTTTCATAACTTAGAATACATTTTCGCTCTCACATTATTGAGAACTTCTAAGCTCTACTTTTTCTATTTTCTGATTTCTCTTCATTGCAGGATATTTGCATGCAGGTGTTCTTGAGGATCTGTGGAGTTAGTTTTCTCAACTTCTACAAACCCAATATGCATTATCACATTTGATCTTATCATTCAATATAATTGATCATTTACCTCTCATATAATATGGTACATCATTTCCAAACTTAAGACAACTTCTATTATAATGTTCTTGTTTTTCAAATTTACCTGCATCACCAATCAGATGATGTGAGAAACCAATATCTATTATGCATTCATCATTCTTACTGACATGTGAAATTAGAGCACTTTTCTCTAGCTTTTCATCTTCATCAAATTCATCTTTCATTGCAAAATAAACAATTTCTTTATCACATTCATCACAGTCACTTTCAAAAGCATCTTCTTCAGCAATGTCACAAGATTTCTTACCTTTTCTTTTGTAGTCTATTATCTCGATTGTTTATTTTGTCTCTCCTTCCTTGGAATTTTTTTTTTTTCCTTTCTTCTTTCTCATCTCAATCAGGATACCTTGCAGCAATATGACCAACTTTGCTAAATGTAAAACAAATCATAGGAAGTTTACCTTTGTATTTTACTTTTCCTCTTGGTAGCCTTCTTGCCAATAATTCTTCTAAATCATCAAGATCATCAATTGATTCACTATCATTGTCCACAGGCTTCTTCTTTGAACTTTTCTTTCTTTTAAATCTATCAAGGGTTAGTTGAGACTTAAAAGCACATTCAATACTAGAAGGTGTATAATTATCAAAATTTGGCAATTCAAATGTAGTGAGTCAACCAATTAGACTGTCCAAGGTCAAATCATTACCAGGTGTACATCTTAGTTTTTGTATTGAAGATACTCTAATGGCATAAATAGAAAGTAAAGATCTCAATACCTTTCTGGTTAGTTTCTTCAAATATTTGTGCTCCAACTCCTCTAATTGCATTTACTAGCTCTTTAATTTGGCCACAATACCATGCAACGGTTTCTCCTTCTTCCACTCTCATGTCTTCAAACTTGCCTCTCAAACTTTCATCTTTAGCCCTTAACAAATTTTTGTCTCCTACATGATTTTTTGTCAACTTATCCCACATTTTCTCTGCAATAGTGTGATCCTTCACATCATCAAATTCAACATAACTTAGGGAAGATGCTAGATCTATTATCATTTGATTGTTCTCTTGCTTCTCCTTTATTTTTTCAACTTTTGTGAGTCTAGGAACTTCAATGTATTCATTTTCCAAGTATTATAGTGCAAAATATCTAACTCCGGATAGATGCAATGTTAGCCAGCATTTGTGGACGTATGAATGTTGATGATACTTATATGGGGGAGCATTGTAGAAACATGACTAGATTGTTGTTATGATGAGATGTTACTTCATGATTGTGTTTGTCATTGATATCAACATAGTAGTTTTGTGTGGTATCTGATAGAAGAACGGGAGTAAAGATCAAGTTGGTATGGACAACTAGTTGAGCATTTTCACTAAGCAAGGTTAAAGGGAGATTATACTAAGTGTCTAGTATATGCAGCTAACGTCAGAAGCATAAGTGATTAAGTCTGAAAGAAGTTATGCAAGTTTCGATGAAGACTGTTATGAGATAGAGTTTACAAAAGCATATTTTGTTAAAGTTGTTATATCTCTTAGCATACTTGTTATTCTGAGAAGCCCAAGTTAAAGATGTGAAGAAGACATTTTGGAGATGACGTAGCTAAACTCACTCATCATAATGTTACATGTATGAAAATTTATTCAAGTTACAAAGCGAAAGATTAATGTTATCGCTAAGTGTAAGGTGTTCTTAATGAGGTCCTATAATAATTAAATGAAAAGGTGTAATAGTCGACTTAGGGAATTTTTTAATGGATTCGGTATAAAGGAAGGACATTTTCTTTTATCATGTATGAGATGAATGAGATGTACGAATGATTGCAAGAAGCATGAAGAGCGGAATGCGAAGATAAGAAGAGCAGAGCAAATGTGAAGGAAACTTCATTGCTGAGGTTTTATTGTGAGATCCAAAGTTTGATACTTGTATTCGAGGTTCATGGCCTGGTCTACAAGGTCTGACAGTGATTGGTCTAGCTGACAGTATAGGGGAAAGAAGTTAAAGTATAGTATAAAAATTATTCTACAAGAATAGTTGAAAGATCAATTAGACAGGGAGTTCTGTGATCTTGCCCCAGAACAGGGTCCATCCTGTAACAAGGAATATTTATATTAGTACATCATCTTGTCGGCATCATTCTCACCGAGGTTTTCTCTCTCATCATGGGTTTCCCTAGTTAACATATCTAGTGTAATTATGTATGTGCATCTTTGTATGGTTGTTGTTTACTTTGATTGAATGTTTAAAATTATTTAAGGTTGATAATTATTGGATAACTAATTCACACCCCCCCCCCCCCAGTTATATTGGTGGACTATTGTTTCTAACAGCATTATCATGTTGGGAAAGTTCTCTTTGTTAAACTTGGGTACCTCTCTCTTGTACATATTGATCTTTAGCTTAAATCCCTTCAAATTTTTCGTACAAGCACCAAATTCTTTGACAACAATTATTAGAATGATTAGAATAACTAAGAAGGGAGGTGAATTAGTTATCCTCAGGCCTATATGTACCAATTTAACTTTTAACAACTTTAATCAACTCAAACAAATTCATAAATCCACTCAGCCAATAGAGAAATTCATTAGTAATCCAACTTATCATCTCATCACTAGCTCTATGTTTAGTATATGCCAAATAACATAAATATATAATAGCAAATAGCATGAGACATAAAAAATATATATTCACACAATTATGACACTAGGATTTAATGTGGAAACCCAATTTGGACAAGGCCACCAAGTAACATGCTACCACTTGTTCACTCTTTTGAAATGAGCTTGGTTAAGAGACAACCCTGTTAAAGGTTACAAAACACACTATTAGGTGTGACGTTAAAGGATTTAATAACCCTATTAGGAGTGGCCTTATTAAAGGAATTTTGAACATTCTATTAGAATGTCACCTTGATTAAAGGATTTACAATATGACTATTAGGTCAACCTTGATTAAAGGATTTTACTGCCACAATGGTTAAAAAGTAACAGTTAGGTTTGATCTAATAAAATACAACTCACTTTGTAAAGTCAAATCTCCATTTGGCTCATTCATGGTTTATTGATTGGACTTCATCATATTCTCCATCTCTGATCTTCTTGGAAGCCCTTCAAGAAATCTTGCAATTACTAACTTCTTACTTTTCTCTTGCAAATTTGTTCTTCACTTGTTCGCAAGTTCTCTTGCTAGCCAACACCGTAAATACTCTCATGTGTCTCCTTAAATAGATAGGTTAATCTTTTTCTGCTTAAACATAACTGTAGATCTTAGGGTTTGATCACATTCATTGAATTTGTTCATTATTTTATCCTTCTACTCCTTCCTTGAAACTTTTGGAAACTTCTCTTTAAATATTTGCCTTAAATCACTTAACAAATTCATTTCATGTATTCAATAATCCAACTCATCAATCCTTATCATTTACACATTTTGACCAATTCGTAAATTCAACTATGTCAACATCAAATCTTGATTCTTTCACAAATTGCTAATTTGTTGACACTCAATCATCACTATGTTCTTCCGCTCGGTCATCATAATATAGGTGCATCCTCGGCTAGTTGGCAATCCTACATGCTCGAGTGTTTTAAACTTGGAGTTAAGGGACTCGGTCAAAGAAAGATGTGTGGCTCGGTCATTACTAAGTAGTTTGGATGCAATGTTAACCAAGGTGCTCCATTGGAGTAGTATTACTCGGTTATTTTAACGTGGCACTCAATCGTTGAAGGTACTCGACATACACTAGGAGCCCCATTTATACTGCATAGCTCGATTATGCTTGGTTGTTGTGTTGACCAAGTAGCTCAATCAATAAGGGGGCTCGTTGATGGAAGACTCAGAATATACTAGTGCTCAACAATGCTTGTGTGAACTCGATTATGCTTGGTGGATTTTTGATATTCAGAAGTAGTTCTTCTAGTGCTTGGTCATGTCTTGGTCCTATTTTTGTCCTGATTTGGGCTCTGCCATTTTGTAGTCATGCCCATTTGTCGTTTTCTCTTGCTGCTTTCACTTTTTCCCATTCCTTCTTCTTTCTTCCTATTAAGGTGAGGTCATCATCGAGATATGTATGCATGCCTTTGAGAAATTTTCTATTACTTAAAATGTTGTTCTTGTCCCCTGCATTCTTCATTGTTACTCTAACATGCCTATCCTTGCCCCCTCTTATCCATTTTATGATTCTATGTGCTTGTATGGTTGTTCCATGCCAATCTAATTGGTCTTTAAAGAAGTCTTTAACTAGATATGTTGTGTTTTTTTGTTCTCCATAGTCTCTTAGCCCTTTGATGATGATATTTGTTGCTTTCTCACTTCTTTCCTTTTCCTTTCTAATCTGCCTCCGCACTTGTTTTTCTATGTTGTCATTAGAAGTGTTTGTTGGCCCCTTTATTATGTTAGCCCATGATCTAACTTCTTCAATTTGCTCTCTGAGTTGGTTTTCTTTTATTTTCATATTGGCCATGGCATCTTGTATATTTTTCATTTGCAGATTTTTATCTTCGTCCCTAGCCCCTCCTCCTATGATACCTATTGTTGTCCTCTTTTCCCCTATCTTAACAATATTATTTCGTACTTTCCTTTTTTCCATATTAAATTGCAATTTCTGAATTTGTTCTCTAAGTGACTTGATCTCCATTGCTAGTTTCCAATTATCTTTGATGACTCTTTTCATTGTGATACTTTCTATGTGGCTCTTCTCTTCGAGTGCCCACACCCTCTCTTTCATGGGTACCAAGTCGTTTACAAAGATGTTTGAGTACCACTGTGTCCATTGCCTGAGAGTTATCTGTCTTCCCTTTACCTTTGATATCATTAAACCACTTAATTGTTTAAGAGGTATCAACCAACCTTAAACTTTGTTCCCCTATCTTTGTATAGTCTAGGACGTGTGGTATCGGTTTCATAAGTATAGTTGCAAGCTTCCCTCTTTTAACATATTTAATCTTTTGTATCTTCCTTCATCTAATTATTCTTTTATATTGTTAGCATTCATGTAAATATAGTTTCTTCCTGCAAGTGGTTCGTTGACTTTTGGAAAGCTCAAAATGTTTGTGGGTAGATTGTCATTTGCTCCTCCAAGAATGAAAGGAATCATGTGTCTGGTTGGGGGCCCTGGAAGAATGAGGAAGCTCCCTTGATTCTAGTTGATGAGGCTATTTTGCACTATCCTCGTGTGCCAAAACTATGTCTTTGGTACCAAAGATATCATTGTGCTCAGCAGCCTCCATCAAATTTGCTTGTTTGTTGTTACGGGTGCCCTGACCATCTAATTCCCTACCACGTTACTTTCAGATCCTACGTTGTGTCCGATGACCCCATCTAGCTCTGACTGTGACTCCCTTACCATTTGTGGATCGATTGATGAGATTTGTGCTAGTGTCTTCTCATATGTCTAAAACCCTACAATTTCTTCTCTGATTCCCCCGTTTATTCCTTCCATGGGAACCATGTCATTATCTCTGGTATCTTGATAGAGATTTTTTATGGATTTTACTTTTTGTTTAGGATTAGTGACACACATTAAGTGTAGAAGTTTTATGATGGATATATCACAGATACCTTTATATTCAGCGTGACTTTGAAATATGTGTGAATTGCATTTGCATTTAATGGATCATATGGTGACCATCCTGATGACGGCTATGATCCAAGTGTCCTTCCAAATTTTTAAAAGGTTAAAGTGTACAAACATTGTAGGAGATAACATAGGAACTACAAGTTACATGGAGAGAATTCAGAAAGCTTCACAATGATTTGCCTTTCAAATAGTTCCTTCAATATCACTTCAAAATCTGCTTGAAACTGTTCAAATGTTTATGACTTCTCAGAGTCTGTCGTCACTCTTCTATATTCACATCTCTCAAGCCCAATCCCTGACAACTCATTCTTTTGTCCACCTCATTTTAGCAATTCAGGCAAAGATATCTTAGCCAACTTCACATACTGTTTGTGGTTGATTTTATTCATTTTGGTTTAGCTCAATCCTAAATGCCATTCTTCATTTTTGCAATGCCTTTTGTACCATGTTATGTAGGCAATAGGGTCCCTAGCATTCAAAATTAGTTTAAACAATTTACTACATTCTTCTTTATTTCTATCAAATACGTCCAGCTCTACCCTTACAATCAAGCCCTTCACACCTACATTTATTCTTACCAGATAGACCTTCCAATTTAAATCCTGGCATTGGAGAATTCATATCAAAACCATACAACCCTTATGTAACAAACGAATTTTCATATCTAAATCAAAGACGATTTAAACTAAAAACTCCAAACATTTTTAGATAGATAACTGAATCATTTTCACATGAATTAACTGCTTTTAACAATTAATAGAAAATAACTGTAATCACATTCAACAGAAATAACTAGATCAGCGATTAACTATTCACAATTGTATTCATGTTCAACTGAAATAAATAGATTAATGATTAACTAGCAAAATTGTGTTCATGATCAACTGCAATAATTGTAAAGTAAATGTTTAACAAGAAAAGAATAAAAGGAATATACAAGTATCATCGAAGAATCTTTATTTGGTTGCGCAAGCAATGCCCCTCACCCCCTAACCCACTATCATCATCCACCCCTCACCCACTATCATCATCCATTAATGCTAAACAACCAACTCACCCACTATCATCCACTCACCATCTCACCAATCCTCGACAAACCATCACCCTCTATACCCCACTTACCCAACTCACTATCTTGACTCGACTTTGGCGAAAGGAGAAGCATTGACATAGGCTTAACTTTCCAACTTCAGACCATATTTTTTTCCACTCATTTCATTAAATTAGAATGGCCTTCCCTACCTCGAGATCGGGCTTGGGATGTTCTTCAATCCAACCACCTGAGTATCCTGGTGTTTTGAATGTCAGCTCAGTTATGAAATGGACATGCTTACATAACTAGCGCTACTGACATCAAGTGATCATTAGATGGCAAACATGCCTATAAACTAGCTTGGCCAAGAATTTTCAATGGGTTCATCGACTCAATCACCACCGCTCGACTTGACAACAAGTTTCATTATAGAGATAAGCATGAGCTATTAAATATATTTATTTTAAGTTATTCATGTTTGATTTCTCATTTGTTTTCTTGCAAATTTATTCCACCTCTTCACCATTTCATAGCTACCAAGTGGTGAGTCCCAAGTGCATTAAAAGGTTATGAGCTCTTTGCCCTTTTTCACCTCTTCACCATTTTGTGGCTTCATTGCTAGTGATTCCTAAGTGCTTTGGATAAGTTGTGAGCATTCTGCTCTTAATATCTTTTATCATAGTTTAAGATGTATAAATCTTGCTATTGATATCAGTAACATTCATAAAAGTTCTTACTACATTTTGTGACTCCTTTTTAAGAGATAATACTCAACTTCTTTTAAGATGGTTCTGGATACAATGAAATAAAAAGAAAACTCAATATAATTCACAAGGATTAGTCAACAAGTTACATAATATGATCACAGTCATAGAGAAAGAGACTCCTAAGCTTAGCCAATTGCAGTAGAATATGTATTCAAAACCATAGAAAGGTAACTCGTGACCTGATAAGTAATGTTTGGGAACTTGCAATCTGATCAGCTCCCCCTCGTTGTTTAAGACGTCGCCCTCAACGCTTAAACCTCTATATCCTAGCCGGAAATACTTACTCGACTAAGGTGAAATCACACAACGTGAATAGAGTTTAAATTGGTAATTGCAAGGGTGTTGGCGGATGTAAAAATACCTGTGATGTTATAGAATTCAAGGTTGTAGAGACAAGGAGTTTGAAGATGGTAGCAGAAAGGAAATGTGGAAATGCCTCACAGCTTCCATTTAAAAGTCTAGCTGTGACTTCTTGGCTTCCATCAATTAAAAGACTACAAATCTTTCAAATTTCTAAGTATTAAATCGATTAAAAAAGAGAGAAAAATAAATAAAATAAAAGGTTGGAAAGAAGAGTTGGAAGATTATAATTTCAATTGTTATTATAATATACTTATATGCGTTCATTTAAGTATATCAATGGGGTGACATCATTAAATTACCTTATTATAATTTATTGGTGTCATTTCATTTTTATATTTATATGTATGTATATAAATATTTATTATTATAATATGATGAAGATCAATTAAAAATCCATTGAGGTATGTTTTATATTTTTATTTTTATTATTTTATGTTGTCTTAGATTATTTTCTTGATAGTTCATGCGGGTCCCAAAAATGCATCTTGTGATCAAGTCGTTGTGTCCTTTCCAAAGAAGTTTAAAGTCATACTTACCGATCCTGATGACTGAACTAAGTGAACATCCAATTTTGATGATTTCGTTTAGTAATGTTTCCCCCCTTCTTGATCTTCTCCTACAATCACCCATAAAAACACTTATGCCATAATAATAGTTCTATAATAATTCATTAAAACATAATAATTGTTATTTTAAATCAAGCAATTGTTAATCCTCTAAAAAATGGTTAACGACCATCTTCATTAACAATTAATACAACGTATATAAATAACTACCTATTTCACATGATCATGAAAGGATAATCCGTTAAATTCAACAATTATGAACAAATTTAAAATTAAGTCAAAATTTTGGGATGTAACACCTTATGACCGAACCTGAGCACTAAAACCTCCAAGCAAGATGCTCCCCGTGTCATCTCAATAATGAGAAGAATTATATGTCTACAGAAATTTGCGTATGTACACTTCTAATGACTTTGCTGTAAAAAATGGACAATCATTGCCTCGTGGGAATCAATATTTGGTGGCTGGATATTTTTTTTTCATTTTATTTGTTGCTGGTAAGCAAGAATGAACAGCTTAAATCATATTTAACTTAAAATATATTTTTGTATCGACATAATCCTTGCACCCCCTTCTGATGCAAGTGCAAGAATTACGTAAAGATATATCGTGTATGTTCATATGAACATGGATATCATACATTTGTACAGACATTCTCATCCTACAAGCTTCTAGGAAAAATATTTAATTGGTTGTAAAAAGTATGTTTGCTTGTCTGCTCAGCCTCCCATCTCCTCTTACGAATTTCTTAAAATATTCCTATAAGCTTCGAAAAAAGGTTTTGCTTTCAAGTTTTGCTTTGAAAAAGAAAAAAAAAATTCCCTTAAAGATAGTGGATTTCCACAATCCATGAAATTTATTTCAAGCACTTATTACGAAGTCTATACAGAGATGCTAAAATGAAAAATTCTATCTGAAGCAAAAATGAGAGAAGGAATGGTTGTAATGTTACAGTGGGGGTAATCTCAAGAGAGAATATCACCATCCAGCAGGCAATGCCACAACAGAGTGAAAACAAATCTGGTAAGACTAGGCAACCCTTACCAGCTATAGTTATTTGTCAGTCTCAACGTCTATCACAGGCTAAATGCAGCATGGCAAGCCTCAAACATTTCTTGTTTCCAATTATCAGACAACGAACATTCGCAATGTTTAATTGGAGTTTGCTTTTTCACCGGAAATAAATGGATTAGTCACAAACTAATCAGTTATCTATTAAACAGAAATGAATAATACTGGTAATCTAGTATCCTTACAAATTCTGATGAAAGAATGTTATCGAAACATCTATCACCATAGACATTGTGAAGAAACACTGCTATGTACAGAATTTTGTTATTTTAAACGTATTCAAAATGAGTCCAATATACTCAATTTCCGCATGAATCAAGTCTTAATTGAAGATGCTTTAGGGGCAGCAGGAACATCGTCTTCATCCACACCCTACACAATTCACACCTCGTATTAGTATAATCTTCACTATTGAATGAATACAACCCAAGAATGTAATTCAAAGCTTTTATTTCCTAATGTCCAATTCGTTGTAAAAAACTATGCAAAAGCAGCCAAAAGGAATGGAAATTCAGGTAAGTTAGCCACAGAATCTGGAAACAAATAGCCTCAAAGTATTATTATGCCTAGCCATACAACCGAGTGGCAAGCATGAACAATGATTTCAAGGTATAAATTTTACATTGATGTTCTTCAAAATATAGACTCCATAACAAAAGTATTATCATGAAACCATATATCAAACCTGTGTCAAATAATGAGCAAGTGAAGCATCAAACACACTCATAATGGATAAAGATGCATGCTAAAAAATAAACTTCTTGCTATGGTTTGGACATTTCCTTTGAAAAAAGATAAAATGTAGCCCAAAGCAACTTTAAGCAGTGTTCTCTTCTGTACGAACCTTGCAATCATTTTATTCTCACTACAAAAAACTCATTTACTCTGAAAATGATATAAGCCTCGAATAAATCCTTAAATAAGCATTAGACATTATCTCAAAGGTAAGTATAAATGACCAAAAATAATTTAAAGAAGTAAAAACTTCAAGACAACTATCATTTCCCCACTAGAACAATATCACTACCCTTCGAAAACAAGATATCCATTTTTTCCTCGACAATCACGCCCAAGCAGCACAAGGTAAACATTAACATGTAGCAAAATTAGAGAAGCCACTTGGATTTGAGAAAGCTAGTCAAGTCTACTTGAAGTTGCTTTCCACTTCACATTTCCACAAAAGCTTTCAGTCAAGATATGTCATAATTACCATGTCAGATACAAAACCCTTCCCAACAACCCAAAGAAGGTGAAAAGAAGCAAACCTTGACTACTATGTAAATCAAAATTATGTTTTTTTTAATCATTGAAGAATATAAGAAATTTAGGCCAATCGTTCAATATGCTGATAGCCTGCATTGCCTGTTACATGTAAGATTATGCCCAAAAAAAATAATGCTGAAAACATAAAATCTTGCTTTCTTGCCATTGACAAAAAGTCTCTCAGGATTCAGCTCCAGAGAAATGCAACACCCTAGTTTGCGAAGCTCTACTCCCCTTTTTTGGAAGAGGAGAAAAACAGTGGAGAGATTGCTGGATTGAGTTTGGTCCATTTTGATTACTGTTTGGGTACTCATCAATTCAGATTGTATGACCAATTTAACCAACAAACCAATTATTCTACATCTTCAAGGTCATATTTTAATAAAAAAGTTATATCTACAATACATTCAGATGTAACTGAATGGGTCATAGATACAATTATTAAAGTAGTCAAAATTGTGTTCCTTCCAAATCAGTTTTCCATGAGAACGTATTCCTTCTGGAAAAATGATGTTTCTGAAGACACAAAAGACTGGGAAACATCCCACCCCATCCCGCCATCACCCCCAATTAGGAAACATCCCCCAGACATCTCTCTCAAAGAGGGAATGTTCATAAGATGTCTCCCCAACAATGGGGAGAGTTCAAGATGGCTTCAATACTTTGAGGGGGCTCCCAAGCATCTCTTGCGCTTCTCAAAATCTGCAGACCATTGCCAGCATCAAGCATCTCCAAGAAGCAAGATTTTTCTTGATTTTCACGCACCCATCACTACACAATTTTATGGGCCCCAAACACACCCTAAGTACTCCCAACAAAAACTACGAGTGCTCCTCATGCTCCCACTCCAATTCACTTTCAAAGCTTGAAAGAACTCGGGAAAGCTACAAGTTGCATAGCAAGATTAGGAGCAAGGAAAGCTATAAGAGTTAGCATTAGGAAAAGGGAGAGCAATAGCAAGAAGAAGAGCATGTGCACAAAACATGGAGATAAAATAACAAAAATGATATGTGCCACCAAGGTCTGTGTTGTCAAAGACCTCAAGACCCCCATTTTCTCCCATCCCCATTTCTAGGCCTTTGGCCCCACCATCCCTAAGTCTCATCCCCATTACCCCTTGCCACCCCATCCCAAGACTCAAAGGAATATAACTTCAAACTTGTTTTAAGTACAGCTATTAGAATGAGCAGAAGAAACATTCATTCAGTACCCTAAATTAATAAGTACCACATGTCACATACTGTTAGCTAAAACTGCAGCAATAACATAAGGAAAAATATATGAATGACAGAACTGGAACCCATTCTAGAACTCGCACATACTTGCACAATGACAAGGATCACATTGTAAACCCCTAGGGTGTCACCCAACATGATGAACATGAGCAAAGTGAGAGATGCTGGACCAAACAAGAGGCCTATTGCACATACCTAACAAAGATGAATTGAGCATTATAAAGGGTAAAGTGATATTTTAGAGACCTCACCTAGGAAACATACCTCTAGTATGGGCGGCTCATTTGTGGGAATAGCAAAGGCTTTTAAAATTACATTTATGTAGTCAATATTTTGTACAAGCCAAGTTTTGACCTCGTGACTATTTGGAGAAAATTAAGCCTTGACAATCTACCTCAAATATGATTGCACGTTATATGCATCTATAAAGACAATATTTGGAACAGTCATCTTTGTTTTAATTCTCTGTTCATTATTAAATTAGTATATTTTAAAGGTGGACTTCATGTAAAGAATAACACCCATAATTCTACCACTTGTACTCCTCTTCTATGACCATTTCAGACTTTTTCAAAAAATGCACAATCAGCATTTCACCAAAAGAGAGCAAAAGCCAATGACCCCTTGAAAAAGGATTTCAACAAGTCAAGGAAGACAATGCATGTTAGTCGTTCAATGCATCTATTCAAATGTCCTACCCTTCAGCTTGAATTGTTGGGTGGATATTTTGCAATTGATGGTCTAGGTAAAATTCAATCACAAAATAGGTAGACCAGCCATAGCGTGTGAGACAAAGTCTCTCCTACCTTAAAGGGAAGACTCTCCCTTCTCACCGTTCCGTGGATCAACTCAAGGTAAGCAAGAAGTTCAGAGATTTGAAAGGTTATTACCAATATTCTTTCCCAACTTTCAGAAAAGAATCCACTTACCCGCAAAGCGAGTAGTGGGCAAGATGAAACCCCTAACTACGCTTCTATCTAAAGCTGTAAACGGTGATACCAATAAACCAACACTAACTCAAAGGCTAGCTGAAAGCATACCAGTTTGGCTCTAAGTTCGGTCTTAATCTATGCTATAAGAATGACCTTTACTATTAGAGCACAAGGACTTCCCCAAGTAAAGAATTCTAACTATTTTTATGAATTAAGGAGATACAAGCTATTGTGAAAGCTCCTAGTCTGTGTATCACCACAATCGCTCACAGTCAAAGCTTTGCCTCCGACTGTTTCCTAACTCTTTATGCTCTATTATTGAACACATAATAATAACATGAATCAAAGACAATAGGCGCAAACTACAATCAAAGTTTCTAATCTTTTGTATCACAATTGCTTCCAGTCAAAGCTTCAAATTCAGTTGCTTCTTTTATTCACTTTTTCTCCCAAATTTGTACTACACAATCAAAGTTATGCTTGTACAAGTTTGGCAAAGCTTTCTTGTATACAACAAAAGATGATTTTTACAATGAGAGGGCACTCCTTTATATAGGCAAAGCAATTGAGAAAAAAGTGGAGGAAAAAAAGGGAGCAACTCAACCAACTTTTAATAGGTAAAACTAGTTAAGAAGAATTAATGGATTACATGTCATGAGGGCATCCAATCAATTGGATTACATGCAATCCATATTCTACATCTACAAAGCTGGAAAACACTTGAAAAGAATGTCGAAATCTTTGATTCCAAATGAACCAATCATGTAGACTATCAGCAAAAGCCTTGCACTCTGTGATGATCGAGGGATCGTGAATTCTTGTATTTTGTGACACTGTATGCTCTTTGATAAGTTTCTAGATAAGTTCCTAGCTGTCATTTTGAAAACATAGAAAATATTGATTTTTGTGGGACAACAGACTCGAAATACTATATATTCAAGATGACCTAAGATTTCAAAGTCATTAAAATATATAGAATCTAGCTGAAGACAATTTCGATTATCCCATAAATGTGAGATAAATAAAATATATAGTCAGCTAATAACAACTACTACAGCCCTATACATGTGGACTCTTGTTCTAATTTGACATATGCATTGACTTAGACGAATATGTACCTAAACCAATTACAACCAGTAGCTAAAACATATATCAAAAATGTATGTTCTGACATTGCTTCCCCCTTTAAAAAAGTTGTCCTCAAAGCTTGACAGAAAGAGTCTTGGATACAATGCTAACAAGCTTCCATGGGCATTTTCATATTGAATCCCTTTCCATTTCAACAAACTTCTCAATGGCGTTGTTGTGAATTTGTTTCACACACCTATCTAAGATCACCTCTCATCTCATAAAAGCTGGAATATTCAGACATGTTATAGATACCCATGTTGCTTACCATGCTCTTGAGGCAAAAGACATGATAAACAAGGTAGATCTTTGAAGAGGGAAATACAAGCTTGTAGGCCGCTACCCCATGCATTCCATCCCCTAATAAAATCCATTATATTTTGAACCTAGCCTACTACCCATTGTCAAAAAGAATTGCTTGTGAGATTTTGTAGAACCTATATCGCCAACTTTAAAGTTGTGCTCAAACCTATGTTGATTTGCTTAGTGCTTCACATGGTTTAATGCCTCTTGTAAGTTTCCCTTAAGGACTTGTTGATACAAAATTCTACACCCTTGCTTGAGGTATGACCCTCAAGCATCCTTGTATAACATGGAAACAGCTCCAAAGTGTGGGACTTGCGCTCTAAGGCTAAATCTTTGAAAAAGGTTGGCTTCCTTACTATCAGGGTGCACCTAAACTACAGCTTGAGAGGAAAAGGGAGAAAGAGAACATAAATTAAATGCAGAAAGGGAAAGGGGGGGATGCACCGAGATAGAACTATGATGACAACTCTGCCTATGACTGCACAAAACATCAATGAAACACTCCAATACACAGATCTTGACTCTAATCTACCTTCAAGGAACTCACATGTAGGTTGAAAACTAATTGGGTGTTGAAAAGAAGGAGAAACTTCACAACACAACACTTCACCAAATAATTGAACATAACATGTAAATCTAAGAAAATAGAAGGGAAACATCCACAACGAGGCAATAAACATGCACAAATAATGAATGGCAAGAAGAGGTAAGAAATAGAGCTATTTCATTAAAGGAAGGCAAGAGTTCCAGAGCATAATGTTGCTGCAAACTACAAACAAAGAAGAACCCTTAAGAAATATTTACAACTTGCATTTTAAAGAGTTTAGGCATAACTCTGATTTAACTATGGAGTTCAAACCCCAACCAAGGTGGAGTTGAGTTGTAAAGTTGCAATAACTGAAGAATCAGAAAGAAATCTGATCATGGAGTGCACTTGCCCATCGAAGTGACAGGAAGGGGAAAAACAATGCACCCAATCATAAAAGATCAAATCACCAAAAATTTGATCATTACATGCATTAAAGAGGCATGGAGATGCATTAGCATCGTGGAACCCGCCCAAAAAGTCACTCAGCCATAAAGAACTGGCCCTAATAGTGTGTAATGGCCGCAAGAAGTTGATTCACGCTGCTATAAAAAACCACAGGAAGAGATAACACAACAAGTTGACTGCCTACAAAATACAGGGTTGACTGCGGGGGGAATCTGGTTTTCCTAAAATGAATATTGGTCGTCGATGAAGATCTTCTCTTTGAAATAGATGGTCCAAATACCATGGGAAATCTCCTCAATGACAAATTAAAACGCAATCATCAATCAAGATGAGCTTTATTTTGAACGAATGGCTGAGATACAGTGAGGAGACTCCTCCCAACGAAGGAAACAGATAGCACGAAAGGTCGGGACCCCTGCCATATGGCACAATTCCGAGTTTCGGAGTCTCACGGAGACACTGTAGAGTAAAGAAACACTGGAATGGAGACATGTGGCAATGTAATGCAATTCTGACCTTCAGAGCATTAAAGAAACAATGCAGTATAAGGAAGCGTCGAAATAGAGATGCATGGCAGCATCTCGCGCTTTCGAGAAGATGGGCAAATAGCTTGCGAAAACACAAGAATCATTGATCACCGCAACATGAGTCAACCCAGCCAAGAACAAACCAAGCTAACTCGACAAAAGTAGAAATTGCAACTCACTCGGTCAATGAACAACCAGAGCCAACACGAAATGTTAGCCGCCAACTTTAGCGCGATGCTAACCCTCTGCAAAGAACCTATAGCCCATTGAAGGTTTCTCTAATCAGATATCAATGATGGGCTGAATGGGGGGCAAAAATGGCCAACAAGACCTTGAGAACATTTACTCATTTGCGAACAACAAGTGTACTTGGGCAATCAAAAATCACCTAGAAGTCTTACAATAAACTTTTGGACCCAACTTGTGACCCATCATCAAAAAAGGAGCATTACTTGTAAGGCTTTTGTAGAAAGAGCCAATTACTAACTTCAAAGCTATGCTCAAACCTATGTTAACCCATTTGGTGTGTCACACGATATTATGCCAACTAGAAATGGTCCGTAAGGACCTTGGGAACATTCTTAGTTGTAAAAGGAAACATTAATGGCCTCTACCCTACAAGATTCCAAAGCATAAGAAGCCAAAGAAGGTAGGGATCGAAATTAGGGAGCGTTAGACAAAGTCACCTTAGACACACAAAAAGGAGCATACTTGAACAATCAATAATTGCCAAAAGGACTCCTCTACCACTAGACTTTAGGAAGTCTTAAAATAAAATCCACAAAAATATATGCCCAAGTCAATTTTGGATTAGGAGGGTATTGTAGCAATCTTATCAATTTTATTCTCTACTTCATTATGTGCTAAAGTTAATACCACAATAAATCTCGAGATGTCTGCATCCATCTTCAAGAAGTCTAACATCTCTTTTTTTTCTCTTTTCTTTTTTTGGGATGGGGGGGACGGCGGTGAGCGGGTGAACTAAAGTTCCTAAGAATGCTTGAGTATAGTTATAAGTGTAATTGTGGTATTTCAATACTTTCCCAAACCATGTAACCCAAGTGATGACCAAAGAGCTTGTTCCAACTATTGAATGAATTCTACATTTTGGTATAAGCTTCCCATTCTAGAAAATTGTCTTCATCAAAGTGGGGGTATTAGAGCTAAGAAAGAGAACTATGAGCCCTCCTCTTCATAATTTTGGTAAAGTGCATCAGCCACCACATTTTGTTTGCCTATTTTTTCATGGATCTTCAAGAAGCATAGGTAACCTATTTTGGAGTTTCCATGAGTGATTTTCACTTGAGCTTAAACATAACTAAACGCAATCCTATTGTAGGATTCCGTGAGTAATTTCCAGTTGAGCTTCTCATAAATAAATGCAATCATGGTATTCCAACACTTACACTCTAGCGACTTTGCATAAGGCGGAGTTTGGTTTTGTAGGGGTGTAAATCCAAAATATGACCAAGGATCTTGTTACAACCATTGAATGAATTCAAATGTTGGTATAAGCTTCCCATTCTATGATTCTACACAAACTTTATCCATCTAGGTAGACACTAGAAATAAGAAAGAGAACAATGAACCTTCCTCAAAGAGAGCAATGATCCTTCCTCTTCATAGTTATGAAAATGTGCATCAGCCACCACATTTTCCTTGTCTTTTTTGACACGCATCTTCAAGAAGGCTGAGTGACATGTTGTGGGAGGAGATAAGTTCTATGTTTAACCGATGCTTGTGACTTTATATAAGTAAATACAGTCATACCATTTCAATACTTGCTCCAACAACATAAACCGAGATTTTAACCAAGGACATTGTTCCAACTATTAAATGAATTTTACATTTTGGTATAAGCTTCCCAATCTAAAGAAACTACCTCAATCCAAGTGGGTACTAAAATACAAAAAGAAACCAATGAAATTTTGGTACAAACTTCTCATTCTAAAAATATTACCTCCATCCAATTGGTTATTACAACTCAAAAAGAGACCAATGAACCTTCCTCTTTAAATACTAAGGCAAAGTGCATCTGCCACCACATTTCCTTTGCCTTTTCACAATCTCATAATCAAAATTGAGCATCTTGGTTACCCACTCTATTGTTTTAAGAATATCCTTTGTTAAAAGAAATACGGTTGTTATGATTGGATTTGATCTACAATTTTCTGCCAAATATATAACAATGTCATTACTAAAAAACCTATAGAATAGCCATTATCTCTTTTTCGTTAGGAAATTTGGTGAAAATTTCCCTATCAATACTCATACAGACAACACTAATACATCTCCTAAATCTATTATACTCCATGGAAAACAATGTAATGTCCCCTTTTTTGCACCTTCCTTAGTGTCGGAGTTTCTAATAGGGTTGGCCTATTATTTTGGTTCTCCTAGGCCACTAAATTGTGTAGGGGACCCATTACCAATGGCTTACGGAGACATATCAAGGTTTTATGAGCCAAATTAACTAGGTTGAGACAATCTCCTAGATTTTAGGAGGAATCCTTATTTTTTAGGGATTGGTTGGGAATTGGTAGGGATACACCAAAAGACAATTAGGGCTAGCCTCAAGATTTTTGGTGCGGATAATATTTTTAAGAAATAGTTCCTTAAATTTAGGAAAAGATTGTCAGTTAGCTCGTAGAGGTCAAACAGCGGCAATAGACAAGGGACAATAGACAAAATTCAGATCAGAGCCTAGATGAACGAGCTACAAACAATTTGGAAATAATTTAATTGTTCCTAAGTTAGCTTTAGTAAAATAATAATAATAAGCATTTATTATAATCACTTAATAATATTAAATATAGCAATAACTTATAATAATATGATGGTGGCCGAATTCCCTAGGCACAAAATTTTATATTATACCTTGAAAAGGGGACTTATTGGCCATGATGAAAAACCCCTTATGAGGTTTGAACCTCATAGGGAGGAGATAAATTATATAAGAGATAATTCCGTTGCATTATTAATGTAAAAGAATCCCTAAATGGAATTCAAACCCTCTTGGAGGGAAAGAAATTGAAATAAGAGAGGGCATTAGGAGCTCAATGATTCATTACAGGCCATTTTGAAAATATAATTTGGAGGGGAAGCTTCGGTGAAGAGCTTCTGGCCATGGATATCTCCTAAGAACGAAATCCCTCAGTACATTGAGAACCTACAAGTGTGCAACATTATTCAAAGGGCACAGAGCAATCGATTTCTTGCAGTGATAATCATTTTATGAGAGTGTAAAGTACAAAACAGGTGAAGTCAGAGAAATTAATTTCCAGTTTGCAGATCTGCGCATAAATTGGTGTTTTTTTGGTCTACTGGAGCTAGCAATACAACCTAGGGTCTTTACCTGCAGGCACCAGTCATGGTGTGAGCTTGGATTGAACACAGATCTGACCTAAAGGCATCATTGGGAGATCTGGAAATTGCAAAACACCGCGCAGTAGGTTACCAGAGCCAGTTCAGAAGGAGTATATACAGCCTATTTCCAACCGTACTAGCTACTACAGGGCCAACACTGAATAATTTGTTGCTCGGCATTTATCTACAGTGACCATTGGGCAGATTTTGGTTTTTTCATCACAGTGGTTTGCAGATCAGGCATCTACCAGATTTTACCAGTAATTTTTCAGCAGTTACCAAAAGTTAGGGCAGAACAATAAGCCATACAACTTCAAGTCAGTCTGAGCATAATGAGAAGTGAATACATAGCAGGACTTGATCAAAAAACTTAGGGCTTCCAGTCAAGTGCGGCAGATCTGACAATTTTCAGACCATACATGTGCTGTAGATGTCACCATATGACATCAACCTGGTGATTTACCTGGTACAGCCTTGTACTTGGTTAGAATTTTCAATAAAATATTAAAATCAGATTTAATTCATCCTTTGGTGATTTGGTCGGCCATTACAAACAATTTTACAAAAATGTGCATTGCTGAAACTAGGGTGGAACACAACAATTATGAGGCATGGAGACTTGTTTTAACCATGTCATTGCAAAAAAAGAAATCTTTACCTATAAAATATTTGGTGATACCCAATCAAAGCTCATGAACTTTCCAAGACTCGAGTGATTTGGGTTTAGACCAATACTGCACTGCTATGATCTTCTCTACGTCCACTCACACTCCTTACTCCCTCCTACGAAATAATGTGTCCTAAATGCTCCATCTCTTGTACACCGAAGGCACACTTAATGGGCTTGAAGAAAAGGTAATAATGCTTTAAAACATAGACCACATATTGAATATGATTGTCCCACCTGCAACTATAAATGAGAATATAATTAAGCAATACCAAGATTCATCAAGTAGCCTTTGAATATCTGAACTATCAAACTCTAAAAGATAGAAGGAGCATTGGTCAAGACAGAGGGCATCACGATGGGCTCATAGTGACCATGTTTTTTAAAAGTTGTTTGGAAATACCTTCCATCTTAACTTGAATTGGTTGATATCCTGATCTAAGATCCAACATGTTAAAATATTGTTAGCGGAGCTGATATTTAATTTGGTAAGTGGAGCTGATATTCAGTCTGACCATCAGTCTCAAGATGGAAACCAGAGCTGATATTCAATTTGGTTCCCAAGTCCAAGAATAAGGTTTGCCAAAATCTGGATGTTATCCTGGCATCTCTATTGGATATAATCTTCTCTAGGATTTTGTGGAGTCTTAAAATTTCTCTTACAATCCTCTTGTCGATAAACAGCTTGTTAAGGAGGTAGTGGGGCCGTGATTGCTGTTTGGTGTTGAACTTGTTGGGATTGTGATTAGCATAGTGGTTCCTGCTGCATGTAAAACATCCTTTGGGTGGCCCCTTCTTTTCATTCCTTTTATTGCTGCCATTGTTACTAGGGTTACCTTTAACCTCCTTTCCATTGTTTCCCTTGAATTTTGGTTTGTTGGGCTTGAAGTTCTTAAAACTTCTTTTATGGGTTCCTAAATCTGAATTATCAACATTCCAACTGGTCTTCCTCTTATTATCTAGGATGGAGTCATCCCTTTTAATTTTTTGCTCTTGTCGAATGGCTCTCTCGAGAACTTCCTCTATAGTTCGTGGAGCAAGGACATCTACAGCTCCCCCAATCCTATTGTTTAAGGCTTTAAGCCCATTATAAACTTCCTAAATTTGAAATTTTTGCCTTGCTGATAAGGGGGAACATATTTTAATAAATGGGTGAATTTCTCCTAGTACTTATGCATAGTCAAATCTTCCTGCTTGAGGTTCTGGGAATCTAACAGTTTCTAGTCATAGAAGGTTTGGGGCAGCCATCGATTTTTTTAAATGGAGACAAACCTGTCCCATGTGATCTCAGTAGTCTTAATGTTGAGCTCTATTTTGGTGTTTACCCACCAAGTAGTTGCTTCTCCGAAGAGATGGTATATCCCCCATACTACTTTAGATGTTTCAAAAAAAACTCCAGATTTTGAAGTGTTGTTGCATTTCAATAAGCCATGCCTCGGCATCTTCTCCAGACTTGGAGCCTGAGAACCTAGAAAGTTTAATCTTCTTAATATCCATGGACAAATCACTAACTATTTCCTATTTCTTCAATTTTCCATAGGGTGTTATTGAAGCTTGTTTTTGTTTTTTGTTGTGGCCAAAGTTCTCAGGCTCTAACCTTCGAGGAAGGGAGGAGTGATCTACTCCTTGCCTCACCCAATCTAGGCTGACATTTCATTCATTCTCTTTTCCATATTTTCTAGTTTTGTTTTTGTATCTTGCAAAATCTAGATCAACAAATCCGAGGAGTTCTAGGGATTGGCCTCGCTAGTTGCCTCCTTCTCTATAGTGTTTCCAATACTAGCCATGTTTTAAGGTTGAGTTTTCTTGAGATATACAATTGTTTCTTAAATCATTATCATGCTCACATTTGTTTACAACAAGTATATGATTGCTTAAAGAGATCAAATACAACACAAGAGAAGGAAAAAAATGTCAATTGCACATTTCATTGTTTTAAATAGAGTTGATTGTTGCAACTGCAACTACATTATTTATAATAATTTCATCTCCTAAAGACACATCAAAAAGAATAACTTAAACAATAAACTAGACACTCTATTCCTAGATATTTTGTTTGTTTTCATCTCTGGGCTTGTCCGGCCCCTGGCATAGTTTATAATAAATCATAGGAGGATTAGTTTGTCTGGTATTCTATGCCTCAATAAATTTGTTTCTCATTATCGCCTTCCTGGCCAAAGTCCACCTGACTCTCTCTTTCTTGATTCACCACAATGCTTTTTCTAAGGTTTCATTATCCTTGGGTATGGAACAATAGCAATAGTTATGTTTTGGCATGTTCTTAATCAAATAGAAAAATATGGGGTGACGGGGTTTCTCGCAAGGTGTCATACAAGTATACATCTTGTTTAACGTCCAAATCTATATTTTCAGTTTTTCTGGTTTGACTAAAAAGTGTGATAAGCCAAGGATTCAAAGTTGAACCTGGCTCTAATACCATATCTAACATGCTAAAAATCTGAAGTCTACTTAAACATTAACTATAGGAAAAAGCATAAAGCTTAACCAAATGAAAAGAGATACAGTTGAATCAGTTATTCTATTCTTTCACAAAGAGAAAATACGAGATAATTGTAATTTACATTTTCAAATAACTAGAAACTAACAACCATTTCAACTACTAGATTCACACGACATTTAGTTAATAAGTACCGATCCACTTCTATTTCATAAACTAATTCTTGACTTTAAGAAATATTCAAAATACATGATAGCAACATATTCATCAAATAAAATGTGAAAAACATGAAAAGGTTACCAAAGAATAAGCAAATGATTACCTTGTGTTGTGCAAACCTTGGCATCTGAAAGAGACGAGAAGCATTGTCATGGGCTTAACCTCCCAACCGTGAACCTTTAGTATCCGCACATAATTTTCATTGACAAAGGCCTTCCCTATCCTAGGAGTTGGCTTGAGACACTCTTGTCCAACCACTAAGCATCTTGGTGTTAGAGTATCGACTAGTCGGTTGACAAGGTTGTGGACACTTTCCAATCAGCCTATCTCACAATTGCTAGAACTCTAACATCTAGTGATCACAGTGGCAATCATGTCATTAACTACCTTGGCCAAGGATTTCGGATGAGCAACTTGGATGCTGGATCACCACCACTCAACTTGATAACAAGAATTTATACAAAAGATTTCCATCAACTAACTTACTGTATAACTGTTATTACTAATTATAATTTCCTTTCATTGCAAGATTATTCCCACTCTCCCTTCATCTCGACCATGTTGGTCCTCATGGATGTTTACTAGGGAGGTTCATTATATGATACCTAGTTCAAAGAGTAGTTATACATTTGCCTTCTTTCATACCAGTTCTGGCCTATGGCATCATAAGTGAATCAAGCCTTCATTCTAATTATTACTTTATCATATAGAGCAACATCCAATCTTAGAAATATATTAACCATATCTCTACATGGGTCAGCACTCATGACAGAAAAATGTGCTTTCAAATTCAAATATTATCACAGGTAAAGCCTTTCGACAATCAAATAATTCCCTTCTTGTAATAAGGTTATGGTATAAAAAGAATACTTTCAAATTCAAATAGTATCGCAAGTAAAGCATTTCGGCAATCAGATAATTCCCTTCTTGTAACATCCTGATTCTGGACTTTCAATTGAAAACAAATAAAGAGGTTAACTCTACGTAACAAAGTTTAGATTGCATGACTTAAGCATGATAAATTGTATGTAAATGTAAAGCCTGAACTGATTCAATCTACACGATTTGAGAGGTATAAATGGAGCACCTACCTATGCTTCCAAGCTTTCAATTGCATCCAGAAAAGAATATTGGATTAGTTCACAAGCTCGGCATAATCTAAGACAATCGTCGATTATATTCACCCTCTTACTTGGGAGTGGGCAAGATAAGAAATGGTCACCTCCGCGCATGCTCAGTTACACACAAGAATGAGGTGGGAAAGAAAAACGTTTGCACACCCTTCCAATTTCATAATTTTAATAAAGGAAAAGACTATAGCCCGATGTCATAAAGGCGAGAAGAAATCAAGGGTGGCCGCTCAAGGCAATTAATAAATAAATAAAATCATAGGCAAGGTTCGAAATAAAAGAACAAGGGTGGCAACAGCATCTTCGATCATGCCTTAATATATTAATGTCGCTCTTTTATATTCCTACTTGTTTGAGTAGCCTTAATATGTATGTATATAAATACATACATACATAAATGTGTATATATATATATATATATGTATGTATATATATATATATATATATATGTATGTATATATATATATATATATATGTATGTATATATATATATTGTTAGAAAGTAAAGTCCACCAAGATAAGTGACAGGTGGGGTGAATCAGTTATCCAATCAAAACAACTTTTATTAACCTTATTAAATCTAAAACATGTAATCAGCAAGTGCAATAACCACAAGAAGATAACCAAACACAATAAAACCAGATTTGTTAACCAGGGAAACCCTTGATCAGAGGCAAAACCCTTGTGGGGATGGTATGCACAAAATGATGTACTAATACATAAGTTCCTTGCAAAAGGATGGATTTTGTTAGGACTCGATGAAATACATTCAATACATATTAGTCCATGTTAGGAGACATTGAATCCATGTAGGAGATTCCAACCTTGTTAGGAGTTGTGGAAGGCAGAAGGACCTACTATCCAAACAACTTTAGGTGCAAGACCACTAAACTCACTATCCAACTGGCCTTTGTAGTATTCCTTTCAAAGCAATACCAAATAATCAGTTGTCTCCTAGCACTCTCTACCAAATATAATCATCTTGCTCTTTCATTATGCCTTTGCTATGCCAAACGCTTCTCAGATCTCAAGACCAAATCCGTATGCTCGCATCACACAAATCCCTTAGATTGCTCACTCGCATGTAACTCACACTTACAGTTCGCTTATATTCACTTGCATCATCTTCACACTGAAATCACAAAGAAAAAAACTTTCCTTTATACCAAGTCCTCAAATTAATTTATTGAGTTGGCCTTGAGGCTTTTTCAATTTACAATTACAATAGGACCTCATTAAGATAAAACAATACACCTTACATTACATATTTTCATAATTACATAACATTGTCGGCTTACAGGCTTTGCAAATCTTCACGTGTGCAACCTCGAACTTCATGCAGTCAACCATGTCATCATCTTGATGTCTTCTACCTATGTCTCTCGACCAGATTCTATCCCTATTAGGAGATATAATCCAATTACTAGAAACCACTTCTCAGGAACTCTATCTGTATATTGTCTTCAATAAATCTCAACTAACTGTCACTAGTCTTTGACTTTCTGCATGCACTTGTAGCCACATCATCAAGACACTTTGTGTAACATATCTTCAACTGCGCTTGACCTCATCTTCTATCCTCAAACCTCACGATCTCAATCTCTGTCTACTGCTTTGTCAATCTTCACAAAATAACTAGTATGTTGACATCAATGACACTACCATCAATGCAACATATAATCATATCAACTATCTCCCAAATGCTCCAACAATGCTAGGATACTCTCCTATACGAATATCATCAGCATTCATGCTAACATATGTGTTTGTGTATGTATGTATCTAGGTATCTATGTGTGTATACGCCAAATTTTGAGATTCTCATACATATGTGTGTGTACATATGTACACATTTTATACCCACAAAAGTATGAGATTCAAGATACACAGATTAATCCATCTAATGAAGGTAATATTTCTTATTTGAATTTTTATAATGTTTTTTATTTAACTGGTTAGCTCATGGTCATCCTTTGTACCTTCATGCTTGTCTAGTCATTTCATCCTTGGTCCAAGTGGTTAGATTTAATATCTGATGGTTGACAGTGGATTTAGAAGTTCCATTCCTAACTCCCATTTTGGCAACACTTTCCCCCCTTATCATGATGTTGCAAAATGGAAATGGTTTTGGGTAATAACATATTTCCATAATTTGAAATATTAATATAATATCGCAATTGTAAAGATTCTGCTAATTCCTTATCTCTGAATCAGACTTTTAATTCAGTCTTTAAATGCTAAGAATGGTCTTCTAAATATTCTGAATGTTGAGGAAGTAGACACCTTTCTTTAATGCAGATCCAATAATCTATAATCAATCTCTGATTGAATTGGAGTAACACTGATTTAAATTTGCTGGATATAGATGCTTGAAGGAGTAGACTTGATTAAGTTTTTGTGTGTCCTTCAAAACTGCATCACCACCCCCTATAAATATCTAGACCAAAGGACATCACCCTCTAAGAGCATGTCCCTTTTCCTTGGTCGACTTTATGACTCTTCATGGAAAACCAGCGATATGCAAGATAAACTAACATTAAATAATAACTAACACATTGTGTTAGTTTCTTTGTTTAATATTAACATATCTAGAAAGTCGGCACCTAGAGGAGAAGTGTAGGAGTATAAATAGAAAGCCTTACGTATATATTTAGAACCTAGAAGATTTAGTACAATCTGCACTATCAGACCTAGTGATTATCAGGTTATAAACTTAATACTCCCTCTTAACTTGATAATCACACAGAGAGATATCATGTCTAGCAACATCAATACAAATGAGTAAGCAAGAATTAATACTTAACACTCCCTCTTAACTTGATAATCACATAGAGAGATATCATGTCTAGCAACATCAATACAAATGAATAAGCAAGAATTAATACTCTATATCTGTCTGAATCTTCTGAGTATGTGATATCATAGAACACATAACACAATGTCATACTACTCAATCTATGATATGACAAATCACTGCTACTAGTGATATTATACAAGATAAATTTGAAGAGTAATCTCTTCATTTATCCAAATTCTGATTTCATAGAAACTGGTATTTCTATATCACAGCAAGATCCTGACTTTTAAGATCTACCAAAATACAGGATAGACCTGGAGAATACTAAAATTCTTCCTTTATCCAATTTGTGACTCATTAACATAGCAATGTCAACATCACAACATGATCTAAAACTCATCTAGATCTTACAGTAAAATCTAATGTTTAGTACATTATCTCAGAGATCGTCATCTCTCATAATGCCTTTTATACAAGTGTTCATTATTTCAGAGATCGTCACCTCTTTAAATAATGAATACGCAGGGTGGAGCCCATAACAGTCAATAGCCTGACAAAATAAAATTATTTTATTAATAATCAAAAGAGTACAAATGGATTACAACTCAACCATACCAAGTCTCCTCTTGAAATGTTCTATCTTCACTCTAGATAGAGGTTTGGTGAGTATGTTTGCTGTCTAATCTGCAGTGCAAATGTATTCCAATTTTACAGAATTTCTATCTACCATATCTCTTACATAATGGTAAGGAATTTCAATATGTTTGTACCTGTCATGGAAAATTGGATTCACTGAGAGCTTGATGGAACTCTGATTATCACAATGAATAATTGTAGGATTCATGGGTTGCCCAAATAATCCCACAAGTAACTTCCTCAGCCAGACTGCTTCTCGAGAGGCCATCACTGCTGCAATGAATTCGGCTTCTATGGAGCTCTGAGCTACTGAAGATTGCTTTCTACATATCCAAGATATCATAGCTGATCCTAAACTGAAACAACATCCTGAAGTACTTTTTCTATCTTTAACACTTCCACCCCAATCTGAGTTGGTGAACCCATGCAAGTCTAAAGCAGCTTTCTCATATTTGAGTCCAAAATTTAGAGTGCCTTGTAAATATCTCATAATGTGCTTAACTGCAACTAGGTGAATCTCCTTTGGCTCACACATAAACTGACTTAAGGCATTAACAACATAACAAATATCTGGTCTTGTATTTACCAAATACATAAGGGATCGAATCATCTGTCTATAGAGAGTAAAATCTATGGAAGGTGATTCTGTTGTTGCTTCTTTAAGTTTATGTAAATTAGTCTCCATTGGCATTGGAGAAGACATAGACTTGCAATTCCACATTCCAAATCTCTTCAAAATATCTGATGTATACTTTCCTTGATTAAGTATGATACTATCAAAATTCTATCGTACTTCCAATCCTAGGAAGTAATCGAGAAGCCCCAAGTCTTTTATCTTGAATTATCTAGTTAGATCTTTCTTGCACTGATCTATAAGATGATCATCACCTGTGATTAATAAATCATCAACATACAATATCAAAATTACCATATCATCTTTCTCTTTTATAATATAAGTTTGGATCGGCTTCATTCTTGGAGAATCCTAAGTTGGTGAGATATTTATCAATTCTTTCATACTAGGCCTTGGGAACCTATTTAAGCCCATAGAGAGCTTTCTTGAGCTTGCAAACAAAAGTGTTAGGATCATGAGTTTCAAATCCTTTAGGTTGCTCCAGATATACTTCTTCTGAAATTTTTCCATTTAGAAATGTTATTTTTACATCCTTCTAATGTACCTTCCATCCCTTTGATGCGGCAATTGCTAAGACTACTCCTACGAAGGTATATCTGGCAACAGGAGCAAAGGTTTCTTCATAATCAATCCCTTCTTTCTGAGAAAATCCTCTGGCTACAAATCTGGCTTTATACTTCTCAATACTATTGTCAGCAACATGTTTTATTTTAAATATCCATTTGGAAGAAACAATAGATTTTCCTTTAGGTCTTGGAACAATTTCCCAAACATCATTTTTCATAATAAATTGGTATTCTTCTGTAATAGCTTCTTTCCGAGCTGTATGTTTAATAGCATCAAAAGGATTGGTAGGTTTTGTTTTGGACAAATCACTCATGTTTGTTGGATAACTAGAGAATCTTTTAGGTCTTTTGCTTTCTCTAACTATTCCGAAAGGTGCAGCAAAGTCTTGAGCTGCTTCAACTGTTTGAATAGCCCAAAGTGGTCTTTTCTTTGAATTTTCTTCAAGATTCATATTTTGAATTTCATCTTTTATTTCATCTAAGTTCACCCTCTAGGTCCCAAATTCACTATTTCTTTTAGAATTAAGAACAGGAGAAGGTTCATCAGAACTTATGGCTCTTTTGAATGCAAGATCTTCTTCAAAGATTACATCCCTACTAAGTTCAATATTTTTCTATCCAGGTATGAAAATCCTATATGCCTTAGATGTTTTACTATACCCTACAAAAATACCTTTCCTCTAAGAGGGTTCTAGCTTGGTTCTCTTTTCTTTTGGAACATGGATATATACAGAACACCCGAAAATTCTAAGATGACTTATATTGGGTTTTACTTTAATAAGTATTTCTTCAGGAGTTTTATCTTTAAGATAGGAGTGAGGGCTTCTATTTTGAATATATACAGCAGTACAAGAGGCTTCTGCCAAAAGATAATATTCTAGATTTTGGTCAAAAATCATAGCTCTAACAACTTCTATAATTGTCCTATTCTTTCTTTTTGCTACCCCATTTTGCTCTGGATTATAAGGAACAATGTACTCCCTCTTAAGCCCTAATTCTTACAAAACCTTTTAAACAAATCTGAAGTATATTCTCCTCCGTTATCAATTCTAAGGGTTTTAATTCTGTGCCTTGAAAAGTTTTCAATTAATGTTTTGAATTCTTTAAACCTTTGTAGGATTTCTTCTAAGTCCTTGCATTTTAAAAAATAAATCCATGTTTTCCTAGAGAAGTCATCTATGAACAAGATATGATACCAGAATCCTCCAAGAGAAGGAACAAGCATAGATCGACATAAATCTGAATTAATTAATTCTAGTACATTATTTGTTTTCCTAGTACTATCATGAAAGGGACTTCTGGTGTTCTTACCTAAAGCACACCCTTTGCCAATACTTGGATGGTCTTTATTTAGTTTAGGTAATCCAATAACCATCTTCTCCATAGTTGATAAAGTTTTGAAATTTAGATTCCCTAATCTTCTCTGTCATATTTCATTTGTATATGTAGCTTCGTGAACTAGGGCTTGAATAGAACGACTAGGTTATGTGTTCAATTCATACAAATATCCTTTTCTTTGACCAATTAACTTTGCTTTCTTGATAGAGGAGTTCTTAGCCCAAGTTAATACTTTGCCATCCACGAATGCAACATTGTGCCCATCATCTTCAAGTGTTGTAATTGAAATTAGGTTTCTTTCAATTCCTGGTACATAGAGTACACCTTTAAGAAGAAGAGTATTTCTTGATTTTAGTTTCAAAGTACAATTTCCAATTCCTTCAACAGAGTGTGCTGAGTTATCACCAATAGTAACTTCACCGTTAACCTTCTCTAATAAAGAATCTAGAGTTTCTTTGTATCCTGTTATATGTCTAGAAGATCCACTATCAATTACCCATGCTTTATTTGAAATTTTATTTGATAGAGAGGAATACAAAACACAGTTCTCAGGATCATAAGTATCTTCTTTTCTAATAACATTTGTACAATTTGCTTGTTTGGAATTTTCAGGACAATTAGATCTGTAGTGTCCAAATTTTTCACATTTTAAACACTTTATTTTAGATAGATCTTTCTTGGGTTTTCCATTCTTTTGATTTCCCTTTTTCTTCTTAAAATACTTCTTCTTGCCCTTATAGGATTTTGTATTCAAAACATGAAGTTCTTCATCTTCTACTTTTGGTTGCCCTCCTTTCTTTTGTTTTCTAGATTCCTCTAGAAAGCAATCATTCTTGAGTCTGTTAAAGTCTGGAAGCTTATCTCTGGCACTTATTCCTTGTGCAAATGTCTCCCATGAAACTGGCAATCCATCTATAGCCATAAGTGTTAATTATGTGTCACCAATGATGGTTCCTATGTTTGATAGTTCATCTCTAATGCCAACAACTCTTAGGAAGTAAGAATTTATCGATTCTCCTTTCTTTATCTTGCCTTTTTAGTGCAAGAACCCTGGTTGCATTGTTTACTTCATAGGCATTTCGTAATGCATTCATCATATCAAAGGTAGTTTGATGTTTTGTAAGCATAGGTACAATATCATTTTTAACTCCATCCAAGATGATCTGAATAGCTTTTCTATTTCCTTTGCTCCAGATAGAATTGTGAGGTTCAACTGAGGGTTGTTTGGATGCTCCATTAATGAATTGTTTTACATCGCTCTCTACAAGAATCATCATGATTCTGAACTTCCAGGCTTCAAAGTGCTCTTTCCCATCAAACCTGTCCTTGGGTTTGATTGTGTATGCCATAGAAGATAGAAGATTGTTGCTTGATATATACTACGTCTGATTACTGAAATTTTGCATAGCCTAGGTTCAATTACCAGAGCTCTAATACCATGTAAAGATTCTGCTAATTCATTATCTTTGAATCAGACTTTTAATTCAGCCTTTAAATGCTGAGAATGGTTTTCTAAATATTCTGAATGTTGAGAAAGTAGACACCTATCTTTAATGCAAATCCAATAATCTATAATCAATCTTTGATTGAATTGGAGTAACACTAATTTAAATTTGTTGGATATAGATGCTTGAAGGAGCAGACTTGATTATGTTTTTGTGTGTCTTTCAAAACTGCATCACCACCCCCTATAAATATCTAGACCAAAGGACATCACCCTCAAAGGGCATGTCCCTTTTCCTTGGTCGGTTTTATGACTCTTCATGGAAAACCGGCGATATGCAAGATAAACTAACATTAAATAATAACTAACACATTGTGTTAGTTTCTTTGTTTAATATTAACATATCTGGAAAGCCGCCACCTAGAGAAGTATAGGAGTATAAATACAAAGCCTTACGTAGATATTTAGAACCTAGAAGATCTAGTACAATCTGCACTATCAGAGCTGGTGAAATATTAATATAATATCACAATCACTTCCAATTTCTAAGATATTTATTTTTCAATTCCCATCATAACAGCTAACTGACATCTCACATGAAGCAATAACTAATAACCAAAATTCCATTCCACAAGAATCCAAATATCTCGACAACTCTACTGATAGATCAATTTCACATGAACAATTATTTCAACAAATTTACCGAACAACTAACTTCACATCAATTTCCAACAGCTAAAAAATTAGTTTTAAATGTAGCGAAATTTGGGATGTAACACTTCAGCTACACCTATGCCAACTACTTTGCCTAGGACATATGTCCAGCGAAGGTAGCCACAGGCATAGAGTATGGGTCATATTTAGGAGACGAGTAGGAGTGATACCAAAGCCAAGTTCTTCTTCCAATGTCATTGACCATGCAAGAGAGGGTAGGGAGAAATGAAAATTTCAAAGTAACCCAATAGATGAGTTGTCTAATGCGCATGCCTGATCAATCCTGAAATGAGAATCCGCATCCCGTTGTTCTATAGCCTTCCAACCACTTAGAATAGTAAGTGCTGATGATATAGATGATGCCATTGGCAAGATCTTCTTTGCCAATGACATCCCATTCCATGTAGCTTGATCTCCTTAATATAAGAAGATGATGCTGACGGCAGCAATGGGAGGACAATCATATGTGCCACCAAGTGAGACCATGTTGAGGACCACAATCTTGAATAATAACTATTCCAAGGTCAATGTGTTGATGGAGAAGATGAAGGAATGTTGGATGAAGATCGAACGCATCATAGTCATTGATGGGTGGACAAAAATTAGCCATTATATATCTCCTTTTTGGGACATTAAAAATTATTTAAATTTTGCAAAATTTAGTTGTTGAAATATAATGACAACTTAATTAAATTATTCAATATACCAATTAAAGTGACTTTATATAATCAGAGTTATAAAATAAAAATCACTTCATTTCAAATTCAAAAAAAGGCAAAGAAATTGAATGCCAAGAGACAAGTTGATGGAAGGCCAAGAATTTTCCGGAGGATGTTATTAAAGAGCAAGGGGAAGATTTTTCAAAACATGTTCAGACATTAATAGATTTGGATGAAATTACCCAATGCTTTGGCATTAGCTATAATTTCAGGAGATGAAAGAAGTTTGTGAAAGAGCTGGACAAAAACCTGTTTTCTTCTTGGAGTGGATTCATGATGGAGTCCACATTTGTCCAAAATCTGTGAGATTCGTGAACTTTTCTATTTCTCTGACATTTGCAGAGATAAGTTCCAATAATATAGATATCTTCTAAACATAAGTATTTTGTGCTTATGTGTATTTTTTTTAGAATGATTATTGTTATCTGAGCTTGATACAATAGAACCTTTGTCATGGATTTAATATAAAAAATAATAACTGAAGTTGCACCAGTAGTAGTAGTCATATTATAGTCTTTAGTTCTAAATAAATTGTTACAAGTAAGTTGGGTGTAAGGGTTATATATAAAGGGAGCTTGATAACTAAATTTATGACTAAGGTTATCTATACCAAGTCAATAGATTGGCGGATTAAATATTATTAATAACATCTAAGGATCATTCCATATATTGTCTAACACCGAAGAATTATTAATCAGTGGATTTTATCTCATTGTTGAAACTATTATGCTCAATAACTCAATTATTGTGGACCCAATGGGCAGAAACTCAATTGCCGAGAGATAATAATTTGTATGGGCAAAGCAAATGTTAATATTCTACACGCAAAGCTTATAATAAGGATTGATATCCATTTCAGACTTTGGTGTTAACCTTGGCTGTAATTATTAGTTCTTTCCGCTGGCAGGATAACAATGCATTCATCTGAATCAGTTAAATGTCAAAGCATCAACCAATCAGCATCCACAATTAAAACATTTTCACCATATTTTTCTTAAGTTTATATTTTTCACATTTATTTTAAAATACTCATTTTTTATCAATTATTCTACTTGCTAATAGTTTGCTACAGTCTTATCAGCATGACGTCACCCTTTTAAAAGTCAAGCATCCACCAATAAGAAAAAATAACTAAATTATATTGGCTGAATTTCCTAATGTTTATATTTTTGTTTATATTTGCATCTACAGTAATTTCACTATTACATAATGGTGGCTAGTTTTTTCCTATTTCTTTTGACAATGCAATGGATGATAAAGTCATTTTTTTAATAGAAATGATATAGAAATTGCATACAATATAAACATCAAGCATATAAAATAGTTAAATGCATAGCTTTAATTCACTCATTTGGATAATGATAATGCAATAATTCTGATGATTATATATAAATTATATTACATTATTAAATTCTCATATATTCATTAAATAATCAAAATACACTTATTATAGATAAATTAAACATAATTGAATAATTAGTAATTATTACGTAATCTTTGAACGTGTAGTGTCACAATTTAAGCACTTCATTGGTGAAACAAGCACCAAGGTTAAAATCTCTATTGGGTCACTTTGCTTCCATTTTGTGCCTTCACTAGATCATTTTGACCTCACAGTTTGAAGTTTGAACAAGTGAAATGCAGGGATGAGGTCTTCCATTTGTGGCCTCCCCAATTCCAGACCCGGATCAAAAGCATTTCATGTGGAGCTAGAGGATGTGTCAAGCCAGCATCACCAATCACATTAAACATTTTACCATGATTTTAAAACATACTTAATACCATACAGTCATTAATAATAAATAGTAAATAATTACTATGAATAATCATAGATGTTATTAACACTTTGTATACTAAAAAATTGCTACTATTTATCTAATATTGTAATTCTATAGATCTATTACTACATTTATAATTGTGATACTCTCTATAACTATTATTATATTTAATTTGTCAACAATAATACTTGTATAGCTATTATAATTACGTAGTTATTATTATGATAGATATAATTTAATTATAACTTTGTGATTAAACATCATTATACCTGAATACTGTGTTTTTAACAAACCCATCAATATATGTATCTTGTTTTCGCTACATGCATAAACCATTACTGTTACAATGTTATCTGACTAAGCAATATGTTATAAATTTTGCTAAACATAGATGGTTCAAGATTAAAGCTTATCAATAGTATTTATTTGAAGATTTATTATATGATTACTTAACTATTATTCAAAGATATCAAAGTTATTGTTTAACAACATCAAGATTCTAATGTTTTTACTACAATTTACAAAATTTCCAACTTCAATACAAAGCATTATGGCAGGAACATGATGCAACTGCGTCCTATTGTTTATTTGGAGCCCAAACTTATTTTGGGCAGTTATTCTCCTATTTTGAAGGTGATAATTTCCCACCATATCAAACATAATTGTAGGTGAAAAATAAAGCTAGAGCCAAATATTAATATTGAGGAATTACTTCCATTGTCATGTGCAACTATTTGTTTCAGACATCATAATGTGTACCATAATTCCTCCTTGGAATAAGTAGTCGTCCATTGGCTGTGGATTATCCAGGCTCCTAAGTTGTTGTGCAGATCTTTTACAGAATGTTGGTCTGAGCATGTAGCATTCACAATATGGGTTCAGCTAATATTGAATGGATTTCATGAGAATATGTTGTTACTGGTTCTCTATTCTTCATCTCCAGACTTGTATAGTGGACGAATTGTCTCATGCACCATATGGAGTTACCTTGTCTACTGAATGACTGGAGAATGTAAGATTCAATCTGAAATAAAGGTCAAGTTATATTTCAATTTTGATATGAATAACAAAACACAAATTTAAAGTTGGCTACTATTTACATTTGTTTATTATTTCCTGAACATCATTTCAATGCATTAAAAATAATGTTTATAGAATCTTTGTTACCACATGGTGTATTTGGTATTGTTCTCACTTGATGTATGCCAAGTATTAAAAACTGGAAACTTTCATGACTAAGCTTTTTAAGAACCAACAATTTGATAATCTTGACCAGTGAATGTATGACAAAATAGACGAGGGGGAACAATGGAAAGTAAGCTTTATCCGGTAGGGAATCTTACAGCCACTATCCACTCATCAATATCATGGTCACATGTACATAGGGCCCATATTTTCTCAAGGCAGTTGATTGTTTAGGGCATTGCGAAGGTGCTTGTTTTCAATTCCACGTCCTCAAGGAGGCTATCAAGGAGGTTGTGACACAAAATGCGGTCCAAGTAGTGACAAATCCAAGACATGTGCAAAGTTGCAGGGAAACCTGATTAGGCGACCTGCAAACATTTTTGGCAGCCTACATGTTGTGTGCATGCCATGAACAATGAACTCAAGGATGTGGGGAAGATTGAGTGGACCAAAACAATGGTTAATGATGCTAGAGATGTGCCAATGTTCATTAAGAATCACCACATTTCACATGCATTCTTCAAAAGCTTCTTTGGTGAGTTCTTGAAACCCACTGAGACAAATATACATCCTATTTCATTCTCTTGGAGAGAATGCTTGAGTTGCAAGATCGTTGCAACTCATGGTTATGACAACAAATTCTAATTGATGGGCTGAGTTAAGAGTGATGTGTTTTGGAATGATGCCAAATATATAGTATCCATCATTGCTCTAGTTTTATAGATCATCAAATATGAAGAAGGGGATGCACCTACTCTTGCAGAGGTGTATAAGTACATTGATTCTATGCTTGAGCGAACGAGGGTTGTCCTACAAGAGGACTCCACATTAGCTTTTTGCACTAAGCACATTTAGCCAATCATTCAGCAAAGATGTAATAAGCTAAGCACTCCCTTGAACATGGTTGCGTGTGCATTAATTCCTAAGTGGTACAATGCTATGCCTAGTAGAGTTACACCAATACTAGATGTTGAGCTAAAGGAAAAATTGTTTAACCGCATTGAGAAGAAGTAAGATTCTTTTGATGCCATCCAACTTTGCACAAAGTGGGCCAAATATGTGCCACGTAAGGGCTATTCAAAGGTGAGCAAGATGGATATTGCAATTGTTCCATAGGATAACCCAATTTTGCAATGTCACATCCATGTATAGGAATGCAAGACCACAACCTAGTCATTTGATTACTATCTCAAATTTCTAGTTCTTCAACTCCTGAGAGGAACAAGTCTACCTATAGACTCATCCTCTCTCTTAAAAGGGACATACTTTACCTCTAAGAGAGCAAAGAAGCTCATGGATATACTTAGTGCTTTTGGTCTCATTGACCACAAGACACATGTGTAGAAAGAGAGTCCAACAGCACAATAGGACATAGAGATAGAGTGGCCAACACAAATTGATGAAGATGCAACGGCTTCAAGTGAAGGGCTGGTTGATGTTAGCTTGGCAGAGCTCGATCATAAGTAGTCTAGAAGTTTCAAGGATGAGAAGTTTATCTTAGGGGATGATTAGAGGTCTCCCCTAACTACATTTCGACATTTGTACTTGTTTGATATCATGCTACTCATGTTTTGGATTACGGTAAAAACAGGTTTTGAGGGGACCCGAAACCCCATACAAAAAACAAAAACGATGTTCAAAATAGAGTCCACCTACAGTATCAGCAAAAATCCCAAACCCAAGTTTTACAAGGATCTAGAACCTAAATAATACCATACATAAAAAATCAAGCTGGAAAGAAAAAAACAATAGAAAAAAATCCAACAAAGAGAGACAGAACCAGAAACCCAGGCCAACAACTGTTTACTGTATGGGGTAAATAGTTTAATGCATACAGACAATACACAAGAACATGTAACACAACAGTACCCCTTTTATTATCCGCATATATGCCGAAGAGATTACATAGTGCTTCCAATGGTGATTACAACAAATCCAAAGTCCATTCCGGACAATGTACATATACAATTCCGAAGGGGTGACTCAATCGTTACTCGTCCTTTCAGATACTAATCTACCCATACACTATTTTATAACTTTACCGACAACATGCTAATCTACTCGTCGGCTATTTTATAACTTTACCAACAACATCATCCCCCCCAAAAAAAAAAGTCATCTCCAGATGACAATTACGAAATATCCACACGTGCCACTCTCTCTGCTTCCAACTCCTAAGTACATTGAGCCAAGTGTTGTTGTACTGCCTTCAACTGGATGATCAACTCCTCCCGAGCTCTCTATGCATCCACCAAGACAGCCTCACGTCCAACACCTACTCCGAGTGCCTCAAAGTGTATCACCCCTCTCAAAAGGCTTGCTCTATTGTCCCCTCCACCTCTGGTACACAAACACTCCATGCCTACAACAGCTCCAGGTCCCATCAATTGGTCATACTTCCCACGACTGATAACAGAAGCGACTAGGGGTCCAGGGGCAGCGCCCTTGCCGCCAAGACCAAATTAGCACTCTCAAACCCACACAAAACTCCATGGAACACACCATTTTTGTAATTTTCTTCCGATCCCACACTCTTTCTGGCAACCGCTTATATTTTACTACCTGTTTATGTCTTTCCCTTCCCTTGGGCATCATGCATTATTCATTCTGAACAATTTTCATTTGTCATTTTTTTTCTTCTTGTCCCCTTCTATCAATCACCTCTACCCCTATTATAATACTGGTCGTTTTGTCTTTTGTAACCCTCTGACTGATCGTATGGCAATGCCTCCTTCATTCTCCCACCGATCCTACAAGAGTTGTACAGCCACTTCTTCTTTCAACTCCTGGGCGTATGATCCAAACTTATCTTTCTTGGTTGTACGACTTTTGCACTTTTCACTTTCATGTATGTTGATAATGTATGATGCTTGATGTTTTCTTTCCTTGAGCCGTACAATCATTTGGAATATCTTCATATAGACGCTTCCATGTCTTTTTGTTGTCTTAATTGCTCCTTCGTACAACATACAGTACTTTCTTCCTCCCAATAATGCTCTTATATGTCTGTACGGCCCTATGTTTATCTTCTGTCGTACAAAAGGCCGTATGGTGCTTTCTCCTTCACAAACAGTGCATGTTTGTCCATACGGTAGCCTATTCTAGTTGTTCGTACAATTACCTTGTTTGACCGTATGGTGTTGTCTAGCAATGTGTATCCCCTTCTATGGCCATACGGTTTTGTTCATGTATCGTACAATGATGTTGTACTCCTGTCCATAAGGTACCCCAGCTTGTTTGTACAGTCCTTTCCTGAATCCATACGGTTGCTTTGTTTAGGTCATACAGTACTTCCTTGCCTGGTTGCAGGAGGTCGTACGGTGGTAGGTCCTTGTCCGTACAGAGCCTCCAGTTTGTACGATATTTTTCCCTTGCCCTGTGCTTGCCATATGGTGCACCTCCAGGTCTCTTCCTGCAAATTTCCAACCATACAGTGTATTCTCCTCTTCTCCGCGTGGGTCAAAGCTCTCTCTTCTCCCACCAGTATGTTTTTTGGTTCAATATCAACTCTGAGGTTCATAGTTTGTAGTGTGCCTCTTCGTATTTTATTGGCTTATCTTCACTGAATATATGGATTGTTGTTTCATCCACCTACGCTTCTCCTTCCTTTAGTTCACTATATTCCTCCAGGAACTCGTATCTTCCTTTTTCTTCTTCGACACCCAACATGTTGCAGCTCAGGAAGAGTTTGTAATCCTCCATCTACTAGTGAAATAGTTCGTTCACCGAATCTAGATTGTCTTCATTTGACCCTTCTTCCAATCTCAATACTCCCTCTTCATCAAGTTTCATTCTCTTCTTCCCCTCGTCATCCCCTCCACCTTAGCCTTCGGAATCCGACGACGCTGCCTCCTCACCTACCATTTGTGTGTGCAGGTCAATTATGAATCTTCTACCTTCGTGAAAGATCCCTGATGGATCTCTCCTACTGATCTGCTACAATTTTATATTTTTAAATCTGTTTTCTTATTTATTTATGTTTTCTTGCAGAACTAGACGGAATTGCAGAAAAGTTTGTTTGTTTTTGATGGTTTTATAACATAGAAAGGAATAGGGAACAGCAACCATGAAACAAGACTAAAATAAATAAGGTATTTAGTAAAAATTAGAATTATTGCAAACCATACCAAGCAGATTTGTCTGAATTATAGAGCCAAGCAATAAATCCAATGCATTTCCCAAAGCTCACATACAAATTTGATGTCAAATTGGAAGGTGAAGATTGTTCTTGAATCCAGCATACATTTGGAGGTGAATACAAGCAATACTCTATACACCACATGGTGTATCTGTTGAAAATGACATCCCACAGGCTGCAATGAACCACGTCTAAACAAGAAAGATGATATGCCACGCTGAAACCCCAATGAGAATTGATGCCTCTATCCTTAATCACCACGCACAATGCCTAAGAGATTCGGTGCCAAAGATTATTGAGGGCTACGTCCCAACCAATCACTAACCTAGAGTTTGCGTCCCAGAATAGAAATCGCCCATTCAGAGCAAATTCATAAACAAGTTGTCAAATATGCAAAAGATGATCTTAGAATGAAGCTTCTATCTCCCTATAACCCCTCTCAATTGCAAATCGAACCCTAAGTGTCTCCAAGTGGTGTTGGGTAGTGAAAGTGTTATAATTTCTTATTTTAAAGTGGTCATGTTACTAGAAAATGACCTTTTTCCTCATAGACAGAAATCTGTTCACTAAATTGCCTTGAGAACAAAGAAAAAGATTTAGAACATTTCGAGAACTTACCAACGAGCTATCACACCATAAGATGCGCATCCAGATGGGGCCAAAAACCCCTTATTACTCCAAAATGGCTAATAACTTAGCCATATTAAATTATTAAATGCTAATTTAGGAAATATTAAAAATATAACCCAAATAGCCACAAAATGCCCAAGTGACATCACAAACCATAAAATCATCCTGTCACCTGTTTGTGACTGAAGTCGGAAATCAAGGATCCACTGGCAGTCTAATCCCTAAAATCTAGGGATGCTCCTAAAATTTAGGAAACAAGCCCTATCCCTCTAAAATTGAACCCAAAGAGTAATCTCATGGAGACCCAACCCTGGACAAGATAATACCTCCTAAAAAGTAGGAACTGCCTCCTAAAACAAAGGAACATCTCCCAACTGATGAATAACTGCCAGAACATCAAGTCCCCAACACTGAATAACCATATTGGGTCTCTATCCAACCTTGTCAGCCTACAAGACCCCATAATAAGCTGACTCACATGTCTCTGCTAGACTGAGCTAAAGAGGGGACATGATACTCCGCGCTCCATTGATAGGGTATCTTTCTTCTAGTCATGCTTAATCCTTGCTTATACAAGCCATCCTCAGCCCAGAATGGCATCATATCCTCTCCTCTTCAGTAGGATGACGACAAAGTCGAGTAGGAACAACTGTGTTCCAATAGTCATTGGTTGTGCCATCAGGATCCCGAGAGGTTTAATGTCGTATTGGTCTGCCGTTAGTAATTGGAACGTAGGTAGCCACAACATCGGTTGTCCCAACTTCTTCCAGGTATCTTCTTGTAGGACGTTTACTTCGGAACCTGCATCCACAATTGTATCTGAGAGGACCGTTCCTAATATACCCATCTCTACTACTGTGGGATGTCATTCGGATGTGAGCGCTAGCAGCATTGGGTTTGCTACACTTGCTCTGCTTTCCTTTTCCCTTCCATATTCTCCTAGTAGTTTAGCAATCAGGGCTATGTTCGTGAGTGCTGTCCATAATTCAAGCATTGTGAGGATCAGATCATTTAACTTGACTGGTATTTCAGTTTGTAATATCTGCCTTATGATGTTTTGTTCTGCACAGTTCCTCATTGAAGTACTGGTAGTGTCCTTCAATTGTGATTTCTCTGCCAGCGTTGCTTTCTCAATTTTTGCCCGCTCTTCTTCCAATCTCCTCTTTTCTTTCGTTGGGTCGAGGTATAGTTTTGCTTGTTTACGAGTGATTGCCAAGACTTCTTCTTCATCTGCGTCGATGTTGATCAAATTGACTCCTAATTTCGAACACTTGGCATCTTCATGATCTCCAAGACCGCACCATCTGCATAACAACTTTGGTGTGTTTGCTAATGTACAATTCCATGCAAAGTGGCCCCACAAATTGCATGCTCGGCATTGAACCATCGAGCGACTGTTTGCATCATACTGAATTCAGCTATGGCTCTCATTATTATTGTTGGTATTGTTGTTTTGCCCTTTTCTATTATTTTTTTACCCACCCGAAGTGGCACCATCATTGCTTGTGTTTCTGCTCCCTCCTGACGCAGAAGCCTCCTGTGTCAGGAGCACTTGTTGATGCCCTCTTGTTTTCATATTGAAGGGGCATTCTTTTGTGGAATGTTCCATAATCTGGCAGATATCACAAAATTGATTTTTGGATAGGTCCCCTTCGTGTGACCTTTTGTCTTGCATTCTAAGCACCATAGCTCATTTCCCTTCGTCTCTTTGTACATATTCTTAAATTCCTTCATCATTCTGATCATATCTTTCTGGAGAGCTCAGACCTTCTTACTGTCATTTTCATCACCACTGCTATCTTCTTCCGAAGACAAGTCATCTAAGTTGGATGAGCTACTTTTCTTCTTCTTTTTCATTTTGTGTTCACTCTTTAAGTCCATCGCCCGATTGTATGCTTCGGTGTATGATGATGGCGGCACAATCTTCATTTTCTTCCTTAACTCTGGGCATAGTCATTCAATGAACCATCTCTTTTTCAGCCCATTTATCGGCTTACTTTCCATTTTATTTATTAATTCTTTTAGTTTTCTAGCATATACATGGACTGTTTCCGTTTTCCGTTGCTTTGTGGTGTAGATTTCTGCTACAATCTCATTGTTGTCTCGCAACAATTGAAACTCGATGATAAACTCCTTTTTAACTGCTGCCCAAGAAGTTCATTTTTGGGGATTAGTGTCGGCAAACCAATCAATTGCTACACCCCTTAGGGTTGGTGGAAATTGTCGAACCCATTCATCTGTGCCGGTTACGTCATTCGCCGTCCAAATTGTTTCGCATGTCTTACAGTGTCTGATTGGATCGGTCGTTCCATCTCCATCAAACTTTGGCAATTTTTCCTTTGGTCTAGCCATTACTATTCGAGTTGGAGGTACTTGTTGTTTGCCCACGCTCTTCTGCACACCCACGCTCTTCTGAACACTCGCATTATGGACACCTACGTTTTCAAGTGGCGTGAAGGCTTCCTCAAGGACTTGGTTGTTTTGACCAAACTATATCTACTCGTCAAGTGTATCAGGGATGAAGAGTTCACCCCACGCTCGAGTTCCTTTGACACTCCGAGTTGCGCTGGTCCTTTCCCTTCCATCCGGATTACCCCTAGGCATATACTAGTTTGCCAATTCTTCCTTTATTCCTTCAATCACCCTTCGCCTTTCTTAGGCTTCTTCTATCAATCTTTCCCTTGATCGACTTAGTGATTGCACTCCGTTCGTCAGTGCTCCTGTGGTACCGTGGTCACCTCCTGTGCCACCACTACCATACCCTTTGGCGAGTTGTTGGAGTTTGTGCCTCCAGTCGCTTTACTGTGTGGGATTTAATACTTGTCGTGCCACTCTTATGCCATCATTTTCTGGATTCCTATTTCTATCTTTATTCAATGTGTTCGGCATTCATAGCACTCGGTCCTTATAGGCAATGAAGCCAAATGTTTACCATATGGGGTAAATAGTTTAATGCATACAGACAATAGACAAGAACATGTAACACAGCAATACTCCTTTTATCATTCGCATATATGCCAAAGAGATTACATAGTGCTTCCAATGATGATTACAACAAATCTAAAGTCCATTCTAGATGATGTACATATACCATTCTGAAGGGGTGACTCAACTGTCACGCATCCTTTCGTATGCTAATCTACCCGTCGGCTATTTGATAACTTTACCGACAACATCCTAATCTACTCGTCGGCTATTTTATAACTTTACCAACAACAGCAACCAGAACCAGCAACCCAAAAGCAGGAAATTACTCTAGCTCCTCCATAGCCTTTGTCAATTCTTTGGCAATATCAGCAACCTCTCAAAGGAGACCTTCAACATTAGAGACAGGGGCAGCTTCAATGGCCCTTTTTGTGCTCAGCCTAGTCCTTCATTTGTCATTCATATTTATGATATTCATATTTTTCTTAGTTGCCAATTTGGGTTCGGGTTCGGGGTTCAAGTTCGTGGATTTGGGCAATTTGTTTTTCCCATTTGGGTTCGTAGGTGGGTTCATGAGTATACACACACACACAAGAGAAACATGCATAGTTGCAAAACAAAGTCATTTCACAATATGAACAATTGTTGCTTGATCATTGATCAATGCCAAATGTCAACGATAAACATTAAATACTCGCTCATCAAACTATCATCGTGATTGTAAAGAAAATTATACATTGAATTACTAAATTGCAAAATGAAATTGCAAAACATAGACTAGTTCATCAAATAATACATTGAATTACTAAATTGCAAAGAAAGACTAGTTCATCAAATAATAAAGTTTGAAACATGATGATAGATGACAAGTGTTTAGTAGTTTATCAATAATCATAGTATCAAATGCCCTTCAAGGGTCAAATGGATCATCATAAAATGAGGAATCAATGGGTTCATCCCCAACTGCAACTATATCTAGATCTTCATCATTTGAAACCAAACTAGTTCCACTAGTCCCATATGCTCCTATATCATCATCATCCTCCTTGACATAAGGGATTAAATGAGTGAAATGTTTTTTATTTAGTTCCTTTGAGAGTTGCATAAGAAAACAATTAAAAACACACACTCTTTAAAATTGTTTTAGCCCCGGGTTCGCTATGGGTTCATCCGGGTTCACTCCAACAAGGACCCGGACGAATCCACAATCAAAACTAAGGACCCTATTTGGACCTGCAGCGAATCCGGACCCGTGAGGACTCAGTCTCAAATCCGGGCAGCAGGGGATGAATCCGACTTTTTAGATATCTTGTCATGCTACTCATTGTTATCATCTTCATGATATTCATATTTTCAATATAATGAAAATCTCCAATTTGACAAATCTCATTTGTCAATTTTTTTTAGAATGCATCGTTCATGTATTTAAAACTTTTATGTTTAGTATTTGCAATTTAGCTATTTTATTAATTTGCCAAATTTACTCTTATACATCTTTTATAATTAGTTTTTCAAGTACTATATGAATATCAATGTCACCCCTCTACTATTGGTTCCCCACCATCCCCCACCCATCCGCAAACTTAGGCCCCCGGTCCACCTATCCTCAATACTCGTCCCTTTGTCCCAAAGTTCCATGGAGCACTAAGAAAAATCCAAGGAAAGAGCAAGTTTATGGAAAGAAAATAGAATTGTAGGTGCTTGTGAGTCTAATAAAAATTATATCATGCCAACACCTTCTTTCAGACATTCTCAAGGTTGGATTGTTAAATGTAAGTGAGCTAGTTCTCCATTTTCCATTCAACACATATTTATACTGAATTTTGAATTTTGAATTATTTTGAGTTGATCTCATGTAGAGGAATGCACAAAAAATATCTATGCCACATTTCAGTATATGTTTTGTGGTGAGCCTAACATTTCAATCACATAAGACGACTTTGGATGAGCAAATCAAACAAGGAGTCTAACTAAAAACTAAGTTGGGAAAAGAAAGAAACACTGACAAACCATGCAAGAAACTAGAAATTGTTATCTTGGAAATACCACCCATATCATTTATTTTGTGAATTGCAAGGAAAATATAAAAATGAAGGTACATGACTTTTTCTTGCTTGGAGATTTTGTGGTGGTGAGGAGGCTCAAATAGCTTAGCAAGCTCTCACGAAATTGGAAAGCAAGGTCAGATAGATTAGCATGCTCTCAGAAAACTGGAGAGCATGTGGCATCATCATCAACGTAATATTCCTTGACTGGGCCAAGAGTTCAAAAACTCAATCAAGGACTATGAGGTTTGTTTTATTCCTTGCACAAGAGCCATGTCTGCTTGAAACCAACATAGAGAGCCCTTTCTTGGCATAAACATCAATAGGTCTGAATTCTCGCTACAGATATTGTGCAAAATGTATCCATGCGTATTGAAACATAACACGTATAGAAAGTAACATTGTTATACGGACCAAGTTAAGGCTTGAATGTGGATCAATCATACAGTACAGTCGATATGTCAGTTAACTAGACCAATTTTTATTGGTGTAGAATGCCTACACAAATTTGTTCAGTGGAAAACTTAAATGTGACTTATTGGCCTTCTATCCAGTTTAATTACCATAAAAAAGCCAAATTCTCCTCCCACGGATGGTTAAGTGTATTGTCCAAATGGTCTGATCTAACTAAAGATTTGGCATAAGAAATGACATAAATTTACATGATATAGAAGGGTTGAACAATCATGCATTTAATGTGTCCTATTAGTTTATCTAGTACGAAGATTAAATTGCTAAATAAAAGGCAGTCAAATGAAGGCATTAATTATATCATAAAGTTGTACAGAAGCTCAACACATTTTGACAAGAAAAACTGAACCAAATCAGTCAAAAGTGACAGTGAGATTGCTCTACCTAACCTGCAAATGCTACCTAGGCTCCCTATACTCATTTTAGGGAAAATTTTGGTTCTTAATCTGACACTAACAACATTGTGACATGCACCTCAAATTGGAATACGATTAGCTTTCAACATTGGCTTATGCACAGATAAAATAACAACCACCTCTAGTAGATACGTAACTAATCCCATTTGGACCAGATGTTATTGATTGAAGAGCATACAACTAGCTATTCTTCATGGTTATAATCTCCTACGTAATCTAAGCACAATTTGTGATGTTACCTTATATATTAAATTTCCATTAGTAATTTTAATTCTTCAATTTTAAAATGAATTCTTATAACTTACCTTTTTCGGTTGCTAAAGCAATGTTTACCGTTTGGGTAAATAGACATATGGAGTAAACGGTTTACTAATGCATGCAGACAATAGACAACAATATGTAACACAGAAGTACTCCTTTTATTATTCGCATATGTGCCGAAGAGATTACATAGTGCTTACATATGATTATTACAATGATGATCCAAAGTTGTACATATACCATTCCGAAGAACCTTCTCAAAGGGGTCCATCGACTACATAACAATTACCGACTAAATGCCAACCTACCCATCGGCTATTTTATAACTTTACCAACAACATCATCCCCCCAAAAAGAAAAGTCGTCTCTAGACGACAATTACAAAATATCCACCCGTGCCACTTTCTCTACTTCCAACTCCTGGGTACACTGAGCCAAGTGCCACTATACTGCCTTCAACTGGATGATCAACTCCTCTCAAGTTCTATATGCATCCACCAAGACAGCTTCACGTCCAACACCTACTCCAAGTGCCTCAAAGCTTCACCCCTCTCGAAAGGCTTGCTCTGTTGTTCTTTCCACCTCTGGTACACAGACACCCCATGCCTGTAGCAACTCCAAGTCTCATCAATTGGTCATACTTCCCACAACTAATAACTAAAGCGACTGGGGGTCTAGGGGGCATCACCCCCAGTGGGGTAGTGATACAAGGCAGGGTCGAAGGGTAGCACCCCCGCCGCCAAGACCAAATTAACACTCTCAAACCCACACAAAAGTCCATGGAACACACCATTTTTGTTATTTTCTTCCGATTCCATACTCTTTTAGCCAACCGCTTACGTTTTACTATCTTTTATGTCTTTCCCTTCCCTTCAATATCATATGTTACTTATTCTAAAATGTTTCGATCTATCGTCATTTTTTTTTAGAACCTCATATCACCATTCTTCTGCGTCTACCGGTATACTGCAATCTTCTTCTCCCTCTCCAATTCCTACCGTACGGAATGACTCCCTTTCTTGTATTTCATGCCTTGGCCGTATGCTTCCCCCTTTCTTTTCCCTTCTAATGGTCGTACGGTACTCATTTTACCTCTTCTTATGACTACGAGATATACAAGAGCGCTTGCACCAACACGCTCAACATATTTCCCTGCTTTAAGAAACCTGGCTATACGCCCAACAGGAAACTGAAGCCAACCTTTGAACTCCTCGAAACGGCTTCCTTTCCTTTCTATTGTACAGTCTGGCCTTACTGCCATACGAACTGCCCTTAAGTTCACCTTAGCTTGTGGCCGTACGGGGTTTAATTTTCTCCTCACCAAGTTCGTATGCCGTACGATGTTTGCTCTTATCTCTACTCCCTCTATTGCTTGATGCTAGGACCAATGACTCCGCCAATTACCTACAAAGCATGTCCATACCTATCATTGCAAACAAGAAGGTTCAAAAGCCATATATCTTCGGCTTTGGATTCTTATGTTGCCAAATAATCAAACCTTATTATGCTTACCCGTACAGTGTCTAGAACCGTACAGTGAGGGCATTGGAAACACGTACGATGTTTGCCTAAAATCATCGTACAGTGGCTACCTGAAACTGTTGTACGGTGGCTACCTGAAATTGTCGTACGGTGGAATTAAAAAGAAGACCGTACAATGCTTATCCCTGATTATGTTTTGTCGTACGATCATGAAGCTCACTTTAAAAGGTCGTACGGTGATCTACAACTTTTTTTTTTCATTTTTTCAACTTATTTTTCCTTTTTTTAAATTTTTTTCATTGAATTTTACTGCTCCTCGATATTCGTCAATGACAGAACAAGTTGCGCATGATATATTTTCAACTTGGAATCATTCACCGTTTTCGGAATTTCCTACCCGTCCAATGTCCATAATTTTATTGCTCTGTTATCACCTACTTCCCGAATTTGCTATGGCCCGACCCATTTGACTTTAAACTTGCCCAATTTGATTTCGTTCCTTACTTCAACACTACCTGCCCCTGTTGGAACTTGTTCAATTTTAGGTGTTTATCATGCCATGCTTTGCACCTGTTCTATGTCACCTTCGTGGCCTATTGTGCCTACAATCATCGCTCATCAAGTTTATTTAAGTTACATGATCTCTCCCTCAAGTTTTTCATATCGTCCAGTTTGTTCTCGAAACTTGGTACCATGAATTCCATCAGCTGCCACTCCTTGTTGTCAATAACTGTATTCTTGATTTTAGAACCTTCACTTCGTACTATTGAAGCTTTTATTAAACCCTCCCTCTTCGTTTCCTGTGCAGACCATATGATGTGTTTTCCTTGTTGCCAGCACCTTTCTACTATATCCGTGGTTCGACGTAACATTTTCTTTCTACGCAGTCTGTTTATTGTGTACCATTCGGTGGAATCTTTCTTTTTTCTGAGTTTGTACTGTATGTTCTTCCTTTCAACTTTTGTCATAACCGCCTTTCCTTCTTCCGCTTCTCTATATTCCTTCGGACATTCATTTCCCTCTTCTTTCTCACCTTCGTCAACCCTTAACATATTTTCGGAAAGAGCTCGTAATCCTCCATCTGCCAGTGGAAAAGGTTGTTCACGGAATCCAAATCATTGTCCATCGATCCACCTTCCAACCGTAGGACTCCTTCCTCATTGGATTCCAATTACTGCTTTCCTTCATCCTCTTCTTCGAAATTAGATGATACGGCTTCTTCACCCACCATTTGTGTGTGTAAATCAATAATGAATCGTCATCCCCTGCTTTCAATTGATAGTGTATTCCTCTTCCAGTCATGCCTAACCCTTGCTTGTACAAGCCATCGTCGGCTCTGAATGGCATCATATCCTCTCCTCTTCAACGAGATGACGACGAAGTCGAGTAGGAACGATTGTGTTCCAATAGTCACTGGTTGTGCCATCAAGATCCCGAGAGGCTTAATGCCATGTCGGTCAGCCATTAGTAATTGGAACGTAGGTGGCCACAACGTCGGCTGTCCCAACTTCTTCCAGGTATCTTCTTGTAGGACGTTTACTCCGTAACCTCCATCCACAATTGTATCTGAGAGGACCGTTCCTAATATACCCATCTCTACTACTGTGGGATGTCGTCTGGATGTGAGCGCTAGCAACATTGGGTCCACTGCACTTGCTCCGCTTTCCTTTTCCCTTCCATGTTCTCCTAGTAGTTTAGCAATCAGGGCTATGTTCGTGAGTGCTGTCCATAATTGAGGCATTGCAAGGATCAAATCATTTAACTTGACTGGTATTCTAGTTTGTGATATCTGCCTTATGATGTTTTGTTTTGCACAGTTCCTCGTTGAGGTACCGGCAGTGTCCTTCAGTTGTGATTTCTCTACCTATGTTGCTTTCTCAATTTCTACCCGCGCTTCTTCCAATCTCTTCTTTTCTTCCGTCGGGTCAGGGTACAGTTTTGCTTGTTTACGGGTGATTGCTAAGCCTTCTTCTTTGTTGGTGCCGATGCTAATCAGATTCACTCCTCATTTCGGGCACTTGGCATCTTCATGATCTCCCAAACTGCACTATCTACATAACGACTTTGGTACGCTTTGTTTATGTATAGTTCCATGCAAAGTGGCCCCACAAATTGCATGCTCGGCATTAAACCATCAGGCGATCATTCACATCGTATTGAATTTGGCTGCAAACCCCATTATTATTGTTGTTTTGCCCTCTTCTATTATTTTTGTACCCACCCGAAGTGGTACCATTATTGCTAGTGTTTCCGTCCCCTCCTGACGCAGAAGCCTACTATGTCAGGAGCACTTGTTGAGGTCCTCTTGTTTTCATATTGAAGGGGCATTCTTTTGTGGAATGTCCCATAATTTGGCAAATCACACAGAACTGGTTCTTTAGACAGGATTGCTTCATGTGACCTTCTGTCTTGCATTCTATGCACCATAGCTCATTTCCCTTCGTCTCTTTCTGCATATTCTTAAATTCCTTCATCACTCTAATCATATCCTTCTAGAGGGCTCAGACCTTCTTATTGTCCTTTTCATCACCACTATTGTCTGTTTTCGAAGACAAGTCATCTGAGTTAGATGAGCTACTTTTCTTCTTCTTTTTCATTTTCTGTTTACTTTCTAAGTCTATCGCCCAATTGTATGCTTCGCTATATGATGATGGCGGCACAATCTTCATTTTCTTCCTTAACTCTGGGCGTAGTCCTTCAATGAACCATCACTTTTTTAGCCCATCTGCTAGCTTTCTTTCTATTTTATTTATTAATTCTTTTAGTTTTCTAGCATATACACGAACTGTTTCATTTTTCCCTTGCTTTGTGGCGTAGATTTCTGCTACGATCTCATTGTCGTCTCACAACAATTGAAATTTGGTGATAAACTCTTTTTTAACTCCAGCCCATGTAGATAATTTTTGGAGATCAGCATCGACAAACCAATCAACTACTACACCCCTTAGGGTTGGCAGAAATTGTCGAACCCATTCATCTGTGTCGATTACGCCATTTGCCGTCCAAATTGCTTCACATGTCTTACAGTGTTTGATTGGATCGGTCGTTTCACCACCATCAAACTTTAGCAATTTTTCCTTTGGTCCAGCCATTACTATTGGAGTTGAAGGTACTTGTTGTGTACCCGCATTGTTCTGCACACTCGCGTTGTTTTGTACACCTGCGTTGTTCTGAACACCCGCACTGTTTCAAATAATCGTCTTATTTCCAACAGCCGCGTTACTTGGTGAAAAAGAGTTTTCCTCACGCAAAGTTGCCCGTTCTGGAAGTGTATCGCAGATGAAGAGTTCACTCCACACTCGTGCTCCCTCGGCACTCCAAGTCGTGCAAGTTAATTCCCTTCCGTCTAGATTCTCTTCCCTCGACATATACAGGTTAAGAAATTCCTCCCTTGTTTCTTCCACCAAATTCAAACGCTGTCGAGTCTCTTCCAACAATTCCTTTGTGCTTCGGTGTCTGTCGGCAATCTGCTGAAACCTTCGTCTGCGTTTGGCCTGTTGTGCCAAAATTAAAATTTCTTGTGCGGTGCTTATTTCATTTTTTTTCCTTTATCTTATTTCTATCCTTGTTAAGTTGATTCGGCATTAATCTTCATTCCTCTGCCTTCGTTCCAGGTCCATTGGGCAACGACGCCAAATGTTTACCGTATAGGGTAAACAGTTTACTAATGCATGCAGACAATAGACAATAATATGTAACACCAAAGTACTCCTTTTATTATTCGCATTTATGTCGAACAGATTACATAGTGCTCACAAATGATTATTACAATGATGATCCAAAGTTGTACATATACCATTCCGAAGAACCTTCCCGAAGGGGTCCGTCGGCTACATAACAATTACCAACTATATGCTAATCTATCCATCGGCTATTTTATAATTTTACCGACAACAAGCACACCACCCACAAAATTGACTCTAGGCAACTTATGAAGGTGAAAAAAGGCTAAAGTCCGCTCAAAGGTGAAACTCCTGAATCCTTGATGATAATTAATGGACCAAGGCTGATATCTTCCTTGATTTTATAAAGCTCACTATGTCTATCATTTAGACATGTGGCTATAGACTAATCATGTTAGGGCAAAATATATGATTCGCAACTCATATTGTAACCAATAGAAGAATTGTATGAAATACTGAGCAGGATCCTACAAAGAAATTGTATGAAGCAAAAGAAGATTTCTTCATATTACACAAAATGACCACCCTGTTTCATCTTCTTGCATCTGCTCTAATTCCTAATATTACAACACTAAGTTAATTGCGATGTAAGACAGGCAAGCACCCTACAGAGACCCAGAAGTTGCATAGTTTTGTTAGATAGTATTCTAAAAATAATCCTGATCCAGGTGTAGCAAGTGAAATCAAGGAGGTTGGATATGTGTCTCACAAGGAAGCATGGGACGGTTTGAGGCTCTTCATGACATGGATAAGATACCTATGATAACATGCCTCTCCAGGCCAAGATGTCAAGCACCTGTAGTTTGTTCCTATTAATATATCATGACAAGAATATTTTGCAATAGAAGAGGCACAAATTAAAAACTAAATCATGTGTGTTCTCAGTCCTAATTTTATCCCTTTCAACATTTTTTTTTTTTTTCTTTAGCTTATGGCTAACTAAATTGAAAATTCTTACTAATATTGCATCCATAATTAGCTAGTTCCTTTTAAACTAGACAGAATTAGACTACATGACTCTAGATCCTCTCAGTTAAAAGCAGAAAACTTATTCATAGATATGCACGCACTAGTTCAATATAAGATATTCAAGGTTTGCGATGACAAAAGGATTATTACAGTTCTAAATACACCTGCAAATGCTAAAAATGAATTAGAAATTTGATCATGTAAGATCAAAGCAGCCTAAAATTCTTCACAGAATTAGCACACCTGTGCATTATGCTGAGGCTTAATTGGTCCTTGTTCAAATGGTGCAGATGGTAATTCAAAACCAGCATCAAACTCAGGTGCTTTGTCAGGTTGCAAATATGCAGGTATTCGATCACTGTGAACTTCAGATACCATGTCATCTTCTAAAGCAGTTAGCTCTGTTCCAATAGCACCAAAGAAGGTAACTCGAATGCAACACCAGTGAAAAGTATACTAATTTGGAATTACAGACCTCGCTTAGACTAATCAAATGTTAACAACTACAACTATTCGATATATACTGCAACATTACAGGAAAATCTATAAGGAGCATGATCATCTTACCTCCCATTAGATCTTCATCCAAATGATCAGGCACTGAGTAACTCTCTCCCAAAGAATCCTGAATCTCAGAACGGTAACTAGCTAGATCCTGCAACTCATCTTGCATTTTCTGTTTTGGAAGCAATCAGAAAGTTATCAGACCCCTCGGAAAGTAAAAATCACTGCTTTCAGATTTTAAACATTGACCAGGGCATGCTTCACCAGTTCACTTAATTAGTTATAAAGCTTCTACCTAGCTTCTTATTGGATATGTTACAAACTTCATATTAAGCTGCCCATTCCACTTGAAAACAACATTGCTTGTACTTCAAGAAATATTATGTACTAGAGCTTAGAAAACAAGAATCAGATTGATTTCTGGAATAAATTATCGGTTGAAAAAAAGATTCAGATCAATTTATAGTATAAATTACAGGTTTCCTGATGAAGCTTTTAGAGCAGCATATTTCAATGTTCTAATCCATTGAATGAAAATATATACAATTCAATGAAACAATATAAGGCATCAAATGATAAATTATCCACATGAAAATGAAAGATAAATGCAGCAAGCATATCTAGTAATGAGAAGGAGATGTCCAATAGTCCTTTCATAAATGCCTTAAGGAGAATACATACATCAATTTCATCTATCTTCAATTTCCGGAAGGTTCCAGAAAGCTCGTTCTTTGCCACTGTTACAGCCACCATCTGCAACATCCATGGTTAAATAGATCTTGAGGTTCTTGATGTATTTATTACAAATAAAAATACTTGCAATGAAATATGGCACACGAATAATCAACTCCAGAGGCAATTTATTTACACTCATAAAAAATTGAATACAATTTTACTAATTAACTGTGTTCCACAGTTTTTCCAAGACAAGGATGGAAGATAATATAGAATAACGTTTTTGGGATGGCAGGGGATGTGTGACCTTTTTCTGGGAGGTTGCATTGAACAGCAATTAAAAAAGGAGGAAAAAAAAAAAATTTAAAAGTTACGTTATTCAATTATCAGGCATTCATCATATTCATCATAGAACCATATTACATAACAAAATACACAGTGATAGATGATTTTGTGAGGGTACAAATAGCTTCAAAGTATTGTCATCACAGATCTCAACTGTCTCGACAATTTTGAGGGTAACATATCAAGCATCATCTTTTGGGTATACAAATGAAGCCATAGAAAACCAAGTGTAGGATGTTGAATACCATTAATGTCAAAAACAGAACCCAAAGTTTCATTGACTTAATTCTTCTACCCCATTTCTACAGATAATGTTCCTACAATATGTTCTTTCTTCATTAAAAATGGGGTGCAAGGCCCTTTGCTTTAGCAAAAGCATGACCAGCTCTAGCACAAGCAAGATCTATAACCATGGCAGTTGTCCAATAAAAAAAGGGGTGCAAGGCCCTTTGCTTTAGAAAAAGCATGACCAGCTCTAGCACAAGCAAGATCTATAACCATGGCAGTTGTCCAAAGAGATAAGGATAACAAGTTGTCCCACAAGGACGATTTATTTGAAATCAATAGTAATTTCATTATCTATAATTTTAAGCACTATTTAATGAGTAGAAAGATGGATTCATCACACACTAAACTTCTGATTTGAGTTAAACCTTCCCTCTCTATACTTGCACTCTTAGATTACTTGCCTCTTTCCATCAATAAGATACTCAATTTGTCATTGCTTAGCAACATAAACCTCATTATTGTATGTTTTGTTCATTTGCATATTCATTGAGAGAAAAACAAATTTATAAGATACCAGCTAAAGAGATTACTAGGAATGATTTAGAGACAATTTGTTTCACCACAAGGGAGTATATGTGCAATAAATTGAAATATAGCAATATTCTAATATCAAAACTTATGTTCTCTAAAAAACTTATCTACTTTAAATTTTATAAATATTCAATAGCAAACTCCTAAACCAACAAAATGTCAACCACATCATCAAATGAATCATTAAAATATTTAAAGTGACTATCTTATTCATATAAGATAAGTGATAGTTACATAATTATTGGAAAGGAAAATAAATCTAAAATGGACAATTAATTTTGAAACAATCATTAAACCCAGTAATTACAATATTATTTGCTTGGTGGAGCTAATCATTTATCTCTACAACAAAAGATTTTACGCATCTAATACATTATTGTAACAGAATATGATTGTTTACCATAGACAATTATATTATTACATAGATGCACAGTTATTGTTTCTTGTATCATTTCAAGCAATATTATTTATCACGTTTTGCGTGAAGCATTAGAATGTCTCCTTTTGGCAAGATTTTTATCTAGCATTTTCAAAGACGTAACACATGAAAAGAAGCCACAAGGCTATTGAAAGGATTAAATGTAAACCAAACAAAACTTGCCTACAATACAAAATGGGTTAGAGGAATCCTTACAGTTTGTTGAGCATCTTTTATACCGTCTGATGCAAATGAAACTTGATCGAGGCTGAAAGCTTGATTGTAAAGCATATCCCTTTGACCTTCATATCTGTTACACAATCATGTTCAGTTAAACATACAAGCATTCATGACAACTTTATACCTTGAAGCATCAAATTAATATTCTTTCCAGAGAACAAATTAATTTTCAAATAAATGAGTTATAAGAAAACTTCTCAAATTTTCAACTATTATGGAGTTGTACATTGGGTCATACTGTCATTTTTCCAACTGACATAAATTCAGGGTTTTTGGGATATACTCATATTCTAACAGCTTTCAGACAATATCCCCACGGAAAGGTGGGTATAAAGATCTCTGAAGCCCACTGAGCAGACTGTACTATGCTATATTGGAAATTCAAATCAGTTAACTTACTGTTGTTACTGAGATTACAACATGGATCATCATTTCCGAAGCTTATGCTTTTTAGGAATATTGTGAATAGCATGAGCATGACTATATGTTCTGTCCAATTATCTTTTTCTAAGGATTAAAATGTAAAAACCCTGACCTGTCTATAACTGAAACACTTTGACTTCACCATTTTATCACACTAATCAAGTAGTTTGATATTTCATCAAACACTCAGCAAACATTCACAGTTATCCCTGAATAAATGATATTCTAAAATCCAAATACCAAACTAGAGAATGCAAGGAAATGCTTACCAACTTTCAGATCAATTTGGTTTTTAAATTTTGCATAGATGAATACCGAAAATTATTCTGCACTATGAACTTGCATCCACAAGAACTCTAATGGATAATCATTTATTAAATAACTAGAGAGTGGGCAAACAATATTAATCTCTACATATTGTTAGGTGGATATTTTGCAACCTACAGTTTTGGGTAAAAATCCAATTGCAAAATAGGATGACCAGCCACAGTGTCTGAGACAGAGTCTCTCCTACCTTAAAGGGAAGGCTCCCCCTTCTCACTATTCTTTGGATCAACTCAAGGTAGGCAAGAAGTCGAGAGATTTTATAAAAAGGGTGTTACCAATATTCTTTCTTCTTAACTTTCAAGAAAGAATCCACTTACTCGTGGAGCGAGTAATGTGCAGAGTGAATCTCTAACCACACTTCTATCTAAAGCTGGAAACACTGATACCAATGAACTAACACTAACTCAAAGGCTAGCTGAAAGCATACCAGTTTGGCTCTAAGTCTAGTCATACTTCGATGTGGAAAAGTTTTACAATTAGGGCACAAAGACTCCTAAAAGTAAAAATAACTTAGCTATTTTGCGAATTAAGAGAGAAGTATAAGCTACGGGAAAAGCTTCTAGCTATATATTTCCACAATTGCTCCTAGTCAAAGCTTCGGCTCCAATTGCTTCTTAACTCTTTTATATTCAATTACCAAGAACGTAAGATAACATGAATCAAAGATAACTTAGATGAATTATAGACAAAACTTATAATTCACACAAGTAACAATCTCACTGAATCAAAGTTAAGTCTCAAATGCTCCTTTGTATTCACTTTTCTCTCAAAATAGTGCTACAGAAACAAAATTTTGCTGGCACAATTTCTCCAGAGCTCTCTTGCATACAATAAAAGATACAAGATGATTTTTACAATGAGGGGGCACTCCTTTATATACTTGGCGCCTAAAAATTCCGGATGCTCCGTGGATTCACTCGGATGCTTGATGGATGCTCTGTGGATGCTTTCCCAAGCACCCTGCAAGCACCCACACGCAGCGGCCATGCTTCCTGCCCACCTCCATGCTAGTTCCAAAAATATTTACACATCCGCACCCGCATCCTAGCCAAACTGCCACACATCAGTATCTTAGGTTAGAGGTCAAGAGCACACCCTTAGGATCAAAAGCATAGCTTTGATAGTTGAAGGCACTAGTTGCAAAGGCAGACAAATGGCAATCTTAATACTTTTTCAGGGAAAGGTCGTGAATGTAACCGTAAAGTCACAAGTGTAACTTTCTAACACTAGCACCCTCATTGCATCTGCTTTGTGACTATCAAGACACCAGATACACTTCTAAAATCACTTATTCCAGTCCAAAATAACATTTGAGCACCCTCCAGCCTTCTTTCAATCATATATACATTACCCAAATTTCTAGACAAACTTCTCTAAGCCCATTCTTTACCCTTTCCAACAATAATTCAGATTTTACTTATTGTTAAATCTGTTTTCTCAACATTTTATATTGCTTTTTGAAGACAAGAACTCAAATTAGTATAAGTAGGTAAATACATTCAAAAGTAAAAAACATTGCCTAAATACCAGTAGTAAAACATTTCATTTTCCTTTTGACTAGAACCGAGGCTTTTCCCTCCATTCCACACTTTTCCTCCCAAAGAAGGGACCATATGCACATCATCTGCTTGTGCATTGACCATCTATGTTTACATAAATCTTATATTATTAAATAAATTTATTATGAAAATCACTCATTACTTAATTTTAAACCTTCCAGCATTTTCATTTGTTTTTCAAATATCTTCTTTGAGGTATCTTGTCTTGCTTCACAAGATGAAAACCAATAAACTTAAGTGGGCAAATATATTTATGCCAATTGCAATAACCATTAATAACTTACATCCCTTGGTATGTCATCCCTTAGCAACTTGACCTAGCATGACAACACAAGAAAGGGGTTAGTCATTGCTAACTCTATTGCACAATCCATTAGGTCCTTTTTAAGCCATCTCCAAGCTGCATTCCTCTTTACAAACCATACTTTTAAATTTCCTCCTTTCTATCATTCCATACTATGTCCTTTTTGAGACCATTAATTTCATTTTTTGTCAAAATCATACACTAGCCTTTCACAGTATAATTATGCTTTTGTCCACAGCTGATCTTGTCATACTTATGGATTAGTTTGATCCAAGATGGAAACCATTCAGTCTATCCAAACCTAGCAATCTCACTCTAGTGCATCTCGTATTACCAATAGTCTTCTACTACACTCATGGTCCTAACTTACAAATGACAAGGTTACAACTCATCACTTACACTTACAATACCTCTATCTCCACAGGACGACATTGACATCAGACCATGCTGCAAACAATACACAGTCCCTTTCCTTGTGTTCTTATGCTTATGTTTGCAACTGACCTTGCCATCCTTATGGATTTACTTTGACATAAATTGGCAATCATTCAGCCTATCCAAACCTAACAATCTCACTCCAGGATAGGTGGAGATTGACACATCAAGGCCAGTCCTTCCTTTATGATTTGACTAGTTCTCGAGAAGCACACGAACTATATGATGTGAAACCACATTAAAGACAATATGCAGCCCCTCTCATGCTATAATTGTGCCTATATCTCCAAACATTTCACTCTAGCATATCTCATATCATCTCCAATGTTCTGTTACACTCATCGTACTGGCTATTCAAAGTAAGCCACGCCCAGATTGATGATGGCTGGCCAAAGAAACGCAAGTAGCTTAATGGATAGAACATTCAAGCAGCAAATGGAAGGTCCTAGGTTTGAATTCTAGCTGGTCCATGTAAGCTGTAGATCAACATGTGGTTTCAAAGATAAGCTAGGAGCCCCAAGCACCTGCAATGTGGCTTAAGGGGTGATGTTTGAAATAAGCCACACCCAGACCAACAATGGACTAACAAAAGAGAGGCCAAAAGCTCAGTTATAGAGCACTCCAACAGCAACTGGAAGGTCCTAGGTTTGAGTCCTAAATGCCCATATGAGCTGTAGCTCAACACTGGCTTCTAAAGAACAAGTTTTCTGGTAAACTCCCCCGGCCTCCCTCCTTGAAAACTCTAGAGATATGGTATCTGTGGCTATCTTGGTAGAGATTGACACATCGTGGTCAGTCATCTCTTTCTTTGGCATTTGGCAGGTTATCATGAACAAGGACTATAATGACATATGGCCACCCTACAAATGATACACGGTTCCTAATCTTTCCTTGACAATATATTATATTCCTCAACATTAATATATAATTAGGTTTATATTTAGGGCTTACAGACTTAGTTGTCTACAACCAGTCCCTTTCCTTTTCCTAATTTGAAAGTTCCTGTAGTCCGTAGAATTTGGAGACGACGGTAGTCTATTAGCTTACCTTCTTTCTAATACTGTAGCTGTAACTAGTTTATAAATTGCGACGGCCACGTTTGACAGCATCTAATCCATTGCACTTGTCGCAACCGCTAGTCAATTTAGTATCATTGCCATGTCAAGTTTACAGTCTTTAGCATCTATGTTCTGTTTTTCGATAAATGCTGCTACAATTGCAGTTGCCTAATGTTCTATGGATTTATGCATGATGGGTGTATATATGCCATCGAAAACAACAGAAACTTGGATTTGGCCTCGTCTATGCCCGCTGGAGTGTATAAAACTGGATCACCATGTTTAAAAAAGTTCGATTACCTCCAAACCTGCCGATAGACCGATCATTCTAAGAAACCGTTGCATTTTTATAAAATAATAACTAAACAGGTCAGCATTGGATGTTTGTAGACATGAATAATAGTTAGTTCCTAATAAACTGACCAGCTAAATGGAATAAGCTTAGGCTACAGCATATTCTTGAAAAAAAAAACAAGCATATAAACTTGGTGCCATAGAGAAAAGAGATTTTTGGAAAATAAGAAAAAGAAGACTCCTACATTTTTTTTTGCTTGAGAAGCCGCAAAGCTCGTGCTTTGAGAGCGTTGTGAGAAGGGCCGGGTCTGGTTTTCTTCAACTGCTCTTTGAACATGGCCAGCTCTGCCTCCAACTTCTTTACTTTTTCGTTTACCACATCTCCCCTCTTGCTTAACTAGAAGCGCAACAACAATCAGCATTACAACGATCAATTTCATGCTGCAAATGTTAAATGCTTGAAAGCACTTACCTCCTCCGAAGCCTTCTCCACAGATGCAGGAGACGGCTTCTCCTTTTTTGATCTAAAAAGTCGCTTCATCCCCTTACTTCCGTTTCACTTCCTCTAACCAGAACCAGACAGTGATAATGGAGTAGATGGACTGCCTGCCCCACAATGGGCTACGCGATTAGCCCGCCACAGAATTCGAATGTGGACTTTGAATTTCGCATGTAAAAACTTATTTATTTCGTTTTTTCAAATTCTTAATATTTTTTAAAATACTAGTCTTACAACGGATATGAAAATTTGTTCATAAAATGGCTTGTAGAAAACGTAGAGGTACAAATGTACTATTTCCATTCATTTTTAACTTATTTTGAGTCTAATCGCACTTTAGTGCGCAATGGATATCCCTTATTTTTCAGAAGAATTATTTTTATTATTATTTATTATTGTTAATGGATAATTGCACTTTAGATCAACGAATATCTATATTTTTATGAAAATATACGAAAATTTGATAATTTTAAAAATGTCGACACATTATTTTTTATCCTTTATATAGTACATTAATAAAAGTATGTTGTGAAGATAAATTTGAAGTATTCTTTTTTTTCGAAGTATTAGTTGTAACATATATAGAAAATGATGTATTGAAATGATTTTACAATTTTGTCATTAAATGATATTCTTGTATATATTTGAATCATTTTTCTTTTGTAAAGGATATGTCATAAACACTGCATAGATTGAAATTTATAAAATAATATTTGTGTTTATTTTATCAACTTTAAATTTACACCTAATTGACAGAGTAGAATTGGAAATCCAAACTTGTCCATATATGTATAGACAATACCTGTAAAATAAGTAGGTATACTATGTATCATAAATAATTTAATATAAAATATACTTAAAACAGCACTGCCATGCAAATCGTTTGTAGTTGTGAGTTCCAAGGAAGCCCACTTCACGAAGACAAATACATCATTAGTTCATCAATTTGGACAGCGAATGGGTTTGAAATTCTACAGGATATCCCTTCATCGAAGCCTCCATTACAAGGATATAATGCATATGATAATTACAGGAAAGAAGATATTAGAAACCAAAGCAAGAGGTAACAGATATCTAAGGTGAAAAACTATATATTCTAATTAGGGCAATTCCCAAAAGCAGGCAGAAAAAAAAAAATTTGAAATCATGGCATTACATCAAAGAGGAAAAGGAAAGCAAATAACAAAAGAAAGAGCTAGAAAGTATTTTAAGCAGGACTATCTTCAAGAAAAAAAGAGATTTAAGACCAGTAGCGAATAACTATAATAATAGCTTTTCAACCTTGGTCAGACTCCATAATATTAGGAATAGTGAAGCTTTTAAGGTAAGGGGAAAGCCAATCCAGAGAACCTTAGTGACAAAAATGGAAGGATCAAATGATGGAAGGCAACTGGTAAGTAACCATAAGAATAGGCCTAGAACCATAGCAAATCCAAGATCAGATCAGATTTATAGGGAGAATAATATTGAAAAGAGTAATGAAATCCAAGTTAAAGAGCAATTAACACATTTTCTTGTACCAAGTATGCTCAAAACCCCAGTCCTCCCTCTACCCCAAGTATATCGTATTCAAAATTAGAGGAGTGTAGTATAAACCTTAGAGTGGATAAGCCTTGGAAAATATCAACAATTAACAATATATAAATTGGCTCAGAGTATTCCTTGCAACCTTTAACCTTACTAAGCAACCCATCAATCTCAATCACCTAGCTAAAAACTCAGAGGCCTATATTCCACCCCATAGGAAATTAATTGGTAAATGTCCTATTACCATTTCCTTAGATCGTAACCGGCTGATAATTAGTAGCAATTCAAGTACAAGACCCTTGAGTTCAGTTCAAAACTCTTTTAAAGACATCCAAATTATCAGTGACAAAGATATTGAGAATAGGTGAAAGGAATGCCAAGAGCTAGGTGTATATGCATACTAGAATGGACCACATGACAAAATTCCAGAATTGGTAAAATGGTTAAAGGAGTTTTGCAGGGAGCGGGTAAGTATATCTACTTATTATAAATGTTTGTTGTATTTACATTGCCAAAATAAAGATATCAGGATTGAATTTATTTTAGTTTCGTATTTTTCTTTACAAGGGATATTCATTAAAATTTGTAGCTTGGGAACCTAATTACAATGAACAAAGGTTAGGAAAATATGTAGCTCCTTCTCAGTATGAATGCAAAAATCTCCCTTGTGAACTAAACCAAATTCATATCTTAAATAAAATAGGATAGGATTTGGGTAATCATTTAGGTATTGAATTCAATCACAGTTCAACTAATAATGTTAGTTTTCTCATAAACACAGAGTTAGGATAAAGAGAGCTTAAATCCAAAAAGATCATTACGAATAGATCCATTTATAATCTAACGTTATCTAGATTTGAAGGGGAAATTAATGGTATCATAAGAATAAATCCTAATAGAACTATTCAATAGATCAACAAAACCTCTAATCTAAAAGAGACACTTAGCAGAATTCTTATGCTAAGAGAGGAAATAGATCACGTGAAAGGAAAGGGATCAGAGATAGGGGAGAGTAAAAAATATAAACAAACAGTATCAAGACATAAGTGAAATAGAGATAGAAGAAAGAGAATTTAGAGTTATGGAATCAGAGGATAGAATTAGATCAACAAAAGAAAACTTACCAAAAAATAGAAAGAATGATTAGAGGGAAACAAAGCATTTGGAAGAGAGAGGAAAAGGCATTAAGGTGAATTAAGATATACACAACAAAATTAATGGTTTTAATCAATGTGCTCTATGTCAACAAGAGAATGGCTTCCTAAAGGACATAAATTTTGATTTGAAAAGTTATCATAGATTAACACATTATTTGTTATTGACTTGAAATGATATTTATGATCAAATAGCCTTGGGAGAATCGGCACATGTAGAACATCTCATTTAGATTCAAATACCTGAGCAAGGAAAAGTCTTAGAGAGCAAAGATAAGGAATATAGTCATAAGGATAATATACATCAGAAAAGACTAATAGATGAAAAACTTCAAGAGAATAGACTACATATAGGAGAAAGATCAGACAACCAGGATAAATATGGGGAATTTAACCTAGCTCAAGTAGGAAAATTCTCAGACATTTTTACGGCACCATTGAACTATAGTTTAGATATAAATATGAAATCTTCAACAATTAAAGAACAATAGCTAACAAAGGAAGATGGAGTTATACAAGAAATTAGTAGTACAAGCCACCTCATTGATTAATCTAAATGATGGAAGGGGAGATAGTATGCGAGAACAAAGTTTAGATTTTGGGAGAGATGGCCCATTAATGTTGGAATCAATAAATAGGTAAGAGGGACCGCTAACTGAAACTCAGAAAGAGTGTCAAATTTAATTGACTATTCCCTCAACTTCTTCTAATCATTGGGTAAATATTACAATCACGAAAAGAGCTAAGAAGAGAACATGCAAATTTTGGCAAACTCTAGTAAATGGGAAAGATCCATTTGAAGAAAGTGAGTATGAATCCAAACAGAAGGAGGATAAGAATAATAAAGGGAGACTTTTTATACCAGTGGAAGTAGAGTCCCTGATTAATAAAATCAGGTTAGCAAATTTAGAAGATCAATAAAATGGTAAAGAATTAACAATAAAAAATGGAAACAAGTTGGAAAACAATCAGATATGGGAAGAATTCGGGGTTTTAGATGTCTTTCAACAGGGTATAGAAGAAGAAAAGACTACTAACTATGAGGATATACATGTAGAAGGGAAGGAAATAGAAATAGATGAAATGGATATTTAGGATCAAACAACTAAAGAAGTGGAGGAATAAGAAATAGTAGAGGATGAACTGACACAAATAATCAGAAATAATGCTTAAAAGCATGCCAACAATTTGGGCATTTTAATCAACCAAGATGGTTAAAGACACCAAAATGTGGAAAACAGAAGTGGAAGCAAGGTAGGAAAATATTGAAGGAATTAAGAAATATATCAGGGCAAGCGAAAAAATAAAAAAAGATTAATGAGGTTATAAATGTAGGGAAGGGAAAATTTCTTCTCGCAAGGCAATGTGGATTACTGTTGACATATTAGTCAAGTTTTTTATTAGTGACACACACTTATTTAGATTATGTACAACTATCAAGCTCATTGAATAGTTTACACTGTTTGCCATGTAATTCAGTAGCCACCGAGCTTCTACGGTTGCTACTGAGCCTTTTGGACTAATCTTAGTGGTTACCAAGAAGTTTCAGTTAGTGTGAAGTTCAGCGGTTCAAACCGTGTATTTCAGTGTTCACCAAGTTTATTAGCGATTACCAAGTTTGCAGTTCATGTGATGTGAAGCCAGTGGTTACCGAGCATTGTAGTATCAACTGAGTTCTTAGTTCAGGTGATAAGAAGCTAGTGTTAATCGAGCCACTTCATGATAACCAAGTGATTCAGTGTTTGCTGAGTTGCACAATATCTACCAAGTCACTAGTGTAGACCGAGTTCAAGACTATTTGAAAGTGATCAATAGGGACCGAGCTTCTACATCTACCAAGAGCATGATGATGCCAAGTAGTGACAGTAGATTCCGAGTATGAGAACCTCACCAAGTCAGTCTTTAGAACCTGAGTGTCTTCATGTGGGCTGACTTTGTAATATTTGTGTTAACCTATGGCATGGCCAACTTTGTAATTTTGTAAATTGGATTGGTATATATATGTGATATATTGTATCATATCAAAATAAGTATGTGAAGAGTATGAGCAAGAATGCGAATGCGAGCATATGTATTGTGAATGCAAAAATTCAAGATCTGAATGCAACAGATAAAGAATTGTAAAGGCCATATCAGCACAAGGAGGAGCAGTGACAAATCTATCACAAAAAGGTGACCAGTACACTAAGGAATCTCTATTAGCAAACCTAGTTGCAAGTTAGAGATCAACTGCTTCATCCTAACAAGTGAACCATTCAAATCCTTTAACAAAATAGACCTAATAGTCTTTTCTAAATCTCTTTACTGAGTGCATACTTCATTGTATATTTGTAAATCCTCTCATAAGGTGGACCTAGCAATCTTATTTGCTCCTAATAGGGAAAATGATCATAAGTGATCAATGTAAGCCTTAACAGGTCAACTTTATGCTACAGTACTAAATTGTGGGTATCATCCCCACCCCAGTTTTACTTTCTACTTGGAAGGTTTCTAGGTCACCAAATCTTTGTGTTCAAGTGTTGTGGATGCTTTCATGTTTTCAATTTCTCATGCATGCAATTAGATTAGATGTGATGAACTAAGTGCTAATTGGTTTATTGGATTAAGAATTGAAATTGGTAGAAGTTTTAGAAGTTACTGATTCACCCCTCCCCTCTCAGTAACTTAGCTCAGTCTTGAATATTTCCAACAATTACTATGTGGAATGCTAGGGGTCTTAACGCCCTAGCAAAAAGCACTTACTAAAGTGCAATTTAACCTTTTTTGAATCAAAATTAATATTGATCTAGGAGACTAAATTAAACAAGGAAGAAGGAACTAAATTAGAAAATAAATTGGGAATTTGGAAGGTCGATTTAATAGAATCTAATGGAGCCTTACGAGGCATTAAAATTATTTGAAACTCGAGGAAAATTTATTTCAACAAAATAACTTCACCGAAGAATTGGATTGGGAGTATACTCAAAAGCTTTAAACACAACATCCAACTAATTCTCATCAATGTATATGGACCTATACAAGCAACAGATAAGAAACACACGTAGAAGAAAATTAGCTTATTCATGGAAGCTAATCTTATGAATAATTTCCTTATTAGAGGGGATTTTAATACAATTTTAAATTTGGAGGGAAAATATGGTGGATCTTTGATAGTAACTTAGGTTGCAATAGACTTTAGGGAATGGTTTGATAGCAATAGCCTAGTGGATATACCAACCAATGAAGGAGTTTTCACATGGAATAATAGAAGGTTAGGCTTTTGTAATATAGCAGAAATATTAGATGGATTTTTTTAAGGAGCTCTAAGTACTCTGGGTCTAGTGTTGTAATCCTCCATTTTGCCTATGCTGGTTTGGATCATTAACCAATCATAATAGAATTCACACAAAAAGTTAAACCTTCTAGAAATCCATTTAAATGTGAACAGATGTGGATCTTAGACAATAACTTTACGGGAAATATCAATCAATGGTGGCAAGAGTGCTCTTATAAAGGATCTAAGATGTATTGCTTTGTGTCCAAACTAAAAAGGCTTAAATAAAACATTTGAAAATGGAATAGGACTTACTTTAATAATATATCGAGAAAAATTAGATAACAAACATGTACTAGAGAAATTAAATGAATAAATAATTGAATATGGAATGGACAGTGAAAAATATTGTAAAGAGAGAGAATTATCAGAAAAACAATAAAATATCTTAGCAAAAGAGGAAATATTTTGGAAACAAAAATCAAGAGAGACATGGTTAGCAAAAGGGGGTCAAAATATAAAGCATTTTCATAATAGTACAATAAATAATAGAAATATCAATGATATAACTAAAATCAAAAACAATGATGGCAATATCATAGAAGATCTTAACAAGATAGTAGAAATTATCGTGGAGTACTATAAAAAAAATTTAAACAATTTTGATTGCTCAAATTGGTCAACACACTGGAAAATGTTTAACACTATCCCTAAACTTATCACACCTGAAGATAATAAAATGTTAAATAAACTCCTTTCCTTAGAAGAAGTTAGAAAAGATTTATTTAGTCTTAATCCTGACAAATCTCTGGGACCAAATGGCTTCCAATCTTTCTTTTTCTAAAAGCGTTGGGATACAATTATGGAGGATTTATGGAAGGCAATAGAAGCAACAAGAAATTCTAGATTATTATTAACAGAAATCAACCATACCTGTTAAAGTAATATTTTTTTTCTTATTAATTAAATTTAATTATTAAGTCACTTATTATCTCTAGTTTACTTAAGCTAAACTTTGGGCATATAATAAAAAATTATTTTATTAATTATTAACATGCAACCTAGGTTGAGTCTAATCAATGATGGTAAACTTTGGTAAAAGAGTAAAAAATTCAAAGCAAACTATCGATTACCAAGCCAAAAAAAAAAAACCTAGGTTGAATCATTGTACAGGCAAAAAGTCTAAAGGTTCCTCAAAGCAATGGTTCAGACCATCCTCAAAGGGATTTCAAGATACTTCCAAATTAGATCACATGGTTAAAATTTCAAAAAAATTCTCCATTTTGGAGAATTTGGAAGACTCGGAAAGGCACAATCAACATTTTCACTGTGAAGCAAATCATCAACAGAATGTTTCAAACAGGAGTTCAGTTTTATCAAAAATCCCGTAGGTTGAATCCACACTTACCATATTAGAATTACTAGATAATCATTGTTCTCGGTCTTTTTTCACTATTGACAGTTTGGAGGAGTGATTTAGGGTTTTTAACTTAACAAAATATGCCTACCCTAATATTTGCAAGCCCTCCTTTCATCCATTGGAGACTAATAAGTTTGCACTTTCTTCTTCGCTCCCCTCCATTAGATCTAGTTATGTCACATCTCCTAGAAATTTGTATCCTTGTTCGTATATCCCTCCACACTGTTGTCTTGTGGTTGCAGCTCCTATAGATTCAACAAACCCTAAGGGCATCCTTAGATCTTAGGCTCACCCAAAAAATTGAAGATAAGTATATCTTTTTACATGATGAGGAAATTGAAGATTCATGGAATGACTATCAAAAAGTTGGAATCTTTGCAGTATGGTGTGGCCCTAAGGATGATTTTCTCTTTCTCTTGAATTGGCTAAGAGAAAACTGCAAAACACAGGTAAGTATCTCTTACTTTTCGAATACAACACTTTATTTACATTATTTGGATGAGGCTATTAAAAAAGAATTTATCAAAGTATCTAAATGTTTTTTCAATGGTCGCGTTGTTAAATTCATAGAATGGTGTCTGAATTTTAATATAGAAAGGTTAGATATTATGTATCCAATCTGGGCTAATATTCAGCCTTTGCCGCTAGAGCTAAATCATATAGAGATTCTTAGGTCAATAGGGTATGGTTTGGGAGAACTCATAGGCATAGATTCCTCTTTTCAGTACTATAATAATGTTAAATTACTCATAAGAAAAAAATTTAATCAATCACTACAAGGGAAAAGGAAAGTGGTTACAAAAAGAGTGTCTTATGATCTTAATCTGCAACATTTTGAGGGGGAAATATTAAAAATTATAAAGATAGAGAAGTGCAAGGAAATAAGATTCAAAACTCTACCTCTTACATCAAACTTTATTAACAAGTTCCCAAGGATTAGAGCTCAGAGAAAGAATTTGAGGGTAAGATCTTCCGATCTGAATAATTCTTCACCTCGTTATGAAAAGAGCAAGATTCAAATAAATCCTTGAGATGGTGATAAGACAATCACTGGCAATAATTCAAAAATGAAAGGAAGACTTAGATCTATTATAGTGGATGAACACATGAAGAGGCTGGATTTCTCAATCGATAACTATGCAACAAGAAAGTGGAGAAAGAAAGGAAAGCAAGAAGTTCCAAAGAGTACCTCAAAGCAGAGTCTATCAATAGAAGAAGATAAAGATATGGAAACAAATGGGATTATCCCAATACAAAGGCAAGAACAGTCAGGTGCCAGTGTAAGGGATCCAAGCTTAACTAGCTCTAATGGCAATGAACAACATGAATTGAATAATCCTCTTAGCAAAGACTCTATAGATATGCAAATAAATCCTACAAGCAAAGAAGATCCAGACAAAATGGTACCCCCACTCCAGCAAAACCAGGATTCGTGGAGTTCTAAAAAAGACAACATAGAGCAATTAGAGAATTTCTTGCTTTTTGAATCAAAGATAGATAAAAGTGAGTCTCTCAAATCCCCAAAGGAAGCACCCAATATGGAGCAATGTCAAGTATAGGTTTCTACAAAAATAACTCTGAGCAAAGAGGGCTATAGCAGGTCTTCCAATTTTTGGCAGACCCCATCAACTTCTGGTAGTTCTCCATTCACTCTAGTAGGCAACCAAAATGAAGTGGATTGCAATGTAAAGAGAGTAGAGAGCTCCTTGTATAAAGAAGTATAAAACTTCCTAAATAAGGAAAGTATCATGGAATCTGAATTGGAAAATTTGAATTAAGGGGATGAAAATCTTGATCAACTAACAGATGAATTAGTCCAAGTATTTTGCTCTGAGGATATTGATAATAGTACAGAGGCTCAGAAAGAAGAATTGATTCAGAGAATTCTTAATCTAGGAGGCAAAAATTACTCATGTGAAGATTTAAGAAGGGATTTGTTGCGTATAGAGGCAAAGGAAACTAGTAAGGGTTAGATTCAGATTCCAAAGTTAAAAGATAAAGGATTAGTACTAATAACGTGAAAGGTTCTGGCAACGGAATTGATCATCAGCCATGTACAATCAACCAAATCATCAGAGAACTCGGAACTAAAGATATGGAAGGTAAAATCGGTAACAAGATTACTATTATGCAAAATACAAAAAAAGATCTAGAGCACCGTGGGATCTAGATGAATCAGGAAGGTTTGACTCACCTTAATACAACAAAATGAAAGGTAAAAGAGGCAGAAGATCTTTGAAGAAACTCAAGGAAGTAGATGGACTTAGCAAAGAACATCGAAAGATAGATCAACTACTTAATATCTGGAAGGGGAAGTGCCTTCCCAAAGAGTCATGAAGATTACAACTTGGAATGCTAGGGGCTTAAATGCCCCTAGTAAGAAAAGGTTATTAAAACAAAATCTTAAATTATTTGAGTCAGAAATCATTTTAGTTCAAGAAACAAAGTTAAACAAGGCAGAAGGAATGTAACTAGATAAGATGTTAGATATATGGGGTTCTATCTTTCAAGAATCTGTAGGTGCATCAGGGGGTCTAGGATTTTTTTGGAACCCTAGGAACGTATCCATAGGTTGTCTAAAGTGTAGTAACAACTAGTTTAGTATTAGTGTCCAAAGTCTAAAGTCAAATTTGCAGTTCATTTTAATTAATGTGTATGGTCCTATTAGTTATACAGGAAAAAAAGCAGCATGGGAAGAAATTAGTAGTCTTATAAATAACTATAAGGATAAATCTATCTTGGTAGAAGGAGATTTCAATACTATTTTAGACATATCAAAAAAAATAGGTGGTATTCAACATCTCTTGCAATCATCTTTAGATTTTAAAATTTGGTTCAATAAGCATAAAATGATTGATGTTCCTATTAATAATGGGAAGTTTACATGAACTAATAGGAGGAAAGATTTTGCATACATTGCAGAAAAATTGGATAGGTTTTTTATTATAGTTGATCTAGATGCTAATAACTTTAATCTTCATTCATCCATTTTCCCAATTGTTGGATCTGATCATTACCCAGTTTGACTAGAATTTTTAGAACCAATAAAATCAATAAGGAATCTATTTAAATGTGAAAAAATGTGGTTCCTAGGTCCTGATTTTATTAAGAACATCAAAGATTGGTGGGCACAAGATAATTTTGAAGGTTCCAAGATGTTTGTTTTCATTTCCAAAATGAAGATGCTAAAAGAGCAAATTTTAAGATGGAATAAAGAACATTTTAATAATATTTTCAAAGAAAAAATAGATATAGAAAATCGATTAAGAAACTTAAATTTAAAAATTACTAAGATAGGGATGAATAATGAAAGTTATTTGTTAGAAAAAGAATTACTTGTTAAACAAGAGGATATACTATCCAAAGAAGAAATTTTTTGGAGACAGAAATCTGGAGAAAAATGGTTAGATGAACAGGATTGGAATACCAAATTTTTTCACAATTCTACCCTATATAATAGAGCAAAGAGCAAAATTATTAGTATTAAAAACCACTTGGGTAGACGAATTGAGAATCTGAGTGAAATCTCAGACACCTTCATGGCACACTTCCAGGAAATACTAAATAATTACAAAGGGTCAAATAGAGAGGCGCAAGATAAGTTGCTCAAATTTATCCCTAAATTAATCTCACCCGAGGATAATAAGGTTTTAAATAAACCTATAACCTTGGAAGAGGTGAGATCGATAGTATTTAATATGAACCTGGATAAATCTCCAAGTCCTAATAATGTTCAAGCTTTCTTCTTTCAGAAATGTTGGGATATCATTGGGGTATATTTATGGAAAGCCATTGAAGCCTCAAGGAATGGTGGAGCTTTGTTATCAAAAATTAATTACTCCTTCCTTACACTGATACCCAAAAAGAATGAGCCTGAGCTTGCGGGGGATTTTAGGTCTATTGCTCTTTGTAACATGATTTATAAAATATTCTCCAAAATTCTAGCAAATAGGCTTAAGGGTTTTCTACTGAAGTTGATTTTTGAGGAACAAACAGGTTTCGTTCCTAGGAGATCCATTCTTGATGGCATCATTACAATTCAAGAAATGATTCATTATGTTTGTAAGAGAAAAGAACCTTGTATGTTCATGAAGCTAGATGTCCAAAAAGCTTATGATATGGTCGATTGGCGATTCTTGTGTAAGGTTCTTGAAGCTTTTAGATTCTCTCATTAATGGATCAACCTTATTTTTAAATGTATTTCTATGCCTAAATTTTCAATTCTTATTAATGGGACACCTGAAGGTTTTTTTGAAATATCGAGGGGTATTAGACAAGGAGATCCATTATCTCCTTCCCTCTTCATCATCATGGTAGAAGCCTTTGGGAGAGTTGTGTCTGATGCCTACCATATGTAAAAAAAATATGGTATTACTGTTGCTAGAAACATGCCCAACATCACACATCAACAATATGTAGATGATACAATTCTACCTAGAAAAAGTACAGTTATAAAGGCCACAGGATTTAAAGCCATCATAAAATCCTATATAGTGGCATCCAATCAAAAAGTAAATGAGGCCAAATCTGAAATCTTCTTTTAAATACTAAAAAAGAGACAAAAGATCAGATATGTAAGTGCATGGGTTATAAAAATGGGTCAATTTCCTTGCAAATATCTAGGGATTGTTCTAGAGAAGGGCTCAAAATCCAGTAAGGTTTGGCATAACACCTTTGAAAAAAGGGACGCTAGGATTGGATGTTGGAAAGACAAATGGCTCTCAACGGCAGGAAATGCTGCAGTGGCAGAGAAGAGAAACGCTATAGGAGGCAACATTGTTGAAAATGTAATAGGAAATTTAATGTTATGTTTTAAATGCTTTTAGTTTTTGAAGTTTGTCATAACGTCCTACATGTGGTGGCATACCTAGAGTAGCAGTTCGATGAGCTCTCCAGATATAGCCACCTAGGACCAGGTGTGTGGATTTTAAATTAGAATAATTTTTTTTAATTCGTAGGTGGAGTGTTTAATGATTTTCAGAGTCCAAGAATAGGTAGTAGGCAGTTTTTTGGAATATTCTTGATTTAGGAAACGATTGTCTAATAGTGGTAGGAAAAGAACGTTTCAGATTCTGATCTTTTTTTGGATAGAAGACATTTCTTTTCTAAATAGAAAGAAAACGTTTCACATCCTTTAATTAGAAAAAGAGAGTTAGTTTTAAATAAAGCCAGTCGGCTATGTAAGAGAAGAATCGAATTTGGAGAGATATGGAATGTTTTTTTATTTTGTCTTTGTGCAAGTTTTTGATGGTCTGAGTTTTGAACAGATTTTTCTTATCTTCTCACTGGAAACAAGTCGATAGTTTGCAGAAGATTAAAAAGTTTTAGTTTTGGGTCAAATTCGGTATGTTTGCAGAAAATTAGTCTCAGTGCATGGGTAATATTTCCCAAATGCATTGTTGGATTTTCATGAGCTTTGGATATGTTATTATAGGCCTAATTATTCCCATCTTCACCAGAGGGATCGAAGAGTTTTGATCTGGTTCAAAAGTTATACATGTCTATTCACAGGTCTATCTAGAGACAATAAGAAGCAATTTTTTGCAGAAAAATGTACTCTGATGTGGGGTCAATATCTCGAGTTTGAACCGTTGGATTTCTCTCAAATTTTTATATGTTGTTTGAAATCTAGTTACACAAAATATCAACTGTTGGATTGAGAAAATATTTTTTGGTTCGAAAGTTATTCATGTCTGAGTGCAGGTCTATTCGGAGGCAGCAAGAAGAAATTTTGTAGATGCATGATTTTAGTGTGTGATCCTGAAGGTTTTAGATGCCCCTCGAAGCAACTCAGTTGAGTGACCGATTCCTCCTGAGTTTTCCAAGGTGTGGCTCTACATCAGGAAAGACCGCTAAAATTAGTTTTGTTCTTTATGCCATTCCTATTTATCTTCTTTCTAGCCTCCCTCTCTCTAAAAGCCATCATCTCAAATTCGAAGTCAAACTTAGGAATTTTCTTTGGAAAGATTGTGAAGAAGACAAAAAATTGGCACTTATCAAATGGGAAAACATTTGTAAACCTAAGGATATGAGGGGACTTGGGATCAAGAATTTAGAATGGAAAAATGAAGCCTTAGGAGAAAAATTAATTTGGCATCTTTTTTAAGAAAGAGATAAAAAATGGGCAAAGATTTTATATAATAAATACCTCAACGCAGATGACCCGCTATCAATTTTCTAAATGAAAAATCCTCCCAAGGGTTTTGAAAGTTGGAACTTTATGTTGAAGTGTCGTGACTTAATTTACAAGTTTCTTTCTTGGGATGTTGGCTCAAGTCATGAGGCCTTATTTTGGGAAGATTCCTAGGACGGTCACCTTCCTATAGTCTCTAGACCCTTCCCTAAGGAGCTTAAGGATAAGTTAGTCTCTCTGTGGGGTGTTAAAGTTAGTAACTATAAGACAAAAATCACTTTAGAAGGTTTTGATAAATGGGTCTGGAAATCTATGGAAGGGATGGAAATAGATCCTGTGGTGGTAGAGGCCTTTGAAAAGATTTTGTTAGATAGGGTAATTAAGCAATCAGAGAGGAAAGATGAACTAATTGGGCAGTAGCAAATAATGGAAACTATTACATGAGAGATGGTTACAAATCTATATTACATTCACAAAGATGGAATAAAGTAGATATCCCACTCAAGATTTGTTAGGATGTGGCTTGTCTTCCTAATGTAGGATTCTTTTTATGGATAGCTTTCCAAAATATAATTTTGACGACGAACAGGCTATGCAAATTCGGATTTCAAGGTCCATCCAGATGTGTGTTATGTAAACACAATAGCGAAGATTTGGACCACCTATTATATAGCTATCCTTTTTCTCAAGCATGTTGGGAATGGCTTTGACTTAGGTTGGGGTGACCCACACCTTTGTTGAAGACCTTCCTTGATCTCCTAAAAGGATGGCCTATAAATTTGGTCAAAGGCGTTTATAGTAAACTTTGGAACATTTTCCCTTCAATCATTTCTTGGGAAATCTGGAAGGAGAGGAATAGACACATATTTTGAGATTCTGAATTAAAAATTGAGGCAAGCATAGTGGAAGTAACTAACTCACATCAAAGAAATTGTAGGAAAGAGCAAGGATCATTCTCTATTTGGGATGCTCTCATGAAAAAGAACTGGGCCAACTTGATCAATCCCCCTCTAGTATATCTCCAAAAAAAAAAAGCTAGAGAAATTTGCAAATGGTCTCCCCCTCTAAGGGGATGGTTTAAACTTAATTTTGATGGGGCAGCCAGAGGCAATCTAGGCATGACAGGAATTGGTTGTATCATTAACAGTGATATAGGTAAATGGATAGCTAAAAAAGCTATGTCTATTCGGCCCACCTCCAACAATCTTGTTGAATTAGTAGCTTTGGAAAAAGGTTTGTGTCTTTGTCATGAGTTAGGGGTGACAAAAGTTATCATAGAAGGCAATTCTCAGATCATCTTAAATGCAGTCAGGAAATGTGCGAACCCTAATTGGGTCCTCAACTCTAGGTTAGGTGAAGTTCTCGATCTTCTTGGTCAATTTGTTGATAGTCAAATTTGTCACATTTACTATGAAGGTAATCAAAAGGCAAATTATCTAGAAAATAAAGGTGCTGATGGTGTTAATTTCCAGCTCATTAATGAAATGTCACCTATCTAAGGCATATCTCCTAGCTTAGTAGTTTTATTTTTCTCCATCATTTTTTTTAAATTTTGATTTTTGGGTTTTTTTTTTTTTTTTTGTTCTATATTCTATGATTACCCCAAATAAGGAAGCAATTCTTTGCATGATTTCGATGACAGCTATAAAGGCTTCTAATTGGTCCTCATTTTGGCATTTTATTTTCTTCCTTTTTCTGCTTATCATCGTGATAGGTGTCATTCTATGATAAAATTTGTCCTTATTTGGCTAAGTCATTATAGTTCTTTAGTTTGTTACTTCTTCATTATTCTCTCTTTTATTTTCCTTGTGTTTCGATCTGATGATGTCATTATTTGTAGAAGACATGATAGACTGACAATTCAAACCCTTCGTTTGATTTGTTTTAATCCTTTACTATTGCTTTCCTTGTTCATTGTTTGATTTTCTTTGATCTGCAAATGGAATCCAACATTTATGTGTTCCATTCTAAGGAATCTCGCACAATGGCCTTCCATGGCAAAGTGAAACCAGAGCATTGGAATAGATTACTGAATCTGATGGATGATATGACAAGGATGGTTATGAGTAGGGTAATTAGGGAAGGAGTCTTCAACTAAAAATACACCTGGAGGACAAACAATGATATAATTGGATCCTTCATTGGTTACCTAGCAAGAGCTAGGGTAGAGCACGAAGACATAATCCAACTTTGTTGTGACATTTTTCATCCAACATGGAGAAAGGGCCTCGAATAAGCAATAAGGATCATTGATGACAAGTTATGAATTCATTTTCTAAAGAAGTACATGGCTCTCCCACTGGGGTCTCTAGATCTAGAGGTTGCATATTGTCATCCATCTCTGATCATATTCAAGAGCCTAACATTTTACAAGGAATGGCCCAAGATAGTGGCAAGTATACCATTTCTACTACATTGGAGGGGCATTGTGGAAGAGGTGAACAAGGTTTGGCTTACCGATTACCTCAATGTTTATAATGCTTATATTCATCCTAGAGTAGCATTTGACAATCTGGATGCCCTAATTTTCTACACTCCAAATTCAGAGAAGACTAGTAGGGTAAAATTTGAGTTTGAATTCCCCCCCAAATTTCATGTGGAAAACCCTAATAACATCTCTGATGTCATTATGGCTCTCCTAAAGTAGGGTTTCTAGATGTTGGTAGGTTTCTAGGTCCTCTGTTTAGGTTTTGATTTCCTAGTACCCTGGTTAAGTGTTTTTTTGTAATAGTTGCTTATGATAGAGTATCGACGTATTTAGTTGTTTAAAGAATTTTGATTTAGTTTACATGTTTACAGAAGTTTGTAGTTGTTGAAACCTCTGTTATGATGGATATGTATAAAGACATATTATCATATCAATAATAGCTGGTATTAGTACTGATTGGTGGCTTTGGTTTTGTCAATTTATGAATGTGTTTATTGGTTTCTATAATCAATTTTATTAGATTCCAATTTTGTTAGTTAAGATAATCGTGCATGGATGAAAGTAAGGTAGTTTATTTGTTGGTTTATGATAGAAATTGCAATAAGATAATGTATGACAATTTTGTTCAAGACTATAGTATAATTTTCACATATGGGTGGCTATTTCATAGTAGATAGTCATTTTTTGAGATAAAATACATTCAGTTTGGTATCTTAGATTTCACATTTCATCTTTGAAATTACTCAAGTAAAATGGATGTATTGATTTGAATTTGATTAAGGGGAGGTACTATGTTGTATTTCTAGTGAATCAGAGTTATGGATGATGATCAAGGTTGGATTGTCATAATTTTTATCTTCTCCATTTTCTATGATATTTACTGTGTATTGCAAATAGTTTTAGTTAAATGGAATTTGTAGTATTGCACTATACATGGATTGGAATTGGTTTATACCCTCTTATTATGGTCTTAGGCTAAGGCACCCATATCATTGATTAATTCTGCCTTCTCACTTTTCTACATTGCAGTATTTGGTTTTATTAATTAGGCATCTTTCTGGATTAATATATAGCTGTTTGATCTGTGGTTTTGTGGTGGTGGTTTGATTATGGAAAATAGGAACTGGTCATTGTATATTTATTCTTGGGTAAAAGTTAGTTGTCGTATTTTAGATATAATTAGTTCTTGTAGGTATTTTGACTTCTATTTTAGGCTATATATTGGTTTATATCATCCTTTATGTCCTATTATATACAGGTCCATTTTTATTCTATTGTTTTGTACAGGAGATTATGAATGTCTCAGTTTTAGTTAGAAGATTATCCTTGATTCTATATTATTTATTATTACCTAGTTTTAGTGTAAGATAGCTAGACAAGGATGATCGCATTTGGTTCTTATGCATAATTAAGATGGAATTCGTGCCAAGAGAATGTGGTGGCTTCAAAAGAGAGTTGTTCTTTAATCTTTGTGAAAAAAATATTTACGTTGTAATGTATAATTTGGATATTCTGACTGGGGTATGCCCCTTTTATGATGTAATAATATAGGACTATGGTCCCGAGTGAGATTGAAGGTTTTCTTTCCCTGTTCTTTCCTACCAGTGACCGTTTGAACGGTGGAACGCTATTGTAATTATTTTATTAATAATAATATATCATCATGGCCTTAGCCATTTATCAATCAAAACAAAAAATGCAACCCAGGTTAGTTACCTATTAGGCTTTTGATCTCCTTTGTAAGGATGATCTCTCTTTGTAATAATTCATTCATTCAATATAATTGCAATTTCTTTTTTGCACATTAAGAATGTCTCATCTGAGGATCTAGGAATTCCAACCTCCATAACTTTTGCTTCTCTCTTTTTGTGATAGGTGTTTGCATGCACATGATTCTTGGGTGTTGTGGTGTTGATTTTGTATTAACTTCAACATGTTATCAAAGCTCTAGATCTTCATGCCCTTGTTCTCTTCATGAGAGATTTGGAATTGATTTTTAGATTTGTGGCTTTTAAAGGATTTTGTATTGGATCTAGGGGGACCTGTTTTCCTGAGCACTTTGAGCCCAAACAAACATCATTGTTGAGCTTAGAGCCCTTGAAACCCCTAATTCCATATCAATATGTCTAGCTTGGATGTTGTTGAAATTTGAGGCAAAAAAAATTTAGCCCAAGGTCGTATGACTTTAGGCTCAAAAATCAAGGTAGAGTTGTGATTGTATTTTGTTCACCCACTAGCATACCTACTCATGTGGATTGCATTTTTAAAGGAAAATGTTGGATTTGACCCTAGCTCAGCCCTCATCGGACCCCATTCGATTAGAGAGCCCATACTTTTTTGGATGGAGTGGCTCTTTCTAGGCTTGTGTGGCTTCTCTTTTGGAGAACGAGTTTACCATGGGGATTTGGACTACTTCATTTTTTTATCTGATTACAAAAGGAGGCAATTTTTTTAATAGTGGGGTGAATTGTTTTTGGGCCCTGCCCACATACTTTGCAAAGTGGGTTCTAATGTTTGACTTTTCTTTGACCCCTCATGCCTTGTTGATGCATGACTCTTGGTCATAAATGGCACTCTTCCTTCTTTGTGTACATGGCATTGTGTCCACCTCGATTGCGCTCCCCATGCTACTCCAATTGCAAGCCTTGGTTTTTTTCCCACATCTACACCTACAATCCCACCATACAATTCTTTGGCATGTTTTTCAAGGTCAAGACCCAATGTTTTGGGGTTGTGTGATTTTTGGAAAAAAAAAATTGCATGGGATTTTGCACACTTTGGAGGGCATTGATTTAGTCCAAAGAGATGTCAACTAACTTTGATTCAGTCCTATTGATCCCAACTCTAGATTTGTAATCCAATTTGGGCATTTTGATTGGACCCCATACCCATGCGCATGCTTCTGATTGCATGAGATTGTTTGTTTTTGGTAGACTCTTCACCTTTTGGCAATGTGGAGTTTTTTTAAGCTTGATTTGCATGGATTTTTGGTGTTCATTTGGAAGCACACTTCTCCAAAGACTTATGTTCTCCCTAAGGATCATCCCCACTTATTTTTTGGGTAGTGAATGGTCTAATGTGCACCTCATGTTTGAGTTTGGAGTGCATTTTGACAGTTACCAAATGGTGGTTTTGAAGGCATTTGGTGGTAATTGTGATCTTACCCCTTTTTCCCATACCCTGCATGTGGGTAGGTGTCCTTGGCCTTTAATCCAAACTCAGCAATTGCAAGTCTCCACAACCCACATGACCTATACAACATGGGTGATTTGTTCCTGATTAAAGTGGCCTTTTTGGTGCATATGATGTTGATTTTTGATTTGATGAGGCTCTTAGCAGGTTGCTAGTCCTTTTGCTGATAATTTTTGGGGTATACCGATAGTTGCGGTTCATAGTGATAGTTTAGCATTTTTATGGGGGAGTCATCAAGTTAGCCTCCAATCATAGGCTAGTCCTTGGAGTGCTTAGCCTTAAATCACAAGCACCTTTTTTTTGACAAATGCAACATGTGTTTATTACAAATTATAATTTTTGGAGTCTCTTTGTTTTGTGGGCCCAGCTCTGTCTATCATTGTCTTTTTAGTAGCAATTTGGCACAAGGTGATTTGTGACATTTTTTTACATGTGCTTTATTTTGGCCACCAAATATTTCTGTGGCACCAACTCTTTTACCGGCATCAACAAATTTTTGATATCTTTGTCTTGTTTTTGGCGATCAAATATTTTTTTGGTAGGGGTCATTTTTTAGGCATATTTTGCCTCTATGACCATTTGACCTTCAAATTTATACTCGTCACTTGCTGACATCAACATTGCATTAGCATTTGTTAGCCCTTCTAGTTTTGTTTGGACCTACCTTAACTTTTTTGCTCATATCTCAGGCATACAGACTTCATTTTTAGCAAACAAGATATTGCTGAAAAACTAGTTCTGAGCCTATTATAATGGTACATGTATTTTTAGTTCTGATGGCTTTTTCCTATTTTCAAAGTTAGGGGTTCCTTTTTGCACTCCTAGAGACATATCTTGAGCATATGATCTCTAACTTGGGAATTCTTTATATCATTGGAAAGGTCTTTCTAAGATCTTTCCAGTGATGTTAGTTGTCTTTCCAGATTCTTCTCCAGGAACATTCTATTTAGTTTTTTGCATTTTTGCATTATGGTGGATATCTTAGTTGTTTCAAGTTTGGGGATCCATTTTGTTACTTTAGATGATTCATAATGGTTCGTACTATCTATTGAATTAGCCCTGTGTCTCTTCTGGTATATGTAGACATCATTTGTATGCATTCTTACAAGTGTACTGAGATAAAGTGCCATATTCCATCTATGTTTTCATTTTAGTTATTTTTCCTTATTTTGCCTTATGATTTGAGCAGTTTCATCTAGGGAAACTCGTACAATTTATTGTATTCTTGGGATTCATTATATCTTCTATCTTATTGTACATGCACTACTCTAATTAAAGTGCCATGGGGGGGTTGATATTTTACCTTTTTTTGCCATCTTCCTTTGTCTGATAAATTTCTCTGTTGTGACACTAGCCACATGATGTGTCTAAGATTTATCACCTTAGTACACATATGTATTCTTTTGTGAATCTTGTTGGTGGTTCCTTGACATGTAGCTCTTTTGGCCCACTTTTCTAGTTGTTTGTCACCTCACCCTTGTCTATATTAGGGGAGTTCTTTTATTGTTTCCCATGCTTCCTTGGTTTGATGGAGTGAGCTATATATTCAAATTTTGTTCCTATGTACTAGGCGGATACAGTAGTTGGGTACCTATGCATTTTGGTGAGATGGATCATTTACCATATAGACACTCTTCTTTAGGTTCCTACTTCAGTTGCATCCTTCCATGTTTGATTGATTAACTCTTCAAACTTTGGTGTTTCATGTCATTTGTATCTTTGAGTTTAGTTATTTTTCTTTGTGTGCCTCCTAATTTGATACAGATTATAGTCTTTTCATCTTGTTAGGTTCTATTTCAATGGAGGTTCTTTAGATCAACAGTTACTTATCGATAAAGCTTTGCAACTTCTACATGTTTCAATGTTATTCTTTATAATCATCTTTTTTGTTCCTATTTTCTGAGACATTCCTTAGTTTGGAGGCTTCTTTAGTCCTTCACTAGTTCTTTTCAACATTATTTCCATCTCTTTTTGGAGTATGATTTTCCCATGCAATTTTCTCTATTTCTCCTCTTTCCAGAGATTTGGTTGTGTTTAGGTACCTCATCAAGCCTTGTTGTTGGGACCCAAATTTACTTTCAGTTGTAGTTTCTACATTTTTAACTACTCCCTAAGTTTGTCTTAAGGGGTGGTGTTAAAGTGATAAAGTTTTTTCTTATTAATTAAATCATATTGATTTCATTATTAAGTCACTTATTATCTCTAGTTTACTTATGCTAAACTTTGGGCATATAATAATTAATTCTTTTATTAATTATTATCATGCAACCTAGGTTAGTAACTTGTTAGGATTTTGATCTCCTTTATAAGTATGATCTCTCTTTGTAATAATTCATTAATTCAATATAATTGCAATTTCTTTTTTGCACATCAAGAATGTCTCATACGTGGATCTGGGAATTCCAGCCTCCATAGCTTTTGCTTCTCTCTTTCTGTACAAGTGTTTGCATGTAGTTGATTCTTGGGAGTTGTGGGGTTGATCTTTCATCAACTTTAGCAATGCATTTTAAGATCTCACCCTCAAAAGTATGAATCATGATGAACTTGGCCATTTTAGACCAACCACATTATGCAATACCATTTATAAAATTTTATCGAAAGCATTAGTGCTCAAATTGAAATATGTTCTTCCAAAATTCATAATCGAAGAATAGACTAGTTTTGTCCCTGGTAGATCCATTTTAGATGGAATTAACATTATTCAATAAGTCATTCATTGAACCCAAATAAATAAAGATGTTTGCATACTTATGAAGTTGGATATTTAAAAGGCATATGATATGGCAGACTAGAGATTTATGTGCAGGACTCTAGAAACATTTGGATTTTCACATCAATGGGTAAACCTAGACCTTTAATTGTATAACCATGCCTAAAATACCATGTCTTATGAAAGGAACATTGGAAGGTTTCTTTGACGTATCCAAAGGAGTTGGAGAAAGAGGTCTCATTTCACCCTTCTTATTTATTATTATGGTGGAAGCTTTAGGGAGAACAATTTTTAAATATCAGGAAGAAGGGAAAATCAAAGGAATAACTATAACATAAAATATTTTGAATATAACCCATCAATAATTTGTAGATGACACAATTCTACTTGGGGAAAGTTCAATAGAAGAAGTAAAACAATTTAAACAAATTATACACAAATATATGGAAGCGTCAAGGCAAAAGGTAAATGCTAAAAAGTCTAATTTTTTATATATTAATATTAAACCAACACTAGAAAATGATATTTCTAACATCATGGGAAATGGGAAAGGTTCATTTTCATCTAAGTATTAAGGTATCCATCTAGAAAAATAAGCAAGAAATTTCAAAATATGGGATCCTATTCTAGAAAGAATCGATGTGAGGCCTCACCTCGATCCATCATAACATAGACACTTTATTTACATTTTGATACTGAGGGTTGATATTTTGATATACTTTTATGATTCAAATGGACAAGGATTTACATTTCCCATTTTATTATGGCATTTAATTTTGATGATTTTCATTTATGATGTGTATTAGGACCTAATTTGCATGCTTAATTGTAAGGAAACTTGCAACAAAGAATATAACCATTTCCACATAACCCATAATAGATCTACACTAAATACGCAATTGAAATCCACACGCAAGAGAATTGATAACATACCCACAAAAATTGTGACACAAGATATACCATGGGAAACTCTCATTGAGGGATAAAAACCCAACCTCCAAAAGCATCCATCACCATGTATTATTCAACAAAAAACACCATTACAATACAACCATGGAAGCCTTCAAAGCCATAGCTAAAACCAAGCAATCCATGTGAACAAGCATGAATCCACACATCCCATGCCATGCTTCCAACCTTCACAAATTCACCCTTGGCTAACCTTTCAAGCCTTGTCTTGCTCCCCTCTTGCCTTTTTCCCTTCTATCTTCTCACACCAACAACTATAGTAGCAAGTCCCACAAAGACACCAAGTGGTATTACATAAACCATGTGTTAAATGTTGGTCTTAGATTGGTTTTGACAATTGAGTGTCAACACACTTAACAAAATTCTAAGGTTGAAGCCGAGTATAGTATATATGTCGAGCTACAATATGTGTCAAGCCAAAAATTCAACAAGTGTCGAGCAAGTTTCAGGTGTTGAGTGACAAGTAATGCGGAGTCACTATAGATGTTGAGTGAGATAGAGTTACTATAGGAGCTGAGCAAGACAAAAATCCTATATGTACTGAGCATTAGTAATTAGTAAGTTCTGAGTAACACATAATCAACATATGAGTTTGTGCCTTCACAAACTTAGATGTAAAACATTTTTGAGCCGAATCAAGATGAATCTTGAAGGATCTAAAAGATAAGATCGAATCTATTACATTCCCTATATAATCGACATGCAGCCAATCAAAAAAATGGAGAAAGCATGCAACCAATAGGAAGTGTAAAGATATGAGCGGGAAAAGATGGATGAATCTCAATCATAGATTCATACCTAACCCTAAGTCTCAAAAAAAATTTAAAGGAGGTTGAAACCCCATTATTTAGTGTCGAAAGGAAGAGTAAGAAGTCGTGTTTGAATGCACGAAAGAATGCTAGCAAAGTTTTGAAGGAAGCAAAATGGGTGTAAGGACTTAGAGGAATAACAACAATGCAAAATTAAGTTGATCAGAATAGAGTATCAAAACTACAAATAAAGTTATATTAGATCAGGAAGGATCAGATTAGATTGGATAGGACAAGGATCTAGAATCAGTAATTGGAGATTGTAAGTTATTTGGTCAAGACATTATACTATACTTTCTAATCATTGTATTAGGAGAATGAAAATCCTATGAAGATAGGTTGGCTTAACAACTATATTGTAGATCCTTAACAAGGTTTTAAATCCTTTAGCGGGGTGACATTCCAAGTGAATGTTTGTAAATCCTTTAACTAGGTCACTTTTAATAGGGTGAAAAGCCTTTTATAGGGGAGGCCTTTCATAGGGTGGACCATTGTTGATGGTCAAACTTTGTAACCTTAACTAGCAATAATAAGTTGTGGGTGTCATCCCCACCCCAATTTTACCTTCTCATTTTGGAGGGTTTCTGGGTGACCAAAATCTTATGTTATCTATTTTAATGCATGTATTTACTTTCATGTTAATTGGATGTGCTAGATGCATGTGAATGATCTCAGTTAAAAGTTTTAGAGGTTAAAGTTTATTACTTCTCATTCACCCCCCTCTTAGAAGTAAATCTTCCCACTTGTAAATCCCAACAATTGGTATCAGAGCTAAGTTCTCACAAGGAGAAGCCTTACAACTTTGAGAAAAAGATTTGAAAATGGAAGTCTACAAACTTGGGAAGATCATAGAAAACCAAGAAATTCAGATACATCTCATTCTACATTCTCTGGAAGAAGCCAGGGAAGAATTGAGGAAATCCTTAAAGAGAAGAAGAGAGATTGCCATAGCTAAGAATGATACATAGTACAAGGAGATTGACACCTCAAAAGTGTTTGCAAATGGAGATTCCAAGGAGTTTGATGCAACAATAGCAGACGTAATGAAAAATAATAGAGTCCAAGCAAAAGAGATCAGAACTCTCAAGCTTGAACAAGAATCTCAAGCCATGATGCTTTGTGTGTTGTTTAGTGTGGAGCCTGATCAGTCCCCAAGTGGGAGATTGTTAGATTGTGGTGACTGATCAAGAAAGTATGATACATACTTCATAAATAGTGGGGTTCGGGGCATCGCCTCAAAATTTTTTTTTTGGGCTGTGGCCGACATGGTAGTCGACATATTATGGCCGACATGTTATAACCCTAAAGCAGTTTAATACTTGTATAAAAGGGCTTAGGGTTGGGTATTTTTTCATTATGTTGTGATGAGAAATTGGTACTTGCAGTGGTATTGAGCTGTAAGGGATTACGGATTGTAATCAGGTTGTAATCACTGGATTGTAATAAGATCAGACTTGTTGTTTGGTGGACGTAGCCCAGGGATTGGGTGAACCACGTTGAATCTTGGTGCCTTGTGTTCATTTTTGTGTGTTCTATTATTTTTTGTTATTGGTTATATTTGCATGTAGTTTTTATTTTTGTCTGTGGTTTATCCTAACATTGTGAAGTGACTAAATAGAAGAAAAGAGCCATTGAAGATAAGGCTATGATAGAAGAAGACAAGAGAAACCTTGCTAACAGATTGGAGGAAAAGTTAATTAAGCTTGCAAGAATTTCCAACATGCAACTAAACACCCTAAGCTAGATGATGAATACACATCATGAGCTGAATGTCAAGGACATTAAGATCTCCATACTGAAGATGTAAATAGAACAACTACAAAATGACTTGAAAAGAGAGAAAGAGATTACATAGAGCTTCAACAAACCCAATGAAGCCATCAAGTACTTTGAATAGCTACTGAAATCACCAAAAGGCAACAATGACACTTTAGGACTAGGATACACCAACATTGAAAAAGGAGAGTCATCGAAGGCTACATAAGAAAGAAGTGACAAAGGTAAGAACACTAAACCTACTTGTCATTTTTGTGGTAAAAAAGGACATACCTCTAATGTGTGTAGAAGCAAGAACACCCATTAGCATGACAAACCTAAGAACATGGGTCACTGTCACAAGTGCAACAAGAAAGGACATCAAACACATGATTGCAGGACTAGAACTATCAGGACACCAAGATTTGAAGGTCACTGTTACAATTACAAGAAGTTTGGACATAGAGCTTTTGAATGTAGATCAAAGCCTATGTGGACACCTAATCAACTAGAAAGGTCAAACAATCATGGACATTACTACAATTGGGACTACAACACCAGGTGTAGTTGTCACGACTATTAGGAGTATGGACACATCCTTGAAAACTACATAAGGACACATTTTAGTGGAAACTACAGTAGATGGTTGAGCCAAACTACATGTTTTAGTTGTTTGAGGACTGCTCATATTAGTAGGAATTGCCCTACAAGGTCAAAGGCACCCAACTCAGAGTTCAACAAAGGAAAAGGGAAGGTAGATGTTGAAGACATTAGAGGAGAAATGAATAAAACATGGATGAGGAAAGATGGAAGTAGCACATCCAATGAAGGGATCACTTCACCTAAAAGGTCGAGTGGTCACACTTCATCCAACTAAGAACAAGAAGGTATGTGAGACTAATATACAAAGTTTTATCATACATCAATTCCAAGACAAGTAAGTACTAAAAAGGAGAGATTAGCATGAATAGAGATGCAAAGTTAAAATTTCAAGTTTTCACAAATGTTGTCTTTAGATGATGAGTAAAGATCTAATACATGGTGAGTTGTTTGCCAAAATTAGTAGAAGTTGAATGATTAGTTATAGTCGAGTTAGTAGTGGATGCCGAGTGAAGGGAAATTCTAGTTAAATCCAAGTAAGGGAAACTCTAGTATATGCTGAGTGGTGAAAAACCAATGGAAGCCGAGTAAAGCAGGATTGCTTAAGGAGTCGAGTGGACAACTATAAATGCTATGAAAAAAGGGTATATGATCACATTTTGAATCATTTTTTACCATTGCAAATAAAAGAGCAAAGATAAGAAGAGCATAGAATGATTTCCAAGCAACGTTCCAAGAATTTGAGCATATTTCTACATAGATTCAGCAAAGCTTCATTGATTTTAAGGTATTTATACTAGTGTCGAGCTACACAGTTTCAAAATTTCTTTGTGTTGAAACCCTAGATTGCGCAAATGGCCTGCAATTCTAGGAAATCTTAGGAGAAAGAGTCATTTGAAGTTCAAATAGTGTCAAGTGAAGTTAAGCAACCTAATTTTCAACCTATCCTCAAAGTTTCCTACAAGAATGACCTAGTCAAAGCCCGATCCTTAATTCCTCCTAAGGTAGTAACGGTGCAAGATGTTAGGAGATGCTATAATTGCAAGATAGGTGCTATAAGAGATATGGAGATCAAGGAAGAATATGATAAGTTGTGTGAAAATGGAGTTTTGAAGGAAGAATTTCAAATCATCGAAAGAAAGGGCTTAACATGTGCCCTAGTGTTCCTTATTGTCAAAAAGACTGAATGGATCAGAATTGTATTGAGTAGGATTCATGATGGCAATTTGTGGTTGGAAGATGGCCTAGACAAAATATCAAAAAGGATTGTTCACAGGGTAACATGGTATCTAACCCTAGATCGGCCCAAAACTCTAAGAAGTGACTCCAAAGAAGCCATTGAGAAGAATACAGGAGCCAAATGGAACAAGAGAGGCATGACCATAGATACCATTCATGATCCTCTTGTTGATTTTGTTGTTAGAGTCATCTCCCACAAATTTTACCAATCTAGCAGACTTAATAGTGTTCCATGCATTGCAGTAGATGTTGGCTACAAACTTGTCAAAAAGGATTATACTTATGATCTAGTTGAACTGCAACTATAGCAAATCAATGAAAATCTTGGAGCTATATGAAGAACAAAGGGAGCACAATGTAAATTTGGTGCAATTTTGATTTGTATATTTTCTATGTATAGAATGAATTCCCATCTTTTGAAAAAGTTAGCTGGAAAAAAAATAGGTCTATAGTAGCCTAGGTGAATGAATACATTGAACAAATGGGGGCAAATTTTGAGACATTAATGACTAGTTATTTTAATGATTTCAAGAATTCTATGAAACAAAGACTAAGGATACCTATTTTATTAGTGGAGCAGCATACAAATGATATTTGTTTTCTTGTTTACATTGATTACACCTACATTCAAGTAGCCATACCAAGGGTAAGATGGCCTAGACCTCTTGGTTATGAGGTAAACATTGATGAGGCATCTACAAAAATAACAACATTATTAGTAGAGGAAGTAGATAAAAGTGCCCCACATTTTGGCACATATGATGTGGTGAGATCCAAGGTGGACATGGAGTTAAAGACTGCTTCTACATTGAAGAAAAAGGACAAATTAGTAAAGAAGCTCAAAGTAAAATTTGGAAAAGGCACAATAGAGGTAGAGGAAGAGGAAGATGAAGATGATGATGAAGAGGAATAGGGGCAAGGGCCACTAGAATTAACCCAAGGAATGGGTGAAGATGTTGAAGAAGAAGAAGGTGTTGAGCAAGAAGAGGAAGCACCTAAGTTTGAGCATAAAAAGAGAAAAACACAAAAGTAGCCTACTACATAGCCTAAAGACAAGAATAAGATAACCAAGCCAAGTTTAGAAAAGCCTACCATAAGGTAGATCTAAGAGCTACAACAAAGGCTACATAACAAGGAGGGCTAGCAGAGAAAAAGAGGAGAAAATATGTGGCACCTCTAGAATCAGATGAAGAGAAGACAAATTCTGATGATAATGAACAATTTAGAGTGGTAAGTCACACCACCAAATCTAACTTAGAAAATATTTGTGACAATATTAGGGATACTGCAGACTTGTTTGGATTGAAAAATATTGATTTCAATAAGTTAAGTAGAGAGGAGCAAAACATAGTGGAAGAGTCAATTTACACTATGATGGCCAAGTTCAAGAATACTCCACTTGAACTTGATAATACTATGTCTAAGGAGCTATACTCCATTGTAGAAAATAAATGGCATTACTACCTAAACATGGAGAAAGAAATAAGAGAGTGAACACTAGCTTGTGTGATGCTTGACCTCACAAAAGGTCAAATAAGAAAGGCAAGTAAGAAACATGGGAGAAAATTTGCACCCAAATACAGAGCCTTTAGTATTCTACAAAAAAAGATTGAAGATGTTGTGAAGAAGTCCACTCTCATGTGGAAATTGATTTATGGGCTGACTATAGTCAAGGAAGGACAAGAAGATCCCTTTGAGGGAAGAAATAATGACGAGGAAGAAGAGGAAAATGAAAAGGAAGAAGAAGGAGAGAAAGAAAAGGAAGAAGTTGTAGTGGGGAAGGAAACATAGAAAGGTGATATGGCAACAATTGAAGAGCAACAACAAGAACAGAGTGTGCAAGACACATAACTGCAACCACCTAGTCCTCTACATGCAACACCTACATCTATAGAGACAATTATTGTGAAGGATGTTCCTAATACCTCTGGTCAAAACATTAATCCACTAACTGCAAAAGATCTCTAAAAGATCCTTCACCAAACTACTTTACAAGCACAATTGTGTACCAATCTAGTCTTGGTGAGTGTAGAGGGACTTTAGAAGGTAGTAGCTGAGATAACCAAGGAGAAGGTGAATCCACAAGAGCCACCTTCACAAACTCTAAACAAGCACAAGATGCATTTGCTAAGGTTGATTCCATAGTTATAGTAACTTCAACTGCTGAGGAACAAGCAAAGGAGAAAATAGAACAAAAGGATACCTTTCCTCCTACAACACAAAGTCAAGGTGCACCTCCTTTGATTTCAATCATTGATTAAGGCAGAACTGAAGAAGACACGGAGGAGATCCCTAAGGAGAAGGAATAAGAGGCAATCCAAACATTAGTCAATTTTCCTACTATAGGGACTCCTATTGGAACTACATAGTTATCGAGCACTGATTTAGTACCACTATAGATATCAGTATCGGCACCAAGCTTGAGCTCTACCAAGGTGGCAATGGTACTTCACTATGGAGACCTTACACTTGATGAGGAAATAGTCATGCCAAGCTATGACTATGTAAATATCAGTATCAACACCAAGCTTGAGCTCTACCAAGGTGGCAATGGTACTTCATTATGGAGACCTTACACTTGATGAGGAAATAGTCATGCCAAGCTATGACTATAAAACAATGAACATAGAGTAGACCAATGAAGTGCAAGAGGCACTGGAGAAGAAGAAGAAGCAAGAGATACTTAGGAACGAGTATAGGCAAAGGCAAGCATTGATTGAAATCAAGGACATCTTTTTGGATTCTTTTAGCTTGCAAGTACTTGATGAGACAAAGTCCATCATGGAGCAATTATCCAACATAATGGACTAGGTACAAAATGAAGACCTAGACACCAATGCTAAATTTCTTGAATGGTCTAAGAAGAAGTTCCAGATGAAGGTAAATGAGAAAATATTTGGTGAGATAGCACTATCACAAGTAGAACTGGCTAAAAAGGTTGAAAAGGTAAAAGCAGTACTTGAGAACATATTCTCATTGTAATCCAAATTGTGTGATTCTTTGTACTTCACACAAGAAATAAGCTAGAGGATATTAAGCTTGGAAAGGAACCTCAAGGTATCTAGCACATAGATACTGAAGGATCTAGCTCAAAGTGAGAAGCATTTTGCCACAATGCTTCACACACAAAAGGAATCAACTATACTCGCAGAAGATGAGGCTAACATCAAGGCTGAATTAATACAAATACAGTCTACAATAACCCCACAGATGGAAGTTTTGCATAAAGAAATGGCTTATGCAAAGAATGTCTTGAAGAAAGATCCCAATCTTTCTACATTGGAAGGCCTAGTACACCTTGTAGTAGAGATAACCATCTAGCTTAAAATATTGGAAATTGCATTAGAAAATTGGGATGTTGCTCTGAAGATTATTATGGAGGTAAATAAATCCTTTTTGGCTAAATATTCAATTCGTTCATAGCACCCTTTGACATAAGTGTCAAAAAGGGGGAGATTTAATAACTGGGGGAGATACCCAAGGGATTTAATAATTCTAAGGAGATTTAGTAAATTGGGGGAGATACCCAAAGAGGGAGTTAATAAATTTTTGAGTTTCGAGGAGAAATAAGGAGCTAAAGCCAAAAGGATACAAAAATTGCAAGAAAAGATGTGTGAAAGGGGGAGTAACAATAGAGCATAAATAGAGTGGATAGAAATAGAGCACATAAGGGAAGTAATGACATGGCAGAGATAAAGAGTATCAACATGAGACAAATCTAGCGTAAGGAATTTTGAATATAGAAATGGCACATTAGCTTAGGGGGAGTTACAAGTTTTTAAGGTATATAGTCTTCTGCAAAATTTTGAACAAGTTTTTGAAGTTTTGTACATATCCCAAACAAGTGTACTATACTCATAGAGATCAGATTCATAATGCTTAGTTAAGTGTTTTTGACACTCATGTCAAAGGGGGAGATTGTTGGTCTCAAATTGGTTTTGACAATTGAGTGTCAACACACTTAACAAAATTCTAAGGTTGAAGTTGAGTATAGTATAGATGTCAAGCTACAGTATGTGCTGAGCCAAAAATTCAATAGGTACTGAGAGAACTTTAGGTGCTGAGCAAGTTTCAAGTGCCAAGTGACAAGTAATGCCAAGTCACTATAGATGTCGAGCGAGATAGAGTTACTATAGGAGATGAGCAAGACAAAAATCCTTTATGTGTCGAGCATCAATAATCAGTAAGTGTTGAGTAAGACAAAATTAACATATGAGTTTGTGCCTTCACAAACTTAGATGTAAACCATTTTTGAGCTGACTCAAGATGAATCTAAAAGGATCTAAAAGATAGATCAAATCTATTACATTCCCTATGTAATCAACATGCAACCAATTAGAAAAATGGAGAAAGCATGCAACCAATAGGAAAAGTGTAAAGATTTGAGCAGGAAAAGATGGATGAATCTTGATCGTAGATTCATACCTAAACCTAAGTCTCAAAAACCTTTAAAAGGAGGTCAAAACCCCATAATTTAGTGTCAAGAAGAAGAGTAAGAAGTCATGTGGGAATGCATGAAAGAATGCTAGTGAAGTTTTGAAGGAATCAAAAAAGGTGTAAGGACTTAGAGGAAGAACAACACTACAAAATCAAGTTGATCAGAACAAAGTATCAACAATACGAACAGAGTTATATTAGATTAGGAAGGATTAGATCAGATTGGATAGAACAAGGATCTAGAATTAGCAATTGAAGATGTAAGTTATTAGGTCAAGACATTTTACTATACTTTCTAATCATTGTATTAGGAGAATGAAAATCCTATGAAGATAGGTTGGCTTAACAACTATATTGTAGATCCTTAATAGGGTTGTAAATCCTTTAGCAGGGTGACATTTCAAGTGAATTTTTGTAAATCCTTTAACTAGGTCACTTTTAACAGGGTGAAAAGCCTTTAACAGGATAGGCCTTTCACAAGGCAAACCATTGTTGATGGTCAAACTTTGTAACCTTAACTAGTTACATATTGCTACAGTGATAAGTTGTGGGTATCATCCCCACCCCAATTTTACCTTCTCATTTTAGAGGGTTTCTGGGTGACCAAAATCTTGTGTTATATATTTTCATGCATGTTTTTACTTTCATGGTAATTAGATGTGTTAGATGCATGTGAATGATCTCAGTTACAAGTTTTAGAGGTTAAAGTTTGCTACTTCTGATTCACCCCCCCTCTCAGAAGTAAATCTTCCCACTTGTAAATTCTAACATTAAAACCATGTGCTACCTAATCCATTGACCCCACATTAAATATTGGAAATTTAATTATTTTCTTCAATATTAAACAATTACATGAAATATTATCACAATGTTAGAATACAACTGATCAAGTATATCCCATGAGAATCTTTACATGTTGCACATCCATCTAGGTACAACATTACATAATAAAATAAAATAATACAATATAAAAATATTATGCAATGTGTGCAACACCCATTATCTCAACAATCTCCCACTTGTTGTATACATTACATAGGGTCAATCTATAGCCACATAAATGAAGAAGGGAACAATCCCTCCCAACACATCCATCATCATGGATCAAAGTACATGAAGTGCTCCATCTGGGAACCCACAACAAAATTAAAGTATCTAGCATCTCAAACATGAATGAAGCCACCTTCTATTATGCCACTACCACTAGACATACATAGAAACTATCCAAAGAGAAAGCCACCCAACTTGTCACATTAAAAGATCATAAAATCTTGTACCAACTAAAATGTCAAGCACAAAAACCTGATCCAAAGGTAATCGTATGTATCTGTAGTTGTCAAAATATCCATAGCTGAAATAGCACCCACAACAAGTGCCAAAACCATCCAACTATCTATACCTCCAAAGGTATACCAAGTGAATCTCACATCATCAACTTATCCAATCTGTAACCTGCAATCATAAGCCTCAAGAAAAATACCTACCACATATATACCAAGAAGCTCTCACTGCAAAAGATAATGTCAAATCTATAACCAATCCACTCACAACATCTCAAATAAGTGAATCCATGTAGTCCCAAGGACATCCACAACACATAAACCAATAACCTGCAAGAACAACTCTCATAAAAGAGATAAAGGAATAACCATCTCATATCTCACATGACATACATGAGCACAAAACAACGATCACAATCTCTAACCAATCTAAAATCTAATGTAAGCAAAATTGAACATCTAGGAAGATAATAAAGACCAAAGAGAAACCATGCAAATCATAACCTGTATCATGTCCTTTTACACACAAATCTAGATGTAAACTACAGAACTATGATCTCCTCCACAAAACCCCAACCAAAAAGCCTCAACAACACCCAAACCAAACCATATAACTAATCATGAATGTAAGCCTTTCACAAGAAGATCAAACTCATAAACCATTCCTAATCCAAGGAATAAGCCCAATATAAAACTAGCTCCCAAACTTAACTAACATAACTACATATGCAAATGGAGATAACCAATGCTAAAACATCTCTCAAATGAACCCTCCAGAACAAACTCAAGTTTCATAGCTCAAGATCCATATCCATAAAAGACAAGCATAAACATAATGCACCTAAGAGAAACAATGGGCTCCACCTACTGCTGAGTAGACCAAAAGTGGGGAATGAGAATGCTCATCAAGATATCCAAGTCTCCAACCAAGACTCATCTAGGAACAATCTCCTCTCAAGTCCATATCAAGTGAATGCCTCTCTAACTTCCTGCTGAAACTATCAACTGTCCCAACAAATACTTCTCTAATCCAAGCGAAATCAATATCACCATCGTCTCTAAGTATCCATGAGCACTTGTAACCAATCAGTCCATGCCAACTCCAAATGCAACATAGAAATATCATGAAGTATCTAGTTTAAAGAAGTCTCCAATCTAGGGAATGTCCTAGAAGATAGGAAAAAAGATGATAATGAAGAACACCATTGAAGCATGTAGAAACTATAAAGCTCTATAAAAAGTAACTTCTAATCAAAAGAACCTCCACTAAAATAGAACCTAACTAGGTAGAGAAGACTATAATCTACATCAAATTAGGAGACATGAAAAGGAAAAAAGTTGAACTTGAAGATACAGATGACATGAAAAAGCAAAGCCTAAGGAACTGACCAGTCAGACATGGAAGGCTGCAACCAAAGTAGGAACAAAAAGAAAAATTTCTATATGGTAAATAATCCATCTCACTGAAATGCATAGGCACCCAGCCACTACATCCATGTAGTACATAGGAATAAATACTTAATACATAGCTCACTCTATCAAACCAAGGAAGCATGAGAAACAAAAGAAGAACCCCCCCCCCCCCCAATGAAAACAAGGGTGAGGTGAGAGGCAACTGGAAAAGTGGGCCAAAAGAATTGCATGTCAAGGAACCATGATCAAGATGCATAAAATAATACATATGTGTGTACTAAGGTGATCAATCTCAAACATATCATGAGGCTAATGTCACAGAAGGGAAACTCACTGGAAAAATGAAGATGACAAACAAAGGCAAAACATCAACCCCCCATGGCACTTTAATCAGAGTAGTGCATGTACAATAAGGCACAAGATATGGTGAGTCCCAAGAATACAATAATTTGTATGAGTGTCCCCAGATGACACTACTTAAATCAGAAGGAAAAACAAGGCAAAAGAACTGAAACAAAAATACAAATGGAATATTATACTTTATCTCACTGTTTTTGCAATAATGCTTACAAATGATGTCTAAATAGACTAGAATAGACATAAGGCTAATACAATAGATAGTACAACCCATGAAGAACCATCTAAAGCAATAAAATTGATCCTCAAACTTGAAACAACCAAGATATCCACTAGAACACAAAAATGAAAAAGACTAAATAGAATGTGCATGGAACATAATCTATTAAAATAATTAACATCATTGGAAAGATCTCTAAAAGACCTTTCCAATGATATAAAAAATTCTCAAATCAAAGATCAGATGCTCAAGATATTCCTCCTAGAGTGCAAAATAGAACCCTTGACTTTGACTACATAAACTAGAAACCAAACAACATCAAAAGTCCAAATAAACTAAACTATCATGACGAGCTCAGAATTAGCTTTTCGACAATATCTTGTTTGCAAAAAATGGAGTCTAGGTGAGCAAGTTACAACCCAAAAACCCCAGGTAGATAAAAAAAAAGCTAAAAGAGAAAAATAAAAAATTATTACCTCAAAACCCGTACCAAATGCATTAGGAAGTGTGTCCACTAGTACAAGAAATAACCTCAGGAAGTGTACTAGTTTTGCACCAGAAACTATCTCGAGAAGCATGCAGGTTCTGTACCAAAATCAACTCTAGAAGCATTCTAGTTCCATACCAAAATTACCTCAAGAAGTGTGCCAATTTCATACTAGAATCTTAATTTTTGTACAAAAAATCTTGATTCTAATGACAAAATTTTTCAATTTTCATGCCAAAAAACCATAAAATCATGCCTTAGGAAACATGCCCAACTTGGGAGTAAGTGTTTTTGCCTTAGATTCCAACTATGTCCAAATTGGACAAATTTTATATTTAAATAGGAGTTTTTGGGCGCTTTGAGCTCAACAGTGAGGTTAATTTGGGCTCAAATTGCACCAAAAAATGATGACCCCCTAAATCCAATACAAAAAAACTCTGAAAAATGAAACCCTTTGAAAGCAAATACATAGATCTGAAAGCCAAGCCAAACCTCTCATAAATAGAATAAGGGCATGAAGATCTATATCTCTGATACCATGTTGAAGTTGATGAAAGATCAACCCCATAGCTCCCAAGAATCACTTGCATGCAAACACCTATCACATAAAGAGAAAATCAAAAAGCTATGGAGGTTGGAATTCCTAGATCCATATATGAGACATCTTGTGGAGAAAAATGATAAATCATTAGTATCAAAAGTGAATGAATGAATTTCCAAGAGAGATCATCATTATAAAGGATATCAAAACCCTAATAGGTAAAAAACTTAGGTTGTGTTGGGACTCAAAATTGAAGCCTCGGTTTTGAGTGCCATTGAAAAATTAAGCCCTATAAGTGCTTTTTTGATGCAAGTGTACTTGACTATCCTTTTGAGGCCTAAAAGCTGTTTAATGCTTCTAACACCATGCATTTAGTAAACTTATGTGTTCCATGAAGATGAATTACCATTCTAAGCCATTATGTGAAGTCCTATTTTGAGTAATGTCCAATTCTTCATTTATGAAGATGAATTACCATTCTGAGCCATTATGTGAAGTCCTGTTTTGAGTAATGTCCAATTCTTCATTTTTGCTAAAGTGTTAAACAACGACAAGAGGCTATGTTTGCAATTGAATATCTTGCACCAAATAATCTTTCATGATTCAATACTTTGTGAGTGTTTAATGTCCATACCAGAGAGCCTATGTTTTAGATTTTGAGTCATTTTGAATTCGTTTAACTAGGTTTTAAATCCTTCAAAGTTGGTTGTTTATTGTTGTCATGCTAATGTGAATTGTTCAAAATTCTGGGAAGCCCTGTTTGACTTGTTATAACTTTGAGCCAGTTTATTGAAATGATAATTTTTTTTTACATTACATTCTAGAGGTTAGAGATCTTCTATGTTTCAAATTTGAGCTTATGACGAATCCATTTGATTAGTTTTCAAATGTGATTCAAAATGCAATTTGTAAAGTTTTACTGGTGTCACAAAATGCAGATTGATTAGTACCCCTATTTGTGATGTCATATTTATGAATCTATGATAGGTGAGATCAAATGGATTATACTATTGCATTATAATTTGAAAATACTTTAAGTGTACCAATTTGCAAGTCTTGAAAAATCTGTCTACACACTTTTCCAAGTCCATTCCATTTGCAAAAAATATTTTTTTGCCATTGTTTCTAGTCTACAAATTTGAGTAGCCCACTTTGACTGATCACCATTTTTTCCATGTTATTTTTCATGAGCCATAATCAAAAATTAATATTTTCCTCATGAAAATGAACCTGTGCCCCAATTTTTGTTTCTCCAAGTGTTAGTTTTCCCAATTTTTGAAGCTAAATCTGAACGTGTTTTATTATTTTTTGACATGTTTTCTTGTAGGCAGTTCTGAGAGGGCAACTTTGACAGTGTAGAACAAGGAATCAGTTGTTGGAGATTTGATTGAAAAATGAATACTATCAAAGAGGGATATTGTTGCAAAGAAGGAAGATTGTTGATAAAGAATATTTTTCAATCATTGTTTTGTCATTGATGTCAAACTTGCTATTTTCTCGAATGACAATTTCTTATAAAATCCAAGTACTATCACTTAGTTGATTGATGAAGAGGATTTAATCAACAAAATGCACCAAGAACACCAAAGGGAAAGGTTGAGTTATGGTTTTGAAATGAACTGCAAGGATCAGTTAAGACAATGGTGAAGTGATGTATTGATAATATACTTGAAGATATAGATGCAGATCACACTTAGAAACATTGGAGGAATAAGTTGAATTGAGGTTGACTACAAAGCTTAATTAAGTTCATTAGTGAGTGGTAAGCAAGCTAGTTAGTGTCGAGCAAATTTTTAGTTAGTGCCAAGAAAATGCAAAATCTAGTGTGTGTCAAGTGATACAGAAGGAGCCGAGCATGTTCAGGTGTCAAGAAAAGTAATAGGTGCCGAGTATCAAAACAACTTAGTGGATTCCAAGTGAATCCAAAATAGGTGTCGAGCATCAGTAAAATGTAGTTGATGCCGAGTAACACAATATGTACCGAGCACTAGAATTTCAATAGTGTCGAGCTGCTACATTATTTAAAAAGTAAAAGATTTGCCAAATCTGAGCCAAAAAATTTGTTACCTTGAATTTTGTGAACTAGATGGAGGATAAGGATGATGAGTTGATGGCACAAAATTTTAGATAAACTATTTTTGAGTGAATTCAAGAGGATTCTTCATGACGTTTCTAGAAAGAACAAGATGTGGATTAGATTTAATGAATCCTACCTAATCCATTCGAATTGAAATCAAAGGAGGGGAAGAATCAATTAGGAAAAGCAATTCTAGGCTTCTATTTAAGGAGTCACATGCCAAAAAGCTAGAGTGGCTAGTGTGTCAAATCGCAAAGTGGTTGAAAGGTGTTAAGGAGAAGGAAGAATAGAGCACAAAGACTCTACTTTGATTAGTGGTAAGAAAGAATATTGCATTGGTATATCAAGCATGAAGAATCAAGGAGACAAAGCTTGAAAGGAGGAAAAGTTGTTAGAGCTATAAAGACTAAAAGATAGGCAATGTGAAGAGCTAAATTATGATATGAAATCTACAAGTTAAGTTGTGAGTTGTATGAGATCAAAAGCCCTTGATTGCTACTCTCTAAAAATTGTACAAGCTAGGGTAAAATCATAAATCCTTTAATAGGGTGACATTCCAAGTGAATGTTCTAAAGTCCTCTAACTAGGCCCACTTCTAACAGAGTGGATAAATCCTTTAACTAGGTCACATTTAATAGTGTGTTGTAGCCTTTAATAGGGCATCACTTTAGGAGAGTGAGAATTGAGTAGCATGTTACTGGTAGTTTTTCCCAAATTGGGTTTACACATAAATCGTTGTGTTATGTGTTGATCTTTTCATGTGTTATGCTTGCATGTTGATTTATAGTAACTTGCTAAGTAGGAAAGTTTAAAGCTTGGATGTATGTATAATTTAATAGGCTCACCTTACTTGATGAAAAAGTTTTAATTGGATATTTGGACCTTGGATAATTGATTCACCCCCACCTCTCAGTTATTCTAAAGCATTTCTAACAATTGGTATCAGAGCCATTTGTTGATTTAGTTTGAAGATACTAGAAGCACGAAGATCAAGATGTCCAAGAGAGAAGTTCCCAAGCTCAACAAAGACAACTTCATTGCATGGCAAAGTTTGATGAAACTGCACCCTGGATCAATAGTTGATTATGAAAAAACCTCAATTGGAGTGGAACATGTAGATCCAACTAGAACCCTTTCTATAGATGATTTGAACAAAAGGAAGGAGCATAATTAGGCAATGCTGGAGATTGCCTCTACACTCAGCTATGCTGAATTTGATGACATCAAAGGATGTGATTCTACATTCAAGATGTGGAAAGAGCTATCAGATATCTATGGAGGAGACCAAAATGTTCAAAGAGAAAAAAGAGAAAGCCTCAGAGGGAAGTTTGATGACATGAAAATGGAGGAAGGTGAGAATGTTGCTCAATATGCCTTCAAAATGAAAGAAGTGGTAAGTGCAATAAGAAGTCTAGGTGGTCATTTGGAAGATGATACTATTAATAGCAAATACTTAATAAATCTACTCCCCATCTATGTTATTAGAGTTTTAGCCATCCAAGAGTTAAGATGTGTCCCAGGAAATCAGCTAACTTTTGAAGGAATAATAGGGAGACTCATTGCATTTGAGTTGTCTAATTTTGATAACTAGAGACTTGAGAATCTTGAATCTACTTTCAAGGCTAAGCTATCATTGAAAGATATTGAGGAGGTGAAATCAAAGATGAAGAGTAGAAAAGGAAAACATGCATCTAGTGAAAACAACACATATGAGAATGATGTGGAACAATTGGAAGCACTATTGGCTAGAAGATTCCACAGAGGAAAAGGTAAATTCAAAGGTAAGCTCCCTATCATTTGTTTTAATTGCAATGAAGTAGGACATATTACTACAAGGTGTACACAGAAGAAGAACTACAAAAAAGGATACAAGTACAAGAACAAAAGAGAAGATGGTAGGAGAGATTACAAGGACAAAGGCAAAAGATGCTACATTGTTGAAGAAGATTCTGATGAGAATGATGATAAAGTAGTCTATGTAGCCATGAAAGATGAATTAGATGAAGATGAGGCAAAAACATAGGTAACCTGTGTGAAAAAGAATGACAAATGGATTATAGATAGTGGATGTTCACATCACATGATTGGAGATAGAAGTAAGTTTATTACCTTTACTCAGTATGATGGAAATAGTGTTAGATTTGGAAATGATGCTCCATGTCAAATCAAAGGAAAAGGTTCTATTAAACTTACAAAGAAAATATCATGTGATAATGCATACTATGTTGAAGGACTGAACTATAATTTGCTAAGCATATCACAGTTACGCAATGTAGGTTGCAAAGTAGAATTTGGAAACAAAATTGCCAAAATCTATGATACTGATGGAAATCTGATAGGAAAACATGAACAAACTAGGAGTAATCTATTTTACCTAGATATAAAAGATTCAACCTGTCTTTTTATTTGACTTGATGATGTTTGGTTATGGCATAAGAGGTTGTGTCATGTTAACTTTGACAATTTGAACATTAGCAAAAAGAAGAAAGTTAGAGGTTTGCCTAAGCTAAAGAAGCCTGAAAATACAATGTGCAAATAATCTCAACTAGGAAATATGACCAAGTCAAGCTTCAAAATAAAAACTTACACTTCCAAAGAAGTACTAGAGCTAGTGCATATAGATCTATGTGGCCCAATAGTAGTGAAAAGCTACCAAGGAAATAGATACATAATGCTATTTGTGGGTGACTATTCTAGGATGATGACTGCCATGTTCTTAAAGAAATAATCTGATGCATTTCAAATGTTTAAGTGGTATTTGGCTAGGGTTGAGAAGGAAATAGGAAAGAGTCTAAAGTGTTTGAGATCAGATAGAGGAGGAGAGTTTACATCAAAATAATTTGAAATATTTTGCAATGATAAAGGTATCAAAAGGCAAATATCAACACCAAGAACTCCCCCATAGAATGGCATTGCAGAAAGAAGGAATAAATCAGTTATAGACTATGCCAGAACATTGATGATGGAGAAAAATGTTGCTCTAAAGTACTAGAGAGAAGCTGTAAGCACTGTTGTTTACACCCTGAATTGAGTACAAGTCAAGAAAGGTACAGATGCAACACCTTTTGAACTATGATATGGTCATTCACCTAATGTAAAACATTTCAAAGTATTTGGTTGTAAATGCTATATTCTTAAGGATACTAGAAATGACAAATTTGATGCAAAGAGTGATGAAGGGATATTCCTTAGATACTCCTCTAGAAATAAAGCATATAAGTGTTTGAATACTAACACTAACAAGATTGTGGAGAGTGAAAATGTAAATTTTGATGAGCATATAGAAGTCCAAGTTGATGAAACCAAGAAGCTAGAAGATTATAGATCTTTTGTATACTTCTATAAAGGAATGTCTATTGAAGATGAAGCTGCCAATCAAGTTGGAAATCAACAACAAATTTTAGTATCAGTCGAGTCACAACTAGTGAATGCCAAGCTGCATTCAGAAGCTGAGTTGCAGAATGAAGAAATTGCATATTCTAATTTTGAAATTAGTACACATGGAAGAGATAATGAAATACCAAAAAGTGATGTGCAAAGTGACTCTGAAGCTAAAGGACCAAACATGGAAAGAAGGACACAACCAAGATTATCCAGATATGTGAGAAGACATCACCCCTAAGAACAAATCATTGGAGACAAGGAAGCTGAACCAATGACAAGAAACAAACTAAGGAATGATTCATGTCTGCTAAGCAAGATTGAGCCCAAAATAGTGAAAGATGCACTACAAGATGATAATTGGTATAAAGCTATGGAAGAGGAGATAGATCAGATTGAGAAGAACAAAACCTAGACCCTAGTTCCTAGACCAGCTAATAAAAATGTAATTGGTACCAAATGAGTCTTTAGGAACAAACTTGATGAGAATGGTGAGATAACAAGAAACAAGGCCAGACTAGTCTAAAAAGGCTATGCACAAGAAGAAGGACTAGACTATGGGGAAACATTTGCCCCTATTGCAAGAATGGAAGGAGTAAGAACACTACTTGCATATGCTACTTACAAAGGTTTCAAAGTCTATTAGATGGATGTAAAGTTTTCATTTTTGTATGATATAATGGAAGAGGAAGTCTACATAGAACAACCAGAGAGATTTTTTGATAACAATAACAAGGATATGGTTTGTAAACTGCATAAAGCACTTTGTGATTTGAAGTAAGCACATAGAGCATGGTATGAGAGACTGCATAAATATCTTGTGAAGATAGGATTTGAGAGAATAGATGACGACAAAAACCTATACATCAAGGCATAAAAAGGTAAAGACATTTTGATATCTAAAATCTTTGTTGATGATATAATATTTGGAGGAAAAGATGCTCTATGCAAAGATTTTGCTGATCAAATGAAACATGAGTTTGAGATGTCAATGTTTGGAGAAATCAAATTATTTGTTGGATTTCAAGTACATAAATTGAAGCATGGCATATTTGTGACCCAATCAAAATACATCAAGGAGATACTTAAGACATTTGGATTAGAAGACTCAAAACTAGTTAGTACACCAAAGGTAATAGGACATAAGTTATCCAAGAATGATGAGTCAGCTAAAGTAAATTAGATAATGTATAGATTAATGATTAGAAAGTTGTAGTATGTTGTACATAGTAGAACAAACATTGCATTAGTTTTCATAATAGTGGCAAGATTTTTTGCTAATCCAAGAGAAAATCATCTGATGGCAGTGAAGAGAATACTGAGGTACCTAAAAGGAACTGATGACTTTGGTTTATACTACAAGAGAGGTGAAAAGTTTGAGTTGAAAGCCTACACTGATGCAAATTGGGGAGGTAATATTGATGATAGAAAGAGCACTAGTGGAGGAGCACTTTTCTTAGGGAAAAGATTGATTACTTGGACTAGCAAAAAGTAAAGTTGTACCTCACAGTCTACAGTAGAAGTTGAATATGTTGCTATTGCTATCAACTACACTAATATTGTATGGATCAAACATTTTTTGGAAGGTATGAAGGAAGAGGTAACTGAACCCGTGATACTCTATTGTGATAACACAAGTGCCATCAACATTTCAAAGAATCCTATAATGCATGCTAAAACAAAGCATATTGTAGTTAAGTATCACTATGTAAGAGAATTGGTGGAAGACAAGCAAGTAAGGATGAAATATGTTAGCTCAAAGGAGCATATTGTTGAAATCTTTAAAAAAGCACTACCAAAAGATGCTTTTGAGTATCTTAGAGGTAAGTTAGGGGTGATACCCCTAGCCAAGGCTACTTGAGATTAAGCGAGACTGCCCTACATTAAATGAGTTGATTGTTGGCATATTACAAATTGATGTAGAGAATATTTACTTTAGGATCATGCCTAAAGTAATCAAAGTACTGAAGTTCCAAATTAGTCACAAGTAAGGTGATAGAGGGAGAAATTGGAGTACCTACAAATGCTACACTAGCATGTTAAGATGCTAGAACAAGATATGTCTTTGGCATTATTGTCAAAGAGGGAGAAGTAATAAGAAACTGATCAACATCATTTGATCAACAACATTCAATTGGATAAAGGGAGAAGTAGCAAGAACTGATTAGATTTATAGGATCAACTAGACAGAGGGAGCCAGGAGTAGTAAGAGATCAAAGTGAACAATGAAGTGAATAGTGATAAGCCACAATAAAGAGGGAGAAAATGAATTATCAGGAAGAAATAGCAAAAAGGAAAGACAAAGGAAACAACACCTAGAGGGAGAAGTAGAAGCAAAGAAATCATGATAGTAGATCAGAGATGGAGTTGTGAAAATTGATGGTAACACATTTTTCCTTTTGGAATTTGATTTACTGTTCTAACCTAGTTAGCATTTTGTTAACCTAGTTGATCAGTTTGGTTTGCCATCAATGCCAGAGAGGGAGATTGTTGGAGATCTGATTGAAAAATGAATATTGTCAAAGAGGGAGATTATTGCAAAGAAGGAAGATTGTTGATAAAGAATGTTTTTCAATCATTGTTTTGTCACTGATGTCAAACTTGTTATTTTCTAGAATGACAATTTCTTATAAGATCCAAGTACTATCACTTAGTTGATTAATGAAGAGAATTTGATCAACAAGATGTAACAAGAGCACCTAATGGAAAGGTTGAGTTATGGTTTTGAAATGAAGTGCAAGGATCAATTAAGAGAATGGTAAAGTGATGTATTGATAATATACTTAAAGATACAGAGGTTGTTCATACTTAGAAATATTGGAGCAATAAGTTGAAACAAGGTTGACTACAAAGCTTAACTAAGTTCATTAGTGAGTGCTGAGCAAGCTAGTTTAAGCCGAGCAAATTTTTAGTTAGTGCTAAGCAAATGCAAAATCTAGTGTGTGCTAAGTGATATAGAAGGAACCGAGTGTGTTTAGGTGCCAAGAAAAGTAACAGGTACCAAGTATTAGAAAAAATTAGTGGATGTTGAGTGAATCCACAGTAGGGGTCAAGCATTAGTAAAATGTAGTTGATACTGAGTAACACACTATGTGCCGAGCACAAGAATTTCAATAGTGTCGAGCTACTGCATTATTTGAAAAGTCAAAGATTCACCAAATCTGAGCTGACAAATTTGTTACCTTGAATTTTTTAAACCAGATGGAGGATAAGGATGATGAGCTGATGACACATAATTTTAGATAAACCAATTTTGAGTGAATTCAAAAGGATTTTTCATGATGTTTCTAGAAGGAACAAGATGTGGGTTGGATTCAATGAATCCTACCTAATCCATTCGAACTAAAATTAAAGGAGGGAAGAATTGAGTGGGAAAAGCAATTCTAGACTTCTATTTAAGGAGTCATAGGCCAAGAAGCTAGAGTGGTTGGTGTGTCAAATTGTGAAGTGGTTGAAAGGTGTCAAGGAGAAGAAAGAATAGAGCACAAAGACTTTGCTTTGATTAGTGGTCAGAAAGAAGATTGCACTGGTATATCGAGCATGAAGACTCAAGGAGACAAAGCTTGAAAGGAGGACAAGCTGTCAAAGATGTAAAGACTAAAAGCTAGGCAATGTTAATAACTGAATTGTGATCTGAAATCTACAAGTTAAGTTGTGAGTTGTATCAGATCAAAAGCCCTTGATTGTTACTCTCTAACAATTGTACAAGCTAGGGTAAAATCCTATGGACTTATGTTGGTTTAACAACCATTTATAAACTTTTTAACAGGGTGAAATTCCAAGTGAATGTTCTAAAGTCCTCTAACTAGGGCCACTTCTAATAGGGTGGATAAATCCTTTAACCAGGTCACATCTAACAGTGCGTTGTAGCCTTTAACAGGGTAGGCCTTTCACAGGGCATCACTTCAGAAGAGTGAGAATTGAGTAGCATGTTACTGGTAGTTTTTCCCAAATTGGGTTTCTACATAAATTAATGTGTTATGTCGTGATCTTTTCATATGTTATGCTTGCATGTTGATTTATGGTAACTTGCTAAGTAGGAAAGTTTAAAGCTTGGATGTATGTACAATTTAATAAGCTCACTTTACTTGATGAAAATTCTTTAATTGGACATTTGGACCTTGAATAACTGATTCACCCCCCCTCTTAGTTATTCTAAAGCATTTCTAACATTGGTGTGTCAAATTTTAGAGCCCAGTTAGGTGTTTTGGTCAATTTTTAAAGCCAATCAATGGACCTCCTAGTACAAAGTTGACAGTTTGTGGATAAGATGTGAAATGAGTTTTAATGATCAATTAGTGATCAAAATTAATTCCAATCAGTATTAGATGATGAATACATCAATTTGAGATCTCAGTTGTTTGAAAATGAATTTTTTTATAGCCAGACCCACTTTGGGCCCTAACTGATGTTATTAGATTGATAAGGCATTATGAGATTTTCAAGGTGATTTAAAAGGGATTAAAATGTCATAGTCAAATGATGATGTAAAAAATGAATGGATATAGCTTCATGGCAAAAATAGTGAACTTCAACATAGGTTTTGAGAACAAGACTCTAAAGCAAAAGACTTGATGAAATGCTTAGCTCATTCTAAAGATCTTTTGGAGAAGGTACAAACAAATTGGTTGGATATGAAGGTTTCTTTGACTAGGTAGATTCCCTTTGACACAACAAAGCATCCAAAACAAAAGTAAATTGAGTAGTTTTCCTAGTTTCATAGGTCCAATTTAAAATATGTATTACTTTGTCAAGAACTCAACTTTAGTCAAGAATTTATCTGTTGGGTTTTGGGTTAGATACATTGCAGAATATATCAACCATTTTAAAAAGTAGAATATCTTGGTTCTGGTAATGCAAGCAACATGACGGTGGAAGAAATGCATCAAGCAGTACTCAAGCATACAAATAGACAGTTAGAAAGGTAGTCAACCAAGTGAAATTGATAAAAAAAAACATAAATCCGATGGATTGAAAACACATCAAGCTATGGATGCTCATCTGAAGAATCTAAAGGGAAAAGAAATAAGTCAAATGAAGGCATATAAATAAATGCATACTCAAATGAGTCCATTGAAACCAAATCAAGCAATAGATATGCTTCTGAAGCATATAGATTGAAATTTTACATTCCTTATTTATTTTCATTAAGTAATAATGATATGACTTCCAAATAATAATATAGGATCAGTAAATAGTAATACATCATAGAATTTGAGAAAATGAATAAATGAAAAATTATTTAAAACACCTAGCTATGAAACATCCATATGGTTGAAGTTGTTAAAGGATATAGTGCAATATTTTCATCAAAATAGTCCTACTATAATAATTTAGGATCAAAAGGGGACATAGAATATACCAAGTTAAAGTTATTTACCTAGGGCTTTATAAAAATTTTTCACAAAAGCAACTATGGAACCATTATAGCAACATTGACGCATAATTTGTGTTTCATACTTACATATGTCTCACCTCGAGGATAGGATGCAAATCTGATATGCTAACATCTTTGAGCTATTACGTCATAACCTAGATGGTCAATTAATGTTAGCAAGTAAATTGGCACCCCATGGGAACTTGAAGTGCATTATTTCAAATATAAACAAATTCCTTTTCACCAATTAACTTTATCATCTCTAAACTCAATGATCACATTAGTATCTTCTAACACCCTCAAGGAAACATGAATTGTTTTCCAGACACTAAGTCAAATGAAGGCATATAAAGAAATGCATACTCAAATGAGTCCATTGAAAATAAATCAAGCAATAGATATGCTTCTGAAGCATACAGATTGAAATTTTACATTCCTTATTTATTTTCATTAAGTAATAATGATATGACTTCCAAATAATAATATAGGATCAGTAAATAGTAATACATCATAGAATTTGAGAAAATGAATAAATGACAAATGATTTAAAATACCTAGCTATGAAGCATCTAGATGGTTGAATTTGTTAAAGGATATAGTGCAATATTTTCATCGAAATAGTCCTACTATAATAATTTAGGATCAAAAGGGGACATAGAATGTAGTGAGTTAAAGTTATTTACCTAGGGCATTATAAAACATCTTCACAAAAACAACTATGGAAACATTATAGCAACATTGACGTAGAATTTGTGTTTCATACTTACATATGTCTCACCTTGAGGATAGGATGCAAATCTAATACGCTAACATCTCTGAGCTATTACGTCATAACCTAGATGGTCAATTAATGTTAGCAAATAAATTGGTACCCCATGGGAACTTGAAGTGCATGATTTCAAATTTAAAAAAATTCCTTTTCACCAATTAACTTTATCATCTCTAAACTCAATGATCACATTAGTATCTTCTAACACCCTCAAGGAAACATGAATTGTTTTCCAGACACTCTGTAGTTTGATAGAACGTACATAACAAGCATAGAGCTACACATATTACCTTTAGTTCACCTTTCAATTTTTTTTTGGGTTGTGCTTTGCCTTGTTAAAATTAGGGCATGATAGAGTTTTGGTGGTATGCTTTCTTACAACATCCTTAATTGGAATAGACTAGGTACCAAGATACACTTTTTAGTTACAAAAGTTGTCAACTAATTCGACACTGCTCATGAAGTTTCTTTCATTGATGCATCATTAACTAGGGTAATTAACATGTCCATCACCTAAGAAGTAGTATCCATTGGCCCTTGGACCTAAAGTTCATTGCCCATGGACACCACGTTCCTTTATTTTCCTTAGTCCAAATCCATTATCATGGACTCCCGAGCTACCATTCCTGAATACTTTTGAGCTTTAGTATTGGATCTCGTTCTAGGAACTATACGCTAGCTATCAATTAGTTTAGGTTTTGTCCCACTTGAAATCTCCTTATCACATGTATGATCAACTATAAGAATTACATTAGCTACAGGGGAAGGCCATGAGTTTTTCTTTGGTCTTTCTAATTATGTGTTGGGATTCTTCTCCTTTCTCTTCTATTTCAGCCAAGCACTTGAATGTTTGATAATGGGTTTAATCCTCTAGTTGATGTCATCTTCTTCATCCTTATTCCAATCAATAGAGGTCAATGTTGCTGCTTTCTGGTTCAACAACTTCTAAACCATCTTCCTACAACCCATATATATTCATCTTCAATTGGAATAAGACAATCTTAGATAGTGATAGTCTTGCATGAGCCATCTTATCGACTTCTCTTTCATTGAGACTATCCTCCCAAAAATCTTTAATATGAGGAAATGATGTTACCTGCGCTTCTAACTCTAATGTTTTCCTTGTGAACCCCTTATTATCAATTTTTTCTCTTTCCTCATAGAACTTGAAATCAAAATTACACAAATTGAAACCAATACTGATTGCATATTTCATTGATCCGTATGAGAGTTTACCCAGTTTGATAGGAAAAATAGTCTCACACTTATCCTCAAGAAATTATCTATTTACTACAAAGGAAAGTTGTCTAGACACCTCTGCTAGCACAAAATAATCTTCAATATACCTAGATATTATTGTGGGTTCATCCTCAAAACCTCTTACTTTAATGTAGGTGAAGCTAGGGAACTAGATCTATACATTACCATAGGTTTGAACTAATTGATAGGCTTAAGGGGAAATCCTTTGTTCTAATATACCAACTAACTCAAAACATAGTTTGCCCATGAACACATCATTCACCTTTCTATAATTGGTAAGGACATGATCCTTCCTTAGCAAGGCATAATAGTCATAGATAATCAAGTCACTGGTCCAAGGTTCATGTGTGAGTGTTGTCAAGTATTGTGTGCATACTAGGAAATACATCACATATAAAGATATAAATAAGTTTTTTTTGACTGTTTGGGTAAGTTTTAATTATTCTCTTAGCGAGTCAATTATTAAATCCCTCTATTCTATATAATTTTCTCCATCCAAAATAATATGTATATAGCCATACATCCATTCCTCAAAAGGATAAGCTTTAGAATAACCCTTAACTCTATAAAAAAGTTTCACCAAATTGTGTACATAGGGCTTCATATGATATATGTTCAAAATCTTGGGCAACCGTGACCCTCCAGTGTAGAACTTTTCTATCCAAGTTCTAGCTAAAACACTATGATTTTTATCAAGAGCTTCATTGGAAAAGGCTAGGGATTGGGTAGGAGTATAACCTGAGAAAGTCTCATTAGGGATTTTGAAAATAGACATAATTATTTCTCAATTTATCCAGAGTAATACTTTACCATCATTTCCCCCGATGAATTTTGATTTGATATCATAATGTTTGAAACACTCCAAAATTATCTTAGGGCTCACAATGACTAGTGGGAAAGTGGTGGCTAACAACAAACCACTATTAAGAGTCTCACCAATGAAAGGCTTATCTATTTGGTCACATAATTTGATAGGGGTAGCTTCTACACTCACCCCTTTTAAGTTTGCATCCGTAACCAAAGGCCCTTTACAATTCATGATATGATTACTACCAAACAAGTGTAGAGATGGCCTCATAACTTCTTAACAAAGGAAAAACAATAGTACCTAGCTTATTTATAAATGAAGTCTAGGAAAATAATATTGAGTAGAGAGATACATAAATTACCTTGATTTAGTAAAAAAAATTGCAAAGAAAACTCCCTTGAACCTCTATACCTCACCTTCTCAGGTGTCACCTTAAAAGTTTAGCGAATTTCCACCTTAAAAATGCAAATTTTAAATTGAGAAGGTAATTTATGGAAAATATCAAGGAAAGGACATATTTAGTTTCCATGTTAATGGATTTGACATCTCATGATTGGTGAAATAAATACTTTTATTTTCATTTTACTCACACTTACTTCATCATAATTATCACACATGTGAGAAGCCCATTTTGTAGCTTAATCTGCTTGACACACATTTATTATCTATTGCTTCACATTTTAATGATTGTCTTTCGAAGATTAACACCATGCAAAATGTCTTGTCATTCATGAGGTCCTGCTACATCATGGTACCTTATCACTTGTTTCCTTGAATCCTCAAGAACTTTATTTTATGATCGTATCACACCTGTCAATCCAACTTAGATCATGAGGTCCACCAACATCAATAAATTGGAGCATATTTGAACCACTAAACCTGTTCAAACCTTTTTGAGCCTGGATCAAAGTGGTTAAAATAGTTCAAAGAGGTTTGGAGGTTAAACACCTTCGAAGAGATAACTCAAAATATGAAGGACATGATACAAAAGAGAATAGATGAACTCAAAAGGGAAAGTTTAAAGATAACAAAAAATGAGGAATGACTAATTTGAAGGGCATTACAACATTAGAAATTATGAGGAGCTATTTTGAACCATGAGTTTGATTAGGTACTTATAGTTTTTTAAAAAAAGGACGACTACTAAAAGTAGGTCTAACAACCTAAAATGTGACAAATTCAATTCTAAAATTATCATATGTGTCTTATGTAGGAGCATCCATGGTATAAGAGAATTTTTTCATCACCCAAAAACAATATAGTTTTTCAATAAGGGCTATCTTTATAGAAAGTTCTAATTTGTAGATTATTGACCGTTTGACCATATTTGATAGTTTAGGTTCATACATGCCAAACATGTCAATTGATTTACAATTGGGTCATTGCTACAAGAAAATGTGATCCATAGGACCCTAACATATTTAGGAAACCTAATTACATAGTTTAGACCCACAAGTTTCTCGTGCACCATACTCCCTTGGTAATTTGAGACTCAAGTTCCACTTAAGAGGAACTAGCATCATGCTTCAAGATGTAATGTTCATCCATCCACGTTGCATCAACATCTGGAAGTCCTTTTCACTTTACATGATATTTGTTATAGGTGTTCAACTTGATTTCTTTGACAACTTTGGTGTCCAAAATTATTTTTATCTAGCTATGAGGTAAATCTTTAAGCCATTCAACATCTTCTTCTCTCATAGTCTTTGTAGAACTTCCATCATCTTTGTAAGGGGTTAGATTAGAAACATTGAAAATAGGAGATATATGTACATCCAATGAAGGGGGGAAGTGAGATATCATACACATGTTCACCAAATTTGTGAATGATGGTTCAAGTACTTATCTTCCTCATCCAAAGTTTTGAATGTTTTACTTTTGGTAATCTACCCTTTGTGAGGTATGCGCAAACCTTGTCTCCAAATTTAAAATGAACTACCCTTCTCTTCTGATTTTCATTTTGTTTTTACTTATCAGTAATACATTTTAAGGATTATTTTACCTATTCATGAAATTCCTTGATTATTTGTACAACATCTTCACCTTGTGCACTGATCTTAGTATTCTTGGGAAACTCTCTAAGTTCCATCAATCCTCTTGCATGTATCCCATAAATTATTTTTAAAAGGTGTTTTGTTTGTATTCTTGTTAATGGATTCATTGTAATTATATTCATCTTTGCATAAGATCAATTTTGATGATTGACCATATTGTTTGATTAGACATTTGAGAAGGTTGCAAAGGGATATGTTGACAACTTCACTCTTGTTAGATCCCTAAATTTTGCACAAAAAAATTAGAGTTATAGATACTATATCAAGAGGAAAATTTTCCCACATAATCATGTGCAGTACCTATTTGCTCATTTTTTCTCCAAAAAGCTGTCAAAATGCAAGCATCACAAAATGGATTCTCAAGTATGTAAGTACCCATGAGTGTGTAATCAACTCAAACATGCTCTCTAAAAACCCTAATATCTTTGCATTTGAGTATTTCTCATTCCACATAATTCTAATGTGTTAAATACCTTTCTTTTGAGCTTGTCTGAATAAATCATTCCCATTTTGTCATTTTGATCTCAAATGAACTCTATTATAACAAATTTTAATATGTTTTCTCATTGATATTATAGATCTTAAATCCTTTATAAGTATAAATCAACTAAAAGTGATAAATTTTTTTTTTTTTGGATTTTCTCTAATGAAAAAAACATTAATAAAAATATTGTACTTGATATTTTAATATTTTAAATAATTAAAAATATTTAAATTTAAAGCAATATGTCTCAAATTTTAAAAATATTTCTCAAAAGAAAATGAATTTATTTAAATTTTCATTATACTCGAATAGAATCCATTTGTATCACATGCATTATTCATTGCAATATAATTTCAAAATCTATAAAAAATCAAGTATTGACTCATACACACACACACACACACACACACACACACACACACACACACACACACACACACACACACACACACACACACACACACACACACACACACACACGTGTGTGTGTGTATATATATATATATATATATATATGACTTTGTGATATATTAAAATAATATTAATTTAATCATAATTTTTTATGAGGAATCTATTAATGCTCCTAAATAATAGGCGATGTAATGATTATATGACAAGGGAAAGAATCATCATTGTGGCAAGACTTTGTGATATATTAAAATAATATTAATTTAATCATAATTTTTTATGAGGAATCTATTAATGCACCTAAATAATAGGCAATGTAACGATTATATGACAAGGGAAAGAATCATCATTGTGGCAAGTGATAAATAAATTCAGTGGATCAGAGGTGGCACTATTAGAAATCTAATATTATATGAGAAGCTGACAATTTTTTGGAGAAGATTTATGATTTATTGCTGGCATGTCTCCAATTCTCCATATTTCCCATCGATTGAGATGGTTAGGAAGTGGGTAAGTCAAAAATGGAAGGTGAAAGGGTGTGTGGCTATTTTAGCAATGTCTGGGGGCTTTTCTGCTTCAAATTTACAGTGTTAGAAGATATGACTATGGTTATTGTTGGGTCTTGGTACTATGGTAAGCATACTCTAACAGTGGCTAAATGACACCCTGCTTTAGACCCAATCAAGAAATTGAATAGGCTGGCTCCTATTTGGGTCAGACTCCTAGGACTCCCTCTTAGGTTTTGGGATGAGAGGGTCCTTAGGTTGATAGGAAACTCCTTTGGACACTATGTTGCGGAAGACATGGTTGCCCTTCAAAAATCTAGACTATTTTTTGTAAGGTTTAGTGTGAATGTAGCGATTGGTGCTACACTCCCTAAGTCCATTGTATTGAGCTCTAAATGGGGGAAGAAGGTGTGATCCATTGTTTATGAGAATGTTGAGCTCTTCTGCCAGAATTGTTCAATGTTTGGACACTTGTTTGTTCATAGTAAAAAGAATAACACACCTTCTAGGAAGGAAGATGACAAAGTGAGGGAAAAGGAAACAAAGGAAGTACCAAATGATAAGGAGGGAGAGATAGAAGGAAAGGCAATGATGGTAGCAACTACTTAGAAAGGGCTTAAGGAGGTGGTTGTTGTGACCTCTAACAAGGATAATATTAGAGTGATAGAACCAGATGATGTCTCTAAAGATTCCTAATCTAGGCGGGTATTCAAAAATGGTGGAGGAAGGTGAGATTATTGATATTGATGGTGGTGATCTCCCCTTTCTGCAAGGTATTGAGGATATTCTAGGAACCCCTGTTAGAAATATGGTGATTGAGGAGGTGTATGGGGGGGAGGATAAATGAAAGAGATTATAGAAGATAAGGGGAGGGCCTTGGAAGTGAAAGAGGTGGCCTGTGTGCTTAGTTGGAGTGGTGAAGTTCCCCCACCTACAAATATAATAGAAAAACCCACGACCTATGCTTCCCCACTGGGGAAAGAGGAGGGGAAATGAAAAACTCAAAGGAGGTAGACCAAAGTTTCAAAGAAACTTGAAGGGGTAAAAAGGAGTTAGATGTGGGGAAATTAGGGAAACATAATAGAAGAATGAAATAGATGGCAAGGGAGGTGGCTAGTGGTAGGAAACCTACCCTGGAGGCTATGACCAAGGGTAGAAAATAACTATTCTATCTTGGAATATGAGGGGGTTGAATAGCCCTTAGAAGCAGTTCGCACTTAAGCAACAACTATCTAATACAAGGATTAATATCCTTTTGATTGAAGAAGTTAAAATGACCATGGTGAACCTAGAAATTATTGTGAGTTATGTTTGGTCGAGGGCCAATTTTTGCTAGAGTCAAGTGGAAGGAGCATCAGGAGGTGTAGCTACCTTTTGGAACCCTAGTGTTGGTAAGGGAAATTTCTTAAATTATTCTAAAAACTACCTTGTTACAAAGCATAGGAAAGATGATTAGACTTGTAATGTGATTAATGTGTATGCCACAAACTCAAGGCAAGAAAGAAGTAAGCTCTAGGAGGAATTGTCTAATTTCTTGACCCATTCCAAGAACACTTTTTGCATGGGTGATTTTAATTCCCCATTATATCCCTCCGAGAAGGCTAGAGGAGTAGTGGATTTTATTAATAGTATGAAGGATTTAGTTGAGTTCATAAACAAAAATGACTTGATGGATATGGCAATGTGTGGTGTTAAGTTTACTTGGTAAAATAATAGAGAGGGGGTTGACCTTATTCAAGTCAAATTGGATAGACTCCTGGTCTCAATTGGCTTGGATGGACTGACCTTTTCTACTCTCACAGGATTACCCAGGATAGTCTCAAATCACGCCCCTATCATTTTTAATTAGAAAGGGGTGGTGTAAGGGGGCCCAATACCTTTTAGATATGAAATAATGTAGCATCTCATCCAGACTTTTGTTCTTAGGTGGAGGAGTGGTGGGGTTTAAGAGTGGAAGGAACTGCAATGTTCAAACTCTTGGCCAAACTTGATAATGTGAGAAGGAATGTTCAACCATGGAAAAAAATTTACTTTGGAGATATCTTTAAGACAAAGGAGGAGGTGAAAGGGAAGTTGGAGGAGATCCAAAAGGTGATGGGGGAGGGCTTGGATTTAGAGGGCAGGATTCTAGAAGAGGAAAACTGAAGCAGGGTGTAGAAGGACATAATGATTAGAGAAGAAACCTACTAGAAGCAAAGAATGAGAGTCTTATGTCTAAATTTGGGAGATATAAATACAAGTTTTTTCCATAGATCGGCCTCCATCCATAAGTAGAGAAAAACTATTGATGCTGTGATGGAAGATAACCATATAAAGTTAACAAAAACAAGAGAGATTGGGAGTTGGGCTAGCAACTACTTCAAAAACTCTTATAAGGAGGAGAGAATGACCTTTAATAGGGAGAATAGGTAATGGTTGATTGATTCCATGCCTAATGTGATCTCAGTGAAGGAGAATGAGGAGATTATGTAGCTAGTCACTAAGGAGGAGGTTCATAGAGCTATTTTATCTATGAAAGCTTACAAGTCCCTAGGCCTTGATGGTTTTATCCCAACCTTCTTTCAACACTTTTGGGAAATTATAAAAGTTGATTTGATTAGAGCTGCATGGGATTTCTTTAGGACTGGGAAGTTACTCAAGAGACTTAATAAAATGTTCATAGTTCTGGTCCCAAAAATTAAGGACTTGGGGGCTCTTTCTAATTTCATACCTATTAGCCTATGTAATAGCACTTATAAGATCTTCTCCAAGATAATGGTAAACCATGTAAAGCTACTACTACATAAATTTATTGGGGAAACTCAGAATGGGTTTGTATCGAGATGTCAAATACTTGATGCTGCTATAACTACTCATTAGGTGCTTCACTCTATGGAGAAGAGTGGTAATCTAGGTATGGCTTTAAAGTTATATATCTCCAAAGCTTATGACAACATTAATTGGACTTTCATATATGAGGTCATGGAAAAAATTAGTTTTAGTCAGGGAGTTATAAAATTGATTAAATTGATGGTTGAGACTACTGATTACTCAGTTCTGGTGAATGGTTTGCCCTAGGGAAAATTTAGTGGAGAAAGAGGTCTTAGAAAAGGGGATCCTATTTCCTCTTACCTAATCATCATGGTTGTGGAAGTTCTAGGAAGAGCATTCTCGAGGAAGGTTGAAGGAGGGGAGATCAAGGGCATCAAACTTGCTAACTCACTTTTGATGGAGGTAATAAAATAACTCATGGATGATACTTTCCTAAGTGGGGACTATTTAGTGACAAAAGGAAAAATATTAGAAATATGTCTTGGAGATATATGAAGTTAATAAGAGATAGAAAATTAATTTGGATAAAATTAAAGGTTTTCTTCTTCAACACTGAGTTGGATATCCAGAGGAGGGTGATAAATATCATGGGTTGCAACACTGCCTCCCTCCCTGATACATACTTGGGGCTTCCTTTGACTATCAAAGAGGTAAGAAATAATTTTTGGAATACCATCTTGGAAAAGATGCAAAAGAAGTTGATTGGATGGAAAGGTAAAACATTAAGTAGTACAGGTAAGCTTCAACTTCTGAGACCAAAAAATAGAGGAGGTTTAGGTATCATAAAGATTTTTGACTTGAATAATGCTCTACTTACTAAGGTTGGATGGAAATTGTTGAAGGAGGAGGCTAACTAGTGTAAGATCCTAAAAGCTAAATATTTTGGAAAATTGAATTTTATTCATTAAATTTGGAGAAATGACCTTCCTATAGGATCTAGAATTTGGGGTAACATATTAAAGAACAAAAGTTTACTCAGGGAAGGTGTGAGGTGGCTAGAGGGAGATGGTAATCAGATTAATTTTTGGGATGATACTTGGTTTGTCAAGAAACCCCTAGTCTGAATGAAGTATGGTAGGCTAAGAGACTACCTCCAATTGTAGGAAGGAAGTACAATGAGGAATTTCATTTGACTGAGAATGAGGTAGAAAAGATACAAGTGCAACAACATCCCCTAGACGATCAGAATCTAGTGGAGGAACTGGAAAATCTCCTCAAAGTTTATAGAATCTTGAGAGTGACTTAGAATGACACTTTTATCTGGAAGGAGACCAAATCTAGGGAGTTTTCAATAGGTTATGCCTACAAGATGATTTTTGAGAGAGAAATGAAACCTAAAGCTAGAGAAGAATCTGGTTTAGCCATCTGATCTTGAAGGTAAATATTTTTTGGTGGGTATCCATGCATGAAAAAATCCTTACCATTAATAACTTAAGGAAAAGGGGATTCCAATTACCTAATAGATGCCACCTTTGTAAAAGGGAGGAAGAGAATATTCCTCATCTATTCTTAAATTATAGCTATGCTATTAATATACGGGGTAGGTTGTTATAGAAACTTGAAATGTTTTGGGTGTTTGATAAGGGGATAGACCAATTTGTTAAGAATTGGAAATGTCCGTTCTCTACCTCCTCCTTATCCAAATGTGGAAAGTGATTACCCCCATGTTTGCTAGGGAATTTGGAAGGAGAGAAACAACAAAGCTTTCAAAAATGAAGAGAGGAGTGAGGAGATTGTTGCATATATTATATTCAAGTTGATAGTGGAGAATATGAAGAATTGCAAGTGGAGGAGACTAACAGTTCACCCCAATATGACTGAATAGAGGATTGCTAAGAACTAGAACCTTGAAGAAGGATTCATGAAGGTTGAAAATTCTAAGAAAATTGCTAGAAAAAGAATGAGATGGAGACCCCCTAAGGAGAACTAGGTTAAACTTAATTTTGATGGCACTACAAGAAAGGAAGGTATGACTGGAGGGGGTATGGTCAGAGATAGTGACAGAAAAATGCTTTTGGCCTATGTTAGTAATTTAGGGAAAATCTCAAATAATGTTACAAAACCCATGACACTCTTTTGGGGTTTGATTTTGGTTATCAGTGTGAGATGGGAGAATGTGGAGATAGAAGGTGATTCAAAAATTATTATTGAAATTGTGCAAGGCATCATGAAAGAGGGATGGGTGATCAAAAGGGTGATACAAGATATAGCACATTTATTACTCATCCTAAAAAGATTGGAGCTAAAGCATATTTTTTAGGAGGATAATAGGGTGGCTGACAAGATGGCAGTGTTAGGTCTAAGTGTGCATGGCCTACGTTGCTGGAGGGATCTTAGAATGTTTCAAAATTTGGTAAGACTTTTAGTGAATAAAGATATTATCCCATGATGAAGTACAATTGGAGAGATTTTTTTTATCCTAGCAGAAACTCATTGATGAGTAGACTAATGGAGCCAGTTCACTATGGACAGATGGCAAAGAATGATGAAACAAGTACTTACAATAATAAATTCACATGGTTTGAAAGGGAAAGTATATCAAAGGACGATATGGGTGTATTTTTTATGATTATCTTGTGCATATCTTCATACTTGTTGATGAGTAAAAACTCAAATTTTAAAAGGTTTCAGGTTATTGGGAATGATGGAAAATAATAGATTTGGGGTAACTACAATTGGTGTATGCACCTTAAAATGGTCACTTAGACTATGGACTTCCATTCTTCAATTTATCAATTTCTTGAATCAATTTATCAATTTCCAGAATCAATGCATCACATTATTTCATTGAATCAATTCAAATTATTTTCCTTGATCAAATTGTAATTAATTTTATTATTTCAATAGTTCCTAAGGTTTGATCATTTCATCTATAATCTTATTTAATTAAAATAAAACATCCCTTTTAAATAAATAATATAATCTTATTTAATTAAAAAAAATCTCTCTTTTAATTAAATAATTTTATCTTATTTAATTAAAAGAAAATCCTTCTTTTAATTAAATAAATAAATCCCCACTTAAGCTCTATTTCTTATGAAAAAAGGAAATAAATCAAATAAAATCTTGTAAAGATTCCTTTTTTTTGCACATATCTCTAAGTGGTGGACTTTTTTCCCTCTTACTTGCCTTTTTAGGGATTTATCCCACATTTCTCTTGTGAGAAGCCTCCCACCTTGACATTTTCCTTTATAAGGAGCCCTCTCCTTCTCATTTGGATATATGTTAGTTGCTATAGTATTGTTATGCTGTAGGTTTGTAGAGCAGTTTTGGAGAACGAGTTTGGGCCTTAGGGTTTGGACATTGGAGCTTCATTGCAACTTCTCTCTTCTTTCTTTCTTCTCTCATGTATCCATGGCTTCCATCATCATGCTTAATCCTTGCATTTTCATATTAGCTTAGAGTCATATTTTATTTCATAGATTAGATTTCCTTTCTTGCATTTCTTTGCATTGTTATCATTTAGATTAGCTTACATCTTCATTTGCATGCATATTTGATGATCATGGAGACTAGCACTCTTGATTTTCCTCTGTGAATCTCTCATTTTATGGTGTACTTGCATGGGCACAAACTAGGTCAAACCGAGGGCCTCCATTACAAACCTTTGAACTCCATAAATAGAGAGCTATGAGTTTCCATTTGAGATCTCATTCTTGAGCAATCTTGGATATAATGAATCATAGAAGTGTGTCAACATTTTATCACACAATTGACACGTGATACCTAAGCCAAGATATGACACATGCATTCATGAGAGAAAATGCCTTTTATGAGTACTTAGTGCAACTCGTTTGTTTGCATAAGTGTGATTGGATTAATATTTGCCTCTAGTTTACAGTCTTGAAAGAAGAGAGAATTCTAGTGAAGGTTGCAAATATGGGGGGAAATATTCTATGTATTGAGCCTACGATAATGAAGGAAAGTGCTCATAAACCACTAATTTGGTACATGCTTAAAGAGGGTGGTTTGATCCTATTAATGGAGGCACTGAATGACTTTGATGAGAATTGTTCCCAACAATTTGTTAACTCCTAGGAGGATAGGAAAGTTACTGTTAATAGTATTACTTTCCAGGTTTATGAGGAAATTATCTCCTTGGTGATGGGCCTAATGATGAAAGGGAGAAAGTGGTAGAAGGTGACTAGGGTTGTAGATGAAGCTAGCTTAAATCACTTCCTTCTAGAGGGAAAATAACCCATTCACCATTGCAGAGGGTTTTGGCAAGAGAAACTTCTAGAGCCTTGGAATGAAGTTTGCTTAGTTTTGATGAAGTATTTAACCCTTGAAGGGAGGTATGATGTTTGTTACTATTATCATTTTCCTCTTCTAAATCACTTCCATCATCATGATTATATTTCTCCTTTGTTCTTCTTGTTACATGATTTAGAGGATACAATTTCTAATTAAAAAGGGGGTTAACTATACTATCCTCCATCAGGGGTTGATGTTCCATCTTTATTAATTCCACCTAGCTCTATTACCCCTTTAGATTTTGGAGGTTAATACCCTGACTCTCCATAACTCCTACCACCATCATAGCCTCTAAGAATTACTGGCTCTAGAGCCCCTACCCCCCAACCTCCACTTAATGAGTCCCTAGAGGAGAGGAAGATTCCCTCATGGTAAAAAGATAAAAATAGAGAAAGGGAAGGAGAAGGTGTTGGAAGACTCAGAGGATGAGGTGAGAGATGGTAGGTAAAGATTTGGAAGAATTTCAAAAACTAATGTTTAAAGGAAGTTGAGGTCCATGACCTCACAAGAGAAGGATTCAAATTTTGAGGAGATGACCCACCCCAAACAAAAAATTAAACATAAGACTTCAAACTATGGTGTGGGGAATATTGAGGAAGGTGAAGTGGAAGTCTCAAACTCTTTGAAGTCTAACTTGGGTGGCATGGCTAAAGGTAGTAAGGAGAGAACCCATGTCTCAACATCAATTATTATGGGGTGTGTGGACCTCACGCAAGACTAGTACTCTGATATGGTGAAAAGATCCCACTCCCCTATGATGGTGTCTTCACCTACTAGGGTTGTACCTAAAGATAAGATTATCTCTAACCCCCTAGTTTTGCAAGTAATTGACAAGGACATAGTGTATTGTAATCTAAGTGATAAGTAGGGGGTCCTTGAGGAGATACCCAAGCTGGCTAACAAAGAGCTGAGGGAGAGAGTGTGCACCTTGAAGGAAAGAGTGAGACTTTTGGAAAAGTTCACCATCAAGGTGATACATGTGGCGGCCAATACTCTGCACCTGCTGAAGGATAACCAGGAGGGGGACGTCACCTATGAAGACTCCAGAATGTTGTTTGAATTCTTAGTAGAGGACTGGGCCAACATCCTCCTTAAAGGGAAGGATGAGAAAAAGCCTAAATAGGTCTACTCTCCTTGGTTTCTTGTGTTTTATAGTTTTAGGTGGTTACTGAACTTAATATGGTTTAAAGAGGTTCTGCCTTTGCTTATAAACTTTTATAGTTTAAGTAGTACTATTGTTGGCAATTGTAGTTTGTTGCCTAGTAAATTTTTTTAATGATCCTTGAAGTGTTGTTTTTGTTTGATTAACATTGGTATGAGGTAATTTTTTAGGTGATAATTTTTTGGTTGTTTTCCAGTTTGCCTTTTGTAAGGGCCGACCCCCTTGTTTTAATTACTTTTCAATTCAAAAACTATATGTTATTTACTGTGAATGAAATATTTTAGAGGGATTAAAGTGGCACATACCAAGAGTATATGAATGGGAGTAAAATGTCATTTGGAATATGCTTGGATACTGATAGACCATTATTGCAAACATACACAATCTCCATGGTGAAACACATCACAAGGTGGAATTGGTGACCATTCAAAAATTGTGAAGAGGTAAAAGACATGTAAAGTGGTGCTACATTTTTGTAGGAAACATTACTTATCATTTTCAATAGTAAATATTTTTCATAAAAAATGAAAATTATTATTTTAATCTTTTTTTATTTCCATAAATATTTTAATCACCTTCCCATCAAATTTCATTTTCCCAAATGCCTATAACTATTATTGCTTGATTATATTAGAAAGAAATTTTTTTATTACAACATTTGAATGTATTTTGGGAAAAATATTCTTTTAACACTCCTAAGAGAATAAATGTTAGAATATTATGTCTTCATTAGGGAAGTAATAAGGCCTTATAATATTAATCATTCACTCATGTTTCTTTCCAATTGCATTTGAATTGAATTCTATTTTAAAAATAGGTCTTAATAATGTATTTCAAATATTACATAGGATGAGGGTTATACTTACAAAGTGAATAGATCAAAACTTCCTCACTTTGAAATATTATCCCAATTTTACATTTATTGAGGAATATTTTTAAAATTTCATATTTAAATTGAATACTTTAAATGAGAAGTATTTGGGCCTAATATTTGTGTGCATGAGAAAGCTTCTAATCATTCTAGAAAAATCTAATCAAAAGGTAGGCTTGAGTTTATTAAAATTTAAAGCATCTTAGTGAATTATTTTCTAAGAATGATTAATAATGAGGAACCCTGAAAGACTTTTGAAACAAAAGGGTAGTTAAAGAATCATTAGTTGATTATAAAAACCAAAGGATGTGTCCTTTTAGAAAGTTGGAAAAGATGGAGCAAATTGCACATATTAATTATTTTAATACTAAAACTTTGCATTGTAAATAAAGTGTTCAATTATATTTAGTTAATAGTTAGGAAATGATGTAATGATCTAAAGTATGTACGCACCTTTGATTTTCTATAAAGGATATGAGGATCATTCATAGTAGGAGAGCAATAAAAACATTAAAAAGATTATGAGATAATGATTATTGAGTATAATTAGGTAATGCAATTGAACACAACTCAATTTTACTTCCTTTTTTGAATCAATAAAAGATACTATTTTTAGTCTCAATTTGGATAATAGTTTTTCAATACTTTCATACCATATTATCCTCTTTGATCTAGAACTATTGTTTGATAGATCAAAATTCATGTATGCTCTTGATCATCAGATATTGCGAGAAATGTGATGTTTGTCTAACTAGTCTCCTTTAATTGGAGTTAAATTCATTTAGGGTAGGGTTTTATGTTTTAAATTCTCTATTTAGTAGTTGATGGATGATTAATTGTTTCCAAAAAAGTCTGATGATAAGTTCATGCAAGATTGACTTTGTTTGCCCAATTAGACTAAGGATTGCTCTTCTTGATTCATTTGAGTTGATATACAATTGTAGTTTGTGTGGTTCTTTGCCCAATTCATCTGTATGTCATTTACCACTCTCATTCATAATTCCAATCATCCATAAAAAAGATTCTAAGAATTCAACTTTATACTTATAATTTCTCCTTTAGAAATGCTTACCATCTTAGGAGCATAATCCAAAAAGCCTATATTTAGTCATTGTAAATAGTTATTATGAAAGTGTACCTACCTAGGTATTCTAGGGCCATAAAAGTAGGGGTATTTGATTCTTGAAGGATAAAACTCATTTGTTGGCCAAATTTTGCTGGATTTCCAAGAATTGAGTAGGAAAGACTTGTAGGAATTTAACCAACAATTTGAGGAACCAACAAGTCTAACCATGTGTTTGTAGATTGTAGGTTGAATTAAATGACATATTTGCACCTAAATTTTTACAAAGTGTTCTCCAAATGTTCCATTGGAATTTAAAATCCCTATTAGATGTACAATGTTGAGTGTTATTCCATGTTCATCCTAACCAATTCTTTGAGAAAGAGATTGAATATGTGAGAACAGTCATTTTTTATTTTACAAGTGGAATAGAGTGTGTTATTTTTTTTAATCTATTAACCACCAAAAACATATTTTCATACCCCTATTTCCATTCTTGAAAACCCCATGACAAAGTCCATGTTAGAAGCATGAATACTAATGATACTCCTATGAGAGAGTATTGTAGAAACATGATTAGATCATTTTCATGATGATATGTTACATTCATGACTATGTTTATTATTGATGTCAACATAACATTTTTTGTGGTATTTGATAGAAGAACAATGGTAAAGTTCAAGTTGGTACGGATATTTTGTTCAATATTTTCACTAGAGAGGTTAAAGGGAGATACTACTAAGTGTCTAGTATATGCAGCTAACCTCAAGAGTAAAAAATATTAAGTGTAGAAGAAGTTATGCAAGTTTTTCTAAAAAATGTTCCGAGATAGAGTTTACAGAAGCATATTTTGGTAAACTTTTTATATCTCTTAGCAGAGTTGTTATTATGAGAAGCAAGATTAAAGGTGTGTTGAAGACATGTTAGAGATAATGTGGCTATGCTTGCTCATCATAATATCACACATATGGAAATTTATTCAAGTTACAAGGTGACAGATTGATGTTATCACTAAGTAAAACATGTTCTTAATGAGGTCCTATAACAGATAATTGAGAAGGTGTAATAGTCAACTCAAGAGAATTGTTTTACGGATTCAGTATAGAGAAAGGATATTTTCCTTTGTTATGTATGTTTGATTACAAGAAGTATGAAGAGTGGAAAGAAGAGAAAAGAGATGAACACTGAGTAATTGTGAAGATAAGCATAATAGAGTGAAGTTGAAGAAAAATTCATTACCAAGGTTTTATTTTGAGATCTTCAGTTTGATATTTGGATCTGAGGTTTGTGACCTAGTCTACAAGGTCTGACAGTGATTGGTCTAGTTGATAGGATAGAACAAAGAGGATAAAGCATAGTACAAGAAATTATTCTACAAGGAATAGTTGAGAGATCAGTTGGACAGTGAAGTTTAGTGGTCTTTCCTGAGAAGCTATTTGGATAGTGGGTCTTTCTACCTTCTACAACTCCTAACAGGGTTGGAATCTTCTAACAAGGATTCAAAATCTCCTAATAGGGACACTTATGCACTAACTGTGTTTATAGACTCCTAACAAGGTCCATCCTCTAACAAGGAATATATATACCAGTATATCTTTGTGGACATCATTCCCACCAAGATTTTTCCTCTAATCAAGGGTTTCTCTAATAACAAATTTGGTGTATTTGTGTATGTGCATCTTGTTATGGTTGTTTTTTTCTTTGATTGAATGGTTAAGATTAACTAAGGTTAATAAATGTTTTAATTAGATAACTGATTCACCCCACCCTCTCAGTTATCTTGGTGGACTATTATTTCTAACAATTGGTATCAGAGCAGTAGGTCTTTAAGGAGAAAGCTTAAAAACTTTGGGAGATCATGGAGAGAAAAGATAGTCCTAAGCCAGATAGAGGAAATTTTCACACACAATTTATTAGATTTGTGCAAAGATCAGAGCATTGAGTTTTTAGATCCATAATTCTTTTGTTGCATACAAAAGAATAGAGGCACAAGTATAGAGAGATCCAAATCTGAAGAAGACACAAATATCAAGGAAGATATTGATTTAGTTACCAAAAGAGAACACAAAGGTATGGAAATTTTTTCTTTTTGGACATGTAATGAGTTTGGTCATTTTTCATCTAGACGTGCCTTAAGAGAGTAAGGAAAACTAGAAAGAGTTCACTTTTTGATGAAGATGAAGAATTTAAATCAAGTATGGAAAGATTGTTGAATGATTATGATGATAAGGAAAATGAGCTTAAATTGGCTAAGAAAGAAGAAGTATTAGAAGAGATAGCCTTGGTAACTATTATTGATGATGTTGAAGAAGAGGAAAATTCTGGAATTGTTAGATAGAATGGTGAAGTATTCTTTGAGACTAACAATAATTTGTAGAATGAAGGTGAGAAAAGGTAGGAAAAAAGTTCAAAACTTAGAATAGAGCTAAGAGTTGAGATAATAGCTCCTACTTCTAGTGAGAATATGACAAAGAATCATCCATCAGAGTAGATCATCGACAACAAAGATAAAGGTGTGATGACAAGAAGTAGAATAAATGAAGAACTACATTTGATATCTTAAGTAGAACCAATGAATGCAAATGAGGCATGCAAAGATGACTATTGGAAGAAAGCTATGAAAGAAGAATTGGATCAGATAGTGAAGAATGAGACATGGGAATTGGCCCCTAGACCAATAGACAAGAATGTCATAGGAACAAAACGGGTATTTAGGAACAAGATGAATGAACAAGGTAAAGTTAAAAGGAAAAAAGAAAGATTGGTATGTAAAGGTTACTCATAGTAAGAAGGAATAGAATTTGAAGAAACTTTGCTCCTATGGCAAGAATTGAAGTAGCAAGGTTATTCTTAGCTTATGCAACACATAAGAAATTCAAAGTGTATCAGATGGATGTCAAGTTAGCATTTCTGAATGGAGAACTTGAAGAAGAGGTATACATAGAATAGACTAAAGGTTTTACATTAATAGATGACAAGGACATGGCATAGAAATTAAAGAAATAATTGTATGGCTTAAAATAAGCACTCAGAACCTGGTATGCAAGGTTGGACAAGCATTTGACAAAACTTGGATTTAGCAAAGGTATAGTAGACAATAATCTCTACTGAAAATAAATAGATGATGGATTGATGATTTTGGTAATATTTGTTGATGATATCATATTTGGAGGAGATGATAATGAAAGTGACAAGTTTGTAGAGGAAATGAAGAAGGAATTTGAGATGAGAATGATAAGGAAATGAAATACTTCCTAGAATTACATATTGTGCAGGGTAAAGAAGGAATCTTTACTTCTCAAACTAAGTATTTGAAAGATTTATTAGAAAGGTTTGGTTTGGAAACATGTAAACTAGTTGGAACACCTATGATAATTGGACACAAGTTATCTACAAAGGATGAGACACCTACTATTGAGAAGAAGAAGTACAGATCTATGATTAGAGGATTACAATATATGACTCATACAAAGCTAGATATAGTGAATGTAGTTGGAATTGTTGCAAGATTTCAAGCTAATCCCAAATAAACATATTATGTAGTAGTTAAGAAGATATTTAGATATTTGAAGGGAACACCAGAGTTTAGATTGTGGTATGACAGATCTAATGATTTCACTTTATATTCTTATATTAATGCTGATTGGGCAAGCAGTATGAATCATAGAAAGAACACAAATGGTGGAGCATTTTTTCTTGGAGGAAGATTGGTCTCTTGGTTAAGAAAGAAGTAGTATTGTATCTCATAGAGTACATCAAAGGAAAAATATGTTGTAGTAGCAAACAATTGTAATCAAGTTATTTGGATGAAGCAAATGCTGAAGGATATAAGGATAAAATTAAGTGAACCTATTGTCATACATTGTGATAACACAAGTATAGTGAATATGTATAAGAATCCAATGTTGCATTCTAAGACTAAGAACATTTATATCAAATATCACATGTTGAGAGAGAAAGTTGTAGAAAAGGAAATTAGATTAGAGTATGTAAGCACCAAAGAGAAGATTGTAGATATTTTCACCAAGCCTCTTCCCAAGGAGACTTTTGAGTATTTGTGAAGTATGGTAGGGGTTATGCCCCTACCTACATCATAGTAGATGATGCAAGAGTACATAAGTCCAATGATGTAGAGCACTATTGTTTGTCTAGACTAAATGCTGATGCTTCTTGTATGGGGGGTATCTATGATGGACAAAGTCATCTAAGATTTTTAATAGATGTTGTTTTGAATAGTGTCTTTGGACACTTGAGCATGTCAGAGACACTTGTTTTAGAGATTAATAGGATGTAATGATAGATGGTTGTTGAAATCTTTGACATTGATGTTAATGGGGGAGAGATTACAACATGAAAAACATTTGGATACATGGAGATCAATGGGGGAGAATGATTGATGAAGAGGATTTGAAAAGAAATGATAACAATCATTATCAGTTGGTATTCTTGGAACTAGATGATTTTGCATCTATTTTGCCATCAATGCCAAAGGGGGAGATTGTTGGAAGCATGAATGCTAATGATACTCCTATGGGGGAGTATTGTAGAAACATGATTAGATCATTATCATGATGATATTTTACATTCATGACTGTGTTTGTCATTGATGTCAACATATAAATTTTTTGTGGTATTTGACAGAAGAATAGAGGTAAAGATCAAGTTGATATAGATAGATTGTTGAGTATTTTCACTAAAAATATAAGAGGGAGATACTACTAAATGTCTAGTATATGCAGCTAATCTTGGGAGCAAAAGATATTAATTTTGGAAGAAGTTATTCAAGTTTTGGTGAAAATTGTTCTGAGATAGAGTTTACAAAAGCATGTACTTGTAAACTTGTTATATCTCTTAAAAAAGTTGTTATTCTGAGAAGAAATATTAAAGGCATGTTGAAGACATGTTAGAGATGACATGGCTATGCTCTCTCATCATAATATCACATGTACAAAAAGTTATTCAAGTTACAAGGTGACAGATTGATGTTATCACTAAGTAAAACATGTTCTTAATGAGGGCCTATAATAATTAATTGAGAAGGTGTAATAGTTGACTCAAGAATTTTTTTTTATGGATTTGGTATAAAGAAAGGAAATTTTCCTTTGTTATTTATGATTGATTTCAAGAAGTATGAAGATCAGAAAGAAGAGAAAAGAGATGAACACTGAGTAATTGTGAAGATAAGCAGAGCAGAGTGAAGTTGAAGAAAAATTCATTGCCAAGGTTTTATTTTGAGATTTGAGGTTTGATATTTGGATTTGAGGTTTGTGACCTAGTCTACAAGGTCTAATAGTGGTTGGTCTAGTTGACAAGATAGAGGAAAGAGGATAAAGCACAATACAAATAATTATTTTTCAATGAATAGTTGAGAGATTAGTTGGACAGTAAAGTTCATTGGTCTTGCCCCAAAATTTTTTTGGATAGTGGGTCCTTCTACCTTCTACAACTCCTAAAAGGGTTGGAACAACTCCTCATAGGGTTGGAATCTTCTAACAAGAATTCAAAGTCTCCTAATAGGGCCTCTTATGTACTAAATGTGTTTATAGACTCCTAACAGGGTCCATCCTCTAACAAGGAATATATATATCAATATATCTTTGTGGGCATCATCAATATGTCTTTGTGGGTATCATTCCCACAAAGGTTTTCCCTCTAATCAAGGGTTTCCCTAGTGAAAAATTTGGTGTATTTGCGTATGTGGATCTTTTTATGGTTACTATTTACTTTGATTGAATGGTTAAGATTAACTAAGGTTGATAAATGTTTTAATTGGATAACTAATTCACCCCCACCCTCTCAGTTATCTTGGTGGACTATTACTTCTATCTATCCGCTCTAATACTCTCCCATAGTCTACTTAGAATAGGAAGATTTTGGTAAAGACTTGCATTAGTGGATACACCTCTTTCCCCGTGATAGATTGAACATGATTCAACAATTTTTTTCTCAAATTATCTTTCATCCTCTATAAAAATAGTACCTCTTCACTAGTTCCAAGGCTTTGTTAAGGAAAAAATGACCACTCATACTACTATAATGTTTTCCTTTGATTATGTTGTCTCTCATGGGGAATTAGGGATGGAAAGTTGTCCTTCTTTGAAGAGTAGATCATTTTACAATTAAAAGTTAGAAACATTTGTGTTGTATGCATTTGCAAATTGAGTGCAAACCTAATATGCTTCCACAAAGTTCAAATCACCAACACATAGATCCTTCAAGGCATCTACCCCTATTATTTGGAGTTAGATTTATTGTACCAGTACCACCCTTCTCCTCAAAGTATCTACAACTTTATTTTCTTGGCCTTTTTTGTACTTGATGGTAAAGGTGCAAGATTGAATCTACTCTACCCACTTCATATGCATGAAACTTAGTTTATCCTATCCATTTGAGTAACTAAGAGCATGATTATCTATATAAATAATGAATTATTTTGGAAGAAGGTAGTGTTTCCATTCATTTATTACTTTCACCATAGAATAGAGTTATAGGTCATATATAAAACACTTCTTATTTGTCTCATTGATATTTTTAGAGAAAAGTTGTATAATTCTTCCCTCTTGACTGAGTAATTCCCCTCTAATTATATAAAAAATTGGTAAAAAAAATTGACTAAAGTTATTTATGACTTTTTAGTAAAATGTGGCTAGACCATAAAAGCTCTTAAAATCACTTGGTGCTTTTACTATTGGTCAATTGATGATGACCTCCACCTTACAATTATCTATCTTTAATGTATCTTGATAAATGAGAATCCAAGGTAAGCAAGTTCCTCTTGAATGTAAGTGTGTTTTACCAAGTTGATCATCAAATTATGTTCATATATCTCTTTAAAACTCGATTCAAGTGGTCTAGGTGCCCCTCTTTGGATTTGATACATACAAGAATGTCATTTAAGTGTACAACTAGAAACTTTCTAATGAAATGACGGATAAACTCATTCATAAGTATCATATATGTAATTAGGGTCGAATCCAAATGATATTACAAGCCATTTAGACCCTCATTTATTTTAAAAGTTGTTTTCCATTCATCCCTTGGTTTGGCCTTGATTTGATGATAGTAGGTATACCTTGGATAAATAATAGGCTCCACCCAATTGATCTAACAAATCTTCTATTTGGGACATTGGGAACCTATATCTAATTTTTATTGTATTTATTTTCTCAAAATAAATAAAAGTATCCATTTTTTATCTTTCTTAGGGGCCAAATCAATAGGCACTTCACAAGGGCTGAAACTTTTCTTAATAAGTCCTTTATCTAGAAACTCCTACACTTTCTTGGAAGTTTTTGAATATTGAGAAGGTGTCATCTTTTATGTATCCTTATTAGGTATTTATATGCTTCCAGAATTAAGTCAATTTTATTACTTATGTCTCTAACAAAGAGAGGGCATTGGATAAGTCTTCTGCAAGTACCTTATTGTATTTGTGTAGCAATTATTGCACTTCCTAAGGGATCTATTCTAGTTTGTCTCTTGATTATTCCATGTCCTTAGGTTTTATCACCAATGCATACCCTGCATTATCTACTTCTTTTATGGTTTGCAACACTTATCTGTCCCCTACTACGATGAAAATTGACTCCTTTTTTTTTTTCTAACTTTTGTTCAGGAAAGGGCTTCATAATATACTTGACACCATCTTATAGGATTATATAAGTTCCCTTCTTCCCATCATGTTAGGATTTTAGGTCATATTTCCAAGGGTGAAATAATAACAAATGTCATCCATCCATGTCTACAAAATCACATAATGTGTCTTTATAATCCCTGATTGAAAAAATCTACCCATTATTATTCATTCACTAGTGTTTTTTGAGATTTTATTAACTATGAAATCTTATATGGATAAGGGTGATGATTTTTTATTATCAAATTGGACTTTTCTACCATTTTAAGAGATAAAAGGTTTTTTTAAGAGCTAAAATCAACTAGAAGTTTATACACCTTTCCATGGATTTTATAGTTTGTTTGAATATTTTCTTCCTCTATGGTGACTCTTGGGTAGAAGGAACCTTTAGTATATTCTTCCTCCTCATAAAGAATTATAATTCTTCAAGGTATAGGCCCATGTAATGGAGAATCAATACTTTGGGTGTCATATTGAATTAATTGAATTCTTGTTTCTCCTTGGGTGTTTGATCATATAATGTAATTGTATATATGGACCATAAGTCTTGGCTAATTGAAATTATAACACCTCAATAGACTACAATTCCTTCCTCTAAATGTTCCTCTCCCATTTTTCCTTCTTCCTCTAAAATTACCTCTATAACAAGGCTCCTCTTATTTCTCTCCTTGTTCCATTCTCCTTGTGTTCTTGGGAACTTTCCTCTTCCATTTGATCCTCCTCTTCCTCTAAAGTTTTTACTATATTTGTTTTTATTACTTTTCTCTTTTTTCCTCTTTAATTTTTACTCTACCCTTAGCACCAATTGAAAGCGCTTGTATATTGTATCAAGGGCCAAAATAATTATTTCATCTTGAATAATATACTTGAGTCCATTCAAGCACCTTGTAACTTTTTCTTTCTCGCCCTTATTTTTCCTTGATCTTAGACCAAGCTTATGGAATTCCTTAGTATAGGTAACAAAATCCATATCTTTTTATTTTATATTGTGTCTTTTCCTATGTAATTAAATCTCATAGTCCTCAAGGATACACAAAGCCTTTATTTTGGTGACCACCCTACTCCATGAAGAAATTAAAATTTTCCCATCCATTGCCCTCTCATTCTGTACATAATGTCACCAAGTCAGGGTTGAGCCTTTAATTTTGGAAATTTCCCAATTCATTGTATGACTCTCAATAAATTCTTCATAATAATAGTGATTATTCAAGGATTCTATCCAATCCATAACCTTAACTACATTCTGTCTTGCACTAAAGATGGGAATATATGTCATGTCATTAGATGCTTTCCTTCAAACTAACTTGAGGGTATCTATACAGTATCTCTTCTCTATAGGAGCACACTCTTCTTCCCTTAGGGCTTCTTCCCCATCCCCGCCTTCTCTAGAGAAAAACCTATCTTCTCTTCCCTTACTTCTTCTCTCTTCCAACCCTCTCTAACTTCCTCTACCCCTTTCTTATTTAGTTCTTCCATATCTTGGAACTTCTAAGAAACTTCAAAACTCATCCCATTTGGAGGCATGTTTATAGCTTCTATTTCAAATTCTTCCAACATATGTTAGAAATATACCTGTCCAAAGAATAATTTCTTTCTCTTATACCACTATGATGCATAAACAACATGAAAACTTGGTTTCCTTGGTATATACCCACAAATTGACCAAATTATTCTATAAAAATACCAATCACAAGATTCTTTATCACCTTCAAGTCCTAAAGGAAATTCCTAGTTCTTTTAAGCCTTAAACATTTCACAAAAAAGATAGGAATAATTTATGTGACAATATCCTTAAGATAGTTTCCTAGACCTAGTCCCACAAAGGCTAGGGTATTCTCCTTATGCATAAAAATGACCTCAAAGTGATATGGAATGGATCAAAATTTCTTTTCAATGATATTAATACTTCAAATAAATTATAATTGACAACCTTATAGGGCTATTGTATTGAATTAATAAACTTGACTAGGAAGGAGGACTAATTGAATTATGTCTATTTAATGATTAATTCCATCTTATTTATCCAACTTCCTAAAGAACCCCTCAAAGAAATGCGAGTCATGAGAATCCTTTTAGAAATTCTTTTAGATTCCAAAGTTATAGGTTTCAAATCCTACTCCTAAAACCCTGGTTAAGCTAATTAGGTCTATTAAGCCTAATCAGGCTTGACTTACAAAGCAACTACTCACAAATGACTTGGTTAGGACAAGGAAATAGTTTTAATAGTATTAAAAAACCCTAATAATCTCAATTTCATAAGGAAACTAGACTGATCCACACCAAATATTCATATGTACAACAATTTACCCTTCTTTATAGGTTGGTCATATGAAGATGCCTAACTAGCACACAAAATCTATGAATTCCCAAAACTTCCCTAAAAAATTAGTTTACAATCATATTGTACATGATGTATAATTATTTTCCTCCTAGGGCCATGACATTCCCACTGTCCACAATTAAGTTAGAGGTATTTTGAGTCCAAAACCTTGAAATAGAGAGGGTTTCAAACCCAATCTTAGTAATTTTCCTATAGAAATTTTCAAAATCCAAAATATTTACTAAAAAAAGTTTAGTGTGATACCACTTCATATAAATATCCATGTATGTTCTCTTTATATCACCACCAATTAGTTTTAAACAAGCCTTCCATGCTTCACCAAAATTAGGATAATCTAGATACAATGTGTAAAGTTCCTTGAACCCAACCACCTCTATTTGCATTTCTATCAGCAAAAGTTGTCTTCTACTAAGAGCATCTACAACTTTATTAGACTTCCCACTCCTATGTGTCAAAACAAATGTATAAAGTTCTCTCCAAAAACTCAACCCACTTTAAATGCCTTTGGTTCAATTTTCGTTGACTATTCAAATATTGTAAATCTTGATGATCAGTATACAAAAAAAATTCCTTAGGAAGAAGATAGTGTCTCCACTTCTTTAGTTCTTGAACTATAGCATAAAATTATTGATCATAAATAAAATACTTTCTTTTTGCATCATTCAACTTCTTACTGAAATAAGCAACAGGTCTACTTTCTACGCTCAAAACATCTCCTATTGCAATACCACTAGCATCACAATCTACTTGAAACACCTTGTTAAAATTAGAAAGTGCTAAAATAGGTTGTTCAATAACTTTATATTTCAATAGATTAAAACTCTTATCTACAACTATGGTCCACTTTATCTCTTTCCTATCCCCTCTCATTATTTCAGTCAAGGGTCCACAAATACTACTGTAGGACTAGAAAAATAGGTTAAAAGCATAACACACTATGAGCAAATCACAAACTCAATCAACATGTATTAGCACCCACTAGTCTACCATGAAAGCCAAACTAATAGAGAAAGCAATAGAAACCCCCTTTTTCGTTTGTAGCTCCCATGTTCTTCTTTCTTCTCCAAATGATTGTAGCTCCAAAGTTGCCTATAGTGCACACAAAATTGAAGCAAAAGTCTATGATGTGGATAATGCCAGGAGAATACTTGAAGTGTGATTTTATGAGAGAGAGAGAATGCAACATGCAAAGAAGTAGAGACTCAAAGACTCAAAGATTTGGATTTTCAAAACTTTAGCATTATGATTCAAGGACCCAAAGTGAGAGAAAGAGTGTTCATTTTATAATCAACACTCAAAGTGAGGGCATTGGATTTGTCACCCACAGATGTGTGATGTGGCAAGAGATTCCTATGATGCATGTGACAGAATATGCCATTTGTGAGATTCTACGACGCATGCAAGTAAAACTTGGCTAAATGTGGAAGAGAATCTATGATGCATCATAAGACACCTCAACCCACTTAAAGCCAATAATCTATGACAAAGAAGTCAAATAGAGACATGCGTAAGAGGTAATAATATTTGATTATGAAAAATCTCAGCCAAGTGTCAAAGGAGGATCCACGAGGTGTCACATCCAAGTGTCATGATGACACAATATTTTATGGAATATTTGAATTAAAAATCCTCTTATTCCACAAAATAAGACTTAGTAGAAAATGGATTTAATGATGAAAAATGGAACTTAGGAAATTAAGAATTTCCATGGTTTGCTGATGATGAATCAATTAGTTAATAAAATTAATTAATTGAGGATGATAATTGGGAAGAATAATTAGAAAGAATAGGATTAAATTATGGGTTATTTAATCCTATAGAGAAAATTAGCAGATGATTGGCCAAATTGATTAAATGAATGCGACCGTATCTTTTGATGAAAATGTGACGATGATGGATATTGAATAAGATGATGAAAAGGTAGACCAAAACCATGGTCAAATTAATTGATAGATCAAAATTGATAACATGCCAAGGACACATGACATGAATTGGTTGATATGTAACATTTAATCGACATTGTAAATGCTACAGGATTGAAATTGATTGATAAGGTTTGATCATAATAACATCAATGAAGATTGTCAATGTTATTAAAATGGTCGATGATGCCATGATCTGACATTGAAAGCCTCAACAAAATCAAAATTGAATGACATGAATGATATTTTGACCTAGCACTGAGAGCCATGACAGTACTAAGGTCAGATTGATAAGATTGATAAGTTGATAGGTTTCCAAGGCACTGAAAGCCACAACAATGCCTAGGAGCAGATAAATGATGATTGATTTGAGATGTTTGATATGTTTTGGGTTGATTAGGACTGATTTTGAGTGATTTTGAGTTGATTTGGGGTGATTTTGAGTTGATTTGATATGATTTCAAGTTGATTTGATATGATTTCGAGTTGATATGAAATTGATGTGAAAGGGGATACAAATGACGAAATATGGTCAATCTGGCCAAAAGATCAAAGTTAGTAGAATTAGAAAATGGGACAAATTAGTATGAAGAAGTGATGAGGTTGTAGATGCAAACCATTTTTGAGCATCTACATTTTTCCCCTCTTTGATACAATGTGATTTAGAGCGTTGTATCAAAGAATAACTGATGAGAAAGCCACAACATGCCCCAGTAGGGATGATATATATGGGTGCCCCCTTGAGAAATTGACTAAGATAAGCATATGATAAGTCAATTTATCGAAAAAAAGAAGATAAAACCATAGCAATTGATGGATCGCAAATCAGAGCTAAGATATGAAAGTTATGAGGTCTAGAGTGCAGAACAGGGTCAACCCATAGCTCAAGAATAATTGCATGGGTTACCACTCAAGAAAGACACAAAATGATGAAAATGATAGTTCATGTATGATGGAAAGACTTTTTCATGTAGAAAGTGCACTATATGTCAAATGGAGCTTTATTTTTATATGGCAAACAGAATGCAATGCATCATAGCATAAAGGGCCAAAGCACAAATGCAAGCCTTTTGCGTAAACAAGCATGATGCAAATAGAGAATGACCTTGTCCTTCCTGAGGCATATGTACACGCCCCAGAATCTCAAAGGTACATTGTAATAGACAAAAATAGAAAAAGATGACCATGAACCATCTCGGCCAGTCTCATAGATTAGTTTTATATCATCGAGTGGCATAGGAACATGATCAAATAAAAACAAAGCAAAAAAAAATCAATCACTAAACAACGTGAGCCAACAGCTATCCTTGTCCATTATTACTTGCTTTTTAGTGTGTTAGGTGTTTAGATGGTGTTCGACAGGTTGATAATGTGATAGCACTATTTGTGGATTCAGTTGATAGGTTTGTAGTGACATGTTGGATTGATTGTTGGTTCACATTGGTGAGATAGTGTGATTGTCTTGAAAGTGTAGTGCTTTGATTTTCAGTCTGCAAAGTGCAAGTGTTTATGCAAAAGGGGTGGTTATCCATAGTGAAAATGTACAAGGTTTATTGCAAATTTTTGACGAGTTTTGTGATTTTTAGGGTTTTTGGGGATATTTGATTTTTTTTGTGTGACTGATTTCTTCAGGTCATTTTATGATTTTTAGGGTTTATTTTAGGACATTTTATGATTTTTAGTGATTTTTTCAGGATTGTATTTGAATGTTTAGGATTTTTTCAGGACATTATGTGATTTTTAGTGATTTTTTCAGGATCATATTTGAATGTTTAGGATTTTTTCAAGACATTATGTGATTTTTAGTGATTTTCTTAGGACATTTTATGATTTTTAGGGATTTTTTCAGGATCGTATAAGCATATAGAAGTGTTAGCTCCAATCCGTTATGTGATAGATTCAATGGATAAAAAGAACTTAGGGGTATGCCCCTAGTTCAAATTCAAACTCATGCACCATGTAGGGAATATTCCCCTAGACAAGACGCTAATTATGTACAAAGGCCAATGACAGAGTGTGTGTGCAGACTGGTGATGCTTAGGCAAGGTAACAAAGGACATTAACTAGTTTGTGAGCCATGATAAGGGACCAAGGATGTCTTGCAATATGAAGGATATGATTGAGGAATGATGGAGGGGGAAAAGACCAGATGGAATCCTGTTAGATGGAGGAGCATCATTGATTACACATGGCACCTGTTTGCCAGGTTTTCACCATGGTACCTTCCCAAAGTGCCTGTTTGCCAAGTTTTCACTTTTGGACAGAATTTTTCTCTTGACTCAAATTTTCATGCCAAGATGTCTGTTTGCCAGGTTTTCATCAAGGCATCCATTTTTCCATGACTTTTTTCACTTTTTTCTTTGCTTTTTTCATGACTTTTTACTATTTTTTTGATATTTTTTCAAGAATTTTAGATGGAATCAAGAATGTCACTGACAAATGCTGAGAAGATATCTGTTGTTGGTGCTGCTAGCTGATGAGCTCTGGATCCATGAATGGCCATAACTATGTAGGATTTGTTTCGAGTCTGTAGCTAAAATCAAACCACTAGAAAGGCCTCGAGAGATACCATCATGTACCATATGTAAGACAATGTCTATCGCTTGCGAATCAAGGCATTTGAGGATAATTGGGTCAATAGATGTATCATGTGGGATGTCACTGATGATGACATATGCAAAGGCTTGTTGGATAAAGGACTAATTTTGGTTATAGGAAAAATTAAGTAGCTGGATTAGGGGATAAACAAAGGGATATAAGGGAGGGTTGGGAGGGTTGAGACCAATGACCTTCCACATGAATGTTGATTGAGAGAGCTCCAAAAGACTTTGTGACATGTTGAACATTGGAACACCGATATTCATGGCATCATATTTTTCATTTTGTATCCTTGGGAGCTTCTTAGCTTTTGATTTTTTATAGTCTAATGGCGCCTTTTTATTTTCACCAAGAGACCTATGCTTGCTATCTTTTTCTCTTTTTTCTTTGTAACTAGAAGGTTGAGTTGGCTCCCCAAAATATGCCAATGTGTTCTCTTTATAAGAAATTTCTTCTTTATGATCTTCAGTCATAATGCCTTCAAAGTCTATTATGAGAGTGTCATCATCGTCAAATTGATCAAAAATTGGTGGTCCATGTTGGTCCCAATCCAAAGGTTCAAGATAACTTGAGGAGATGTCATCATCAATGTTGAATGGGTTTTGGTTGAAGGTAGATATATGGGTAACTGATTCAACTAGGTCATTGGGGTTATGCTCAGAGGCTAGGGGATTGTTGGTTTCAAGTGGGATATCCTCAAATGCCTTTTCATCATTCAAAACATCCATAGTCTTACATGTAGGTACCATGGTACTAGGAGGACCTATTCGTAATGGTTTAAATCCAAGCCCCAAACTAGGAGGTTGTCCTTCTGTAGTGATAGGTTCAATGATTCCTTATTTCTAAGATCCAAGACCACTATAACCATCATAGCCTTGTTTTTGCATGATGGTAAAACCAGGTCCATACTTGCTAGGAGATATCAAAGTGGGTTCTCGTTCTGCTTTTTCTTTCTCAATACATACGGATGTATTCTCATTGATAGAAGTATAATTCTTTGTACTGATGGGAGAAAGTGGTGACTCCTTGATGTGGGAGACTTGAGACATAAAGTACTCTCCATACCCATTGTCTTCAATCTTCATTTTTTCCTTGGCTTTACTGAGCAATATATCGGCATCCACATACTTAGAGGGATTTGTGGGTTGTGCTTCATTGTTTGTTGGGATTTGGAATGCAGTAGCATCTCTTAGATTAGCACAAAACTGGAAAGGATCTGGATCACTGGGGATGGTAACCTCTATGTTGTCATAGGAAAACTTCAAACATTGATGATATGTAGAAGGGACTGCTTTCATAGCATGAAGCCAAGGGCATCCTAGTATCATGTTGGAATTCATTTCAATGTCTAGGACATGGAACAATGTGTCTTCAGTAGCTAGACCAACTCTAACAGGTATTGTGATGATGCCCCTAGAGAAGCATTCACCATCATCATAAGCTTTTATTATGATTCTTCGAGAGGGATCCACATCATCTTCAGAATAACCCAAGAGTATAGATGTTTAGTCTTGCTCCTCCATCTATTAAGACACGTCTGACTTTGGCATTATGGATGAAGACTTCAAGATAAAGGGGATCATTATGGTTAGGTTTGTCCTTAGGAATATCATGGGGTGAAAAAGTGATATGTTGTGATGCGGATAGGTTCCCAACCATGGCTTGGAACTGGGAAACATCAATGTTATCTGGGACTACTGACTCTTTAAGGGCTTGCTCCAAGATCTTTTGGTGTTGGGGGGATGCACGCAGTAGGTCCAAAATGGATATTTGTGTAGGGTTTTTTTTGAGTTGTTCAACAAGGCTATAATCAGATGAAGTAGAAGTAGTAGGTCTACTTGGGGGTGCAGGTCTAGTAGAAGCAGTAGGTCTAGCTGGGGCTCTAAGTAGGGTAATCTTGCTATGACCTATAGTGATAGCACAACGAGGGTCTTTAGCCTTCAATGTGAATGTGGATATGCGAAAGTCAAACTCATTAAAGCAATTGATGGTGTAGTCATAGCCGGTATGTGTGTAATTCACATTACCTTGAGAGTTTGAGTTTGAACTTGAGGGTTTCTCTTTGTCATGATTACCCAAAGGATCTTTGAAAATAGTGTGATCAGAGTTGGATGCTAATAGTGATGGATCAACTGTGATGACACCATCATCGATAAGGTCTTGTATTGCATGTTTCAGTTGGAAGCATGATGAAGTCTTGTGTCCTTTGGTGCGATGGTAATCACAATACTTTTTGTCATCCCACCAATCTGCTTTAGTTAATGGTTCATCTTTGATTGGGGGTAGTTGCAGGAAGTTATTACTCAGTAACTATTGCAATGCAGTCTCAAGTGGTATTCCCAATGGTGTGAATTTCCTGTCTTTGGTTCTAGGATGTCTTTTGTCTTGTGTGGAAGTCTTAGTTTTCTATTGTTGAGGTGTTGTTTGATTAGGAGTTTGTGAATTTGTAGGGTTTGCACCTTTAAAATTCAATTTTGGTTGTGCTGTGCTAATCGTGCAGGCATCTACAATGCCATCATTAGTCACATTCTTTTTTTTGGAGAAAAAATTTGCCTTGTCATTAGATGAGTTGGTCTTTGCATTTTCTTTGTTTATCTTGAGGATTCCCTTACAGATAAGAGCATCTTCAATAGTAGCCCCTTTTTTCATGAGTTTAGAAATGGTGCTTGGATTCTTGATTTTGAGTTCATACATTAAGTCTGAGACTAAGTTTTCAATGCACAGGTTTACTTGTTGTTCTTTAGGAATGTCTAGTGAGCATTGACTAACTAAGCTTCTTCAATGGAGTAAGAATGTGATGAATGGCTCTCTTGCCTTCTGTTTAGTTGAGCACAAATCAGAAAGTGTCACCTCATTTGTAATGTTAAAGGAAAAGTGGGAGATAAACTTGTCTGCTAGCTCTGACCAAGATTTGATATTACCAGGAAGTTTGGAGTACCATTCAAGTGCAGGCCTACCTAGAGAATGAGGGAATAATCTTATAAGGTAAGTGGGCTCATTGCTAAGTTCGGTACATGAAGCACAAAATTCTCGGATGTGATCAATAGGGTTTCCTTTTCCTCGATATTTTTCAAACCTTGGAGCCTCAAAGTGTTTTGGGAATGGAGGCATATACAAACTTTTATCAAATGGGTTAGGACGTAGGTCCCTTTCCGTATATAGAGCCTATTTCTTTTGGACTCCCAATGCCTCGACTTGTTTGGAAAGTTGTTTGAATTGTTGTAATAGTTCTTCATTGGGGTTTTGCATGATGGTCTTTCCTTCAAGTCTTTTGTGCCTATGAGTAGACCGTTTGCTATGGTGAGAACTATGTCTACTTGGTTCTGACATTTCTGTGTCTGATGAGTCTGATGAAGTGTCACTGGGTGGTGGAGGTAAGTTGGCACCTCAAAGATAGAAAGGTCCCTGTTGTTGGGGAACTTGTTGTGGTATTTGATGTGGCACTTGTTGTGGGATTGACTGTGATTGTTGTACCATGTGTTGTTGTTGTGCCATGTGTTGTGGTTGTTGTTGGGATACCTCTTCTAGTTTTATGTGAGACCATGTGCATGCTTGTTGTTCTAGAGGTATTTGTTGAGGTTGTTGTGGCACATGTTGTTGTTGTAACAAATGTTGCTGGTATACGATTTGTTGCTCAAGGCAGTTTTGGTATTCCAACTATTGCTTGAGTTTCTCTTGTTGTTTAGCAAACATCATTTGTTGTTGTTGGAATTGCTGCTGAAATTGTTGTTGATAAATTGTGTGTAAGTCAAGTGGGTCCATATGGGATTGTGTGTTAGGAATGTTGGATGTTTGCCCCACTTGTGGTTGTTGTCGTTGTGTTTGATGTTGTTGTTGATATGTGGGATGTGTGTCAAGCGTATGTAGACTTGGTTGTGCCTTGGAAGTGTTGAGTCCTTGTACCATTGTAGGTTGTTGTTATCATGGGGGTTGACTAAGTCCTTGAGAATTGAACATCATGTTTGTATTGTTGTTTTGGTACCTTTGTGTTTTAGATGTTCCTGCTTGCGACATCATATTGACTTGACTATGAGATACATTTCTATTGGGAATGGGTGTAATGTCAATAAGAATTTTCCTTTATGTGTCCATAGGGATGGTTGTGCTTGATGTTTCACATGTTGTACTTATGAGAGGTTCTATAGTGTTTGATGTCGTAGCATTGGGTAAAGTTAGGAGCAAAGGTGTACTTTGTTGATTTTCCTCCAAAGAAGGTATGTCTGGAATCCCTAGAGCACGAGTCCGTTTAGGTGCATCATGTGACTAAAATCAAGTCTTAATGTCCTTTTGGGGTGTTTAGGTATTGGTGGTATTTCATCAAACAAGGGGTTGACATTGATGTGTTCAAATGTACTTTGGAGGATTTCAATTGTTGGTTCTTGATGGGACCTTATAGGTGCCATTATTGTGTTTGAAAACTTCAAAGGTTCTTTTCCCTTGTCTAAGTCCAAATTTATCATGGGTTGGATATTTTCAATTGTTGTGTTGGTTTGATTTTTGGACCTAGGACCTTCCAAGTTTGGGTTAAATTTGACAATTTCTTGTGTTGCCAAACGTTTGAAGTTCTTGCAAAAACTTTTGTCTTGACATGCCCTAGCCATTTCTTCATTAGTGATGCCATAATTGGTTGTCAGAGTCATCACTTAGGTGTACAATACCTTGTTGTATGTTTGATGTGTTAGGTTGGCTGAATTCAAAAGAATGTGATTGTTCATCTTCAGGTGAGGTTGGTACACTTCCTCCTCTTGGTGGCATTGGCACGAATATAGGTTCAAATTCAGGACTCCATTGAACCATCCCATGTGTGGGGGAAGTGTTTGGAGGAAATCTCATGGTAGGTGTATTGTTCAAGATTTTTTGTGCCATAGCTTGATTATGAGGATCTTGCGGATACATATTCAAGGGGTTTGCTAGTAATGGTTGTGATGCCTTGATTTGGTCTTTGTCAAAGGTTTGTTGGATTTTCTTTCTTTTTATTTGATGAGGTTTTGGTTGTGCTTGATAGAGTTCCTCGGGTCTCTGAGCTGATTGTCTCCTAGTAAGTGCTGGCATGATACCTAAGAGTGCAAATGCAATAGAATTTTTTTGAGTGTTTTGGGATTTTTAATTGTTTAGGAATGTTATGAAATGTGAGGAAATGCTAGATGAATTATGGTTTTGATGTGCAAAGTGAAAATGTCCTAGGGATGTTATGCAAATGCAAATGCAAGGTGTTGTTTTGAAGTTTGACTAGAGGGAATGAAAATGACTCTAAAGTATGCAAAATAGCAATTAGGGTTATGTTTTGGACTTGTTAAGGATGCTAAAGGTTGATGTATTCAAGGTAGATCATGTAAAGGATTATGTTCTAGGGTTTGAAATGATGTTTGGGACATGCAAAATGAGGGTAAATGCTCAAGAAGGTAATTTGGTTGATGGACAATTTGATAGGGTTTGGTAGTGAAAATGATGTTAAGGATTTTGATCAATGCAATATGAAGGGGATATACCACTAGGGTAGGCCAAAATAATGTTTGGGGATACTAGGGATATTATTATTCTATGAAAAGGGTATATGGAAAGTTTTGAACTTAGGTAAAACCTTTTAGAAAGTATTTTGTCTAAGAGTTTAACCTTGTGATAAAGGACTTTGGATCTTGACCAAAAATTGATAAAAGACAAAAAGATCAAATTGATAAAAGATGACAAGGTCAAATCTATCAAGACATAGAAAAATTTTGACCAAAGAAAATGATAAGAAAAGATAAAAAGGCTAGTCAAGATCCATTATCCGTCAACACTAGGAGATACTCTAAGACTCATACTTTGTTTAGATTTTTGACTAAATTCAAAGGTTTTGGGGGTTCAAAATGATGTTTAGAGGACTCAAAATGGTGGTGATGCTGAGAAGATATGTGATATGGACAATACATATGATGCAAAAGGGGATTTTGGGTGCAGGATACGGTTTTGGGTCAAGTGCAGAATGGGTAGGTCTAGAGGCTCCTAGATGCAGTTTTGGGGTCCTAAAGTGCAGTTCGGAGGCCCAAAATGGTCATGCAGGTACCCAAGTGAACCCTAATAGTTCCAAGTGTGCCCTAACAATAAAAACTACATAATTGATGCACTTGGAGCCAGTTTGGGCACAGTTGGTAGTTTCTAGGCGCAGTTGGTAAGTCAGAATGAAGGTTTGCTGATTCTGAGAGGTATGGATGTCAAACTGATATGTCAAGAAGCCAAGATGTTGGGGTTTATGTTAGGATGGGTTAGGAGATGAAAAATTAAGGTTATGACATATAGAATGATGTCTTAAGTGAAGGTGATGAAGATTAGGTGCTGTAGAATGTAGATCTGGGCAAGCTAGTGCAAGGGGAGCTAACCAGGTATCTAAGGACACTGTTGAAGCCCCAAAATGTTATCTGGAACCCAAAAAAAGATCTTAGGACCTCAAAGTGCACCTAGATAGTTAAGACTACATAAATGATGTAGTTGGGGCCTATTTGGGTGCAGTTGGTAGTTTTTGGGTGCAGTTGGTAAGCTGGGCTGAAACTGAGGCAATTCTAGAAGCTATGGTTTCAGGATTGATGTCACAGAGAGGTAAATGGTAGAGGAAAATGTTAGGGCCAGTTTGGATGCTCAAAATGATGATTAGGACACCAAAAATGATGGGTAAAGTGGTCAAGAGGATGAATAGGTATGCAAAGATGCAAGGCAGTGAATGCAAAGTGCTGATTTTGAGATGGGAATGCAAAAACTAAGGAAAGTAAAATTGAACCTAAATGGATGCAATATGAAAAGTAATAGATACTAAATGAGGAATAAAAGGTGCAATATGAAGTCTATATGATGTAAGAATGAATCCTGGACTAGGGTGAATGCAAGTGAAATCTATGCAAGTGTGAGATCTATGTTTTGCCAAGCACATTTAGGAGCACAAGTCACCATGTTTTCCAAGGTTTGAGTGTGTTGAATCAATGTTTGAAAAGTTTGATAAAGGTTGAAATATTTTGGCAACGTGTGAGGTTTTGACAAGTTCAAATGATATCCAAGGTGTAAATTTAATAGTTTGGCTCTTATCTTGATTATGTTTTACACACACACAAGACACATTAAGACAAGAATAGTTGTTGTAAAAAGTTAACAAACACACCACAACCTAGGCTTTTAGGACTGTATCCACTGAATTCCTAGTTGAACCAAAGTTTAGCCATGCTTATCCAGAGTGGACAACCTAGGATCTTGGCACTATAGGCTCCCCCTTACAGTGCACTCACTTCTCCGGGCTACCAAGATTCTCTTCCCAAGGGGCATGACTTCCCAAGGGACTGTTGCCTCTACTAAGGACCATGAGAATGTAGGATGTCTTCATGGGCATGGGTGACCCCTTGAGCTAGTGGATAGAAAGGATTTTGGCCACTAAAACATGGTTTTTAGTAAGGGCATTCCGTTTGGCAAGTGAATGATAAACTTTCGTAGAAGGTCTCTCAGCCCCAAGAATCGGGGTTTAACACACCACAAGGGTACTGGAGGAGAGCTATCACGTAGCAATACCGCCGACACAACTTTCACCGTAATTGAATTTTATATAGTAGCTGGAACGTTGACCTGGCTTTGGCCCGTTACCGCTCTAAGGTCGTCCCCTGGCATACCCAATATCGAGTATCTTGGTCCAAGGCAGGCCTCCTATAGAAGTTACATGGATTTATCTTACACCCAAGATCCATGAATGGCGAGGGGAGAGGATACATCCAATGAAACTCCTAGGGATCTAACACCGTAGACACGCCAGGCAGAAAAGAAAAAGGTTCTTTTTAAGCACCAAATGAAATGTTATCTAATCTAGAAAATCCACACACATAGTTTTGAAAGACACACAAAGTCTTCAACAATGTCCTGCAAAGCACACACATCAGTAGTTTGTTATGATCATATCTTCATCCAATAATCGCCACATGCTGCAAATAGATCATTAGTAACACAAAATCACCTAATCTATGTCCTAGAGGGTGATAGGAGCTTGAAATGCAGATTTTGATTGGTGCATGTATTAACCAAAAAAATGGGTTAAAAGCATAACACACTATGAGAAAATCACAAACTCAATCAACATGTATTAGCACCCACTAGTCTACCATGAAAGACAAACTAATAGAGAATGCAATAGAAACCCCCTTTTTTGTTTATAGCTCCCATGTTCTTCTTTCTTCTCCAAATGATTGTAGCTACCAACTATCACCCAGAGCTATCCTAGATAATGTTTGAGCCTTTCTTAAATAGGAAATTTTATGCCATCTAAGAAGGTTTAGAGATGCTCAAACTTAATACTTGGGGCTGATAGATCCTAACAATACACATAGAGTCAGCCAAATACATCTTTAACAAATTATTTTAGAAATTTCGATAGCCCAACTTCCAAAGGCCATAACTCAGGAACCGTTGCTCTGATTGGCTATTATAACCACTATTTAGAAATGATAGCTCATGATCTACAGACTTAGAACTATGCCAAAACCCTTCCATCAAGTTTTAGGACCTCATTTGGGCACTCTAAGGCATCCAACGGTGAGCTTGAAGATTTTTCAGCAAATCTTTCCACCGATAATCTGCAATAACTTCTCCAATACTTGTGCTTGAGAAATGAGGTTTTTATGTAGGCTTACAACTTTAAAATGAACCTTCCTATAGAAAATGAGAATATTTCAAGCTCATATGACAAACTTACTAAAAATAGAAAGTTCCCATAAATCGTAACTACCTTGCTTACTAGTCCTTATTAAAATAGAAAAGACTGAAATACAAATATTTTTGGGTGATGCAAGATTTCTCTTACACCCAGGATGCTCCTGCAGCACAAGGACATTGAGATAATGACATTGAAACTACAGAATGGGCAATTGCAAAGTGACCTAAAAAGGGAAAAGGATTTTTTTGAAAGTTTCAATAAACCAAATGAAGCCATCAAATACTTTGAACAATTATTCAGATCCCCTAGATCTAATAGTGATAAATTTGGACTGGAATACATAAAAACTAAAGAAGGAGAGTCATCCAAAATTGCTAAAGAAAGGAACAACAAAGGTAAGAACTCCAAACCTACTTGTCATAATTGTGGTAAGAAAGGACATACTGCTAATGTGTGCAGGAGTAAGACTACAAATCAAAATTTCAAGAGTAGTGTAGATTTGTCAGGATTTACACATGTAGATTTTGATAATCTTGGTAAAGTTGAGAAAAATCAAGTGGAGGAAGCCATATATGCCATGATGGAAAATTTCAAGAAAGCCATACTAGAGATTTCCAACTCAATGCCTAAAAGCTTATATGAGAGAGTTGAGTAGAAATGACACTATTGCTTAAATTTAGAGAGACAAATAAGAGAGACTTCACTAGCACAAGTGTGTTGGAATAATTTAGAATAATTGGGGGTGGGGGTGTTAATTAATTATCCAAGGTCTAGATGTATAAATAAAACTTTTCACAACTTAGTGAACCCATAAAATATTTATACCCATGCATGCATCCATTATGTAATAACTAAAACTTGTATGTTATTGCCAAATCAACTTGAAAAAATGTAAAGCATGAAACACAACATATTCATTAGCACACTTGACATAATGATTTACATGGAAACCCAATTTGGGAAAAACCACCAATAACATGTTACTCCTTTTCACTTTTCTAAAGTGATGCCCTGTGAAAGGCCAACCTTGTTAAAGGTTACAATACACACTGTTAAATTTGACTCGGTTAAGGGATTCCAATCATCTTGTTAGAAGTGAATCTTGTTAGAGGACTTTAGGCCATTCACTTGGAATGCCACCTAGTTAAAGAATTTTCAATTGACTATTAGGTCAACCTTAATCCAAAGGATTTACCCTAGACTAATACAATCGTTAAAGAGTAACATTAGACCTTTGATCTGACACAACTTACAAATTCTCTTGCAAATTATAGATCTCTATTCAATCTTCAATTATATTTGGCCTTTATACTTTGTAGCTTTGACAACTTATTCACCCTTCAAGAAGTCATCTCCTTAAGCCTTATTGCTTAACATGCCATTGTAGACTCTTCTCTTGGGTCAGTTGATGAAGCAAAACCCTTAATTCCTTCTCCTCCTTAAGTTCTTGCACATGACAACAACAACTTTTGTTTCATGACTAGACATTTCTATAAATAGGAAATTAGGATATTTTCTCACTCATTTTCCATCATCCAAATTAGGGTTTTGGATAGATTAGGTAGGATACAATGTATCTACCCAATATCTTGTCTTTTCTAGAAAATTCTCCTAGAATCCATTTGAATTTGTCTAAAAATGGTTTACATCAAATTTTGTGCCACCAAATCATCAACCTTATCTTCCTCCTAGCTCATAAGTTTCAAGAAAACAATTTTTTTGACTTAGATTTGGCAAATATTTGATCTTTAACATAATGCAACAAGTCAACATTAACAATCTTCTGATGCTCGACACATACTACATTACTTGGCATCAACCAAATTTTATTGATGCTCGAAATCAACTAAAATTTACTCAGTATCAACTATTTTTCTTAGCATCAACTAGAGTTTTCTTTCACTTGGCTCCAACTGATCTTTTTCTCGGCTTGCTCTGACATTTCTCAACATGTACTGTCCACTTGGTCAAGCTTGGCAGACTTATTCTTCTAAAATTTCTAAGTGTAGCCAAAATTTTGTAACCTTAAGTAGATTATTAACACATCATGTCATTATTATCTTAATTGATCCTTGTACTTCATTCATAATCATAACTCAACCTTTCCTCTAGGTGCTATTGTTAACTCTTATTGATCAAATCCTCTTCATCAATTAACTAAGTAATTTTTCTTGAATCTTATAAGTAGTTTTCTTACCAAAAAATAGCATTTTTGACATCAGTGACAAAAAAATGATTGAAACACATAGTCTTCTTAAAAAATCTCCCTCTTAACTGTAGGAGTTGATGAATCCAACTTTGCGGTCGCCAAGATCACCTGCAGTGCAAATAGCTTGTTGAAGTGAAACCTAAGGAGCAAGAGCTTGAAAGAAAAAAAAGCAAGAGAAAATATTTCACAATAGGAAAAATGAAATTGCTATGTGAATGGATGAATTTACAATAAGAGAGAGACCACTTATAAAGGCCTCAAGGAAGCTTGTAGAACAAGCTGGAAGAAGGTAGAAGATAAAGTTGACAACTAAGCACTCTTCCACAAAAAGGTGGAACATGCTAGAAGGGAACAAACTCCCATGTTGTCAACAACTCATCACTACAACAATTAATTACTAAATATTAAATAAATGCATTAACCTAAGTAAGCTTAATTAAATAGAATAAATAATAAATAAATAAATAATTATTTACTCTAACACCCCCCCTTAAGTGCAACTTAGGAGAATGCCTTAATCTCACAAAAAACTAAGAGAAAATGTAGAATAGGTCCCAACAACAAGGCCATGTTAGGTACCCATGTATAATGCAAAGAAATGCAACCTTTGAAAATGGGGAAAGAGGGAAAACTGCATGGAAAAACCCTCCCCCAAAAAGAGGTAAGTACAAACATGTTGAAAAAATGAAGGAAGGAAGGAAGGCCTCAACAAGACCCCCCAAGGACAACTTCCACTGGAAATGTTTCAATAGACACCAAAGCCCCCCTAGAATGATGGAGCTCCTATAGAAATGATCGAACCAATGAAACTCCAATGTGGAAGGAACAAGGGAACATAACAAGGGAACTCCTAAATGAGAGGTGAAACTAGAAGGCCTAGCTGATGCCCAAAAGAAAAAGTATGAGGATCCAGAAATGGAATCCCCAAGGTAGGTGCGACGACACTATCATGAATTTCCACTATAGAATCTGCAATAGGTGCACCTAGAGGCTCAATGAATGGAGCTAGAGGATTAGGCAGAGTAGAAGAAGAAGAATACAATTGAAGAGAAAAGACCTCAATTGGATGTGGTGTGGAAGTCAAAATAGGGATCTTAGGAACAATGCAAAGGTTCAAGTATCCTGATTGCACCACATGATGCTCTTACAAGAGAGAAGAAGTGTGCTCCGACAATGGAGATGGTGGACCAAAGTGCGAGAAGGTGTAGAGATGAGTGAAAGGATCAACTACCCCTATAGTAATAAGACCTCCTATAGTACAATCTTGAATGAAGACTAAATCGACAGTGAACTCAACTATCTTCCCTAATCCACTGCGTGTAATTTGAGAAATTGAGAGAAGGTTGGTAGACAAAGATGGAACATACAATACATCATTGAATATACCATCTTGGATGTAAATTGAACCTTTCCCATAGACTGGTAGTGAAATGTTATTCCCCATTAGAATATGAGGAACAGGAGAAGCCTCAAGAGTAGAGAAGACACTTTGAGAAGATGTCATATGGTGAGAAGCACCTAAATCCAGTATCCAAGGAACCTGTGAAGGAGATGAAATGGTAGCCTGTAATGCATGACCCTTTCCAATATCTAGTGTAGATGGTGAAGATGTGGAAGACGATTGAAAGGCAAAGCCCTATGAGGTAGAAGAGGATGGAGAAGAAACAATTTTCTTTTGAAGAAGAGCTTGCAAATCTACAATTTGTTTCTCATAGCCATCAAATCTCTTCTAAAAATAATGTGCCTCATCATGAGATCCTTTTTGACAATAGGAACACATACGAGTCTTAGTCTTCTTTTTCTCCTTCATCTTAGAAGATGATGAACCAGTAGAAGAGGGATCTAATATCTGCTTTGACTTCTGCTCCTGTGTATCCTTAACAAGCAATGCTTGTGACTGTGAACTTGAAAGTGAATCCATCTAATTGATCTTGGACTATTCATGAGTTAACCGATCACAAAATATATCAAATGAAGGCATCCTATGTCTATCACCCAAGGCATCCATAGTGGAGTAGAAAGTAGAAGAGAAGATATGATACTGTCCCTTCAACTTTGAGAGTATAAAAAAGATACACTCATCATCTATCTTGGTTTTCCCACATACTTGAAAAAGTGTACACAAAGATTTGAATTTCATCAAGAAGTCCTCAATGGTGGGAAAGCTGTCAGGTGTCAAAGAAGTCAACTCTGTATCAAGTTGCAATGCCCAAAATTCATTCACTGTGCCAAACAAAGTCTAAAATTTGAGCCAATAAGCCTAAGGAATGGTCAAACCATCCAAGTGAAATAGTGGACTCTCTGAAATATTTAGTGCAATCAATCCCATGGTCTCATCCATTTTATTCCTGTGCTAAAGAACCTCAAAAGGGCATGTAAGAACAAGTTGATTCTCATCTAGACATGACTATAAGCCTCTTGACATGAGAAGCCTTCTCATTTGTGTCTTCCAAGTGTGATAGTTATGTGGTGTGAGATGGGTCACAGATGGATCCGCCATTGAGAGAGAAGAAGATGGCAGTGGAAGGGTCTTATTCTAAATTAAGTTACAGAAAAGAAAATGCTCCCCCCACAATGTATAAATTGGGCACTCTTTACATAGTGTGATTACAACAGCCAATTTAGGGCCTATTTCTAAAAGTATTATTTTTGTCTACAAAACTTATAATCTAATTACAAATATGGAAAGTAGACAAAAAAAAATACACTTTCAAAAAAAATAGAACCTGATTATGTGTCTAGATGAGCTCGTACTAAGCATTTGAAGTGGCAAGAATAAGAAATTGCAAGTTGCAAAAAAATTTAGGAATAGAGATCTCAAACCACCTACACCAATATGTAGATCACAAAATCCTACCCCAAAACAAAAAAAATTGCTTGAAAAAATGAGTCCGTATGAGGGAGATATCGCTATTTGAAAATCACCTATGTAGTTATTTTTTTTGAATTGTCACCATTGCACCTCCAAAAATTAAAGAAAAAGCCCAAAAAATATTAGATTTGTTATGCCAAACCCTCTTTCTCTTTTTTTTTCAAATACTAAAAAATGCTCTTCCTACTGATTGAAGAAAAATTCACAAATAAACTAGGGTTTGTGTCTCCGAATCACGACTTCAAAAAATTTTCAAACAAGAAGTAGTAAGGAGGCTCTGATACCATGTAGGAGTTGATGAAATCCAACTTTCCAGTCACCAAGATCACCTGTAGTGCAAATAGTTTTTCAAAGAGAAACTTAAGGAGCAAGAGCTTGAAGGAAACAAAGCAAGAGAAAATATTTCACAATAGGAAAAATGAAATTGCTATGTTAATGGATGAATTTAGAATAGAGAGACTGCTTGTAAAGGCCTCAAGGAATCTTGTAGCACAAGCTGGAAGAAGGTAGAAGATAAGGTTGACAACTAAGCACTCTTCCACAAAAAGCTGGAACATGCTAGAAGGGAACAAACTCCCATGTTGTCAACAACTCATCACTACAACAATTAATTACTAAATATTAAATAAATGCATTAACCTAAGTAAGCTTAAGTAAATAGAATAAATAATTAATAATTAATTAATTATTTACTCTAACATTAACAATCTCTCTTAACAGTGATCTTTTCAATCAAATTTTAATAATCTCTCTCTTTGGCATTGATGGAAAACCAAACTGATCAACCAAGTCAATCAAATGATGAACATATTATTTAATCTGACTAGGTTAAAATAGTAAAACAATACCAAAAAAAACTTGTATTTTAATTTCTCCCTCTATCATCAACTTCCATCTTTTGATTAGGTTATAAAACTCTTTCTTATAACCACCTTTAATTTCTTTCTTGTATCTCCCTCTTACTAGGTAGATTAGGATTTCTCCCTCTAATATCAGTGTTGTTTAACTTCTTTGACAATAATATCTTGCATTAATAAGGAATATCTCCCTCTATGATTATGCTTTCTTTATTTGATGTACTTTCTCTCTTTCTGATCAATGAATCTCTCCTTCTGATAATGATTAGTTTAATGTGCTTTCTACCTCTTGTTTTTGTAGCTCTTGATTAGTAAATCTCTCCCTCTATAACAACAATGCCAAAGGCATATACCAAAAATTTGTCATCTTAAAATATGCAGATATAAGCTTTTGCAATTTTTTCAATTTCTCCCTCTGTCACCTTGCTTGTGATTGATTTGAAATTTTAGCTTTGTGATTACTTTAGGCAACTCATAAAGTAATATCCTCTGCATCAATGTGTATTAAATGAACATCAAATTTTTGATGTAGGGCACTCCTTCTATTTTTTAAATAACCTTTGATAGGGGTATCACCCTTAGTTTACCTCTTAGATACTCATTAGCATCCTTAGGTAATGGTTTTGTGAAGATATGAACAATTTGTTCCTTTGAGTTAACATATTCTATCTTAACCTCTTTGTCTTGAACTAACTCTCTCAAGTAATGATACTTGATTGCAATGTGCTTTGTCTTTGTGTGCATCACTGGATTCTTTGATATATTAATAACCCTTGTATTATCACAATAAAGTATTACTAGTTTTGTTATTTCTTCCTTCACTCCTTTGAGTAGCTGTTTGATCCATACAATGTTTTTGTAGTTTACAGTAGCACCAAAATATTTAGCTTCAGTAGTAGATTATGAAGTACAACACTATTTTTTTCTTGTCCATGTGACTAGTCTCTTGTCTATGAAAAATGCTCCTCCACTGGTGCTCTTTCTATCATCAATGTTTCTAGCCCAATCAACATTAGTGTAGGCTCTCAATTAAAACTTTTCATTCTTCTTTTAGTATAGACCAAACTCTTCTATTCCTTTCATATATCTCATTATTCCCTTCATAGCCATTAAGTGATTCTCCCCAAGATTAGCAGAGAATCTTGCAACTATCCCTATAGATAATGCAATATTAGGTCTATTGTGTATTATATATTGCAATTTTCCAATCATATACCTGTATAATGTTTGATTCACCATAGTTGAATCATCATTCTTTGACAACTTGTGTCCTATCACCATAGGTGTACTTACTAGTTTGGAATCTTCTAATCCAAAAGTCTTCAATATTTCTTTGACATAGTTTTACTGAGTGATATATACCATACTTCCTTTGGTATGCTTGTAATCCCACAAAAAAATTGATTTCTCCAAACATAGACATTTCAAATTCTTGCTTCATTTGATTTGCAAAATCCTTACATAAATCATCTTGTCCTCCAAATATGATATTGTCAACAAATATTTCATATTGTAAAATACTTTTTTCTTTTTTTGTCTTTATGTATAGATTGCTATTATCATCAATCCTTTCAAATCCAATCTTCGCATGATAAGTATGAAGTCTCTCATACCATGCTCTTGGTGCTTGCTTCAATCCATATAGGGTTTTGTGTAGTCTACATACCATGTTCTTATTGTTATCATCAACAAGTTCTTCTGGCTATTCTATGTAAAATTCCTCTTCTATCATGCCATTCAAAAATTTTGATTTAACATCCATCTGATAAACTTTGAAACCTTTGTATGCAGCATAAGCAAGTAAAGTTCTTGCTCCTTCCATTCTTGCAACAAGAGGAAATGTTTGCCCATAGTCAATTCCTTATTCTTCTACATTTCCCTTGCAAACTAATCTTGCCTTATTTCTTGTGACTTCAGCATTTTCATCTAGCTTGTTTTTGAATACCCACTTGGTGCCAATCACATTTTTGTCTTTTGGTCTAGGAACCAGACTCCATGTTCTATTCTTCTCTATTTATTTAATCTCTTCTTCCATGACTTTGTACTAGTCCACATCTTCTAATACATCTTTTACTATTTTGGGCTCCTTCATACTTAGCAAATATGATTCACTTCTAAATCTATTTCTTGTCATTAGCCTAGAATTTTTATCTCCAATGATTTGATCAGCAAGATGATGTCTTTTGACATATTTAGACAATCTTGGCTTAGCTCTTGTTTCTACATTCTATCTTTCAACTTCAGAATCACTGTGTACATCTCTATTAGGTATCTCAACATCTCTTTCATGTGTACTAATCTCAAAGTTAGAATGTGCATCTTCTTCATTCTATAACTCAACATCTAAATGTAACTCAATTCTTGAATGCAACTCAACATTTATAGGATGTGACTCAACACTTACTAATACTTGTTGTTGATTTGTAACTTGATTTGCAACATCTTCTTTAGTAGGCTTTCCTTCATAAAAGTATACAAGTGATTTTTATTGTTCTAATTCTTTTGTAGGTTTAGCCTCATGTACTTCTATAAATTCATCAAAATTCACATTTGTACTTTCCACAATTTTGTTAGTTTTAGTATTCAAAAACACTTATAAGCTCTACTTCTTGTGGAGTATCCAAGGAATATACCTTCTTTACTTTTTGCATCAAGCTTTCCATTCCCAACATCTTTAAGAATGTAACACTTACTTCCAAATACCTTAAAGTATTTTACATTGGGTGGATATCCATACCATAGTTCAAAAGGAGTTGAATGAATACCTTTCTTGATTTGCACATGGTTCAAGGTATATATAGTAGTACTTATAGCTTCTCTCTAGTATTTTAGAGAAACATTCTTCTCCATCATAGGTGTTCTGACACAGCCCATTATAGACTTGTTTCTCCTTTCAACAACCCCATTTTGTGGAGGGATCCTAGGAGCAGATGTCTATATTTTGATTCCTCTATCATTATAGAATATCTCAAACTCTTTTGATGTGAATTCTCCTCCTCTATCTAATCTCATATTTCTATTTCAAAAACATAATTGTTATCATCCTAGAATAATCATCAACAAATAACATTATGTACTTATCTCCTTTGTAATTTTTCCCTTCAATTGGTCCACACAAGTCATTATGAATAATCTCTAGTATTTCTTTAGAGGTATAAGCTTTACTCTTAAAGCTTGATTTAATCATTTTGCTTAGTTGACATTGTTTGCACACTACATTATCAGGTTTCTTCAACTTAGGAAAACCTCTAACTTTCTTCATGTTATTGATACTAATCAAGTTATCAAAATTAACATGACATAATCTCTTGTGACAAAGCCACATATCATCAAATTTTGCAAAAAAAAAAGTAGCATCCTCTATATCAAGATAAAATAGATTACTTCTAGTTTGATCACCTTTTCTAATCAGTTTCCCATTTGTGTCATATATCTTTGGCAGTTTTGTTTCCAAACTCAACCTTACATCCTAGATTATTCAATTGTGACACACTCAACAAGTTATAATTTAGTCCTTCAACATAGTAAGCATTTTCACATGAAATATTGTCTGTGAGTTTGATAGAACCTTTTCCTTTTGTTAAACATGGTGCATCATTATCAAATCTTATACTATTTCCATCATAACAAGTTAAGGTAATGAACTTACTTCTATCTCTAGTCACGTGATGTGAGCATCCACTATCAATGATTTATCTATCATTTTTGTTCACACAAGTCACAAGTGTAGTCACCTCATCTTCATCAGATTTTTCCTTCATTGCAACATACACCACTTCATCAGAATCATCCCTACTTTCTTCTTCAAAATTGTAGCATGACTTCTTGCCTTTGTCTTTGAATCTTTTCTATCATCTTCTCTTCTATTTTTGTACTTGCTGCCATCTATGTAGTTCTTCTTCTATGTAAATCTTGCAGCAATATGACCAACCTCATTACAAGTGGAACAAATGATAGGTAACTTACCTTTGAACTTGCCTTTACCTTTGTGAAATCTTCTTAGCCACTAGTGCTTCCAATTTTTCAATATCTTCCTCATTTGTATCACTATCACTAGATACATATTTTATATTTCTTTTCTTCTTCTTCTTCTTCTATTTCATGTTGTCAGAGTCCTTCAATAACAACTTGGCTTTGAATGCAGATTCAAGGCTCTTAGTTTATAATTATGAAAGTTAGATAGCTGAAAAGTAGTGAATCTACCTACCAAACCTTCAAGGGTTAGATAATTTCTTGGAATACATCTCAACTCTTGAACTAAAGAAACTCTAATAGCATAAACATGCAGTAATGTTCTCAAGACTTTGCTTAACCCAATATCATCATCTATATGACCAAGAGCTCCTCTTATTGCACTAACAACTTCTTTTATCCGAGCAACATATTGAGCAATATTTTCACCTTCTTCCATTCTCATATCATCAAACTTACCTCTGAGGCTCTTAGATTTGGCTCTTTGAACAATTTTGTCTCCTTCATAGATGGTGTGTATGGCATCCCATATTTTCTTTGTAGTGTTGTAACCTTTGATATCATCAAATTTGTCTTAGCTTAGGGAAAAAGCAATCTCCAACATTGCTTGATTGTGCTCTTTCTTCTTCTTCATTTCTTCAATAGTTAGGGTTCCAACTTCGTCAACATGTTCCACTATAATGGTAGATTGTGCATGATCTCCAAGTTTTCCAAGGTGTAACTTCATCAAAATTTTCCATGTAGGAAAGTTATCTCTATTGAGCTTGAGTACCTCTCTTTTAGACATCTTGATCTTTGTGCTTCTAGTACCTTAAAACTAGTCCTCTTAAGTGGATGGCTCTAATACTAATTGCTAGAATACTTTAGAATAATTGATATGGGGGGTGAATTAGTTATCCAAGGTCTAGATGTATAAAAAAAACTTTTCACAATGTAGTGAACCCATAAAACATTTATACCCATGCATGCATCCATTATATAATAGCTAAAAGTTTTATGTTATTATCAAATCAACTTGTAGAAATGTAAAGCATGAAACACAACACATTCATCAACACACTTGACATAATGATTTATGTGAAAATTCAATTTGGAAAAAACTACCAGTAACATGCTACTCCTTTTCACTCTTCTAAAGTGATGTTGTCTAAAAGGCCAACCCTATTAAAGGTTACAATACACACTATTAAATGTGACCCGATTAAGGGATTTCAATCATCTTGTTAGAAGTGAGCCTTGTTAGAGGACTTTAGGCCATTCACTTAGAATGCCACCCAGTTAAAGGATTTTCAAATGACTATTAGGTCAACCTTAATCCAAAGGATTTACCCTAGACTGATACAATTGTTAGAGAGTAATAGTAGAGCTTTGATCTAACACAACTTACAACTTCTCTTGTAGATTATAGATCTCTGTTCAGTCCTCAATTCTGCTTGGCCTTCATAATTTGTAGCTCTGACAGCTTGTTCACCCTTCAAGTATTCATCTCCTTAAGCTTTCTTGCTTAACATGCCATTACAGACTCTTCTCTTGGGTCACTTGATGAAGCAAAACCGTTAATTCCTTCTCCTCCTTAAGTTCTCACACATGACAACAATAAATTTTACTTCATGAGTAGGCATTCCTATAAATAAGAAATTAGGATTTCATTTTCATTGTCCAAATTAGGGTTTTGGATGGATTAGATAGGATACAATGTATCTACCCTATATCTTGTCTTTTCTAGAAGCTTCTCCTAGAATCCATTTGAATTTTCCTAAAAATAGTTTACATTAAATTCTGTGCCACTAGCTCATCAACCTTATCTTCCTCCTAGTTCCCAAGTTTCAAGAAAATAAACATGTCGACTTAGATTTGGTGAATCTTTGATCTTTAACATAATGCAACAACTCAACATTATCAATCTTCTAATGCTTGACACATACTACATTTCTCAACATCAACTATAAAATCACTTGGCATCAACTAAAGTTTACAGATGCTTGACATCAACTAAGCTTTACTCAACATCAACTATTTTTCTCTACATCCACTAGAGTTTGCTTTCACTCAGCTTTGACTAATTTTCTACTCAGCTTGCACTGACTTTTCTTGCCACCTACTATCCACTCGATCAAGCTTGACAAACTTATTCTTCTAAAATTTCTAAGTGTAGCCAACATTTTGTAACCTTAAGTAGATCATCAATACATTATGTCATCACTGTCTTAATTGATCTTTGTACTTCATTACATAATCATAACTCAACCTTTCCTCTAGGTGCTATTGTTACCTCTTATTAACCAAATATTCTTCATCAATCAACTAAGTGATAGTACTTGAATCATATAAGTAATTGTCTTACTAGAAAATAGTAGGTTTGACATCAATGACAAATAATGATTAAAACACATAGTCTTCTTCAACAATCTCCCTCTTAACAATATCTCTTAACAATGATCTTTTCAATTAGATTTTAACAAAGTGATGCCTAAACTTAGCAAGGCACAAATTACTAAGGCTATGAAGAAATATGTAGTTAGGTTTGTACCTAAATATAGAACGTTTAAGATACTACAAAAAATATAGAAGATGTTGTGAAGAAGTCCACACAAATGTGGAAGATCACCTATGGACTTGCTACAATGAAGGTGAACAAGAGCCTATAGAGGTGAAGCATGATGAAGAAGATGATCATGAAGACACAATTGAGGGAGGAACTCAAATGAACATAGATGACAAGGCAACACCTAAGGAAGAGCAACAAGAAGAATAGAGTGTATAAGATACACAATTTCCTAGTGTTAGCCCTCAACATGTAAAAAATGTAAATAATGAAACAATAACAATCAAAGATATTTCTGATCCCATAACTTAGAACATTAATTCCCTTATAGAGGAATATCTCAAGAAGATACTTGATCGGTCCACATTACAAGCAAAACTATGTGATAATCCTGTATTGGTGAGCGTGGAAGAATTGTAGAAAATAGTGTCTGATACAACAAGGGAAGAGGTCAACATACAAGAACCACCTACTATTACCCCTCAAGTCACTAGTGTACAACCTTTGGAAAAAAAACTAGAAGCCACATTAGTAAAGGTTGTTACAATTGAAAAGGACACAGTGGAAGCACAAGGCACTACAGAAAGACAGAGTGGAATAGGTCAAATAATCTCATTTGTACTTACAACACAAGCACAAGGTGCATTTCAAGGCATTGTAGCAAAAGAAAGTAAGCTTGAAGAGACAAAGTTGACACAAAAGATGGAGGAGCAAGAAACTATTCAAGACTTGGTAATGTTATCATTATCTGGCACTCCTTCTACTCACACTCTTCAAAAGCTGAGCACATATGCAACATCATTAAAGATCTTAGTGCTGAGCTTGAGTTCATTAAAAGCAGAAGAGGTCATATAATATGGAGATGTGAGCCTTGATGAGGAGACTATTTTTTAAAATTATAATTATAGAGTAGATGGGCATACTTTAGGAAGCCCTAGCAAGAAAGAAGCATTAGGAATTGCTCATAAGGGAGCATAGGTAGAAGTAAGTATTACAGGACATTAATAGATGCATTCAACCAGCTGATTATAGATGAGACCAAGCCACTAATTGAACAACTAACACATATAGTGGAAAATGTTAGTGATGCCAACCTAGATACAAATGCTAAATTGTTAGAGTGGTCAGAAGATAAATTTTAGAATAAAGTCAATGAAAAGATATCTGGTGACATAGCACTCACTCAAGTTGCATTGGAAAAAAAGGTAGAAAGTTTGAAGAATGTACTTGAGAAAATTTTCTCATTGTTCACCAAATTGTGAAATCCAATACTCTTCACATAAGAGACAAGAAGTCACATTTTGAGTTTGGAAAGTCAGATAAGTTCATCAAGTGCAAAACTACCAATAACACTAGCTAAAAAGTACTTCAGAACATTGCTACAAACCTAGAGTTAGTTAGCTACATTATCAACAAATGAAGCCAATATAAAGGCTAAACTAATTAACATCCAAACAAAATTGACCCCCCACATGGAAATTTTGCACAAGGAAATAGGCTATGGAAAAACCCTAATGAAGAAAGACCCAAATCTTTCTACACTAGATGGTCTAGTCCACCTTGCTGTGAAGCTAGCTATCCAAACCAAGTCCTTATATGTAGCATGTGAAAACTAAGATGCAACTCTCAGAATCATCCTAGACGTCCATAAATATTTCTTGGACAAATACACAATATGTGTATGGCCCATTGACATAAGTATCAAAAAGAGGAAGAAATAAAGGAGAAAGTAAAAGGGGGAGAGATAGAGAAAAGGAGGTGAGATAAAGGAGAGTAAAAAAAAAAGGGATAGAGAAAAGACAAAAAAATCTAAGGGGGACCAAGAAATAAAGAACGTAGGGGGAAAAAGAATCAAGCATCAAAGTGAAAGAGTATCAGTTGAGACACATTTACTTAGTAGGACTACAAAATTCTGAATATAGAAAAAACCTATCAACTCAGGGGAAGTTATACAATTTTGAGGTATACAAGTTGTTACAAAATTTTGAAATTTTGAAGTTTTATATATAAGTCAAATAAGAGATATGTTAAACTTGAGAGATTAAGGATATTAATGCATACTCAAGTGTTTTTGACACTCATTTCAAAGGGGGAGATTGTTGATCTTAGATTGATTTTGACAAGTGAGTGTCAACACACTTAAGTCATTTACTTAGTTCATGCCGAACAAGTAGTACATGTCGAGCACAACATGTATCTAATAGAGCATGCTAAGTCCATAGTGAGTACTGAGCCACTCATGTATTGAGTCACATAGGAATTAAGCCACTCATGTGCCAAGTGACATAGGAGATAAGTAAGTAGTGCATGCCAAGTGATACAAATGATGAGTCACATCATAAAGATCAGTATATGCCGAGCATCAGAAACTTTAGATGCCAAGTAAGATAGTTTTTTTTATAGTTGTTTGTAATGGCGCAAAAAATTATTTAAACCATTTTTAAGCTGACTTAATATTGAATTATGATATTTTGGAGATAAGGATGAATCTTAAGTTGAATTCCCAATGCATTACATGTAAGCAATAAGAAAAAGGGAAGGTTTAAGAAGAAAAATGGATGAATCATAACCGTTGATTCATATCTAACCCTAAGTCACCTAAGTCTTCTTAAGGAGGACAAACCCTAAACTCTTTAAGGAATGTGAATGGTTTATGAAGGAGGATATAGAGAAGTTTGCATGTGCAAACAAAGCATTCATGGTGGTTAAGAAGTTATGATCTGAGATTGCATTGTAGAATCATTTAAAGGAGAACAGAGGAAAGAGAAGAGTATACAACAATGAGACATCTAATCAAGAAGGATCAAGAATACATCAGTTTAGAGGTGATCTATCATCAAGAAAGGAAGTGCTAACTATGGGACCATTGCTAAATAATTCTAACAAGTGAATCAATCAAATCTCTTAATAAAGTAGTCCTAACAGGCTGAATTGAAATCCTCTAACAAGGTGCTTACTTAATTGTGACATGAAGTCCTTTAACAAGACACACTTCTAACAAAGTGTTAAAATCCTTTAACAACATAAAATCTAACAGTATTTGTAAGCCTTTAATAGAGTAGACCTTTCACAAGGTAGATCATGTCTCATGATCAAAACATTGTAACCTTCATTGGATACACTTTATTACTAAAGTAGTGAAGATTTGTGGGTGTCATCCCCACCCCAATTTTACCTTCTCATTGGAGGGCTTTGGGGTAATCATATATGGTGTCATATGTGTGTGAATGTTTACTTGCTTACATGTTTTAGATGTACATGCTTTACATACTATTTTAGTTTATTTAGTAAATGTAAGAGATGGATGTGTGGTGAAAGTTTTATGGGTCAAAGTTTAAACTACTAATTCACCCCCCTCTCAAAAGTTTACTTTTCCTATTGTAATTCCAACAACAAGTATTAATTAATACCCACAACTATAATGCCCCACCTGGAGATCCTTGGAAACAAGGATAAATATAAGCCAAGATTTTTTTATAATAAAAAAAGTAAGGATGTGCACGACATATAAATAATGAGGATCACAAAGATCGCAATGGAAGACTAAACAACCATCCAAATGCCAACGGATCTCCAAACCCCACTACTGACCAAAATGAAAACCCATATAAGGACACAAACAATTTTGAATTAAAAAACATACTGGATTTGAAATCTAACTCCAAGGTATTTGAGAACACCATAAAGGGTGTCCAAGATACCTTCAAAAAACTTTTGGTCAAATTGAAAAGTGCTCGCTGTTTGCCCAAGTAGGTTTTTCCAAAACCCAGGTAATACTTTAAAACAACATAGTACGATACTTTCCAGTATCATACTACCTTTCTAATTAAGCTATGTGATATAATTAGGGATTGGTCAACACTTCTTAAAAAGCCATGCAATACTTTACCAGTATCGTATGACCTTTCCTTAATGGGCATGTGATACTTTCTAGTATCATACACCATTACTCTAAGAGGCATGTGATATAGTCAGGGGTCACATGATAAAACTCTTTTGGGCGTGTGATATTTTAAAGTATCACCCAATGCCAATGCATGGTCACCTAGGAACAATAAGAAAAACTCTATGGATGAATCAAGGGATAAAACAATAACTTAAAACGTCCACACTAGGGAGTACCAGATCCACAATCAAGGCATAGACACTTGAACACGATTGCTACAAGATGGAACTACACCTAACCATTTAACATATTACTAAAGAGAAAGTATATAAGGTAACATTGCAACGTACTAAAACAACACCACAATGACCAAGACAACCACACTAAGTACGTAGTTCCTCCTAACCAAAGTAGCATCATAAGACCATTGTGGGTCCTAGCCACCCTTGTGCATAAAATCCCAAACCACCAACCAGATCGTCAGTACTATCCTATGAGGACATCACTACTAAAGTGTGCTACAACAAGAATAAGGAAATCTAATATGCTAGAAGTAAAGCATAAGATAATCCTACAAATCAATCTCATCATCTAAGATATGATAAACATCATAATAAGGAAATTTGTCAATACTAATATCATGTAAACATTATATACAAGAATTTTAATGAAAACATAAATCGCAAGAAAGCATACTCTCGAACCCAAAGTGCCAAGTGAAAACATCCAACAATGGTCACACTGAGATAATTGATTGTCTTTGTACACCAATCCCTAGCAATGGTGAAGGTAGCTAAGCCTTCCAACCATATTGAACTCGTAGGTCCACTCCCATCATGTTGATGGAGATAATGATCTAGCCCCAAACACACATAAAGAAAATGCCCATGGCTAACACTCATGCCAGATAGTATGATGACTGAAACCAAGAACAAAGACAATGCATAAACTACATGTCCTGGTTAGACACTTAATGGGATACTAAGTAGGGGTTGACATCACAGAGAGTTGCCTGGCATCGACAAGCTCAAGCTTGGATCATGCATTTCAACTCCTCAACAAAGGGCCCCACACACATTTTATTATCTTAAGTTTTATTACCACCTAGTTTTTTCTTTAGTTATCACTTAATTAAAACTTTGTCTTCCAACCCTATGGGACAAGGTCACTAGGTTGTGAGATAAAAGTCCCCTCCATATGCTACCCTACCCTACCCATGTTCATCCAACAATGAGTGCCCGTAGGCATGCATATTCCCAATCCCACCCCAATGGTCATAGCTTCCAAAAATACCATAGAAGAATGAGATTCGTAAGTCACTCAAAAAATGTACGCGCATGTACTCATGTGTGGTGCACCACCATCAAGAAGATCATAACACAAGGACTAGATGAGAACAAAACATAAAATATCACTCAACCAAAAATAGTCTTAGGAGGATGAATGCTACATGCATCCCAATGCAACATAAAAGTGCAACAATGGTTTGATTAACATCCAAATGGATGATCCAGGTCCATTACCAACATCATGCCAAGAAAACTTGAGAAAATAGGGTGACACACAAAATGAGGTAAAAATCTCCAAAACTAGAAAACTTTGAAATTAAAACCCATTTGGTCTTTGGGCACAAAAACCCCAGAAAATCAATAAAATTTGGGTTTGGACACTGTATGCAAAAATGGCTAGCATAACAATGCAAAACCCCAATCCTAAAAATACAGAAAATATTCATACTCAACCAACTAGGTAGAAGAAACAAATAGAAATGGAGGAGAACACTAGTTCTCAGCCTCCTAACAAATTGTTACCAGAAACAAAAGCTGAAATGAAGCAAAAAAAGAAAATGGGAAAGCCTACCTAATAGCCAAAAGGGATAAAATAGAAAACAACAAGGTAAAATAAATAACACACAAATGCTGCCAAAAATGATGGTGAAGCAAGGTCTCCCTGAGTTGGATCCAATGAGTCTATCCTTGTGAAGATCTCATGTCCATAGCTGTCACAACAAATAGAAGAACGATCCTTTAGAAAAGGATTTTTGAAAAAACTCTCCAATTTCTAAATTGCAAAATTCAAAAGTGAGGAATTAAATTCCTCTTTCCATACTTATTCACGTTTTGAGTGAATAATTGATTAGGGAATATAACTAGCCAACCTAGTTAAACCTTGAATCGACCCAAATGAAAATAGGCAATTCCTAGAAATAGGAATTCATCTATGGAAAAGTTTCCAAAAATTAACTTCAATAAAATTTAAAGCCTAAAAACCCAAAATCATAGAAATTAACTTAACAACTTTCACAATAATGCAAACCTCTAAATGCACAGACATGCTCACTAGTCTAGTCACATAATGAAGATGAGTTTGGATTTAATAATCACCAAAAGGTTTAATTTAAACAATTAAATAAGGATACTTTGACCATATAGGGATGACATTTGTAAAATATGAACAACTGAATCACTAACTCTATGTGTCACTTCCAGGGATATAAATCTTACACAATAAAACACACGATCAAGTGCAATTGCACATAATATCATAGCCAATGCCATAAATGCATTAAATAACTTATTTAACCATTTATTCAATTATACCAAAATAATCCATTTACATCTCTTATGTTCACACAAAGCATAATGATACAAGAATAAAGTAAATAGCCATAACATAAAATCCATCACATAATAGAATCAAAGATATGCCCAAAATACCAAATAACTAGATATCATCATATACCCACTTTCATCTCAAAATGGCATCAACATGCAAATATGATAAACTGAAAAACATAGTAGTAAATCATCTATGGTATTGAAATCAAAGTATAACATCTGACCCTCAGGTCATCTCAAAGTATAAAGTAGTAAGAGTATCAAGTATCTCTCAAATCAAAACATGAAAAGGTACAGACTGCAAGCACAAGATGCACTACATCAAAAAATTAGTCCATATAAACATCTAAACTAAAAATATCACAATCATAAAGTAACTAAATAAATGATCATATACTTAATACAAAGAAATTGAGCCAAGATCAATGTCAAATCTCCAATCACTAAGCACAACTATATGATATAACAATCTCCTCTAGAGAGATATATTTTATTCCCATTGTACATTCAAGTCATCATTAGTGCCAAGAAGACAAAGAATAAGAACATAGGGTATTGGTCTGTAAACACTATTACTGAGCCATAATATATTGCATGAGCTAAGATAAGACAAAAGTGTAAGGATGATACAATTATTGAGTATAGTGTACATCGAGAAGTTCAAGAAACATAAAGTACATACATCACTAAGAAATCAAAGTTTAATTGAGTCAAAAGGATACCAAGTTACAACATTCCCACCACACATGAACAAAGTATAAATCAAGCTATACAAGAAGCATATAAATTTTTGAAATGGTACAAAATCTTACATGTAAAAAATTCTACCAAGTGGGAAAAGAGATTTGTATGGATCGAGGAATTATTTTGGTATTATTCATTGGAAAACATAATTTGATTTTTCATGAGTACAAGGAATAATGAAGGCCAATGAGATAAAAGAAAGGGAAAGAAAGGAACAAGGTTGATTCTTGATCAAGAGTAATTTCCAAAAAAATTATAAACCCTAATTAGGTCAAGGATCGAGAGAGCAAAAAGATACCTACTTAAGGACCAAAAAAGAAAAGTAAAATGTTATTGTTATTGCAAGTATTGTTGTTGATGATGTTGTTTGTTGTGAGAGGGATGTGCTAGAAGATTGAGGAAGTAATTCTACTGTAGATCAAAGATTCAAGTAGCATAATAAATGATTTGTTAGATTAGTCACTAGAGGTGATAAATTATTGAGTAAAAGAGGGATTTGAATCATAAAGTAAGTTGCAAATATACATATTAGTATTCCTGCTATTTTATGATCATTGTAGCAATTAAATCCTTTAATAGGGTAGACTTAATAGTTAGGATGTAAATATCTTTATAGAGTACACATATTGTATTATGTTGTAAAATTGTTGAGAAAGGTAGATCTTCACATATCTAATTGTATTACTCCTAACAAACTAAGTCACCAAAAGTGACAAAACAGTGTAGCCTTAACATGATAACCTCTTACTGTAGTAGTGAAGGATGTGTGGGTACCATGCCCATAATAATTTTCCCTTGAACCATGACCAAATACTTGTGTTATGTGTTAGGATTTTATGGTTTATGTTTATATGCATATGCATATGTTGATGTAGATTAGTTACATTTATTTTCATTTTAGTATTGAAGTAATTTATGTGCATGTCTACCAAGTAGGTAAATCCTTAAGGGAAAATCAAATTTGAAAGGATAAAAAAGTTTTAGAGGATTTTGATTCACCCCCCTCTCAATAACATTTCCTTAATACTCCAATAATTGGTATTAGAGCTAGTTCTCTTGTTAAGGGGTTTTACCACCTTAGAGGAAAGATCTAAGATATGGAAAGATATAGGCTTGAAAGAAATATTAAGAATTAGAAATTGGAGCTAAGGATGACCTTGAATAAGATCAATGAGATAAAGGAGAAACTAAAGCAATCACTAAACAAAATAAAGGAAATTTCCCAATAAATATGTGATACAACATATTAGGAGGAAGTGATAGAGGAACTATCAAATGAAAATATATTTTATGAATATGATGCTTCCATAGATGATCTAATGGAGAAAAACCAAAGCCTTATCGAGTAAATGAAATCACTAAAGAGAGAACAAGAAGTGCAATTTACAAGGATGTGTAAAGTGCTGAAATAAAAGACAAGTCGAGGATGAGAAAAGAATGATCGAAGAGGATAAAAGATAGATCACTGCAAGACTAGATGATGACATTGAAGAAATTATGAGACTGAACCAAAACCACTATGATATGGTAAATCAACTACTTTGGTGAAAACATGAGATAGCTAGAGAGATAGAGTTATTGAGTTGAGAACTAAGAACGAAAAATTGAAGAGTGAACTGAAGTCAAAGAAATACATCAATGAAAGGCTAAAGGATTAGAGGAAAGTATAAGAAAATTGGATGAACAACTAAGAGGACAAGGGTGACTAAGAGATACTTTAGGATTAGGCTATACCAAGTGTTCCACTAACAAGAAAGGATAATCATCTAAGAAAGCTGAATGAAGGAATGTCTATGAAAATCCCAAACTAAAGAAGTCTACATGTTATCATTGTTGAAAACCATAACATAAATCTAATGTATGTAGGAGTAAAACTAGTAAGACCAATTTTGCTCCTAAATTTGATGGTTATCATGATAGCTACAATAAGTATGGTCATCAAGCATATGAATATAGATCAAAGTTTAATCAGTCTCCCAAGAAATGTGAATTTAATGGGTATTGTTATACTTGTAATAAGTTTGGACACATGTCATAGAATCACATAAAAAGAGAGGTAATACTATTAACTAGGATTATAACAAAAAAAATATTATGTGCACTACATGTGGAAGATGTTTCTACTTTTATGAGATTACACTTTGGAAGAAGACTAGGAAACTAGAGGAATATTGGAATGACATGTCATCATTGTTATAAGATTGGTCACTTGAGTAGGAACTATAAGTATTGAGCCTTAGCACCTAAGGAGGAAGATACCAAAGGAAAATGAAAACTTAATGTTGATAAAATTCATGACCATATGAGTAAGACTTGGAAAATAATCATCAAATGCCATAGTGAGTGGCACCTCATCCAATGGATTAGGTGCAACCTCTACTACCAATTGAATCATGCAAAGAGGTATGGAATGACATAAGTATTTTCATATCTTACACCAATTCCTTAAAATAGTGAAGTAAAGTCCATATCAAAATAATGTATGATGTAATAGGACATCTCATGAGAAACTGGAAGGTAGTGTAATCACCTAAAAATGGTCATCTAGACTATTAGCCCCCTTTTCAACATTTTGGCTTAAATTAATTTAATCACTTACCTAAGCCAAATTGCTAATAATCAATTTATTTGATTATAACCTATAGTTTGACTATGCTATCCTAAGTTCATTATTTGATTAAAAGAACATGTCCCCTTTTAATTAAATAAAAGACCCCATTCTTATAACCCACTTAAAGTGCACACATAAAGTCCTTTTTCTATTTTGCAATTAAAAGAAAAGGCTTTGTGACTTTTGTCTTATATGACAAGTCAACTTATATTCTATTGGTTGATTTGTGTGTGCACATGGATCACTCCTATTTTCGAATTCCACCGTTGATCATCCACCATCTTCATCTTGATCTCCACCGTCCATACATCTTTAAAAGGGAGAGAGCTTTCCCCCTCAATCCATCCATCTTTTGAACATTGTTATGCTGTAGGTTTTCTAATAGGTTTCTTTGGAGCTTTGTGGAGAACTTCTCATTTCTTGTCTCATTCTCTCATTCCATCACATTAGCATAAGATCATATGGCATTCTTAGCATAGTTGCATTTTAGTTTAACTTTGATTTCTTGCAATAATATCACATAGTTTAAATATTTGGTTTTGTAACAATCTCATACATGCTTAGTATAGCTGCATTTTGCATTATCATCTTAGCTTAGTTTTCATACTTGCATTGCATTCTTGAGGGATTCCTTGAAGATATTTGCACTCTTGCTCTTGTCTCAAAGAACCTCCCGTTGCATGGTTTACTAGCAAGAAGTACATTTCTAAGGCTTGGCTAAGAGCCTTCATGTTGAAATACTAACTCCTTGCACTCCGTGGATAGGGAGCTCTAAGTCGGCATCCAAGCATTCCAACTCATGGAATCGTTTGGATAGAAGGGTTTAGAGTGTGACACAAATCGAGTGTACATTTTGGCGCCCACCATGGGGCTTGAATCAAATTTTCAGCTCCATTTGCTTTCATTTCTTATCTCTGGTTTTTTACAGCAGCATATTGGGTCTAATCAAATGCTTTTGTAGAATTTTCACTTTGGTTTTAAGGCCAAGCCATAAGTAAATTGGTTTGAAGGCCAAAAACTTAGTTGGTTTAAAGATTTGATCATATCTTTTAAACCGCTTAGAATTTGATTCTGAAATTTTGTTTGCAAGTTGGGTATATGCTCAAAATGTCTCAGTCCAATTTTCAGAGCATTTTGACGTGATTTTAGGAAGTTATGATATTTTCTTTATTTTTCATAAAAAGCCATTTTTGATCGCAAATCAGCGCATTTTTTGGAAAAACTTACATTTTCAGAAAGATTTTTGAATTCTAATAGGGATTCTTTCTTTGTGTTTTGAATTTTGAGATCGTATTAAGGATAAAAAAATTCGATTTGATAAATTTGGCCTGTTTTGACAAAATCAATCTCTAGGGAGCAAATGAAGAGATTTTTTAAAATTTCTTGCATTTTTGGAAAACTCTCTAATTTTTAACAGGGGTCTCTTTTTTTCATTTTCATTTTTGGATACGAAATCATAGCAAAAAAGTCTAATCTTGTTGACTAGGTCAAAACCAAAGAGTAAAAATGAAAGCATTTGTGATTAACTTGCACTTTCTTTGCATGTACTTGGTTGGAGGATAAATTAGATTTTTGAAGCAACTCACCACTTTTTATTGTAGATTTTTATGTTATTTCACACTAACTTTTGTTGCTAACAAGTTGTGATTTCAGGTTGCCATCCTTGTGAAAAAAATTGAAACATTGCATAAAAAGAACGCATGTTAAAGCTTCAAATGCACAAGGGCTACTAACGATTGTTTGCAGGGCTGCCCAAAGCATAAAAACCCAAATTTCTTGCTTTTTTGTTTTCATGTATGGCATTGAATAATTGTTCATTTTTCATAGGCACATAAAACTTGTGATTGGAGTCTTTTGGTAATAGGAGAGTATGCTCTTCACCCTTGTGGTGAATCAGAAATCTTGACTTGCCATTTGGTTTCAAAAGCAAGGGGTAACTGAATCTTCTTGGCGTGTTTGGGAGAAAATGATTGGAATAGGAGAGTATGCTCTTCACCCTTGTGGTGAACCAGAAATCTTGACTTCCAAAATTTGATCCACTTTGTGTAGTTAGAATCCTTTAGAGGGCCTGCTCTCGGACAACCTGAGAGGAACGACCCAAGTGGGAACAAGCCGATTACCTGGCTCTTCCAACCCACTATAAACTCAAGGCTATCAAGGACACAAAACCTTGGTAGACGTAGTGTTTATCTTCATCTAGTGTGATCGCTTATGGGATTTTGACCATAGGGAGATCACTAGACAAGAATGCTTAAGGTACTCTTGTGATCGCGAGATCGGTTACTCATCGCAAGGTGAGGTGTCCCGTAATTGGGAGCAAGAGGAACACTATGAACGGAAGCCCTATCTAAACACTCTAAGTTAGTAACTACCCTTTTTTAGCCGCTCAACTTCTTGGTGCAAGGATCGATCCTAGTGGACTACCTGGATCACCCCAAGATTTACACTCACCATATGTGTTCCCTTGGTTATGCTTATGGCATTTTCATGACAAAGCCAATATCTCTTGTGGGCAACCACTTGGTGTGAGGCGAAGGAGCATCAAGCGTGGGCTAAGTTGTTGAGTAATGAACCATGACTCTAAGGTAGATTGCTTGGCTATTGTTTTCGATGTTTTGACTAGTGTTAACGTTCTTGCAACATAAACATTCCGATAAAGATTTGTTAGGAAGGCTGTTCTGATATCCCAAGTGCGTATTGACAAGGTTGTTTTTACCCTTGATCAATTGTTTTGAAGACATGTTACAACACTTACTGTTTGCAAACCTTGCTGTTTACTGATACAAGTTGAGACGAAATGCTGTCTGATTGAAACAACTATCTGATTGACAAATTGAAACAAACTCCAAGCCAAAAAATTGATTTTTTTTTTTTTTACACAAAACTAGCACTCTGTCGCACGCTTTCATGAGAAATATTGCGCGACATTTTTTTCAAAAATTATGTCGCACGTCAGTAGTAAATTATGTCGCACTGTGTCTTATATTCCGTCGCACTTGGTATAAATATATGTCGCCTGAACAAAAAGTATCGCACTGTTCCTAAAATTCTGTTGCACGACATTATTTGCTGAACTTATGTCACCCTCCTTTTGAGAGAGTATCAGAGTCATTTTGGGTCAAAAATAGAGTTTGCCATCGGATTTGTTTGGTCTAAGGAGCATCACGCTAGTCACCCTTGATCCTAGCCACGTATCAGTGTGTGAAGAATTCATCCTAAGTTGAAAAGATGGGTTTAGTCCGTCGAATGTAAGTCTTGAAACGTCTTGATAAATCACTTGTCAAAATTCAGCTATTATTTTTCTAGCTATCCACTATTGAGCTTCTCGCTCGTCTGCTCGGCTCGAGTCACCCGTGCTGTAAGATCTTGAGCACTGTTTGACAAGCCATCTAATCACATTTTGACAAGTGACTAGTCCTAATCGTAAAAGCTTCAAATTTGGCTCGCTCTTCTTGTCCTACTAAACAAAGACAACTCTTTACATGCCGGTCACAACTAGATATCAAGGTGGTAACGGTAGCCACACGCCTTTCATTTTCAAACAATTGGAAACACCACCCAAACGTCCTCGCAAACAACCTTGTGATAAGAACCTTGAATTTGATCAAACACAAACAACTAACGTTCGACACAACCCACTTTATAGTTTTGAAAATCCCTTTGGCACACCCTTTGAGACACCTGAGGGTACGAGTGGTATAGTCACAATGGTGCATCCTGATGAAATTAAACGTCGCTTAGAAGAACAAGCACGTGAAACCCAAAAGACTTTGGAGGCTATATACGCTACGGAGAGAGAAAATCAACAAGCTGAAACTGACAATCAGGCACGCTACAAAGGATATAAAGGAACTTGTCCTCGAAATCCCTTTGAAAATAATGATGGTAATCACACACCTCCAAGGACTCCTACAGTTGCCACTGGTGCATGTCCTTCACCTAAACCATCTCATCATGATAGTGATGAAGAAGTAACTAGCGAAGATGTGATCAAATTTCAACAAGATGGCTTCGCCCAAAAACTAATGCTCAGAGCTTTAGAGGAAAATGGAGACCAATACTTCCGATACATGGCAGCTAGGGGATGGAAACTCCCTAAAGGTTTTAATGTTGAACATATTATCCCAAAACAAGAACCCACTGAGGCTGAAATCTTAAGGGAAGAAATACAAGAACTAAGAAAACAATTTACACAACTGCAAACTTCAAAAGAGCCACCTAAGACATCATTTGTTGAATCAATTTGCACTCTTCCATTTGATAGGGGTCTATACATGCTACCATTTCCTAAGGATATAGAGGTTCCTAAGTATGACAAATACGATGGAAATGGTGACCCTCACGACCATGTGAGACATTTCTATGCTATTAGCATGGACTTTATGCATGAAGACACCTTTCTTATGCATTTTTTCCCTAGAAGTCTAAGAGGACAAGCTATGGAGTGGTTCACAAAATTGAGTCCTCCTCTTAAAACATTTGACGAACTTGCACAACGTTTCATCCAGCAATATTCGTACAACATTCAACATCCTGTGACAGTGCTAGACTTATGCAACATCAAACAAAGACCAGGAGAGTCTTTTGCAATATACCTTCAACGATGGAGATCTTTATACTCTCGGTATCCTCGGCAAGTGCCCGAGGCTGAAAAAATTGACATCTTTGTCAACATGCTTGTACCCGAATTATACTTTGATCTAAGAAAATAGTTATTCACATCCTTCAACGCCATGGTAGAAAGTGCATATCGCATTGAGGATGTTGCTATCAAAAAAGGTGATATTACCATAAACAAGGATAGAATAAACAATGGGAGCAATAAAGACAAAGGCAAACCTTGGAACAAAAACAAGTATGTTGTCAATGACGGAGTAGTGGACACTCCTAAGACTAAGGAGCCTGCGTTTAACCTTTCCAATGCCATCTATGCAGCAAAGCAACAAGAAGGTTCAAAACCACAACCCTTTGACAAAGGCTCTAAATTTGCGAAGAAGCGACGTGTTTACACACCTATGGTCGAACCTTATGAAGTGGTTTTAAAAACCTTAATTGCAAACAAATTGGTTACCTTACCAGACAACTCACGTCCTTACGATCCACCTGTTAGACCTCCATGGTGGAGAGAAGATCATACTTATAGCTATCACCAAAGTAAAGGACATAACACAGAGAATTGCTTCAAACTCAAAGATGTAATTCAAGACCTCATCGAAGCTGGAAAAGTTGTTACAGATGGCCTTGTTAAGAATACTGATCATAAGGCTTTCCAAAAACCATTACCTGAATACGAAAAGGGTGAGACCTCAAGGGTAGCTGCCAAAAAGAATCATGATGCCAAAATTAGTTATGCTTACGCTAACACTGATAATGTTATAAACATGCTTGAGCCTATTGAATACATATGTATGGCAAGCTCCAACAATGACAACTGGCCAAATTATGACGCTAAAGATGAACGAACAAGAGTGGTCTTAAGGACACGATCCACTCCTCAAGATCATACTGATCCTAGACCCAAGGTGGTACTCCAAGTGGCCAAGTCTTCATCTTCTCAGGGTGAACCACTTAACGCTGTCACTAGGGGGAAATCTAAGGTTGTCCTAGAAGTTGCTAATGATCCTAAAAATGCTTCATCATCTAAGCAACCAATTACTTCCAAGATCTCCAACTATGATCTTGTTAGCCAACTGCAATGCACACAAGCACAAATCTCCATTTTTGAGTTACTAGAGTCATCTCCTTTGCACAGGGACATCCTTGAGAAAGCTTTACGTTCTGCCAATGTTCCCACAGATATTGATGCGAAACAATTCCAAGCTATGGTGAACCACATCTCCTCGCCCCACTATCTCACCTTTTTTGAAGAAGATGACCGAGCTCTTAGTCATCCCCATAACCTTGCTCTTCATGTCGAAGTTCAAATCTTTCGTACCCGTGTTCGTCGAGTCTTGATAGACAATGGTGCAGGGTTAAATATCATTTCATTCAATGTAATCCAACAATTGGGCATGTCTGAATTTGCCATCAATCCTAAGCGCAAGATCACTATAAAGGCCTATGATGAGGTTGAAATGCCTTCTAAAGGTCTAATTGTACTTCCAATCAGAGTTGGTCCAGTTGAGAAGAATGTCATTTTCCAAGTCTTAGACATACCACTTGCATACAACTTGTTGTTGGGATGACCATGGATTCATGATATGCAAGCAATACCCTCTACATACCATCAGTGCATTAAGTTCCCTTTTAATGAAGTGGTTGTCCCTGGCGACAACTCCATGTCTATCAACACATTATCTGCTGCCGAAACGCTAGTCCCGCACAATCGCTCTTCTCATGAGCTAGCACCATCTTTCATAGAATGTGAACAAAAACTGAAAATGATGAGCCTTGGTATGGGTGAGTACACTTTGGACTCTATTGCTGCCTTACCAATTTCCCCTCGGTCTTATGGGAAACCAACTATTGCAAAGAAGTCTTCTGCTTCTGCTATGACACTTTTTGGCACTTTTGTGCAATCTTCCATACCACTGGAAGCAAAGAAGGAAGAACAAGCCATTAGGGACTGGATCTACAAAGAAGAGGAAGACGAGGAGGTTACAATGACTACCCCTATTTCTCCCAAAAAATATGGAAAAGGCTATAAATTTTTGACAAAAATGGGCTACCAGGGCCACGGGTCCTTAACTGGTTGTAAGAATGCTCTAGTTGAACCTTTAAGTCACACTCAAGGTCATGATGCTCGAGACACCGCTGGTCTAGGCTTTGGGCTAGACAATAATACACCAAACTGTAGTCAAATATTACTCATGTCTAGTGAATCGGAGGATGATGACTCTCCCATAATTGCTACTACTACACAAGACGAAGACTTTGTTCCTCTCACTTCCCTCCTTTGGGGAGAAGACATAGTTATTGCTAATAATGAAGAAGCTTCTACCTCCCAACAACAGGAACAAGAAGGGTCTACTTCTGAGGACATAAATAGAGGACGAATTAGGCAGAATATTGCTCATCTCATAAATAGGGGTCAAAGTACAAATTCTCATGAGTATGAATGGGAAAGCCTCTCTGATGCATCTTGTGAGCTAGGGGTGGATGTCATTCATGCCTATGCAACCTTACCCAATGTAGTCGAATGGTCTAGTATGAGGTTAGATGAGTTTGACTCACAACATGTCTTAATGGATCACGCTAGTTCCTCTAGGACTATTCCTGAGCTAAACTCTTTTGCGACATTTTTTATAGGCTCAACTTCACAGGTCACCAGAGATGACTCCTTCCATATCAATCACATTAAAACTTCTCCCTCACTCTCACTAATTTACCCAGAACTCATAGATTGGTCTATCCAAAATCAAAAACCTGAAATACGGTCTTTCCAAAATGACTATGAGATCACTTGTTATCTAAATGCAATTGAACCTGTCATTTCTTCCACCAGCGAACCCGCAGTTAACATGATGGAATCAGATATCAAGTACCTCAGTCAAAAAATTAAAAGAAAAAATAAGCGATCAGACGGCGAAAACCACATTGTGGCGGTGTCTGACCCTCAAAAAAGTAAAAATAAAGACGTATCTAATGGTGAAAACCTCTCTGAGGCACCTGTGGATGAGGTACTTGGTAGTTTGCCAAGCTATTTCCAGGATAGATCTTCGGTTCTAGTCGAACCTACACAGCCTATCAACTTGGGAACAGAAGAATGTCCTCAGATTATCCATGTAGCTCAATCTTTGTCAAACAAAGAAAAGACACAGTTTGCTTAGTTCTTTCAAGACAAGAAGGTCAACTTCGCATGGACATACTCTGACATGCCAGGGCTTGATACAGATCTCATCATGCATCACTTATCAATCTCACCAGATGTCAAGCCTGTCAAACAGAATTTAAGAAAAATGCATCCACATGTGGCTCTACTGGTCAAGACAGAGTTAGAAAAACTATTGAATGCAAACTTCATTAGGGCCATTGATTATGCTGAGTGGATTTCCAACATTGTACCTATCTCCAAGCATGACAAATCCATACGAGTCTGTACTAATTTTAGAGACCTCAATAAAGCGTGCCCCAAGGATGACTTTCCACTACCAAACATCGATATTATAGTGGACATGACTGCAGGTTATGAGATGTACTCGCTCATGGATGGATTTTCTGGGTACAACCAAATAAAGATAGCTCCAGCAGACCAAGAAAAGACAACCTTTACATGTGCATGGGGTACCTTTTGTTGGAATGTCATGCCTTTTGGGCTAAAAAATGCTGGCGCTACATATCAAAGAGCAATGACAACCATCTTTCATGATATGATGCATAAAAACATGGAAGACTATGTTGATGACACACTGGTGAAATCAAAGAAATGAGACACACATCTCAAAGACCTTAGTTTGATATTGGACCGTATGGAACAATTCCAACTTAGGTTGAATCCAAAAAAATGTGCCTTTGGTGTCACTTTTGGAAAATTGCTAGGTTATATCATCTCAGCAAAAGGCATTGAGGTTGACCCTGAAAAGGTCCAAGCTATCATGGATATGCCTCCACCAAAGACTATCAGTCAACTTAGAGGTCTGCAAGGACGGCTACAATCCATAAGAAGATTTATCTCTCAATTAGCTGATAAGGCTCAACCTTTCAATAAAAATCTGCATAAAGGATCTACCCATATTTGGAATAGTGACTGTCAACAAAGCTTAGACCAAATCAAAGGCTACTTGGCAAAACTGCCAGTTTTGATGCCACCCATTCTGGGAAAACCTTTGATTCTGTACATTTCAGCTACGGATTCTTCTCTAGGAGCACTCTTAGCCCAAAGTGATGAGACAGGTAAAGAAAGAGCCATATACTATATTAGTCAAACTTTTGTGGCTTATGAACTAAATTATACAAGTATAGAGAAGGCATGCCTTGCTGTAGTTTTTTCCTCCCAAAAACTTCGACATTATATGTTGGCCCACACAGTTCACTTGATTGCCAAGATAGACCCTTTGAAATATTTATTAAGTAAAGCTGCACTTACTGGTCGCCTTGCTAAATGGATGATGATTCTTTTCGAATTTGACATTCAGTATGTTGAACGTAAGGCAATCAAAGGATAGGCCATAGCTGACCAGTTGGCTGACTTCCCACTTGAAGATGTAGCACCTCTACAAATTGAGTTTCCAGATGCCTCAATCATGAACATTACTGACAGAACATGGAAAATGTTTTTTGATGGATCCCATACACAGAATGGAGCAGGAGCAGGTGTGTTGTTTGTTTCCCCTCATGGTTATACGATCCCAAAATCCTACAAATTATTGTTCCCATGTACAAACAATATTGCAGAGTATGAAGCATTAACAAATGGGATCAAAATGGCCCTTGAATGGTGAATAACTGAGCTACACATCTATGGGGATTCTCAACTGGTTGTGAACCAAGTGAATAATGAATATCAAACCAAGGATGATAAATTGATCCCTTATAAAAAGTTGATAGATGCTCTAAGGAACTATTTTACCTTTGTAACATTCCAACAAATTCCTAGAGCAGAAAACAAGGCTGCTGATGCTATGGCCACCTTAGCATCTATCCTCCAATTACAAGAACATGAATCACGATTTGAGTTCCTGGTGGAAGAATTGTGTCATCCAGCCTATGATTCTTCAGATAACTAGGTGATCTACACTATTGTAGGTCATGATTCCTCCCGCTATGCGGCTATTTTCTCCTACCTACATGATCAGGTTATTCTTGAAACCCTCACGCGCAACCAAAAATGCCAACTCCTTCGTAATGCCTCACACTACACTTTGGTCTCTGGTGACTTGTATAGGAGGGGTCTAGACGGAACGTTGCTTAGGTGTTTAGAACTAGAAGAGTTTGAGAAGGCACTTGCCGAAGTCCACGATGGCATTTGTGGGGCGCATTCTAATGGCCTTGCACTTGCTCGAAAACTGCTTAGGACGATTATTACTGGCCCACCATGCAAGCTGATGCTGTGCGCTATGCAAAGTCCTGTCAGAAATGTCAGCTCCATGGTAACTTGATACATGCTCCTGGGCGAGAGTTAATCCCTTCTGTGACATATTGGCCATTTCAACAATGGGCCTTTGACTTGGTAGGAAAGATCCATCCAAGCTCATCCAACGGTCATAAATTTATCATCACAGCAACGGAGTATTTCACTAAATGGGTTGAAGCTGTACCATTATCTGCTGCTACAGGCAAACATGTTGCCCTGTTTATACTGAATCACATCATTTGTCGATATGGTATCCCATCCTCTATTGTTACAGATAATGGAGGACAATTCAAAAATAAAGACTTAAAACAGCTGTGCAAAAAGTTTGGAATTAAGCAACACTGGTCTTCCATTTACTATCCCCAAGGGAATGGCCAAGCTGAGGCCTCTAATAAAATGCTGCTGAAAATCCTACACCGCACAGTTCACAAGTCTGAGAAAGATTGGCACTTGCAAATAAATCTGGCACTTTGGGCCTATAGAACCTCTATTCGTACTCCTACAGGGGCTACACCCTTTTCTCTAGTCTATGGCTCTGAGGCTGTTCTCCCATTAGAAGTCGAAATACCTTCTTTGCGCATCTCCTTACATGGGTTAATAACTGATGAAGACCATAGAGCTATGAGAGTACAGGAATTAGAGACTCTGGATGAATGGTGCAAGGCTGCTTTTGATCACATGAGAGCTTATCAGAAGTGCATGTCTACACAATATAACAAAAAGGTTCACCCCCGTGAGTTCCAAGTTGGTGAACTCGTGCTTAGAGAGAATCCCAAAAATCAGCAAAATCGAGAACAGAAAGGGAAATTTGAACCTAACTGGTTAGGTCCTTACATTATCACAACATCATTTGGGTCTGGTGCTTACCAGTTGTCTACTTCAGAGGGTGAAGAACTTGCAGAACCTATCAACATCCTACACTTGAAGAAGTTCTATACTTAGAGGCTTGCTGCTCAGCTATCTTGTATACATCTATGAGTCTGAAAAAATCTTAAAAATCAGAAAATGTCTTGAAAAAATGATCATCTTAGTGAAAACCTCACCTTGATGTATCACCAAAAAAAAAAAAAAAAAAAAAACTGTCCAAGTGGTGAAAACCTGGAAACAGGCGCTACTTGAAACCCTTGCACCTATGTCTATCAATCTCAATCATCCACTTTGCTACACATTTCCTAGCTTGGAATTGTTTCTTGTCCTCATCTTGGGGGCATAGCTACTTAGCCTATTGAGGTATTCTTGTGGATTAGGGTTTCTTTGACAACTCACAAAATAGTGTTTCTCAACACTTCCCCCACTTTGACATCAAGTGTTTTTTTAACACTTTACAGCTAGTTTACCTACAGTCTTCGATGTCGCGATATCTCACTATCAGAATCAAGTCTGGAAGAAATGGCCAAGTGACTTACACACACACACTTTAACACTTAAACGACTGAGCTATGCTGACATTTATCTATTTTGTGTGCTGTCTATGATGATTTCTTTTCCATGTATTCCCTCCCTAATAGTCTTTCAAGGATGTCATTGACTAGAAGACTGGGGGCATGGGACATATTTTCTTGATTTCTACTTGTGGGTATACTTTTGTTTGTCTATAGTGTTGTAAGCATTCATGCTTGTCCTATTCAACACTTTGACTTATAAATGTATCATCCTTGATTGTTTTGCAAGATCGCACTCAGGGTTTATCCTGGCGCTTATGCCTTGATACAGGTGTAATCTTGCTAAATTAAACTAAGGGAATCTAATCGTGTAGTTATCTTGACTTACATGTCTCTGATGCTTAGATTGGATTTCCACATACCTATCTAATATCGATCATATTCATATCCTCATAGTTATACTAGTGATGGTTGTATGATCTCATGATGTCCCTAATAAATGCTCAATGATGAAATTAAGAGTCTAAATGTTATGCGCTTCTTGCTGGTAAACCACTTTGCATATTAGCTTGCATTTTAGGTTCATTTTCTAGCTTAGTCTTGCATTCTTGCATATGGGGAGAGCTCTCTTTCTTCATCTTTTTGTGGACATATCGGCTAACTGCTTTCATATATTTCTTTACTTTCTTCTTGTTCATGTCTTTTCACCTTCTTAATCTTTCACTTCATCTCTTTTCTATCTTATCATCACATTATATAAATTTTTGACCCCTTAAATAATTTTGACATCCTAGATTCATTTTCGGGATCGAAATCCAAATTCGAGTTCATCTTAATGGTCAAAATTGTCTTTTAAAATTCTACTTTCTTCTGAGCATTTAGCTGACCTTTTGAGGTTTAATCTCTGAATCATCACTGGGGCATCTTCATTTCTTCATGTCTTCATCATTTCCATACTTCATATCTACTTAAATTCACTATTTCATGTCTAAAATCACCTTTCTACTCATTTCGACCTTATTTTTATGCTATATCCTTCAAGGTCAACTCTAGTCAAACTGGGGCATTTTATCAATTTTTTCATATAGTCATTCTTGGGTTCTAATCATCTATCTGTCATCTTGGACATTTCTATATTCTAATTTTCTCATTTCTAGCCAATTTTTGCATCCCCTTACCTCATTTCAATTTCGATCCCGAGGGGGCAGAAATACTCTATACTGCTTAGGAGCATTTGTTTGATCTTCTCACTTGTTCTCAATCTATCTACTTTGCTAAGTGTTAGCATTCTTCTTGAATTCTAACATCATCTTCCTAGTGTTCAGTACTACTGCTATCAGGCTGTACATTTAGGACTTGCTATCCTTTTTCTACATTTCGTTCTTCAAAATCAGATATCTATATCTATCACCGCCTACTTGGCTTTCTATTTTCTTTGACATAATGTGTTCCCAGATCGATCACGCATTAGTCAAAGAGGGGCAAATGTAATCACCTAAAAATGGTCATCTAGACTATTAGCCCCCTTTTCAACATTTTGGCTTAAATTAATTTAATCACTTACCTAAGCCAAATTGCTAATAATCAATTTATTTGATTATAACCTATAGTTTGACTATGCTATCCTAAGTTCATTATTTGATTAAAAGAACATGTCCCCTTTTAATTAAATAAAAGACCCCATTCTTATAACCCACTTAAAGTGCACACATAAAGTCCTTTTTCTATTTTGCAATTAAAAGAAAAGGCTTTGTGACTTTTGTCTTATATGACAAGTCAACTTATATTCTATTGGTTGATTTGTGTGTGCACATGGATCACTCCTATTTTCGAATTCCACCGTTGATCATCCACCATCTTCATCTTGATCTCCACCGTCCATACATCTTTAAAAGGGAGAGAGCTTTCCCCCTCAATCCATCCATCTTTTGAACATTGTTATGCTGTAGGTTTTCTAATAGGTTTCTTTGGAGCTTTGTGGAGAACTTCTCATTTCTTGTCTCATTCTCTCATTCCATCACATTAGCATAAGATCATATGGCATTCTTAGCATAGTTGCATTTTAGTTTAACTTTGATTTCTTGCAATAATATCACATAGTTTAAATATTTGGTTTTGTAACAATCTCATACATGCTTAGTATAGCTGCATTTTGCATTATCATCTTAGCTTAGTTTTCATACTTGCATTGCATTCTTGAGGGATTCCTTGAAGATATTTGCACTCTTGCTCTTGTCTCAAAGAACCTCCCGTTGCATGGTTTACTAGCAAGAAGTACATTTCTAAGGCTTGGCTGAGAGCCTTCATGCTGAAATACTAACTCCTTGCACTCTGTGGATAGGGAGCTCTAAGTCAGCATCCAAGCATTCCAACTCATGGAATCGTTTGGATAGAAGGGTTTAGAGTGTGACACAAATCGAGTGTACAAGTAGTGTATTTAGTGAAACCACACTGAGTAGAGTAGTAAGTGGAAGTTGAGTGTTGACCAAGCTAGTGAAGTGAATGGTATGTTTACCATGTTAACTGAGCTTGAGATGAAAATATTCCTTAACCAAGTATCCTATGTAAATTGAGTGAAGATTGGGAAAGTGATTATGTTAGCCAAGGTCAAGGTACAAAACATTATTGTTCCTTGAAAAACATTAAAAGTAACATTATTATAAATTGGATTTTGAACTATTCATTTGTTTACCTTGTATCTTCAAGTTTTCAAGATTTATTTTTGTGAACCTAAGAAATTTGTCTGTATTATTAAAATTTGGAGCTTGAGATTGTGAATTTGATCAAGATCAATTTTAGTGGTGAGGTGAATTTGATGGGAAAGGAGAAAAAACTAAACCTATTTCTATTTCATTTACTAAAACCATAGTTTACAAAATGGCATCAAATTTGGTAGTTGTTAAGACAAGAAAGTTAGTGTTGAGCTATCATTTTGCATGATGTTTGATGAAAAGAATCCTTTCAAACTCCTCTCTTGAAAAGCTAATCTAGGATCAACTCTAAGGTTGTGGGTGATCTTGTGACCTACTAGAATTTGCCCAATTGAAGATAAATGTGTATGTTCATGAGGATACCTTTGCTAGTTTGAACCAATTTCAGATAAGATGGTTGATTTTCTTACTCTTTTGAAAAGTAACCACAAAAGAGATATTTTTTGTATTTTCTATTTTATGATGAATGTAATTTATCGATGCAACTATATGAATTCCTATTTTTAACCAAATGTTAGCAAATAAAATAATAAAGACAAGGTAATGAGAGATTATTTGAAAGGGAAATTCCTAATGGACATAAACCACAATATCAACATGTCTATGATTTAAATTGTCAAAAAGATTGAGTAGGAAACCAATGAAAATAGGAACAATGCTTCCTCAATTCCACTGATGCAATTGTCAATGGGAACTCAATAATAACTAGAAGATATTTCACTTCTCATCAAATCAAAAGGCCACAAAAAGTGTGCTTGTGCAAGACAAGAAGCTATGTAGGAACGATAGGTGATCTATTCTCCAACTTGGTACGTTAGAAAAATTTGTTAACACAAGGCAAAAACCAGAACTAAAAGGTCACACAATCAAATAAAAAACAACAAAACCATTGGCTCCATTATTGTTCATGAACATTCATTCACAAAAATAACACACTCTAGCAAGAATAACTACACTAAGAATGAGAGCACTAATAGCATATATTATTGCATCAAAATAATGACTTGGAGTACATATTACATCCATGCATTTATAAGAAATCATCTCCTCCTTTTGTGTTGGGAGAGAGAGAGTTATTGAAATGCAACTGATGCTAAAAACTAATAAAACAAATCTAATTATATACAAATTGACTCTCTAAATGGTGCTAAGTAGGTCTCCACCTTTGTTTATATCAATTAATTGGTGCATGAGCCTTTACATGACTTAAAAAATTAAAATAACGAGAATATAAGAAGATAGAAGCCATGAGATGATTTGGGAGTCTCTAGGAGCTCTAAAAATGGAAGCTTAACCTTCTCTAGGTGTTTTTGGAAGATAAACTATCATTAAAATGTGTACCTGGTACATGTAAAGCTCTAAATTAGGAATTGATAGTTAAGTATCAGCACACTATTACTTCTTCAAAATTGTTAGAGAACTTGTATGAATAGTGCACTTGCACATCTTGCATACCTATGCACCTTTAGGGAATTTGTGCAAGGTGCTCAATTCACCAAAAAATCAAAGTTCTCTATTTTGAAATGGTTTCTAGGTTTTTCTCAAAAAAGGTCTAGGAGCCCTCTTGTGTACTTATTTTTCCCTTTTTTAATGATTTATAACCTCTTTATAGCCCAAAATTTTCATAGACTTGAACTCCTTCTACTTCTTCTATCTGAACTCCCAAAGTACATGTGTTGAATCTTATCATTAATAGTTTCATAAGATGAGGAACTTTTTTTGGTTCATGTGTCCAATCTCTATATCTTTTATTTTCAATGTAAATTCATGAATCAAAACTTACATGTGACTCCTTTAAAGGTGAAGGTTACTAGCTTATATGAGATCTCTATTGTTGCTGATAATAAAGATGCTATAATAATTTGTGCACTTGTTCATTATGTGCCACACCTTCGTGTTATGCGTACTTGTGAATCTTCATGTTATGTACATCTTTGTGTACTGTGAAGTCTATTCCTTGATTTTTTCCCCTAGATTATCCAAAATGATCAAATGTTTGAAACTTTTTCATATCTTTTTTAACAAGCTTTTCTAGGCCTTTTTAACTGGCTTTTTCGGAGGTCTTCTGCTCAAAATTTCAAGTTGAAACTTTCATTAGTCCCTAAAACTAGGCAGCTAAAGGCTCACTATTTTATGGACTAAAATTAGATTTTTAGTTCTTCTTTCCAACGGTGTAAATGGTTTTCAATTCTAAGCTCTAGGTCAAAAGTTATGACCCTGACAACTTATCCAATACCATGCACATGCAATACCATGGATATTTTTTATGCTATGGAAAATGAAAATGTCAATTTATTTGCACAAAGAAGTAAACATTAGTTATTTTATATTTGAAAAACCTAAAAGAGGACTCCATAGGATTTAGATTGACAAAAAAAAGGGTCAAAAACAGTCAAAATAGAGAAAATAATGGATTTTTCCCCCAAAGAAGCTAGTTTTGCACACTAACACACCTAGCACACCTTGGAAGGTGAACTAGTTTGCTAATTTTTTCTTGGAAATGGCAAGGTGCACAACTACGCACTAGAACATATTGACAAGATGCGCATGGTGTGCATTGTAGTGGGGGGGGGGGGGTCTTAAGAATATAGGGCATCGGGGGAGGAATGAAGTGCACACTTCTGAAGGTGCACACATGTGCACCTGTGAAGGTGTGCACCCTCGAGGGTGCATACATATGCATACCTAGAGTGAGGGTGACGTGTGCATGTGCACACTTTAAGAATAATAAAGTCCTAAACTTGATTTTTTACTTGTGTCTAACTACTTGAACCTTTCTGATAAAAGAATGGGCTTTGACCTAGACCCAGGGGAGGGTAAAAAATGATCAAGGCTCTAGACTAGATGCCTAATAGGAAATCTTGAAACTAAGGGGTCTCCATTTTGTGACTCAAAATGGGGTGTGTGTTATGAGGCCACAAAAAATAGCCTTGACAAAAGGGAAGAAATGAAAAAGACACTTCTTTATTAGCAACCATTCTTCTGACATGTTTCAAATTACAACTAAATTTTGAACACTTCAAGCTACTTTCAAATTCCTTGATAGTCAGAACTTCAGAATCTTGAATCTTCAAGCTCAGTGTGTGCTTAGTGTATTCATTTCCTTTGACATCTCAAAGTGTAATTTATCATGAGCTTCTAGCAAGTCAAAGACAATATTTCACCCTACTGGTCCATTCACTAGGAATCCTTGCAAAACCTATTTATCAATCACTTATGTGACCGAATGAGAGAATCCATTTTATGGGCTCTTAACAGGTTATCAATTTTACATTTTAGGTCCTTAGTAATCCATTTTGATTCTACTTTAAGTAGTTCACAGCTTTCCATTTGATTCTTCCATGAAGCAATTTGTAGAGATAGTGGATAACCATTTTGGAGTACATATCCCTATTGCCAAATTTTTGGTCCTTTTGGAATCTTTCTTTCTTAGTACCATCTTTATTTTTATTCTCTTTCTATACCCTAGCCACACTTAGACTATGTGGCAAAGGCATTGGTGTCATTTCTCAGATTCTTTCTTTAGTTTGATAACCTTCATATTCCTCTTTATGAACTTTAGGAAACTCTAATGCCAAACAATAATCTTAGCAATTCTTTGAAAAGATCCTTTAGTTTGAACTAGTAAGTTTGAACTAGTAAGTTTGAACTATCCCTTTCCTGCTATCAGCCTTGATTTGAAAACACTAAGATAGTCAATCTTTAGATTTGTAAAATGTTCAGAACTATCGATCTAAAATTCTAATTTGAAGATTGACAGTCCTTTACACATGTAAGTAGCATCCATTTTTAGTTGGTAAAAGAAACAGTTTCATTTGAATGTTTTGACAAAGAAATACCTCTTCCCTAAAGTTGAGACTAGTTGGGATGGACCACATGATGGGAAAAACATCAAAAAAACACACTGAATCCTTGACTCAAAGACTAAAAAAGAAAAAAGAAAAAGAAGTAAAATGCATAAAAACCCAAACAAAATATAATTGACACAAAGAAAACTAACACCTGAGTAAAAATACTAACTAAAAAAAACCAAAAAAAACATATATACAAAAAACTCCAAATAAAAAGAATGTGGGGTGGTTGTTAGTAGATTTCTCATTATGTGTAGTAGTGATGAACCACCCCATATAGTCCTAAATAATGTTGACTTGTCTTTGTACTCTAAAAAATAAAATTTAGACAATCTTGGTTCAAATTTTGGGCACAAATCACATAAAATTAGAAGTTGTGGAAACTCTCCATGACCATGATTAATTCACAAACAAGTTCTCTTACCTTTAGCATCATACTCAAATTGAAAATCATCAAACTGAGAGGGATAATGGGAAAATATTACCTGATCTAGTGAGTCCCTTACCATTGGAGTACACTCACATATTGTAATTTCTCCTTCTAGTGGCCTCATCTCATGGTACACAACTCCACATAAACAAGTAAATATTCGCATCACTGATGTAATATAACTATCATAACAAGACCCAAAAGATATAACATTATTTTTATGGTCCCTATTACCACCACCATTATCCTTAAACCATGAATTTTCACCTTTAGGCTCCTTGGGACTAGAAAACTCAACCATCATTCTTCCTTTTGAATTAAAAGATTCATTAATATCATTAATCAAGGTGTTTCCTCCCTTATCTCCCAAAAAATCCTACTCAAAATCATACTTTCCCTCCATTACGATCTACCAAGCTAACAAGAAATTAGGACAACCCAAATGGATGGATTCTACTTGACTCGATTATTGCTAGGTATGATATATGTGTAGAATACCTACAAAATGATATTTCCTTAGGCAATCTTGAGACCAAGTTAAGTATTCTATCCATCTCATCTGATGCCATATCTTGATCTGAGGGAGGTATCTTATCACTATCCAATGGGGAATCATTGTCAAAGTAGGAAGTATCAGTATCTTCTTCTTGATGACTTCTCGATTCAAAAATCTCACCAACCTCAAGATCTAAATTTCCATCATTTTTTGTAACTTTGAGAATTTTTGCAACTACATGGAGTTTTGGAACTTCAAAATTTTCTGCATCATCAAAATTTCTTGGCATATCTAAACTTATTGCAACATCAATAGTTGGAAGAATTTCAAACTTTCCAATAATTTCAGTAGGTTGATTTGTCTGCACTAACACATTAGATACTACATTGATGCAGGAGCATCTAGAGGTATAAGGGCAATCCTGTGTCACCCAAAAAAAAAAAGTATTTAGACTTAGTTTCTGTTTCATGTCTTTACATTTTTGGATACCCATTTGGGTCAAATAAAGGTTCCAACTCTCACAGTTCCACTATCAGTGTGTTTGAAAATCTTGAAAAAATAGGAGCATGCAATTTGGCCATCATTTTGGTGACCTAGAAGGTGTGAATTGGCCAGATGAATATAATTGATTTAGAGCATTCCAAAAAAAGAATCAGGTCAAGAGGCCCCATGGTTTGAAAGTTATTGCAGTTTTTCAGGTTTTGGAGACCTCCTAAGAATGCTTCAAAGTCAGGTTTGGAGCATTAAATGACCTCAAAAAGGGTCAAAAAATGGGGGACAAGTAAAGCTGGTCCATAGGGCTATAGAGCACTTCGAGAGCTTTCCGAAAATGTAAACGGTTCATCAATCGGAGCAACGGTTCAAAAGTTATGCCTCCCGGAAGTTCGGTTACCGTTTTTGGATTTTTCTAGATTTGCACCGACTTCTAACATAGCTTCCGGAACCTTCTATTTCATTGATGGATGCCTACTAGCACTTTCTAGAATGTACTCCTAGTCCTTAACCCTCTAGGGTCTATTTAAGGAGATTTCTGGCATTGTAAAAGGCAGTTCAGAGTGGAGTTTGAGAGGAGGTGCTAAAAGGAGAAATATTCTCCAGATTTATGCTATTGTAAGCCCTTAGGGCATGTTTTGAAGTTTATTTTCTCTTTACTATTTGTACTAGCTTATTTTCTTAGTTAATATAATTTCCCTTTTCTGTTGTGTCCATTCTGTTCTTGGGTTGTGTCCCCATCAAGTGGTATCAGAGCAGGTTTTCCTGAGTGTGTAGATAGAGCGTTGACTGTGAGGCAGTTTGCACCAGGACTGTGTGGTTGTGGGTTCGAGTTAGAACATGCCTCCACAAAGAGAGCATGGTGGAAGGGCCAGAGCTATTGATCCTGAGGAGGTTAGAGCCCTCCAGAGGTAGGTACAAGCATTGCAAGAGGAGCTTCATAGAGGAGCAAATGTTGCCGCAGGTGACAATAGTGAGGATGACAATGAAGAGGAAGTAATGGGACCAGAAGAGGAAGTTGACGGGGAAGTTCTGAATCTTGTAGAGGAAAGGCTTTTTAGGGCATTACTAAGTTTGGGAAAAGACCTACAATTGAAGTGGGTATATTTTCAGGAAATCTGAAACCAGATGAGTTGATCGATTGGATCAATGAACTGGAAGAATACTTTGAGTATGAGTATATAAGGGACCCAGATAGGGTTAAGTTTGCAAAGGCCAAACTGAAAGGCCATGCCAAAATCTGGTGGCAAGAGGTTCAACTGGAAAGACTTAGAAGAGGAAAGGAGAAGATCACAAGATGGGATTGCATTGTGGACAAATTGAAGAAGCAGTTCATTCTTGTCGACTACGAGCTTGATCTGTTTAAGAAGATGCATGGGTTAAAGCAAGCAAGAAGATCAGTCCAAGAATATACAGAGGAGTTTTACCGACTCTTGATTAGAGCGAGGCATGCAGATGCAAATAAGGAGAAGGTTGCTCATTATATCAGTGGGTTGCGACCTAGCATCCAAGAGGAATTAAGTCTGGTAAGAATGACCAGCGTTGAAGAGGCATACCAGTTTGCCCTACGAGTTGAAGAGAAGTTGAATAAAAGGTTTGACGAAAGACAAAGAGGGCGCGGTCAAGGAGGAAGGGGAAGCGGTAGATCATCTGGAGGCTGCAATGAAACCCAAAAGAAAAATGAAGATGTGGGTACTAGAAGAAACCAGAGGAATGAGGGTTTCAACCGCTCCCATGATCAAGACTTTGGAAATCAAAGAGGAAGAGGTAGAGGACATGGACAAGGAAGAGGAGGCTTCTGTGGTACTTATTTCCATTGCAATGAAGAAGGTCATCGTGCCTTTGAATGCCCTCAACGACAAGGAAGGACAGATAGGAGAGCTGAGGGCCAAGCTAGGGTTGCTCATGTGGATGAGGATGCACAATCATCACATTCAGAGGATGCAGAAAGAGGAGAGACCTTGGTAAATGAAAGAGTCCTACTAAGTGGTGAGAATGAACCAGGACAAAGAAGGAGTTTGTTTTGTACCAGATGCAAGTGTGAGGATAAATGTTGTGACATGATCATTGATGGTGGTAGCACTGATAACCTGGTATCAGAAGAGATGGTCTCTAAGCTAAAGCTCAAGAGGGAGAAACATCCCCAACCCTATCGGATTTCTTGGGTAAAAGATGATCATAAGGTCCTGGTAAGTGAACAATGTTTAGTAAAATTCAAAATTGGGAGTTACCATGATGAAGTTCTCTGTGATGTTATTTCGATGGATGTTTGCCATCTATTGTTGGGTAGACCATGGCAGTTTGATAGACATGCAATACATGATGGACATGCAAACACATACTCTGTGACAAAGGATGGAGTTCGCCATAAATTGAAGCACATGAAAAAGGAAGGTGAAAAGGTATGTAGCAGTGCTAGGATTCGTCTTGTTGATGGAAGGAAGTTTTTAGATGGCATGAAACATCAACATATGTGCTATGCTTTGATTCCTAGGAAAGATAAAGAAGGTAGTAGTGAAATACCATTTGAAGTTTCAGATTTACTAGGGGAATTTGGAGATATTATCTCTGATAATGTTCCAGATGGATTGCCACCAGTAAGGCAAATCAGTCATCAGATAGATCTGATTCCAGGAGCTAGTTTGCCTAACAAGGCTGCTCACAGGATGACTCCTACTGAAATAGAGGAGCTAAATAGATAGGTTCAGGAGTTGTTTAGGAATTGCTTGATTCGAGAGAGCCTAAGTCCATGTGTAGTACCTGTAGTACTTGCACCAAAGAAGGATGGAGAGTGGAGGATGTGTACAGATTCTTGAGCTATAAATAGGATAACCATCAAGTACCGATTTCCTTTACCAAGGATGGATGATCTTATGGACTGCTTGAGTGGAGCTCAGTACTTCACAAAGATAGATCTGAAGAGTGGCTATCATCAGATATGGATTCGAGAAGGAGATGAGTGGAAAACAGCCTTCAAGACCAAGGAGGGTCTTTATGAGTGGTTAGTCATGCCCTTTGGATTGACGAACGCCCCAAGCACCTTCATGCGGCTCATGAATGAGGTACTTAAGAAGTTCTTGGGAAAATTTGTTATTGTCTATTTGGATGATATTTTAATTTTCAGCAAGACTTTGGAAGAACATTTACTGCATATTCGTAGTGTCCTTGAAAGGCTAAGGGAAGAGAAACTGTTAATTAATCTAAAGAAGTGTGTCTTTGCAAAAAGGGAGTTAGTCTATTTGGGATTTGTTATATCACCTGAAGGTCTCAAAATGGATCTAGAGAAGGTAAAAGCCATCTTGGAATGGCCTACTCCCAGGTTTGCTACTGAGGCAAGATCATTTCATGGTCTGGTTAGTTTTTATAGGAAGTTTATTAAGAATTTCAGTGGCATATGTGCACCCCTAACTGATACAATAAGAGGGGATAGAAAAGAGTTCAAATGGACTGCAACAGCTGCGAGAAGTTTTGAATTGCTGAAGAAGAAGGTGAATGAACAGCCTGTGTTGGCACTTCCAGATTTTAGAAAAGTATTCCAGGTGGATTGTGATGCTAGTGGTAGTGCTATTGGGGCTGTATTAATCCAAGAAGGTAAGCCTATTGCATATTTTAGTGAAAAATTGAATGATGCAAAGAAGAAGTATTCTGTTTATGATCAAGAGTTCTTTGCAATAGTTTAGGCCTTAAATAAATGAAGGCATTAGTTATTGCCAAAGGAATTTGTTTTGTATACTGATCATCAGGCATTACAGTACCTAAATAGCCAAGGTAAATTGAATCAGAGGCATATGAAGTGGGTAGAATTCTTGCAGAGTTATACATTTGTGTTGAAGCATAAAAGTGGAAAATCTAATAGGGTTGCAGATGCACTAAGTAGGAGACAGTCACTGCTTACAGTAATGCAGGTTGAAGTAGTTGGGTTTGATGAACTCAAGAATTTGTATCCGAGGATCCTGATTTTGCTGAAGCATGGAAAGCTTGTAAAGAGCCTGTTATTGTAGATAGAACAAAGTGGTTAGATATTTGATTCAGGATGGCATGTTGTTCAAAGGTAGTCAATTGTGCATTCCAAGGAGGGAAAATTTGATTAAGGAGAAATACAGTGGAGTGATGGCAGGACATTTTGGTTGAGATAAGACCATTTCCATTCTTAGAGAACATTATTTTTGGCCTCAAATTTCATAGGATGTGAAGAAGTTCGTACAACATTGCCAGGTTTGTCAAGTTGCCAAGGGGTTTAGTCACAATACAGGTCTTTATCAGCCGTTGCCTATTCCATCAAGGCCATGGGAGGACATAAGTATGGATTTTGTTCTTGGATTTCCAAGGACACAAAGGGGTAATGACTCAGTATTCGTGGTGGTTGATAGGTTCTCCAAAATGACACATTTTATTCCATGCCAAAAAACTCATGATGCTGTCCATATTGCAGACTTGTTTTTCAAAGAGGTGGTAAGACTACATGGTCTTCCAAGGAGTATAGTTTCTGATAGAGACACTAAATTTGTGGGGTATTTCTGGAGGACATTATGGAAAAAGTTGAGAACAGACTTGAAATTCAGTTCCATGCATCACCCACAAACTGACGGCCAAACAGAAGTGGTAAACAGAAGTCTAGGTAATTTGCTGAGATGTTTAGTTGGGGATAAGCCCAAGGGATGGGATTTGATTCTACCATAGGTAGAGTTTTCTTATAATAACTCTGTAAATAGGAGTACTAGAAAATCACCATTTCAAATTGTATATGGGAATAGCCCAAGGACTGCACCAGAATTGAGGAAGATAGAACAAGGGGAGAGGACAAGTGCTGAAGTTGAGGAATTTGCTAAACACATCAAGCGTCTACATGAGGAGGTTCAAGCACACATTATCAAGATGAATCAAGAGTATAAAGCTAGGGCTGATCAAAGGAGAAGAAATAAGGAATTCCAAGTAGGGGATCTAGTCATGGTGCACTTACGAAAAGAAAGATTTCCAGTTGGTACTTACAACAAGCTAAAAATGAAGAAATTTGACCCCTGCAAAGTTCTGAAGAAACATGACTTAGGAAATGCATATGAGGTGGAGCTGCCAGATGGTATTCACATTTCTCCCATTTGCAACATTGCAGATTTAACAGAGTATCATGATGATGGTGCAGATGAGGAGCTAGTGTTAGAGCCATGTCCAATTCTTGCTTCTAAGAAGGAGGAGATAGAAGACATTCTAGATCATCATGTGGGTAGGAGTACTAGAAATAGGTAGTATGAAGAGTATTTAGTCAAATGGAAAGGACGACCAATCGAGGACTCAACTTGGATTTCAGTAGCTGAGGTTTTCCATTTGGGATTTCCTCTACCATCGATAAAGTGACAGGGTCACTTTTCAATCTACCCTGGGTGTCTGATGCAAGAGCATCCAGAGGTATAAGGGCAATCCTGTGTCACCCAAAAAAAAATGTATTTAGACTTAGTTTCTGTTTCATGTCTTTACATTTTTGGATACCCATTTGGGTCAAATAAAGGTTCCAACTCTCACAGTTGCACTATCAATGTGTTTGAAAATCCCAAAAAAATAGGAGCATGCAATTTGGCCATCATTTTGGTGACCTAGAAGGTGTGAATTGATCAAATGAATATAATTGTGATTTAGAGCATTTTAGAAAAAGAATTAGGTCAAGAGGTCCCACGGTTTGAAAGTTATTACAGTTTTTCAGGTTTTGGAGACCTCCTAAGAATGCTTCAAAGTCAGGTTTGGGGCATTAAATGACCTTAAAAAGGGTCAAAAAAATGGGGGACAAGTGAAGCTTGTCCATAGGGCTATAGAGCACTTCGAGAGCTTTTCAAAAATGTAAACGGTTCGTCAATCAGAGCTACGATTGAAAAGTTATGCCTCCCAGAAGTTCGGTTACCATTTCTGGATTCTTCTAGATTTGCACCGACTTCTAACGCAGCTTCCAGAACCTTCTATTTTGTCAGTGGATGCCTACTAGCACTTTCTAGAATTTACTCCTAGTCCTTAACCCTTCGGGGTCTATTTAAGGAGATTTTTGGCATTGTAAAAGGCAGTGCGGAGTGGAGTTTGAGAGGAGGTGCTAAAAGGAGAAATATTCTCCAGATTTATGCTATTGTAAGCCCTTAGGGCATGTTCTGATGTTTATTTTCTCTGTACTATTTGTACTAGCTTATTTTCTTAGTTAATATAATTTCCCTTTTCTGTTGTGTCCATTCTATTCTTGGGTTGTGTCCCCATCATACATCTTGGCAACTAACACATTCCAACTCTAAATGAATCTTTTGATGGAGGTGACAATAGTTAAGAGAAAAAAGGATGTTTTTATTATGATCTTCTCCAAGATACTTCAAATTTCTTATTATGGTATCCATAAAACCTTTCAAAAATTCATCTTTTACATGTAAATCCTTTTGAACTATTGGGGTAATGTTGGTTGGAGCTTCATAATGAATTGGAGTATTACAAACCAACATGGCTAGATGAGTGGGTTGCAACCATTGAGAGACATCGTTAATTAGAGATTCTTCACTTTTTTTTTTCAAACTTTGTGTGTTCATATTATTGCTACAATAAACATGTATTCCTGAGTGTCCTTGCTCTTCCTCTTCATTGAATGGGAACACAAAATCCTCTTGATCATCGTCATCATTTTGTCCTCCTATAGATTTATCACATGATTCAAACACCATTGCACTAAATTGCAAAGGATTTTCCTCCATGATTTGGGGAGGTTGATCTAAAACATCATTGTGCCCATATCCATTTTCACTTGGACTCATACTTGTAATAGCATTATTCCCATTGTTGATGTTACTGTAAAGGTCAAAATTTCAGCTCTAATTTTGAGAATAATTGTTCTATGAAGCAAGTTGTCTTGGATGATTTCCTTGGTTTTGTGAGGAATTCAACTATTCATAAGTTCATTGGATAAAAGAGACATCATCTTCTTCATTTCCTTAATGTTGCTAGCCATATTTATCTTGATTTTAGTAGGTGGAGAAGTCTTTTGCTCAAAGAATATAATCTTTGCAGCTCATACCCTGAATATTTAATTGTTGGAATTGGAGCAACAATAACCTACTTCATGAATGTAACAACCTCTTTAAAGACCTTTTCAATAATATCAATGTCTTTGGGTGGGATCCTTCTTATAAAAATAGAAGTTAATGAATCCATTGTTCCAAAATAGATCTCAATGGCAACTTCTTCTGGTATAGTGTATGGAAACTCCATTCTTTGATACATCCTTTAGAAGTGATGATTAAACCGTGAAATAGTCTTGTAGGGATCCCTCTTAATTAGATGAACTAATGATGTAGGATAGTTGGATAAATATGGATCTTGAATTGTTCCATAAAATTTCTCTCAAAAGAGTTCCAATCCCTTATTGAAGCTGGTGGTCAATTGAGGTACCAATTGAATGATGTTTCCCCCAAAGTATAAGGAAAAAGGTGGGATACCATGTCCATATGCTAAATCTAGTTTCAATTATAGATTTCTTTGAAAATTTTAATACAATCTTCTACTATTTGTGATTCTCCATATATGAACCATGGAAAACATTTTTTTAAGATTTTTGGGCAAGTCATATAATGGACTAGTTAGATTCAAAGGTGAAGTTTGGGCATTGAAGAAAAACATGGTGCATAATGATGGGGATGTATGAAGTAGAATGTAGAGAAGCAAATGATGATGAAATTTGTAATGTGAATGGGTGGAGTTATTGGTATCCCTTTATCATGATGATGCTTGTGAAAGTGACTAAGTTCTAGGAACTTGTGTTTATTCTAGAAAAGTGCACTTCTGAAGAAGTACACTTTCTCAAAACAACATACCTTGCACACCTGGCACCTTTTGACAGTTTTGGATGGAAATTTTTTTGAACTACCAAAAACTTTAAAATTTCAAAATAAAGAGTTATTTTTCTCTTCCAAATGGTATGAGGCCCTCTTTCTAGTGCCACTTCCATTCAACTATCATTTTACATGATGCTTAAGGACACGAATCCTTCCAAACTCCTCTCTTGAAAAGCTAATCTGAGATCAACTCCAAGGTTTTGGGTGATCTTGCAACCTACTAGAATCTACTTAGTTGAAGATAACTATGCATGTTCACAAGAAGGCCTTTTCTGATTCAAACCAATTTTTGATAAGATGTTTGGTTTGGTTGCCATTTTGAATAGTAACCTCAAAATAGATATATTTTTGGTATTTTGTATTTTATGATGAATGCAATTATTGATGCAATTATATGAATTCCTATTTTAACCAAATGTTAGCAAAAAAAAAAAACAAAGATATTATAATGGAAGATTAACATAAATAACATGAAAGAGAAATTCCTAATGGACATAAACTACGGCAACAACATGACTGCAATTTAAATTGTCAAAAAGATCAGGTAGGAAACCAAATAGGAGCAATGCTTCCTCAATTACATTGATGCAATCATCGATGGAAACTCAATAATAATTGAAAGATATTTCACTTCTCATCAAATTACATGGCCATAGAAAGTGCACTCATGCGAGACAAAAATTTATGTAGGAAAAATAGGTGATCTTTTCTCTAACTCAGTACGTCAAAAAATTCATTAAAAGGGGGCAAACACTAGAACTAAAAGGTCACACAATCAAATCAACACAAAAAAACATTAGATCCATTATTATTCATGAACATGCATTCACAAAAATAACACACTCTAGTAAGAATAACTACACTCAGAATGAGAGCACCAATAGCATATATTATTGCATCAAAATAATGGCCTAGAGTACATATTACCTCCATGCATTTAACAAAAATCATCTCCCCCTTTTGTGTTGGGAGGGAGAGTTATTTAAATGTAACTCATGCTAAAAACTAATAAAACAAATCTAATTATATACAAACTGACTCTTTAAATGGTGCTAAGTAGGTCTCAACCCTTGTTTATATCAATTAATGGGTGCATGAGCCTTTACATGACTTAAAACAATAAAATAAGGAGAATATAAAAAGATAGAAGCCATGAGATGATTTGGGAGTCTCTAGGAGCTTTAAAAATGGAAGCTTGGCCTTTTGTAGCCATTTTTGGCTATTGAACTACCATCAAAATTTGTTTCTAGTGCATGTAAAGCTCTAAATTAGGAGGTGGTAGTTAACTGTCAGCCCACCTCTATGAATAGTGCACCTATGCATCTTGCATAGCTTACACACTTGTGCACTTTCAGGGAATTTGTGCAATGTTCTCAATTCACCAAAAAATCAAAGTTCTTTGTTTTGGAAATAATTTCTAGGTTTTTCTTAGACAAGGTCTAGGAGTAATTTTGCGTACTTATTTTGCCCCTTTTTGATGATTTATACCCTCTTTATAGCCCAACATTTTCATATACTTGAACTCCTACTTCTTATATCTAAACTCCCAAAGTACATATGTCAAATCTTATTATTAATAGTTTCATAAGATGACGAACTTGATATGGTTCATGTGTCCAACCTTTGTATCTTTGATCTTCAATGTAAATTCATGAATCAAAACTTATTTAAGACTGCTTTGAAGGTGAAGGTTACCAACTTAGGTGAGATCTCTATTGTTGCTGATAATGAAGATGCTATGATAATCTATGCACTTGCACATTATGCACCACACCTTCATTTTATGCACATCTTTGTGAGCTGTGAAGTCTATTCCTTAATTTCTTCTGCTTTTTGACTACCCCATCTTTTTTGGTCAAAGACCAAGTGATCCTAATTATCCAAAAGGATCAAATATTTGAAACTTTTTCATATCTTTTATAACAATATTTTTCTAGGCCTTTTTAACTAGCTTTTTTAGAGGTCTTTTGTTCAAAATTTCAAGTTGAAACTTTCATTGGTCTCTAAAACTAGGTAGTTGAAGGCTCACTATTTTAGGGACTAAAATTAGATTTTTAGTTCTTCTTTCCAATGGTGTAAATGGTTTTGAATTTTGAGCTCTAGGTCAAAAGTTATGACCCCGACAAGTTATCCAATACCATGGAATTTTTTTGTGCTATCAATAATGAGGATGTCAATATATCTACACAACGAAGAAAACATTAGTTATCTTATATTTGAAAAATCCAAAAGAGGACTGCATAGGACTCAAATTGACAAAAAAATGGGTCAACAATAGTCAAAATAGAGAACACAATGGAGTTTTTCCCCCAAAAGAAGCTAATTTTTCACACTAGCACACCTAGCACACTTGGAAGGTGCACTAGTGTGCTAACTTACCTTTGAAATCACAAAGTGTGCAGCTACACACTAGCACACATGCATACATTGACAAGGTGCACATGGTGCACACATGCACATTAGTGTGCTTGTGGGGGGGGGAGGAGGGGTCTTAAGAATATAGGCCATTGGGGGGGAACAAAGTGGGCACCTCCTCAAGTGCGCACCTCTAAAGGTGCACACCCCTAAGGGTGCGCATGTGTGCATCCCTAGAGTGGGAGTGAGGTATGCATGTGTGCACTTGGTGCACATGCTCATATACACGCTTTAAGCATAATAAAGTCCTAAACTTGATTTTTCACTTGTGTTTGACTACCCAACTCTTCCTAATCAAAGAATGGGGTTTGACCTAGACTAGATGCCTCATAGGGAATTTTGAAACTAAGGGTTACCCATTTTGTCACTCAAAATGGGGCATGCATTGTGAGGCCATAAAAAATAGCCCCAACAAAGGGGAAGAAATGACAATTGAATTTCTTCATCAATAAGCATTCTTCCAACATGTTTTAAATGACAACTAAATTCTAAACACTTCAAGAAGATTTCAAGTTTCGTGATAGTCAGAACTTCAGAATCTTGAATCTTGAAGCTCTATGTGTACTCAGTTTATTCATTTCCTTTGATGTCTCAAAGTGAAATCTATCATGAGATTCTAGAAACTCAAAGACAATCTTTCACCCCACCGGTCCATTCACTAGGAATCCTTGCAAAACCTCTTTATCAATCACTTATCTAACCAGATGAGAGAATTTGTTTTGAGGGATCTTAATAGGTTATCAATTCTCAATTTTAGGTCCTTAGTAATCTCTTTTAATTTTGATTCAAGGAGCTTTCATGTTTTCATTTGACTCTTCCATGAAGCAATTTGTATAGAAAGTGGATAGCCATTTTGGAGTGCATATCCTTGTTTCCAGATTACCATTTTTGGACCTTTTGGAATCTTTCTTTCTTAACACCATATTTTTTAAATTCTCTTTCTATACCCTGACCATGCCTAGACTGTTCAACCAAGGCATTGGTGTTGTTTCTCAGATTTGTTCTTTAGTTTGATAACCTCTACATTCCTCTTTATGAACTTTAGGAAACTCTCATGCCAAACAATAATCTTAGCACTTCTTTGAAAAGATCCTTTAGTCTAAACTGATAAGTTTGAACTATCCCTTTTCTACTATCAACCTTGATTTACAATATTAAGATAGTCAATCTCTAGATTTGTAAAGTGTTGAGAACTATTGATCCACAATTTTAATTTTAAGATTGAAAGTCCTTTACACATGTAAGTAGCATCTATTTTCAGTTAGTATAAGAAATAATTTCATCTAAATGTTTTGACAAAGAAATACCTCTTCCCTAAAGTCGAGACTAGTTGGAATGGACCACATGTTAGGAACAGGTCTGACAAAACACATAGACTCCCTTACTCAAAGACTAAAAAAGAAAAAATAAAAAGAAGCAAAATGCAAAAAATCCCAAACAAAATAGAATCAACAAAAAAAACACTAACACCTAACTAAAAAAATTAACCACATAAAAAAAAAAACATATATACAAAAAAATCCAAATAAAAGGAATGTGGGGTGGTTGTTAGTAGATTTCTCATTATGTGCAGTAGTGATAAACCACCCCATATAGTCCTAAAAATGCCATCTTGTCTTTGTACTTTGAAAAATAAAATTTGGACAATCTTGGTTCAAATTTTGGGCACAAATCACACAAAATCAAAAGTTATGGTAACTCTCAATGACCATGATTAATCCACAAATAAGTACTCTTATATTTTGCATTACATTCAAATTGAAAATTATCAATCTGAGAGGGATAATGGGAAAATATCACCTGATCTAGCAAGTCCCCCACCATATGGGTACACTTACACATTGTAATTTCTCCTTCTAGTGGTCTCATCTCATGGTACACAACTCCACACAGACAAGGAAACACTAGCATCATTGATGTAATATAGCTATCATAACAAGACCCAAAAGATAAAGCATTGTTTTTATTGTCCCTATTACCACCATCATTAGCCTTTAACCATGAATTTCTACCTTTAGGATCCTCGGGACTAGCAAACTCAATCATCCCCCTTCCTTTCAAATTACATGGTTCATTAATCTCATTAATCAAGGTTTGAATTTTTTGGCATAGGTGTCCATAAAGGGGGATATTGATGTATATTGATATTGATAAGGGGAGTATGTATGTACATATGTGTATATTGCTAGATACAATTGTCTAATTGTGTGTTGTCTTTGATGTTAAACAAATGTCATATTAGTTATTAATCAGTACTTATCAAGCTCACTTGGTCAACAAGACAATTTTCCTTGTCTACTGAGCATTCATGAAGTTTACTTTGCAAAGGTAGTGTCTATCGATCTCACTCAGGCATTGAAGGAATTTAGGTAGGAAACAATGTTAAATGAGTTCACATGGTTAACAAACGAAAGTTCATCAAAGTTAGTGCTAACTGAGTTGACTCAGTTACTAAAGGATTTTTGTAAGTTCCTAGTTTTAACCAAGCTTCTATTGGTTAACACCAGAAATCATCTCAAAACCAGTGTTTACTGAGCAAGGTTGGCTAATGAAGGATTTTGTTATTTTGGCATAAGAAGCTTAATTATTTTAAGTATTGTTTCTATCCAACTATGGTGATGATTATTGGTTATTGTAATTTGAATTTGGGCCGACTTGACAATCTAGATGGTATAAATGAAAGGTCAAGTTGAGATTTCTAGTGTGTGTGCAAGTGTGTTGATTGAATTAAGAAGGAAAGAGTGAAAGCAAACTTGAAGGATAAGCAGGTATCCTTGTGGAGCAGAAAAGTGTTATTCAATCAGGAAGGATCAAGTATGAATCAAAATAGAGATTTGTAATCAACAATTCAATTGCATCATAATCAAGTCATTTCATTGTTACTCTTTAACCATTGTAGTAGTGATCTAAAATCTCCTAACAGAGTTGGTTTAATAACTAGTTGTAAATCCTTTAACAAGGTGATGGTTCCATTGAATTGTTTTAAGACCTCTTGCAAGGCCACTCCTAACAGGGTGATTAAATCCTCTAACAAGGTCACACCTAAGAATGTGTTTTGTAACCTTTAACTGGGTTGGCTCCTAATAGGGCTCACTTTAGAAGAGTGAAAAATAGTAACTAGTTACATTGGTGGTTTTTCCCATATTGGGTTTTCACGTTAAATCCTAGTGTCTCATGTGTTCATGTTATTTCTCTTATGCTTGCAAATTAATTACTGTTAATGTTTTAAGATAAACTAAAAGTAATTCACACTCTGCATTTATTGAGTTACAACATTTTCAGTGTGTTTATCGAGTAACATCAAGAATCAGTTTTCTCAATTCAAATTTTATTGTTGACATCTAAGGAATCTAGGATTTATTTTAGCGGTAATTTATTCACCCCCCCTCTTAGTTACTCCTTCTATATTTCCAACATCATTAATCAAGGTTTGAATTTTTTGGCATAGGTTAACAAAAGGGGGGATATTGATGTACATTCATATTGATAGGGGGAGTATGCATGTGTATATGTGTGTATATATGCTAAGTCAAGAGATATAAGGATGATATATAAGGATTGAAACTATACACAAAAAAATTTTGATTTTTTTTTGAAAAGCACATGTTATACCAAGGAAGAGAAGGAAGTATATATGTAGGGGGAGTTCTACAATTTTCATTAAGAAAGTTTTTGAGCTATCATGCATAATCCTTTTTCCACTAACATGAAAGGGGGATAATTTTACTCCCTTTATATATATATAAGTTGTCATTAGTGTCAAAAAGATAGAGAAGAAGAAAAAAAAGGTTTTGATTGTTAAACATTGTTATCGAGCCATACCATATTGCCCAAGCTAAGATAAGATAGAAGTGTTAGGATGATATAGTTACCAAGTATAATGTACATCAAGTAGTTCATGACACACCAAGTGTTGACATCATTGAGGAATAAAAGTTTAATCAAGTCAGAAGGATACTAAGTTACAACATTTCCATCAAGCATGAACATAGTATACACCAAGCTATGCAGGAAACATATAAAAGTTTGAAATGGTACATAAAATTATGTGTATTAATTCTATCAAGAAAGAAAAGTGATTTGTATAAATAGAGGAAATGATTTGTTAATATTCATTGGAAAATGTAATTTTATTATTCATGATTACAAGGTAGAATTAAGTCCAATGAAATAAAATAAAGGAAAAGAAAGGAATATGAGTGATTCTAGATTATTGATTTAGATCAAGAGTGATTTCAAGAAAATTCCTAAGCCCTAATTAGGTTAAGAATCAATAGAGGAAAAATTGACCTATTTAAGGACCTACAAGGAACATTAAAATATTGTTGCTACTATTTAGGAGGAAAATGGAGACACTTTAAATAGGGTTTAAGGTATCCATTTATCTGAGCCACTAAGAAATTCAGATATTTAATGAGAAGGAAAGAGGATAATTTCCAAATATGATTCCACTTATGATCCATACTAGATTAGCTAGAACCAAAAGGAAGAAGGGTGCTTATAATAGATTTGAATTATAAAGGGGAATACAATACAAGGAAATGTACTTTGTGGCAATTGATAGGATAACATGAATATGAAATTGAACCAACTATGTGTATATAATTAACCTAATTAAGATATAAATCTAGATGCTATTATCCCAATTAAGATATAGATATAGGGTAAATATATAAAAGGAAATAAAATATGAAAGATTTGCCTTTAAATTCATAGAGGAAGATGTATTTGAACTCCAAAATTAGTAGATCTGAACCTTTTTTTAAATATCCATATGTGGATTTTGAAATAAAATGAAGAAAGGAACAAAACCTAGAAATATCCCTAGAAAAGGGCACTGAAGATCTAGGCCTAATTGAAAGGTCATGCTACAACTAGGTTGATGTAGTCCAATGACTTGCAACAAATTTCTCTAGAAAGCTCCCAAAGAGTAGGTTCTAGATCTACAATCTTTGACTGCTATCCTTGCTTGTAGAAAACCATTTTCAATAAGGATTTGTTTTTGATAAAGAAAAATAGTTTTTACAGGGATCCTAAAACCTAAAAGTTTTTACATAAAAGCTAGTAGCATAATATTAAATAAAGTCCAGACCTAATACATCTATCTACATAAGGCCAAAACAAAAGACATGCCAATGGGCATAAAGAAAAAGCCAATAGACCCAACTAAAAAAAGGATAGGAAAGGAAATATAACCCTTACTATTCAATCTTCTTATCAAGTTCCTACATGGTTTTAGCTACTTTATTAGCACTTTGGATCTCCACGGTTGTGCACTCTTGGTTTAGATTAGTAGAATGTTCCACTATGCTCTTGGTCACATTCATTTCCTGCTCAGTTTGCTTGGAATCCTCGTTGACCCTTTCATCCTTTTCCCCACCAATGCCTACATTTTTCAATGATTCGCCTAGACTATTGATGTTCTCATTTAGAGTGTTTAGATTGGCAATCACCTAATTAGCAAGATTTTGGTTTGATATCTCCATCCTTTGCACCCTTTTCTCGACCTTAGAAAGATGATCCTCCTAGTTGGCTAGAAAACTCTGGTCACTGCTCTTCCTTTGCCCTTCCTCCTAGCACTTTTTCTCCTTAAGCTCTTCAATCTCATGGAATAACCACTTAATTGAGAAAAAGTTGTCTATCATACTATTTTTGGCATTATTGAGTAGGTTGAGCCCTATCTCCCTTGCATTATTTGAAATTACTACCAAAGCCAGGTCTATGAGTTTCTTGAAATGAAGTTTTCCCTCCTTGTCTTTGAGAACTTGAGGATTTATTATCTCTTTGACGATCCCCATCTTTTCCATTTTGGTATTGAAGTTTCTCCGTGACCTCCTCCTTTCTTTCATTACCTCCTCCCCACTGTCTTCCACCAAGATCTCTTTTATCTTCCCCTAAGGTGAAGAGAGGGAAGGGGAGGGGCCAAAAATATTAGGTGTCTCATCACTTCTCCTTTCCATAGGCATATCCTCCTTAGCCTTCTTCTTCTTGGGATTCCTAGGTAGAATAGTAATGTCCTCCTCCTTCTTCTCATCCCCTGACTCCATTTCCTCCTCGTCATCATTATACTCATCCTCCCTCTATTCCATAGGATTAGGTGTTAATCCTTTGGGACTCTTCCTACATGGAACATTACAAGTGGAGGGAGAAATTCACCCCCCCTTTGGCTTCTTACCTATCGAGGGGGTATTATCCTCTTCCTCCAAGCTAAGACTTTGGATTTCCTTAGAGTCAAAAAAATTTGAGCTCCCAATATCCTTTGAAGCATCCCCAGAGTGGCTTAAGGGTTTGCCCCTAGTTTGGGTCTTGAGATATTCATAGACCAGAAGGAGCAAACCCTCATGAAGAGCTAGGTTTATGTTAGGTTTCTTCTTGTAATCCTCAATGTTCTTACTCAAAGAGGTAAATAGATAGAAAGGAAAATAATTTTTTATCCCATGTCTAAAATGGTTTAGCAGAATAAAGTGGTGTGTTTTGACTCAATCGAATCTAGTATCCAAGGTAATGAATTTAATAATAACCCTTAATACATACCTCCATAATAAGTCTCAAACTTCACTAACTTCTTCCTCTCTTTCGCATCCTTCACAAAATCTTTCACTGCATTTGCCGACATTTTCTTGTCCTTCTAAAAATTTACCCCCTCATAAGGAATCTTTGTGACAAGAGCAATTGTTTGCACACTCACCTAGTGATAGATCCCATCAATTTTGACTTGTCCATCCTTCTAGGTGTTCACCATGAGCTTAGTAATCTCCTTGTCAAAACCATGGAGTTTTTCAATGTACACCTTGCTATTTTTCCCTTCTCTAGTCTATTCCAGACCTTTGTTCTCTTTCTCCATTTTTCCACCTCCTTGGTCAACTCCTTCTTGCTCCTCTCCCCAACCATCTTGATCTCTTGTGAAAACCCTACACCAATTCTCCAACCCTTCACAGTCTTCTACTTTTTAAGTTTTTTGATTCACAAGGTCTTTTTTGCCTCTAGCAATTTTAATGGGAGACAAAAATGAGACCCATAAAATGTGCCAGAAGTACATGAAATGATGGCTTCTCATTACCTTCCCATGATTCTCATTAAAACCTTGTCTTTCACATCATCTTGCATATATTTCCATAATTAACTCAAGATTACCTTCGTAATCCCTTGGATTCCTTCCAGAATTAGAAAGTTGTCTTTGCTATGCCACATTGTCGCTGTATTTTTGGTCATTGCCTCATTCGCAAACCATTCTACCACAAAATTTGCCTCTCTATACACATGGCTGATGTGTACCCTTTTGAATTTTCCCTAATCAAATCAGATCTCCTCCACCATGTTAGCAATGGTCCAAGAAGGATGGGAGCATCCTTTTAAACATTTTATATATTTATAGAATTTCCCTCCAACCAAAGGTTCTCAATCCCAATAGCAAGAGCCAACTTGACAAAATGAAAAGTTAAATTGGCCTCTATGTAGTGGTTTGTCTGAGTCCCTAAAGGATAGGAAAAGGTTGCTACACCAATCCCATGACAATTTCTAATTATTCCCCCACATCCAACTAGGCCAAGGTTCCCTTTAGCTATGCCATTGAAGTTTTCTTTATGCCATTCTTCTGGGGGGAAAAACCACTTAGCCTCCTATATTTTCACCTCATTGTCCTTTTTCCTTTCCATAATGTTTCCTCCTTCTTCAATATTTCTCCCCTTTCTAATAGCATAGTTTTCTCTCATAGAACTATCTATTTTATTTGCAAGAACAAAGGTAGGAGCTTCCCTTTCTTTGAAGATACAATTATTTCTCTCTTTCCATATTCCCTAGTGGAAATGTGGAAGAGTCCAGGAGCAAATCATCTATGTCTTCATGCCTTTATGTAGACAATTCTATTGGCCAAAGAAATCCTGGATGTTGTCTATTTTACACCTACTAACCCCATAGCTCTTGGTCATAAGTTCCCAAACCTCTGAGGAATAGGGACAATGAATAAACATGTGGTTAACCATCTCCATATCATGCTTACAAATATTGAACCTATTTGGAATATACTAACCTCTCTTAGCAAGGTTATCTAGGGTGAGAATTTTGTCTTGTAACACCAGCCAAAAGAGAAGTTTGATTTTAGGGATAATACCAGTCATCCAAGCCTTAGTCCAAATGAGTTTTTCCATCCCATTCCAAAGTAAGAAGTAGCTAGAAGCAACTGAGTATAACCCATAGGTATTGTTCCCTCATATAAGTTCATCCCTCTTGTTGTTTAAAATCATAGCATTCAGTATAATCATTAGAGGTTTGAGGTCTTGAGATACTAAAGATAGGTCTTTCCACCCCTGTTCTATTCTATAGTCGCTAACTTTCAATCCAAATATTCTTATACAAGAATCAAACCATCTCTTATAATTAGGGAAATCTATGAGAGGCCCCTAACTTAACCAATTATCCTACCAAAAAAGAATGCTTTCACCATTCCCCACTTTCCATTTTGCCGTTGATTTGGCCAAAGATCTTGCCTTAAGAATCCCATTCTAGATAAAAGATCCATGCAAAATATTAGCTTCACTAAGAAGAAAGCTAAGGGACTACCTTTTCAAGTACTTCTCCACCATGATATCTTACCATTCTCCAGTACTCTAAAATAAGTGCCATATCTACTTTGTTAACAGAGCATTATTAAGGTGTCTAATTTTTCTTATACCCAAATCACCATAGCATTTGGGGAGGCATACATTATCCTAGGCCACCAAATGATATATTTTGTTTTCTTCTCGTCCTATCCACAAAAATTCCCTCTAGATTTTCTCCATTTTGTCTACGTATTTAATTGGTATCTTAAAAAGGCTAAGAGCATAAGTTGGGAGGTTTTGGAGAGTAGATTTCACCAGGGTACATTTTTCTACTTGACTAAGGGTGGCTGCTTTCCAACCCACCAAATTATTATTTAATCTATCAATAATTTAATTCTACAAATATTCTAGAGGTTTTGACCCCAGGGGCATTCCAAGATAACTAGTTGGGAGAGATCCCACTCCACATTCAAGAATTTGAGCAATCTTTCTTTGTCGGTCATTTCGGGTGTTAACAAAGAACACCAAACTTTTATCCTAGTTTATAGACTAGCTTGTACCCCTTATGTAGGTGTCCAACAAGTTCTTTAACACTTTAGCCTCTTGAATTGTAGCTTCCCTGCCCAGAATTGTGTCATTCACAAATTGCTGATGGATGAAAGAGACCTGTCCAGAGGATGGCTTAGGACCATGCAGGGTCCTTTCCTATCTTTTCCTCTAAATTAACCTCCCTATACACTCTTCCATAATAATGAATAGAAAAGGGGATAGAGGATCACCCTATCTAAGCCCTTTCAAGGGGAAAAATAAATTTGAGGGAGCACCATTGACAATAATAGCAAGAGAGGGGGTGGAGACAAGTTGAAGGATAAGTTTGCATACCTGGGCATCAAATCCAAAAGCCAGGAGAACAACCTTTAGGAAGTCCCAGTCCACCTTGTCATAGGCTTTGGAGAGGTTCAAATTGAGGAATAAAATCTCCCTTTTCCCTACTTCCAAGGAATGGATCACCTCATGAACCATCATTATTGAATCTAGGATCTATCTTCCTAGGAAAAAGCCCGTTTACTATGGAGAGATAATCAAAGGGAGCATCTCGAGAATCTTGATGGTCAGCACTTTCAAAATGATTTTATAAAAAGAATTTCAGAGGCTAATGGGTCTAAACTTATCCATTGAATCAACCCTTGGGGTTTTTGGAATAAGCACCATGAAGGTAGCATTGAGTTCCTTCAACAGATTCCTGGCTCCAAAAAATTCTTGCATCGCCTTCACTTTGAACACCTCCCAATTTATCTGAAAAAAGGTCAGGAATCCATCCAACCCTGGAGCTTTATCACCTGGAAGTAAAAATAGGGCTTGATTGATTTCAAGCATAGTGGGAATTGACTTCAGCATGGAATTATGATGGTCTTGTAACAGTTTGCAGATTGAAGCCAAAATTTCCTCCTAGTCTTTCAATGATAGCGAAGAGTCCCTAGATAGAATCAATGAAAAGAATTGCATTGCCTCCTCTGTAATCTCACTATCATTTGTCAAAATGAACTAACCCTTCTTTATGCTCAAAATCCTATTATTTTCATGGTGCTTTAAGGTAGAAAGATGGAAGAACCTAGTGTTTTGATCCCCCTCTTTAAGCTAATTGATTCTGGATCTTTGCTTCCAAAAGTGCTCTTCCCTACTTATGATATTGTGGAGTTCTATAAGGATTGACCTTTCTTTAATCCTATTCTAATCATTATACCCTTCCTACTATATCATCTCCTAGACTTTTTGAAGCTGGTCTATCTTCTCCTCCTTGTCCTGGAAGATATGCCCAAAATTTGTCTTGTTCTACGCGTTGATATTTCTTTTCACATTTTTCAATTTTTGAGCAATCTTGAACATAGCTATACCTTCCACCTCTATGTTTGACCAATAGGAAATCTTAGAATTCAAATTCAAGTGGGAAGTCCACATCTTCTCAAAATGGAAGGGGAAGTTCTGTTTGGCCATTAGAGAGCTAAATGAGAGTAAGATGGGTGAGTGATTTGATCCAACTTTGGGGAGAAGGGAGAGTCTGCACATGTAAGTTTGCATCTAGTTTGGAGAAATAAGGGATCTATCAAGATGAACCTAGATAAAATCCCCTCTAGTCTACCTATTTGACCAAGTGAATCACCCCTCGAGAGATCAACATCCATAAAGGCCAGTCTATTAATAAAATTTGAAAGATTTAGTTTATTATCCTAATTTGGGGCTAGCCCCCCTGATTTTTCATCATTTGAGAGAGGGGTATTGAAATCCCCCATAATAATACCTTTATTAATGTTACTACTTTTTATTACATCAAGAATCTTTGCCTAAAAATCCCTTCTCTCCCTCTTGGAGTTGGGAGTGTACACATTTAAGAGAAACCAAGTGTCACTACTATGGATGTGAAAAACTTTGCAAAGGAGAGAATTAACTTCATTAAGTACTGTGGAGATATGGAAAGCCTTTTTGTTGAAGAGTCTTAGCACCCCCCTACAACTCCTTCCGAGTTTGTGGCCACACTACTCATATTGCTTCTGAAAGATAACTTCCTTGCCATGTCTTTTCTCATTTTTGTTTCTAGGATTAGTAAAAAATAAGGTCTTTGGTCTCTAATCATATTCCTAACTATCTCCTATTTATGGGCACAATTTAGTCCCCTTATGTTCCAAGATATGATCTTCATTTATTTTTAATAGAGCATTCCTTAATGGTTCTTTGGATCCCATTTGCCAAGTTCCTTCTGGCATCCTCTTGCATTGCCTAGCTCAAACATTTTCTACATAATGTCTTAGGTTTTACCCCAACATCAACTTTGACCCTGCTTTTGGTCATTGTTGGTGACATTGGGGAATGGTCTCAATTTTTCTTCCTTTTAACCATAATACAATTTCCTTTGTTTTCTTGAGAACAACTATCTATCCATTCTTCCAATTTTAAAATATGTTTTCGGGAAGAGTTATTGATTAGTTCCAAAAATTTCATCCCTAGGTTAGAGGAAACTGATAGATTCATCAGAGGAACCAAAGGAAGATACAAGAAGAGCCCTTGGTCCTACACCTCATCCACCATCTCCTACCCCTCTCTTGACTTACTCACCTCTTCTCTTTTACTTCCTACACTAAGAGGGGGGGACACCATCTTGTCCTCCTATTCCACTAGTTGGTTCCATAGCTTCTAGTTTGAACTATTCACCATCTAAGGATCCCTCAACATACTACTCTTGTACAAATGATGAATCTTTATTTGTCACTACTTTGGCCTAGGAATCATTCTCCTAATCCCCATTTTTTGACTCCTTTGCCTCTTTACCACCTACATAGCTCGGATCTCCTTCCTGCTCATGGACCTTTGTCTTCCCCACATCCTCTACCTAATTCTCTAGGTTTTTGGTCTTCTTATATTTCTAGACCATTTTCTTATCTTTCCCTAAGGTAGTGGTAGGCTTATTCTTATGCCTCTCTACTTTGGCTTTAGGACATTGGTTGGCCTTGTGCCCTAATTTAAAATAGAGAAAGCATGCAAAAGACACCATCTCATAAATCACTTTTTGAACATGCACTCCAAACTTTGAATAGAATGTCATAACTTCTGGCATGTCCACTCCTTTCCTTACCCCTATGCAAATACGAGCATAGGTAAAGCATCTTTTAGAGGCTGTAGTTGGGTCAATTGATAGGAGCTCCCTAAAGGAGCTAGCTGCCCCCATAAAAACATCCTCATTCCAAAATTCTAGCAGAAGCTCTGGAAGCCTTACCCATACAGATGCTTTCTCAAAGAATAAATCATTCATAGTCATCTTTGAAGTCCACTTCTGGAGAACCAGGGTGGAATGAACATCAATCTATGGTCCCTCACACAAGATTTTTGTGAGGTCTTCAAGAAAAGAAAAGTCAAAGGAAAAGAATCCCTTTGCCATAGTCATGATAAAGACTTGTCCTTTAAGAGCCCATTTCTTCTTAATAAAAGATCTAACGATATCTATATTTGGCCTTAGCCTTATAAACTTGCCGACTAGAGTTGAAGTCATTGACACTATGCTATGATCCACCAGCTCATCTAGAATGGAAATAACACACGATCCTTTCTCTACCTTAGGGAGAATTTTAATAGCTAGGAATGAGGACTTACCTATAGGATTGACACCAAAAAGCGATGACCATTTAGTAGATCTTGGGAGGCCCACCTTGGGAATAGGTAGAATCTTGTCCAATACCTTGGGGGGAGTAGCTGGGTCCCTGTCATCTTTCTCCACCTTGTCCCCTGTACCTGAAGATCACTAACCATCCTTCTTGTATGATCTGTGCCCCAAGCTAGGGGCTTGATTTTGACATTCCAAAGTAAAATTGCCCTGATCAAGATTTGAATTTTGAAAGCCTATCTTCACTCCCTTTCCAACACTCACCATTTTTAGTTAGAGTTTCAATAAGGATTTGTTTTAATATATGTTATGTTATAATATTTAGAGAGATAAGGTTATGAGAGGGGGGTTGAATAATCATCCTCAAACTCTTAACATTAAACAAAATTTAGTAATCTCCTTCCTTCCTCTATCACTCAATAAATAATAAATATATACTAAATTACATAACTAATCTAATGATCTTCAAACATAAGCATGCAAAAAAAATACTCATCAAACATAATAGAATCATTTTTGTTATGCATAAACCCTTTTTTAGAGGGAAAACTATGGTGGTGATGGTACCCACAATTCCATCACTCTTGTTGTAAGAGGGTTCCTTATTAGAGCTATTAGACACACCTTGACAAGGATTTTCACAACGCTCTTTAAGTGTGTACTCGATTAAAATATTTATCATGGATGGCTAAATCTACCCTTTTCAAGGATTTAGAACTATTAAAATGATAAGAAAGTAGCAACAATAGATCTATATAATAACAACTTACTTTTCTTGATTAGATCTTACTTCTTCTCAATGTATTGTATCACTCCTATGATTGATCTTCAAATCCTCTTTCAGGGCTTAAGATTTTTGACATTTTATATGCTCAACTCTATCCTCTATCATAAAATTTCATCTTCCTTCTATTCTCTTCTCAATCACAACTAACAACAACATAAAAAGTGTTCCATATGGGGCTTTTATAGTTTACTTTTTTCATTTTAACATCTAACCTAATTAGGGTTTAGGAACCCTCTACAATACATCTCAATTTGAAATCAAGAATCTAGAATGATCTTTATTCCATTCTTTTCATTTCTTCATTCTTATTTGTCTCCTATGTCTTGAAATAATAAAATAATTAAGTCACAAAATTAAAGAAATCTTTTCAATTCTTTTCTTTGAAACATGTGAATCCATTTTCCCACTTAGTATGACCAATTCACATTAATCTTTGTGCAAAATTAGACTCTTATGTAGCCTTTGTATTATTCGATAAGTATAATACTCATTCTATTGTCATTTGATGGAGTTCTCTCCTTGGGTATAATTGTTCTTTTTAATAGTCTCTATTTGACTTGATATATACTTGTACTCGACGAGTATATAATCAATTAGTAAAAACTATATGGTTTACCTTTTCCTCTTATGTGCTCGAGCATAACATAACTCATTTACTATGTGCAATGACTATATTTGACTTCAAATCCTTGTTCATCTCTTGACACAACATATTAGTTATGGTTACTTATGGGAGTAACATTCTCCCCTTTTGGCATTAGTGGAAGAAACCTTATTCTTTAGATAGCTTTGTGTTATATACAATTTAATACAAACTACCCCCATGCATATTCTCCTCAAGTTATGAATTGTTTATTATAATTTTTTTTTGTTTGTTTTTTTGTTTACCAATGTAGTAATTGCTTGTTATATCTCTTTATATAACTATAATACAAAAAAACATATAACAAAAAAATATACCTTGTCTATTCCCCTTTTTTGACACTAATGTCAAAAAAGTATTTATCAACAAAAATAATAAATTATTATGGATGTAGTACAAAGTGATCAATGAATTCCTTGCATTTCTTTAGCATGATAACAACTGTTTTATCCCAAAATTTCCACATTAGCTCAAGTGATTTTTGTTCAACTTGTATTTGGGTAGAAAGGGTAGTAAAATGATCTTCTACAGAGAGTCTCAGGGAAGCAATTAACTCATTTGTAGTCTTAATGTGATGTTGCATAACCTCAAGATGAGGCAACGAAAATCCTTGAATCTCATTTATTTCTTCTCTTGATTTGTTCTCTTCCCCTATCAAACCATGTTAAAAACTAGTGAGAAGTCTCATTCTAGAATAATGTACAGTTAATGTACTTAGTTCAACATTGAGAAAAACAACACTATGTTGATCCTCAAGGAAATCATGGTATTATTAGTCATTGAAAACCACTTGTCATTTATTAGGAAGGGTTGTGTTGGAAATATTAATGGGAAACAAGACAATGGGGGGGGGGGGCAAGAGGGGTGGTGAGTCATGATCTATAATACTTTTTCATTGATAAAAAAATTCACACCTAATCCATCTCATATCTCAAATCTTATACCATATAAACATAAACATGTAATGTTGAAATGAAATCTATCTAAGCATAACATCCATGAAAATCATCTCCTGACTTTGGTTCTTTTTTATTTGGGGTTTTGGGTCCCCCTTCAAACCTAATTTTACCTAATCAAAGCATCCATGAAAATCATCAACACATAACACAACAATTTTGGTTACCCATAAGCACTTCAATATGAAGGTAAAATTGGGGTAGGAATGAAACCCACAAATCTTCACTATTGCAACAACAAATTTAACCTGTTAGGGTTACAATTTGATCATATCAGATGATCTACCCTATAAGGGGTCTACTCTATTAAAAGATGTTAAGACTCTTAGTTATTACACTATGAAAGGATTTTACACTTATAATGAAGTAAGGAATCTGTTAGGAGATTTTAAATAGGTCTATTAGAAACACTTTGTGTTAAGAGATTTTCCTTGACTCAATTTGATAGAACTGATTCAGTACCCGACCCTTCAATTTCTTAGAGAGCTTATTACAAATCTTGTCCCTTCAAAAAAATGATCTCCTTATATGATATATCTATTGGAAATATAAGAGGAGTAACTGATAGGGGAGGGGTGAATTAGTTACCACAAAAAAAAATCCTAGATCCCTTAGATGTCAACACAGAATGCAAACTTCATTGAAAATACTGATGCTCGAAAAACACAAAGGCAATTGATTTATACTAGCAATTGCTATAACTTAGTAAACACTAAAATAGTAATTGTAACTCATTAAATTATTAAGATGTAAATCTTAAAATATTATCAGTGATTAACTTTACTTAACTTAGTTCCATAGCATGAAAGAAATAGCATGAACACAAGTGACACCAAGATTTGATGTGGAAACCCAATTTGGGAAAAACACCAATTGCGACTAGTTACTAATTTTCAATTTTCTAAAGTAAGCCTTATTAAGAGCCAACCTTGTTAAAGGTTAACACTCAATCTTCTATGAACTTCTCGTTGTCCCTTGAGTGAACTCGATAGACACTATCTATTGAACTAGGCAAACTCTAGAATGCTCGACAGACATAGGAAGCTCGACATACACTGAATGGAAATGATATGAAATTTTGTGTAACATCAAAGAACATACAAAATTAATCAATTATTTTCAATAATCTCCCTCTTTGACATTGATGGCAGCACAACATGTCATAATAAAATGAAATGTTGGGAGCAAGAATAAAGTAAGGAACATATCCTTAGTTTCATTCTAATTCTCATCCATGAGAACTCCCTCTATCAGTGTGAACTCCATCTGTCTGCAAAATCTTACTCTTCAAACAGAATTTCTTTGAAATGTATACTCTCCCTCTTTAGAAAATTTCTATGAATATGATAAAAAACTCTCCCTCTTTGACATCTCATGCCAAAGACAATATTCAAAGAATATTAGTGTACTTCATGTATTGATTCATATGCAATATGCCCCTTTCAATACTACATCAATAGATTGATCTTCATGCTTTAGTTGATGCATTAGTAAACTTCACCTAGTGAGTTTTAGATAGGGGAGTGACTCCTAACTTACCTCTTAGATACAAAATGCATCCTTAGGTAATGGCTTAGTGAATATGTCTGCAATTTGTTTTTTTATATTCACATATTCCAATCTTACCTCTTTATCTTGTACCAATTCTCTTAGAAAATGATATTTTATAGTAATTTTCTTGGTTTTGGTATGCATCACAAGATACTTTGAAATATTAATTGCATTGGTGTTATTACAGAATATAATTACTAGATCCTTGATTTCTATCTTCATACCTACCAACAATTTCTTGAACCAAACAATATTGAAACAATTAACTACTATTGCCACATATTCTACCTCTATTGTAGACTAAGAAATACAATTCCACTCCTTGCTTGTCTAAGATAGTAGTCTTTTACCAAGAAAGAATGCTCCACCACTAGTGCTCTTCCTGTCATCAACAATTCTTGCCCAATCAACATCTGTGAATGTTTTCAAATCCAAATTACCTCCTTTTTTGTACCATAATCTGTAGTCTTCAGTACCCTTTAGATACCTCATGATTCTCTTAATTGCCATCATTTGATTTTCTTTAGGATTTTTTGAAAATCTTACCACCATACCAACTTCTAATGCAATATCAAGCCTTGTGTGCACTACATATTGCAATTTTCTAATAATTGATCAGTATGTGGTTAGATTTACCTCTTTAGAATCATCATTTTTAGAAAGCTTATGTCTAGTAGGCATAGGTGTTCCAACTAGGCTTGAATCTTCCATTCCAAACTTCTTTAGTATCTCCTTGATATATTTGGATTGAGTAATGTAGATACCATATTTCTTCTACTGGATCTACAATCCAACAAAGAATTTTATCTCTCCAAACATAGACATCTTAGATTATTTACTCATCTCTTTTGAAAATGCTTTGTATAAGTCATCATTTCCTATGAACAATGTGTCATCCACAAAGATTTCAGCTAACACAATCTTCTTTTCTGGTCCTTCTTTGATATATAGGCTACTATTATCATTTGGTCTTTGAAAACCAATCTTTATCAAGTAGTTATGAAGTCTTTCATACCAAGCTTTGGAAACTTGCTTGAGACTATACAATGCTTTTGCAATTTACAGACCATATCCCTTTTTCTAGGATCCACAAAAACTTTAGGTTATTCTATGTAAATTTATTCTTCAAGAATTCCATTCAAGAGAGCAGATTTTACATCCATTTGATAAAATTTAAATCCTTTATGTGCAACATAAGCAAGTAAAGTTCTAAAACATTCCAATCTAGCAACAAGAGTAAAAGTTTCACCATAGTCAATACCTTATTCTAGACAATAACCTTTGCATACTAACCTTGCTTTATTTCTAGAAACTTCTCCATCTTCACTCAATTTATATCTGGAAACCCACTTTGTGTCAATTGCATTTTTATCCTTGGGTAACAAGATTCAAAGTCTTATTCCTCTCTATCTAATCTATTTCTTCATTCATAATGTCAATCTAACTTTTATTATTCAAAGAATCTTTCACTAATCTAGGTTCAAATTCAGTAAGCAAGCATGTGCCTTTCAATTTGTTTCTTATCATTGTTCCATTTGACTTGTCTCCAATGATCTGATTAGGTGCATGGTGCCTTCTAACATATCTTGCTAACACAAGTACTTTGGATTTAGAACTTGTTCCACTATCTTTTCCATGATCTTCTTTATCAAGCTTGAGTCCCACTATCTGTGACTCGGGTCTTTTAGAATCAATTTATTCTGGTAACAACTTGGTAGCTTTTGACTATGACTTAGGTCCTTCAGACTATGACTCAGGTTGCACTAGTTGCAACTTAGTAGTCTTTGGAGATTTTGGGGACTCAGGAGGTGAAGTCTGCTGACTTCCAATTTGAATTGGCAATGTATTAGGTTTATAGTAGACAAACCTTCTGTAATCCTTAGGTTCTTTGCTACTCTTCTCTTCAATTCTTACATGTGTACTTTCTATGATCTTATGAGTTGACAAATTCAAACATTTATATGCTTTGCTTCTATAGGAATATCCTAGGAATTGCCTTCATCACCTTTGACATCAAATTTACCTTTTCCAAACTCCTTCAAGATATAACATTTGCTACCAAATACTTTCAAGTAACTTACATTAAGTTAGTAGCCATACCATAGTTCATAAGGAGTTTGATTTGAGTCTTTCTTTAGCTATACTTTGTTTGAGGTATGCATTGTAGTATTGATTGCTTCCTTCTAGTATTTGATTGCAACATTCTTTTCTATCACCAAGGTTTTTACACAATCCATGATGGGTCTATTCCTTCTTTCAGCTATACCATTCTACTGTGGTGTACTAGGGGCTGATACTTGTCTCTTAATTCCTTTTTCAATGCAAAATTCATTGAATTCATTTGAAATGAATTGACTACATCAATTTGATCTCAAACACTTCAGTTTTTTCCTATTTCTTTCTCTACTCTTGCCAAATACCACTTAAATTTTTGAAATGCTTTAGACTTTTCTTTCAGATACATTACAATCATCATTGTAGAATAATCATCAATAAAAAGAATAAAATACTTATCTCCACTGTAACTCTTTATTTCAAAAGGTTCACATAAGTCTGTATGAACTAGCTCCAAGACTTTTTCAAAATGATATTTTTTTCTTTTGAAACTTGTCTTGCCCATCTTACCAATTTGACAATTTTTGCATAGATCCATATCAGGTTTCCTCAGACTAGGAATTGATGGAAATATGGCCAATCAGTCAAATAAGATGAGATATGTGGTTATCATTTATGCAAACATATGTTTTATAGTTTAATTATGATTATTTGTGATGGAAAATTGTCTAAGTATTGGACAATGATACAATAATGCGATGAGTTCTATTGATAACAAAATATTCCTTAAGAATATTATCTTGCATAGTTGACTAGTGATATATGATGTCATCCTGATGATGTGTACCAATATGTATGTATGTATGGATAAGCAAGTTTAAGTTATGAAGTAAATATCAATGCAGATACTTCACAGTATAGAATAGAGCATGTCAGCAAGTTGAGTTGTAAGACTGAAAGAATTATTTTCATTATTAGGTCTTGATGAGCCAACTCTAAGGATGATATGTGAGCCAACTAAGGAAGTTTTTATCAATATGTTTAATATAAGTAAAGAAATCCATTTGCAAAAATTAAAAGTAAGAAAGTGTGATATGATGTGATGTGATCTGATTATGCAAGATATAATGTAAGTTGATATATGTGTAGTTACTCCCTATTTACGACATTGAGAAAACTAGAGAAAAGATTGTCTATAGTCTACTAAAGGCTTGTATGAAGATCTAATGATTAGAAAAATTTTTAAGTACAACAAGTGATCTAGTATTGTATGTATATCTATTTATTTGAAGAACTTAACTATATAGTTGCATGTTAGGGTAGTGGGCTCTTCTTGCACACATTTGTATATGATCTACCAACTCCTAACAGGGTTGAAGCAACTCCTAATAGGGTTGGGGCTTCTAACAAGGATTAGTCTCCTAACATAGACTCAAGAAACTATACATTCTTCATAGACTCCTAATAGGATCAATATCCTTAACCAGATTCTTTATATAGTGAATCATCTAGTGGGTTTCATCCCCACTAGGGTTTTCCCTTGGCCAAGGTTTCCCTAGTTAACAAATATGGTATTATGATCTCTCTCTGTGTATGGTTGTTTATACTATTCAACATTATTGGTTTACTTTCTTATGCATTTGGAAAAGTAATTAATAATATCCAGTTATGGGCAAAAAGATTAAAAATACCGATTCGCCCCCCCTCTTAGTACTATCTATTTCTAACAATTGGTATCAAAGCTTATTTATTTAGAAGAAGCTTAATAGCTTGAATAAAATCCCTATGGATATGAAACACTTGAAGAAGAATCTTGAAGAAGCTCTTGAGCAAATTGATCTTCTTCCTAATGAAAGGGATGGCCTAAAGGATAGATATGAAGATGCAAAAGCTTATATTGGTAAACTAAAGGACAAGATGGATAATCTAAAGCAAAAAGGATCTAGTGAGAAGATTGGTGATGATGATATTGAAGATCTAAAGAAAGAAAATGAGATTTTAAAACTTGATTTAAAAATAGTAGAACTTAAGCAAAGCCTGAAGAAAAATGGAGGTAAGAATGATTTTAAAATAAAAGCTAAAAATGCAGATCTAAGATCCCAGTTAAGTAAAGTAACATTTGAGTTAGAATCTATCAAGTTGGAACATGCAAAATTAGAGAAATAAAATACTAGTAAAAGGTGAATTGGTGCAAACTAAACAAAAACTTGAGAAATTGTATACCAATAGTGAAAAGATTGAAGAAAAAATATCTATACAAAGATCTAGTTATGATAAGATTGGACTTGGATTTTTTCTTGGACAATCCACCAAGAAATCTATTGAGAGAAAAGAACCTGATACTCTTGAAGTCAAGAAAGATCTAAACATGAGAAAATTTGATGATACATCTAAAGACAAAGAGAATGTTACACTCTAAGAAATCTAAAGAATCTGATCAAGATGAGGAAAATAAAAGAAAGGAATCTCATGTCAGATGTGATGAACCTAAATATACTGGAGACAATTTCAAAGATAAGTCTTTTAAACCTATTTCAAATTTTTATTGTCATAATTGTCATGGATATGGAAATTATGTAGTAGATTTTAAGAAACCTATATTTGACAATGATAATGCAAATAGAAGAATGTTTAAGAACACCAACCGTGTAGGTAACAAAAGAAGATTCCACAACAATGAGAGTGGAGAAAGAAGACAAATTGTTTATTATAGATTAAATAATCTTGGACACATCACAAAGAATTGTAGAGCACTTGACAACCAATATAATGAAAAAGGAGGAATGTGCCTGTATGTCAGTTATGTAATAAATTTGGACACATAGCAAGATTCTACATAATGGATAGAAGAAACTTGAACAAGAATTAGAATTAAAGAAGGAACAATAGAAGAAATGATGACATTCTGAAAGAAGAAATGAAGGAGTCAATAGAAAATTTCAAGAAAATATTTGTAAAGGAAAAAGAATTTGGAAGTTCTCATACATTTCTAGAAGAAGTACATCCTAATAAACTTGATAAGACAGTAAAGTCACTTATTGTTTGCAACTCATCCTACCTAAATTAAGCATTCTCAGTAAGACAGTTTGTTAGTTTAAATAAAACTGATGTTAGAGAGAATATCAAAAATTGCATAGTTAGCAGTATATACTAGACACTAAGAGAAGTCTATAGTAAAGTGTGCATTGCTTGATATGATCAGTATAGGTTTATGCAGAAAATAATCTCTTTGTTACATAGAGACAATATTTTGAATTTGTGGCAGATACACATTTAATGTGAAGTATAGATTGTAAAAGATTTAAAGGATGCAAATTGATTTATGAGCATCATTTTCTTGTTTGAAATCTTAAGTGCAATAATGAAGAGTGATTTGATAGCTATTTAAAGTGCTGAAGAAGTTTGCAGATACGCATGATCACTAAAAGCCCTAAATGTGAAGGTTGAGGTATTTCTCTACATTTATTGAGCATATTTTTAGTAAAATCAGCTATGGCAACACAAGAAGTCTTTGATATCAATGAAAGACCTAGATATACCTTCAAGACACACCCATTTATTTCTCTACTTGATGATCCCATTGGAGCATTTTCACATGTACCAAAAAATGTTCTTCATGTTGAGGATATAAGAAGTTATATTCACTATAAGATAGAAAGTATAGGAGATATTGAGATCCATGAAGAATTGGAGAAAATGTGCAACAATGATTTATTATTGAAACTAGAACATACAAGCCTAGAACCACTTAACCTAGTTAAGTACATATTCTACACAGACTTTGAAAATTATGAGTGGACAAGAATCATTTTGAGTAGAGTTCATGACGAGATTCACTTATATGCATAGATAATGACCTAATTCACAAGGTCACTAGTTTGAGAAACAAAGGATGCAATCTTTTGAACATAAAGAATGTGCATAGAATGATTGAAACAAATATCAACACAAGATTTGATGGTAGAAACATGAAGGTTAACACCATTCGAGATGATGGAATAAGACTCCTCAGCAAAATTTTGGGTTATAAATTTAACCATGGATCTAGGTTAGATTCGGTCCCAGTTAGATTTCTTCATGCAACTTATGTGATGGCAGTAAAGGGTGAAAAAGTTAACCTATGTGATATTATTTGAACTCAGCCATTGGATAACATAACAAAGATCAAGAAGTCTAAGAGCGCTATCTTTAGGTTTGAATCCCTATTGACTCATATATTATTCTATGTAGCAAAGAAGTTTCTTGGTATTTCAAATTGGAATGAAAGTGAGTGCACAATGCAAATTATCACTCAAGTTTAGGGATCTAAATTGGAAATAGTCAGAGAAAATGATATTGATAAAATGATGAAATCATTCCAAGTTGAAATGAAGTAGAGGTATAGGATACCACTGCACTTATATAGAAATACAAGGATGAACTATGTTTTATGGTAGAAATAGATTTCACATGCATGGAGGTAGTGGTTTCTCAAGTAAAATTCATTGAACCTATGGGTTATGAAATGAGTGCTAAACTACTAGAAGGCTACACATAGATAATTCTACATTCTAAAGTAGATTCTAGATGCCCTAGATGGGGTACATATACTTAAAAGATGAAAGAGGTTCAAACAAGTCTAATGGATAAGGACATCAAGATGAAGGTAGATAAAGTAATCAATTCTATCCTAAAAGAATTAGGGATGTCTAGGACAGAATTTGAAGAGGTGAAAGGGATAGCCTTAGAGATGAAGGCTAGCAGCTAAAGTGAAATACTAACTCCTACACCTATTGCAATAGCCAGATCTAATGTAGAGATCACAGTTACATAGATAAGTGTGCAAGAATCTATAGTGCCATATGCAATAGTTGTACAGTAGCAACCCTTAAGGAACCAAAATGAATCAGTGGAAAAGAAAAGAGAGGAAGCATCGATGCTAAGAAAGTCTACAAGACTTGAGAAAAAAAAACTCATGCACATCCCCTCTCTTGAGAAGAGAGTTAAGCAAACAACAAGTGGACCGAGTAAGAGGAGGAAAACCTTGCAGATCAGTTCCTTGGAATCTCAAGAAGAGACTAGTGACAGACCAGTAGAGCCTATAGAACAAAAAGTAAAGACTTTAGCAGGAAGGAGAGCATGGAAACCTAAGGTAGAAAATCTTAATATGCAAATTATTAATGAAAATTTTTTTGTGCAATTGAATAAGTATTATGACTTATATAATAATATGGATAGGAGATAGCTAGAAAATGCTGTAGTTAGAAATATGATTCTAAAAGATAAAATATTCGATAGCATAAAAGGTCAAATCCCTAAAGACTTGTATAATAGACTGAGAAATAGAAAGAGTAGATTAATTAAGAAAGAAAAAAAAAAAGGATAAATATGGTGAAAAAGCTATGTATAATAAACAAGGAAGAAGAGTTAAAGGAAATTGTGAAAGGTATAACACCCTTGTTGAGGAATAAGAAGAGATCCATTCTTCTTATGGGAGGAAGTTATGAAGAATTAAATATGGAAACTAAAAAGGCAATAGTCACATACATGTCTACTTTGCCTAAATAGACTAAGGAGAGTGCACAGTCAAGGGAAATAGACCCTACTGTGGTACTAGTCAATCCTTCTCACAATTTTGAGCAACCAGCTAAAGCTTCAATTCCAAGTGATTCACCACCACACATTACCATTGATAGTGAATCCAGGCAAGTAGAAAACACTAATATAATAGTGGATAGAACTAAAGATCCATTCAAAGATTTTGGCCTTGACATTGTTGGCAATATTGTTGACTACAATAGCTCTACTAATGAAGAAGAAGAATAGAAGCAGAAGAAAGAAGATATATTTGTTGAGAAGAAATTTTAGGCTATGTCAACCAGTACTGAGGCAACTACTACAAGTGTTCCTATAGCCATAGTGAGAGTGAAACCCTCTACACCACCTACACATGCAACAATAGCCACCTCAACAGTACAATTAGATAATGAAGCTGAAGCTGAAGCACAAAACTTTATATCTTCTTCAAGTAAATTTTGTGAAAAGAAGAAATTAGTAAAGTCAATTGAGAAGACTTTAACTTCAGTTTTGGATAGATTAGAGAAGATTGTAAGTTTAGTGGATAAATCTATATATATTTAGTAGAGAGTAGAAATTTTGTGTAAAACTTTTGACAATGAGTTTACAATGCTTACTAATGTTGCTATAGTGCAACCATAGAATAAGCATTATGCTAGTCTTCTTAATACTATGTGTACAAATATAAGGAATGATATAGAAACATTAAATATATGTATTAAGGTATTAATGAAGAGTATGGAGGAAGAGAAGCAAATCTATGCTAAGTGCAACTTGGCATATCTTCACCTTTACAATTTTGATGAACAAATCAAAGGAAAGATAACTGAGCTACAAACACTTACTAATAACTTTCTAAAACAAGATCGAAAGCTAGAGAAATCTAAGCATACAATGGAAGCAATTCATGGTAGCATCCAAGATATACAAGTAGAAAAGGAGAAATCCCTAAAAATATTTTCACTTTTGAGAGACCATTTATCCCCACATATTACATTATTACAAAACTAGTTGGAGTTATGCTTGGCAGCCAAAACTTCATATGACAAGTTTGTAGTTATAGACTTGAATGCAATAGAGTTAGCTACATATTCCCTATGTGCAGTAATAATTGTGTTAGATGCATTGAAAGATAGATGGAACAAACACCTTGCACAGTTGGAGACTGACTTTAGTGATTATTTTTCTAGATTTTGATGCAGTTTTTTTAAAAAATAAATATTATTATTATTACAAATTTTTATTTTGACAAGATTTTCCTTTTGTTGAAACCTTTTTCATTGATGTCAAAGGGGGAGAGATAAGGAAAATTTTAATTGTAAATTGCATAGTTGTATTTTGAAGTATAATAGTTTTGAATTATAGTAGTAAGCTTTGCTTCAAGCAAGCTTTGTAACTAGAGTTATAAGGGATGTAATCTTTCTGGATGTAATCTTTTTAAAGATATACTATGTTATGTATGTTTATTTACTTTGATTGGTATGACAACATTTTTGGGACTTAGCCAGTTTTCCCAAAATGTTTCCATCAATACCAAAGGGGAAGATTGTTGGCAATATGGCCAATTAGTCAAATAAGATGAGATATGTGGTTGTCATTTATGGAAACATATGTTTTATAGTTTAGTTATGATTATTTGTGATGTAAAATTTTCTAAGTATTGGACAATGATACAACAACACAATGAGTTCTATTGATAACAAAATATTCCTTAAGAATATTCTCTTGTGCAATTGACTAGTGATTTATGATGTCATTCTGATGATGTGTACCAATGTGCATGTATGTACAGATAAATGAGTTCAAGTTATGAAGGAAATATTGATGTAGATACTTCACATTACAAAATAGAGCATGTCAGCAAGTTGAATTGTATGACTTAAAGAATTATTTTGATTGTTAAGTCTTGATGAGCTGACTCTAAGGATGATATGTGAGTAAACTAAGGAAGGATTTATCAATATGTTTGATATAAATAAAGAACTTTATTTGCAAAAATAAAAAGTAAGAAAGTGTGCTATGATGTGATGCAATCTGATAATGTGAGATTTATTGAAAGTCGACATATGTGTAGTTACTTCTTGTTTATGACATTGAGTGAATTGGAGGAAAGATTGTCTATAGTCTACTAAATTCTTGTATGAAGATGTGATAATCAGAAGAATTGTGAAATATAACAAGTGATCCAGTATTGTATTTATATATATTTCTTTGAAGAACATAACTGCATAGTTGTATGTTAGGGTAGTGAGCTCTTCTTGCACACATTTGTATATGATCTACCAACTCCTAACAAGGTCAATATCCTTAATCTAATTCTTTATATAGTGAATTATCGAGTGGGTTTCATCCCCACCGGGGTATTCCCTTGGCCAGGGTTTCCCTAGTTAACAAATATGGTGTTATGAGCTCTCTTTATGTATGGTTGTTTATAATATTAAAAATTATTGGTCTACTTTCTTATGAATTTGGCAAAGTAATTAATAATATCCAGTTGTGGGAAAAAAAGATTGAAAATACTAATTCACCCCCCCCTCTCAATATTATCTATTTCTAATAGGAATACCTCTCACTCTTTTGTTCTTTCTTACCTTGATCAGATTTTCAAAGCTCACATGACATATCCTTTTATGTCATCACTAGATTTCTTCTACTTGAGCAATAAAACATGAACTTTCATTGAGATCTAGGTAGAATAGGTTACGTTTTTTTTTCTTGCCAAACCCAACCAATTTTCCTTTTCTATCCAGTAGTTTGGTCTTTCCATTCATGAATTCTACCTTGAATCCAATGTTATTCAACTGTGCCACACTTAGTAGATTATGCTTCAGTCCTTCAACCTAGTAAGTGTTATCACATCTAAGTTCATTGGTTAGTGATATATAACCTTTTGCCTTTATGTGGCATGGTTCATTATTTCCAAACCTCACACTTCCACCATCATAATGTTTCATATGTTCAAACTTTATTTTTTCACCAATCATATGATGTGAGTAGCCACTATCAATAATCCATATGTCATTTTTGCTATCATGAGAGATAAGTGCCATTTTATCTCCTTCATCATCAGATTTATCTTTTACAACAATATATACCATTTCATCATCTTCACTATTATCTAAATCTTTAGCCATAAAGCAAGATTTCTTACCTTTGTCCTTGTAATCTTTATAGTTGTTGAAATCCTTCTTGCCTTTGAATTTGTTCTGCTTCTTTTCATGTTTGTCTTATTTGTTTGGACATCTTGCAGTAATGTGTTTGACTTCTTCACAAGAGAAACAAATAAGTGGGATTTTACTTTTGTACTTTCCTTTGCCTTTGGGATACCTTTTTGCAAGTAATGCCTCAATAGTTTCAAGATCACTGTTAGAACTATCTTCCTCTTCCCTTTTAGATTGTTTTTCTTTTGAATTTTTGGCTTTCTTCTCGAGTGATAACTTGGCTTCAAATGTAGACTCAAGATTGCTATAACTAACAACATAATTATCATAGATAACTAGCTCAAATGTTGTCAATCTTCCAACTACTGCATCTAATGTTATATCATTCTTTGGATTGCATCTCATTTCTTGAATTGCTAATACTCTAATTGCATATATAGGAAGAAGTGTTGTAAGAAACTTACCATTTTTTCATCTTCAATCTTTCCTCTTGAAGCTTTGATAGCACAAACATTGGCTTTAATTCTGTCACTATACTTTGCAATGTTCTCATCTTCTCTCATCGTTATTTGATCAAATTTTCCCCTGAGACTTTCAAATTTAGCTCTTCTTACATTATCATCTCCTCCATATATAACTTTTATCTTGATCCACATTTCATAAGAAGTTCCATAGTCTTTCACTTCATCAAATTTGGCATAGTTGAGAGATGAAGCAATATCAATCATCATGATGCTATGACTCTTTTTTGCAATTTCTTCAATAGTCATAGTTCCAATAGGTGTCATGTATTTGGTGTCAAGATACTTTAGCCTTGAATCTCCAATGGTTTCCAAGTGCAGTCTCATGAGTTCTTGCCATGCCTTGAAGTTATCTCTGTTTAGTTTGGGGATCTCCCTTCTGTAAGACATCCTGATCTTTAGTTTAGGTCCTTGAAACCTTCTTTGCAAGCACCAAGAAGCTCTGATACCAATTGTTATAAATATAAGAGGAGTAATTGAGAGGGGAGGGGTGAATCAATTACCACAAAAAATAAATCCCAGATCCCTTAGATGTCAACATAGAACACAAGCTTCACTAAAAATACTGATTCTTAGAAAACACACAGGCACTCGATTTATACTAGCAATTGCTATAAATTTGTAAGCACTAAAATAGTAGCTGTAACTCGATAAATGCTTAACGTGTAAATCTTAAGATATTATCAGTGATTAACTTAACTTAGTTGCATACACATGAAAGAAATAACATGGACACAAGTGATGCCAAGATTTAACATGGAAACCCAATTTGGGAAAAACCACCAATTGTAACTAGTTATTGATTTTCACTCTTTGGAAGTGAGCCTTATTAGGAGCCAACCTTATTAAAGGTTAAAAAAAAAAACTATTAGATGTGACCCTATTAGAGGATTTAATCACCCTATTAAGAGTGGCCTTGTTAGAGGTCTTTAGACACTTCAATATAGAAATGTCACTTTGTTAGAGGATTTACAAATAGCTGTTAAGCCAACTCTATTAAGAGATTTAGATCACTACTACAATGGTTAGAGAGTAACAATGAGATGACCTAATTTATGATGCAACTAAATTTTTGATTACATATCTCAATTCTGGCTTGTATACTTCATCCTTTCTAATAAAATTTATGTTTGCAACTCAGTAAGGATATTTTGCTTATCCTTCTAATTCACTTCCTCTAAGCATCTTCAAATCTTCTAATCTCTTCCACACATTCAATTCTCAAGTTGACCTTATATTTATATCATACACAATGTCAAGTACACTTGAATACAACTTAGAATAATTAACATTTATCTCCTCAGTCGACTGGAACCAACAAGCAAAACTATTGAACTCAATATGCCAAAATGAGAAAATCCTTCATTAGCTGATCCTACTTGGTAGACACTAACTCAAAAATGTTTTTCTTGTGTTAACCAAGTGAACTTTCTTAATACTATATTTCCACAAGTTCCTTTGGTAATTGAGTTATCTCAATGAACACTTAATCTTTTTCAAAATTCTCTTTGTCACCCGAGTCAAATCGGTAGACACTGTCTCCTGAACTAGGCAAACTCTGGAATGCTCGACAGACATAGGAAACTATCTTCATTTCCCAAGTGATCTTGGCATACACTAACTGGAAATGATATGAAATTTTGTGTAACATCATAGACAATAAAAAATACATAATTAATCAATTATTTTCAACAATATCTATTTTGTCCTTTATTGCTTTGGTTTCATTGTCTAAACTCCTTCACTCTATACTTGGCTTGTTCGCTCCTTCACTTCACCTCCATACACACTTCTGCATATAGTTCACGCACACAATCACTATTCCTTGGGTAGGAAACCTTCTTAAATAGATAATCCTTGAAGGTTATAGATTAGGATAAATGATCCATACTTCATCCCTTTTGTCATTTTCTATTGTAATTTTCCAACTGGTTAATCTATTTGCCTAGGGATAATTAAATTTACTATAGAAGTCGGCTAAAATGATTTACATAAGTGTTTGTGCAATTATAAACTCATAGGTAAATACTTGTTTACTCAACACTTGAATATTCTGACACTCAGTCATAACTAATATTCATGTTGTTACTCAACCTCAACATATTCTTTTTACTTGGTAATAACTAACTTTCTTCTTGCTCGGTCTCAACTGAATTACTCAACTTCTATGCTTTCTTAGTCTCAACTGGGGTGCTTGACAACTTTTGACTTGCTTGACATGTGTTAACAAATTAAAAAACTCCTTTCATAGCTTGGCCTTCTCTGGATGGCTCGGTCATAGTGATGACCACCCAACACTACCTTTGAAATGACTAAGTAATAGACACTACTAGGAAACTTAGGCTTAGAGATCAACAATCTCCTACTTTGACATTAGTGGAAAAAACACTTTGTCATGACATATCTTTCCATGCAAAAATAATATTCCCCCTAATGCTATAGTTTGGTCTACAAAAATAATATCTCTGCTATACAATATGTACATGTTTGAAATCTCTTTGAAACTTTGATGCTGTTTCTTCTAATTTTTGTCTCTAATGTTTGCCATCTTCTATATTATTTCCCCTTGGTATTCTTAGATATTTGCTCCCTTATTCCCCCTTGATATATTTCTTAGTATATTTTCCCCCCCTTTTTTTTTTCACTTATGGCATGGGGTTTCCTTGGGCTATCTTGTACTTATAAAAAAATGTTTGATGAGTAACCAAAATTTCTTCAAGTCCTTTATTCCATCTATCTCTTGTGGATTCCATGAATTGAATCTAAATATCTAGCTCAACAACTTGATCATCTTTCTTCAATATACTCTGAGCTATAGAAAAATCCTTTTGAATAATTTCCAAATGCGGCAAAAGCATGAATTGAATAAAAATCAATTTGGTCGTCATGCCACTATCTTTAGATAGTAACTTGACTAACCTTTTTTGACCAAATGTCAACTTATTAGATGAAGGTGAGCTTGAACTTGCATCCTTTACCAATGAATGTGAACATGCCTTCATATCTTCTTGAATTAGATCAATTGATCATTGATTGTCCAATGTGAAGAACTCAACATCACAAAGATTCATATATAAATAATGGATAATCTTTAAAATTTATTCCATCTTTTTGACTAAATTAGAAAGCTCTACTTGTCTATGTACAAGTTCCCTAGAGACTTTCTCCAAAACTTTGTGCTCAAACTTTCTCTCAGACCATTGTATCAATTTATTATTGGTCTCAATATTATCCATTTGAAATTTGTTAATTATATATAGTAATTGATCTAAAATTAGATGTTGGCTATTAACATCAGTGATTCCAAATGCATAAAAAAAAATGTCTTTAATATAATGTAGTACCTTCTTATTTTTATGCTCTATTCTTAGTTGTTCTTGCTTTGCCTTATGGCTTAGCAAAGTTTGCAACTCTTGCATTTGTTCCAATGTTAGATTGTTTAAGTCATAAATTGTTAAAGTGATTACCTCATCTAGATGTATTGACTCATCTAGCATCTCTTCTGATTATGCCACTTTTTGAGATTGAGGGGTTATATCACTAGGTAGTGACAAGTGCAATAATTCACCCTTTTCTTAGTTGATCTAGATACCTGTTTATACTCTTATTGAGTAGATATAACATATTATTCATGTGTAACAATTAGTATCTCATCTGGCTTATCACTTAGTAGTTGTATAGGTGAATAAAGAAGAGCAACCAAGTATTGTAGAGAAGCAGTGAAGTGCAAAGTTAGTGAAAAATCAAATCAAAGAAGTGATTAGAGACTGTATAAAGGAGATTTTTTATCATCATTGTAGTGAATACTAAATGATTAGGTACTGATACATTCTAATAAGTGTTTCACGCTATAAATATCTTAACAAAGTGACTTTAACAAACTTTTGTAAATATCTTAGAAGAGTACTCACTTAGTTGTTAGGTATAATCCTTTAATCAATGTGGACTGAATAAGTCATGTAAAGCACTTAACAAGGCAAACCCCTCATAGGGTAGATCATCATAAGCAATCAAAATTGTAGACCTAAGTGTATAATTTGTGGGTATCATCCCCACCATAGTTTTTCCTTCACCTTGGAGGGTTTCTATGTAACCAAATCTTTGTGTCATGTGTTATGAGGTTTATATGTGTTGAGAGTGTTATTCATGCAAGTAGATATTAGATATGATAATATATTGCATTGAATTTTGTTAGAAATAGGAAATATTGAAGGTGGGGGGGGGGGGGGGGGGGGTGGTGAATTAGTATTCTACAAACTTTTATCACCAATTGGATATTATTAATTCTTTAAACCATGCATAAGAAATTAAACAAACAATGATGAATAGTAAAGTAACCATAGATAAAGAAAACTCATTACACCATATTTTGTTAACTAGGGAAACCCTAGCCAAGGAAAAACCCTGGTGGGAATGATGCCCACAAAGATATACTAATATATATGTTCCTTTTTAGAGGATGGACCCTATTAGGAGTCAATAAACAAATTTAGTATGTAGAGTCCTTTTTAGGAGACTTTGAATCCCTGTTAGGAGATTCCAAGCCTATTAGGAGCTGTGGTATAATGTACGCAAGAAGAGCTCACTGCCCAAACATGCACTTTCAATTACAAGAAGAGCTCACTACCCAAATAAGTAACTAAATGTTAAGTTCCTCATATATATATATATATATATATATATATATATATATATATGTAGATGCTATAACTTCTCCTTTGCTAATCTCTGACCTCAACTTAATCTTGGATCAAAAAATTAGGTTCTCAAAAACTTCATGTATATAACTTCACAAAAAGTTCACATATCACTTTCACATCAAAAGATGCATACTTAACCTTGGAAGGTGTCCTTTGCATTAATTCCATGCCTTTTTACAAATTTATGCTACGTCAACTAAGACCAAAATATACTTTTCCAACTTAGAGTAAACATCTAGGATGTCGGCCCTAATTGGTCAAGTAATTATTTTGTAAACAAAATAATTCCTTTACCTTTCATTCTAATGTCTTCTACATCTAAATTATCTTTCTTTAGTGTAGGGCCCATTTGCCGTTGCACCAAAAGCCATGACTGTTAGTGAACATGGAACACCACATAATTAACCACCTATGGGCAGGGGAGCGCATCGCATCACCCAACAATCTCCCCCTCGACGCGCATACCAGGTGCTTACGCAGGTCAGGAAGGCACCGGGGAGATTTGAACCCATGACCAGGCCAAAACTAGGCTCTAATACCAATTGTAGGTCCCACTTGCCGTTGCACCAAAAGCCATGACTGTTAGTGAACATGGAACACCACATAATTAACCACCTGTGGGCAGGGGAGCGTGTCGCATCACCCAACATTTAGTACTATCTGTACTAATACTTGATGTTATACATGTCATCATCAACATGTATACTATCTTCATCTAACCTCGGTAGTCATAATATGCCATTAGAAACATTTTACATATAAAACAATGCACTGCTATAAACTATTTTCATACGTAGATAATTTTTTGAGTATCATAAAGCTAAGTATCTTTATTTCTAAGGTTTACTACAAGTATTAACATCATGTATTTCCATTAATGACAACATTTCCATATTTTTAAATAGCCAATTGTTAAAAATCTCCCCCTTTGACATTGATGGAAACAAAGTAAGGAAAATTGGCTAAGTAACAAAAAATTAATTGAAATCTACATTATTTATCATCTATTACAAATACTTCATATTACAAGTGCTCCATATTAAAAATGATCCATAGTAAAAATTCCCCCCCTTTCAATATGATTACTACATATATAACTTTCTAAAATTTTCTTCTACAACTTCTCCCCCTTTATGAAAAATGTCAGAAAGTCTAAGAATGATCAAACAATTTTGTCTATTGACCAAAACTATCAAAACTTTCTATCTTGCTACTTCAAGCTAATATTATCTTCATGCACTCATCAAAATTTATCTTCAAAATGTTCATACCTTTCTCCCATGTGTCCTTTTCTACTTTAGTAGAAGTGAACATTGCACATAAGGCATATGATGAAATCTCAACTACATTAAGGTTAGTGTATGTAAAATTGGAATAAGTGTCCTTTGCTTTGAAACATTCCTCCAACCATCTCTCAATACCTGATGTCTTTATAGAAATAGACTCTCTAAATTCTAATAGTCTTCTCAAAACTTTTTCTTTTTCAAATTGTAGTTTTTTGATGTTTAAGTGAACAACGACAACTTTTCCTTTAAACTCATCAATTCTACAAGAGGGTTGTTTTATCTAACTCATTAGAGCTTCCAACTCACTTAGCTTCCCTTGAATCTCAGTATCCAACTCTACTATCAACTTATGAGATAAAGTACATTTGATGTATAGTACCTTGCCAACTTGTTGACATTTCTAGAGTTCCTTGATATAAGTATCAAGACTCATCAAATCATTCTAAATATTCGGACAAATGGTGCTAAAAAGATTAACATCTTGTGAAATTTGAGCCTCAGAATCAGCAACATTCAATAAATTTGTAAACTCATCATCGAATGATTTTATAACTATTTGAGCTCTCTATTCAGGGTCTTCTTCTATATGTTTGGCTAAGAGGGTGTTGTGCAATCTGTCAGTCACCTCCATTAATGCTCTTTGTAAACTCTTGAATTTTTTGTTCTTCTCAATCAATTTTGTCAAAGATGAGATCAAGTCAATTTGATTGTCATCATCACCTATAAGGTTAGTGAGAAATATAGGAGTGGATGAGCTAGATTCTTTCACCTCATCTTCCTCTTGTTTCTTCTCTACTATCTTCTTTGATTTTCTCTCTTCTTCTTTTTCCTCTCTTTCTTTTCTTTTTTTTTTCTTTTTTTATTTGCTTCTTAATTTTCTTCTTCTAACTTCTTTTCTTTTTCTTTTTCTCTCCTCTTTTCTTCTTCTTTTTGCTTCTCCTCCTCCTCAAGCAATTTGAACTTGTCTTATTTAACCATTTTCTTTTTTTCTTCTAGCTACCTTTTCTCTTGTTTAATTAGTCTCAACTGATCCTGAATAGCTTTTGAATAAGATTCAAGCTAATTGAAAGGATTTTCATCAATGTTAGCAGTAACATTTGTTTGATCAATCTACATAGTATCACCAATTACTAATACTTCCAAAGTTTTCTCTATAGTTGTAGGTTTTTCCTTTAACTCACTCATCATTTATTTGGTGGCTATTGTAGTTTCACATCTTACAACATTCTTTTCTTCTCCCATGAATAAAAATGGCCTCATCTTACTCCGCAAGTAAGGTGCTAATCTCTTCATCAATTTCTTGATTTCTTCTTCATCATCTATCTTGCAGATAGTTCTTAGCATTGACTTCCAAAGCTCTGTGTCTTCTTCATGAACTGGTGCCTTCTTAGCTATAAGTCTATCATAGAATTTTTGATTCATCACGCCTTTAATACTCTCAAGTTTCAAGTTATTAAGAATCATATATCTCATAGTAGAGATATCTATTTGTTGCTTCTCAATATCATTATATAAATCATAGTACTTATTCATTTGTACAAAGTTTCCTTCATTGAAAATGGCTATGTTTATCTTCTCTATCTTTGGTTTCCATGGTTGCCTTGTTTTACCTACTCTACTTGGAAACAGTAACCTTTTCTAGCTATTTGACTTCTACTTCTTGCTCGCTAGAATCTTCAATTATCAACAATTCCTTTTTCCTTTTGCTACGTCTAGTAGCTTATTTCTTGACTCTCTTTTCCTTGTGAGTCTCAACTTCTACTAACCTCTCATACTTCCTCTTAGGTTCACTGGGTTGCTTTACTAATACATCAACATATGGAATGTTCTGTTCTATAGGATTTTCTACAATAGATACATCAGATGCTTCACCAACTGATAGGGGTGTTGCATACATCACAGACCTTTGTTCACTAATATGTTTTAGTCCATAGATCATTTTTCTTAGTGCCTATGACTCACTTTTTTTCATACTAGCTTCACTAAGTGCTTTCTTCACCATAGTCTGAAATTTCTTATGAGACACTTTCTCTAACAATGCCTAGATGCCTGGTAGACTGCTTGAGTTACCTCCTTGTAGTTCCAAATTTGTATGAAGCTTGATCTATTTTGGATTTCAACATTAAATCACTATAACCAATAGCTACATCATTGCTCAACTCATAACCTAAGGGCTCGAGAAATGTTTACCTTGGTTCTAATGCTTCAATATAAGTTAGATTTGTATCCACCATAAAACATATGTCATTCTTAAATCTGTCAACAATTGCAAGGGTGATTCTAAATCTTTGTTTCATCTCATTTTGAAATGTCCTCATAATCAAATTTTTACTATCCAAGATTTCCTTTATAGGATGCCTTTTGCACACATCTGTTATCTTGTCAATAGTACATCTTTTACTACTCATAATATCAATAATTGATAGAAATGGAAATCTCTTAAGTACATGAAAGAAAATGTGATTAATCAGAGACTAAAATCTAAATACACCATTCTTAATCCTCTTAATCCTTTCCAAATTCTCAAGGAGTTTTACTCTCAAAATCTCACTCAAATTCACTTGTTCTTTCTCAATGAAAATCTTATAAGCTACATAAATGAAACTTGCTGACAACTCATCACTTTTGGAATTGACAAATAGAATGTGCAATGATTTTTCTCAAGAATCTCACATCATGTTGTCTGATGGTGTTGATCACCATTTCCTTACCATTATAAACTACTTTAGTGTTAAGTTTCACCTTCTTCTTAACTAGTTTTTCTCCAATGGGTACACTTCCTTGCTTACTAATACTAGTGACCTCATGTATAAGGTCAACAAAAATATCAACTACATCTTCTCCCATCCAAATCTTTCCATTGTGAATTCTGCTTAACATAATCTGAGTCCACTCTTCAGTATAAGGTTTTTGGTAAAAGTAATATTAAACTAAGTCTAAATCCTTTAGATGCTCATATTTGGATTTTACAGTCATATCATGATTGCAATTTTTTTCCATATCTTTGTTCATTAATTCTCTTGTAATATTTTCAGATTTACTAGACAAGTAACTTCCTACATCTTCAAAATACACTATGTTGTTTTGAGTAATAAGTAAAGATGAATTAGGGTTTTACTCTAAGGTTTTCATAGGAATAACCTTCACTTTGGGTCTATCAATATTCTCAACATTCTAAACTATTGACATATCCACAATTACACCAAATAGAAAATTTTCCAACAAATTCTATGCAAGAAATGATAAAAATACCTTTTTCTAGAAGTAGGGATTTTCTAAAAATCACCTTTACAAATCGCTTTCATATGCTCTAATCTTTTGAAATGATTCACATTATGGAAATAATCAAGTTTTTACTCCATTTATCTAACTTGAACTTTATTAATTGCATACTTTGCTAGCTCAAAAAATTTGTTAATTACATTCCAAAATCAAATATTTGCTCAAGATCATCTGTCTGATCTTCAAATGCTACTTGAGATTAACTATAGCTTCCATCCATCATAAAAATTCTTCATAAAACTTCACTTCATGAAATTTTCTATGAAAACATAGATTTCAACTTTTGCTATAGAATCAACCTTCTCTGTTTATAATAGTAACTCTTATTTCCTTTATAACTTGTTATTAAAAGCTCCAAATTCCAAGTGAGCTTAGCTACTATCTAGACTCATCTAGATACACCTTTTCCCAACCTTGCTACTCATAATTCTATCTCTACCTAGAGTATTCATATTTTGATGCAAGCTTAATTCAACTTAGTTGAATCAAACTTGATTCCTTACTTCAATCTTTCTGTCTTTGCATCATCTAACTTTTCCTTAGAAATATTTAATCCTTTTACAAATGCCTCATCAAGTTCTTCTCAAAGTTCACTAACTACATTTTCTCAATCTTCATTTTCTTTCTTAGTTACGGAGTTGCTTTCATGATTCCTTCTATCATTTTTGAAGTTTCTTCCATTGTTTCTTTTATTTTTGAAGTTTATTTCATTATTCCTTCTATCATTTCTAAATTTTCTTCCATTGTTGCTTCTATCCATACTATAGTACTTTGTTGTATGTCCAAAGTTATTGCATAACTGACATAATGGGGTTCTACTTTTGGGATTCTGTTGATGAATAGGTGCTTGACAATTTTGGGCTATGTGTCTAAAGTTGGTACACTTATAACACACAATCTACTTTCTTTCATCAAAAGGTCTTCTTTCTCTTGACGTCCTCTCATTAGATCTTATTCTATCTATAGGGTTAGTATTTCTAGACATTGTGCTATCCCTTTTATTATTATCATATTTAGGCTTCTTACAATCAATTTCTTTATGACCCATACCATGACAATATCAACAATAAAAATATGTAATATGATTAAATTACTTATTTGTACAATTTCTTCTCATTTGACCTATTTCATTACACAAAAGACACTTACCTTTAAATTCATACCTAGTTTCTCCTTAGGAGATTCCACTTGCTTAGGTTCATCCAATTTCTTAGTTTCCTTCTCTAGCCCAACTTCTTTAGATTTATCAAAAGATTGACTAGATTCAATTTTATGATCAGATTTATGGTTTTCTTTTAGATTTGATCCACTTTTAGCTTTCTTTGTGGACATATTAAATAGGTGACCAAGACCAGTCTTATCATAGGTAGGTCTTTGTATTGACAAGGATTCATGAAATTTTTCTCTGCTAGAATAAAGCTTTTCAAGCTATAACTTACTTTGAGTTAGTTCACCTTTCACAATAATGTTGTAGTTTTGAAGTTCTTCATGATCTACTCTTAATGCTTCAAGCTCAGATGTCAACTTTGCTAGATTGGCTCTAAGATCTAAATTTTTAGTCTTCAATTTAGATTCAACTTTATTAGGATCACTCTTCAAACTTAACTTCATATTAGTAATATTCAACTCATGCTTCAAGATTGTACTTTATTTTCAGCTTTGAATGTTCATCATCACCATTTTTAGATCCAGTAGATTCAAACTTGAATTTGAAATGTTGCCCTTTAGTTGTCCAATGTATACTTTGTAGTCTTGATATCCATCCTTTAGCTTATCTCTTTCTTCAGTAAGGAGATAAATTTGTTTAAGTGCCTCTTCAAGATTCTTCATCAACTGTTCCATATCCATAGGGATCTTACTCAAGCTATTAAGCCTCTTTTAAGTAATTATAATCTAATACCAATTGTTATATATAGGAAATACTGGGGGGGGGGAAGGGTGATTCAATTATGATGATGTTGAGATAAGGGTTAATGGTGAAGTGATAAGTTATGGTTAATATTTGAAGTGTTAAAATTTAAATAGATCTTGATTCAACCCCTGTTAGTATGTCACTTTCCCATTAGATTTCCAACAATTGGTATCAGAGCCTAGTTCTCTTATCAGAAGTCTAACCACTTGAGAAACAAGACTTTGGAGATGAAATCTTCTAAGTTGGGAAAGGTGATTGAGAACAAGAAGATTGATTTTTGAATTGCCTTGGAACAAGTCAAAGTCACTAAAGAGGAACTAAGGAAGATCTTGAAACAAAGGAAGTAGATGGAAATTAAACAAAATGACACACAATACAATGAAGAAAGTGTTGAGGACATATGAAATGAAGGTGCATCAAGTGATACTGGTGAAACAATAGAAGACCTATTAGAGAAAAAAAACAAGATGAATGAAGAAATGAGGGTACTGAAGTTTGATAGTAAAATGCAAATTTTAAGAATGTGTGAAATCATGAAGAAAAAGAAAAAGGCCAAAGATTGAAAAGCTAGGTTTTAAGAAGACAAGAGGCCAATAACTAAAAGGTTGGATGAAAATGTTATCGAGGTATAAAATTTTGCACACAATAATTTTGACATGGTCAACTAGCTCTTGGGAGCTACTCAAGAAAACATTAGAAAAGAACTTGAGATGATAAATCTAAAATCTAAGAATGATAGATTAAAGAATGAGTTGAAATATAAGGAGTTCATTGAAAGGATGAAAAAAATTAAAGAATTAATAAGGATGCTTGACGAGTAGATGAGAGTACAAAGAAAACCTCATGATACTTCTATACTAGGCTATATTGAGCAAGGAGAGTCATCTAAGAAAGGATAACAAAGGAATGAAAAGCCAAAGAACAAGAATCCTTCTTGTTATCACTATGCAAAACTAGGCCACACAAAAAATGTATGCAAGAGAAAGTTTGGTAAGTCAAATCCAAAGCCCAAATTCAATAGTTATTGTTACAATTGCAATAAACAAGGACATAAAACACATGAGTGTAGAGAAAAGGTCAGTAAGACACCATCTACTTCTAGATTTTAAGGATACTAAAATTCATGTCAGAAGTATGGTCATAGAGCACAAGATTACATATCTTATGATAAGATTAATTATTAGAGCTGATGTTCAAACATTGGGATCTCTGTGTATATGTTGCCCATTTGGTTAATATTGTAATTGTGTGAGTGTGAGTTCCTCTTTGAGAGCTCATGATTTTTGTTTCTTAGGTATCTACTTGGGATGGACTTTCTTGTCTAGTAGATGAAACTAGAGTAGTGTGAGGAGAAGGAAGTGAGTTTTTCCTTGTTTTGTAGATGGAATTTATGTGCCTTAGCATGGATCATTGTTTGTGTGATCTCCTGGATGAAGCCATTGATTGGTGTCCATGTGTTGGCTTTAAGTACCTCTTTTGTTTCTTGTTGTGCAGTAAGGTGCATTATTTTCCCTATTTTCTCCATTTGTAAGTAAATAAATGAATCTTATTTGTGATTCTATGTTAGGTCAATATAGTAATGAAATGTTTCCTTTCATTGAGAAATGAGTGTTTATTGTGAATCATTGCAAAGAAGTAGGTTTTGCATTAGATCCTTTATGTTAATGACTTAAGTCCCCAAAGTAATTGCTTCTTAAGCTTATCAAAATTACTATAGTTTACATATGCATGAGGTTATTGATGTTATACTACTTGATGTAGGTGAGTGTTTTCTCTAATGTTGCCAGGATGATGTATTCCTTAACATTGTATGGTGATTTATCCCTCTTGTGTGACTGTTCCCAGTCATCACATGTAATGTGATTTGATTGATGCCTTATTTTATTTGGTTGGAGGTACTTTCCTCATGTTGTTGGGCCATTGGTTTTTAGTATTTTCCTTCCTTGGAATAGTCATCAAATTTATCTACTGCTCTCTTTGTGGTTGTTGTCACACTTGACTTATTATTGAAATGATCTTTTCATGATTTACTATTGGAGTCGACAATTTCCCCATTTGGGATTTTTCCTTCTTGTGTGACTATTCCCAGTCATCACATGTAATGTGATTTGATTGATGCCTTATTTTATTTGGTTGGAGGTACTTTCCTCATGTTGTTGGGCCATTGGTTTTTAGTATTTTCCTTCCTTGGAATAGTCATCAAATTTATCTACTGCTCTCTTTGTGGTTGTTGTCACACTTGACTTATTATTGAAATGATCTTTTTCATGATTTACTATTGGAGTCGACAATTTCCCCATTTGGGATTTTTTATTTTATCTCATGGTGACTATTCTACATGTGTTTTAATGCTAGCCAATTGTGTGTTGTGACTCTATCATGTTCATCTCAAACCTTTGGTAGTGTGTACAAGGGATAATATCATAGAGTACATACTAGCATATTTGTGACTAGAGGTAAATGTGTTACAGAAAATGAAATTGTTTAAATGATGATTAAACATAATGTTATTATTGAAAGAAATTTGAAAAGATATGTACTTATTTGATGGTAAGTGACTCTTGAACCATTGCTCTGAAAATCTTTCATTTTCATTTTGCATTAATGCTTGTGTTATGCTTGATTAATGAGATAATAAAAGAGAAGTAATGATGGTTTTAGTGTGTTAATTACCCCTCATTTCACATCTTATGTCAATTTGGGCATGTGTGCTCTTTGGTTATTTTGGACATTTTGTTTGTTTCTTATCTTGGTAACCGAGGCTGTTTAATTTTATCTATGTATTTTTATCTTGAGTGGTGACTCAAACTCTTAGGTCTTAAGACTCTCTAGCTCCATCATGTAGTGATTTTGGAATGGAGTCAAAATAGTTGGGATGTGAAAGTTATGGCCTCCAATGGGAAGGAAAATTTTGTCCTTCTTTAGAGTCATCTTCTGTAGTGGGTGTTATTCCTACTATATTTGGGTGTGGCTTAGTTCACCTTTGCAGTTGACCCTAGCTGTGAGCTTTAGTGCTGGTGTATTTCCCTATGTTTACCTCTCTAGAGTGGGTAGGCTAGCATGGTTATGCCATTAGATTAGTTAGTTTTGGTTGAGTATGTTGATGGTTGGTGGAATTGTTTATTTCCCTAATGCATCTTGGGCTGATTTAGTGCAAAGGTTGAGAGAGACCCCCTCTCAGTCCTAATACCCTTTACTTTCTTCCTCCCTAATCTTGTATCTTCAAAAGGATTGTCTTAGTAAAGTTGCTCATTTATAGTTGACTTGAGGTTGGAGATTGAGTTTAGTAGTAGGTTGGGTGTAATATTCCTTGTATGCTTCTAGAGGGACATGGTATCGTTGGACACATGTTACCATCTTATGATTTGGTATGAAGATATTACATGATTTTGTCCAATAATAAAATTATTTGCAAACTTTTGGAAAGGTGATATCTTGTCTGATTGGGTAAGTAACCCTAGTTCCTAGTGATAGTTGAAATTTTCATATCATAGAGACTAAGTGCTCCTATGCTTAGTGGTTAGTAGTGGTGAGTACCTTTGGAGTGTGAAATTTTGTTAGTAAACCATCATCCTCTATGTTCAAAGGGTGAGTTTACATCATTAGTACATTAGGCCCCCATTTTCGACCAAAATTTTTGACCAAAGGCCTATTTGGGTTGTTAAATTCATTTTTTTTGAAAAAATGGGCACGATATGGTCAAAATTTTGACCATGGTTAAATTTTGACCTTCACAACATAAGATGTGGATAATAAAAAATGTCGTCATAGTGTTAATTTTGTTTTATTTTGGCACACGCGTGATTGCAGTGGGCAGGAGTTTGGTGTAGGGTCAACAGGAGAGGAGAAAGGAGGTAAGAATCTGGTCATTAAATATCATTCCAAGTTTGTTATCTATCAAAAAGTTGTAGAGGTAGATTCCAAAGCTATTCAATGCCTTTACATTTTCTCTTTCTCTTCTACTCATCGCAATTTAAAAAATAGAGCCACTGTTAATTCTTTTAGGTCACAAAGTTGTTTTATAAATGATGTTTAGGTTTAGGGTTAGCATATATTTAAGTGCAACGATAAAGCTATGGAAAATTTATATTTCTGATATCACTAGTTATTTATGAGATTAAACATAGGAGCAATCAAATAACCCCTCTATTTTGAGATGGCCCCATTTTAAAGCCAAAAAAATCCAAATAAAAGATTTTTGAGAAACCCATTGCAATCAAACTTGGGCCTAAATACACCTCTTTATTGCCCACATCTTATCTCGTGTTCTTTTTATGGCTCCAATTTGTGATACAAAAATTATAGCGCATTGTGTTAACCTTAAAAATCTTCTAAAATGGGATAAGAGTTCTCGAATTACCTGCTCGACTAATTTTAGTTCTGCAGACTACTCTTAGTTCACTGGACACCTGTATTCTCTCTATAAGGTCCTATCCCTTTTGCAGCTCAAATTTTCTCTCATCCATTTGGATCTATGTCCAAATATTGAATTAATACTAATGGATGATAATAGACTTTTTTTTAGCAAGCTTCACAAATCTAGAAGTTAGTAAGCACATAATTTACTTGGTAAAAGTCTTGAAATACTAAAATAGTTTTCTATTCCAATGAAGCCTTGAAAGTTTTTGCTTCACTTATTCTTTATTAATTCTTTAGCTATAATGAAAATTTGAAGTAGAGATGGCAATCCCATCCTTTTCTTGGTAGGAAAAGACTTGAAAGACAAAATTGTTTTATGTAACAGTGAAGTGTCCAAAAGTTTTTGGTTAGCTTCTCCATTGTTAATGTTTTGGCCATAGATGAATGCCTTGAGTTCTTGATGCTTGATAAAACTTGGATTATTGTGTGCTCAAAATAAATTTTTTTTGAAATACATTATCATCTTTACAGTTACTGTTCTTGTTTGTTAAATTTCATTTGCACTTTTCCCTGAGACATATGCCCACTATGAGCTATTTCTTAAAAGACTAAGAATTTTAGAATAGATGAATAAGATTTAATACTGAATATTTGCTTCAAATATTGTGTATTGATACCCACAATGATGTGTGGAGATTAGTTGTGTAGAAAGTTGTTCTAATTTTTCAATTTGTGATCAGCGAATTTTTTTAGAAGTCCCTCTCTTTCGCATATCTAAACTACTTCCTAACAGCTGTAGAAGTACAATCCTCAAATCTTGTATTGATTTATTGTTTAGTTTCTATGAAGTCATGTGATCCATTGCTCATGGATAATGTGAATGTGATCAAAACTATTTAAATGGTTTCTGAGTTTCATGGGCTTCGAGGTTATTGGGATCTTCATATTTATCCTAAGAGAGTTCTTGAAGGAGGCATGAACCATTGGAATAAGAGTGATAGTGACAGAATGATAGAATTGTAGGATGGTTATATTCAACTATTATGCTCTCTTTTTTGTTTAAGTTCTTTGGCAGCTTCCAACAAAATGAATTGTTCAGTTGCACCGATTAGGTAATTTGACTTACAAAAATATTACTTTATCATCAAGACAAAGATACATTGAGGATTGTTTCTTTCTCACTATTATAAATCACATTTTACTCAGCTCTACAAGTATAGAATCATTCTAAATGATGTTTTAGATGATATATGACTGTTCTATCTTCATTTTTGCTTGCATAAAAATTGATTTGCAACAATTAATGACAATTTCCACCTACAATAGAGGTGTATGATCTATTAGAGCTCAAGATAGTTATTGTAATTCTAAAAAGACAGTTTTATATAGTTTGTGTTTTTTAATGTCATTAGGAGACATTTATTATTTAAGTTTTCTAATAATTGAATGGTCATAAATTAAGGGAGGATTGTGTGTCATTGTGTAGTAACTTAGTTTTGGAAGATCCCCTTTTTGAACTGTATCTGAAAGTGTACAAAAAATTCTTGAGCAATCCAGGAAAATAATATCAGCTTTAAAGGATGATTACAAATAGGAAAGATTTGTAATTAAAGAAAGAGAATACATAATATCAAACCATAATAAAGTAGGTTTATATGCATGTATTTTTATTTAGTAGATGTAGTTTAGATGTTGTATGGTGAGCAGAAACACTCTGACCGAGCAGGCCTCCACACCTCTCTCTGATTTGGAGAGATATGTTAAAGACATTGAAGGGTTATTTGCTAAAATAGGTGTGTTTTTGATTAGGAAAATAGGTTTTACAGGGATCTTGAAACCCAAAGTTTTACAACAGAAAACAACTTAAAGCAGAAAAGACAGAAAAAAAGTTGCCTCAAAAGGCCAGAAACAAAAAGGCCCGAAGCCTGAGAAACAAAGGCCAGGAATAAAGCTTGGTGGGTAGACTAGTGTCTCTTCTTTTCCATTGCCTGCAGGGTTTCTGTAGCATCACTTTCCTTCTAGTTGGCCTCTTCCTCCTGGATCGTGGGGAGGAAATGCATCTAGTCCCCCTAACTTTCTTAGATTCCAGTCTCATTATGAGGATCTTCCCGGCTAGTTTCATGCTCTAATCTTCGCTCCAAGTTCCCCACAAGATCGACATTGGTCAGATAGTCCCCCAGATTAACAATTTTTTCATTCAAGGTATGGAGGGTATCCATAATCTATTTAGTCACAATCTGGTGGATGAAATCCAGCCTTTGGACCTTCTGCTTGAGCCGGGTGATTCTGTCCTCCTAATTGTCTCTGGGGTCCTGGCTTCTATCTTTTTCCTGGCTGCCCACCTAGTCTTTACTACCTCTGGCCTCATGATCCTTAACATCCCCCCTATTGTTGGTCTGGTTGGACCTGTCCTTTAGAGTCTCAATTTCTTGAAAAAGCCACTTAATGGAGCAAAAATGGTCAATCAGGCTGTTCTTTGCATTGTTGAGAAAGTTGAAACCCGTTTCATGAACTTTGTCAGAGAGAACCAGAAGAGTCGAGTCAAGGAGCTCGTCATAGTGGGTGCTACTATCGAGATCCCCCAACACTTGGATTTTAGCAAGTTCTCTAACAATGCCCATACTAACCCTATCCACATTGAAATTGCTCCAGGCTCTTCTCTTATTTTTCCTGATGGCCTCCCCCCCCTTTTCAACCATGATTTCTATCATCTCTTCTGGGGGCAAAATGGGGACCTCCAGGGGGGAGGTGGGCATAGTAGGGTTGGGGGGCAAATCGGCGTGGTCACTGAGATGATCATGGGTTGGGGTCTGGTCCAATTTTCTTTTCTTAGGGTTATCCTAGGTTACCAAGGGGATCACCTCCTTCTTGTCATTATCTTTCTCCTTGTCATCTTCCAACTCACTTTCCTTCTCTGCCACCAAATCTGCCTCCTCCGACTCCATATTTGATTCATCACTAGACTACTTAGGATGAGGGGAAGGGGGGTTAGGGGGAGGGCACCTAGGGCTCTTCCTGCTAGGGAAGTAGGGAGAGGGATTGGATTTTGGGGTTTCAAAATTGACAGAATTCACAATGTGCACTTCCCCTGAGTCTGAGCTGGCGGTGTCCTCTGAGGAGTCACCCGAAACCCCAATGGACTTGACTCTTCTCTGGGTTTTCAAAAACTCAAAAATGAGGAGTAGAAGACCTTCGTGAAGGGTAGGGTTCTTGACAAGACATTTCTTGTAACTCTCTATATTCTCAATCATAGAAGTATAAATATAGAAAGGAAAGGAGATTTTCACTTTATGTTTAAAATGATTAAGCAGAACAAAATGATGGGTCCTGACTCTATCAAACCTGGGCTCCAATGTGACATACTCTATGATGATCCTTAGAACATGCCCATAGATCTTGTTGATGGACTCAATGTCATAGTATGTGTCAATCTTTACTAGTTTTCTTTTCTCCTTGTCATTCTTGACGAAAGTGTTGACAACATTGGTGGACATCTTCTTATCCCTGAAGAAGCTCATGCCTTCCTAGGAGAAGCCTGTCACCTTTGCAATGAGACCCTCTGTGATTTGGTGGGAGACACCATCAATTTTGACGTTTCTGTTGTGCCAAGTTTCAACCATCTTGGTAACCCCTACGTCGAAACCATGGAGCTTCTCCATGAAGCTGGTTATGCTGCCCTTCTAGAGTTTTTTTTTCCAAACCTTCCCTTTTTCTTTCTAGCTCTCTGTTTCTCCCCATGGCTCTCTTCTAATCCTTTCTCCCACCATTGCGATATTATGCCTCTCTAACCCTAAACCCTTAACAAAATTGCAGAGCTCAAAGATGAAAAAATCGCTAAGGACAAGAGCTTTAATGTGCGTGTTATTGGGTTTAACTCTGGCTTTCTTCTGCTCATGTAATCCATACACATTATTATGAAATGGTGGGGGTTCCACATAACTCCAAATGATTCCCTTTTTAAAACATGATTTAGTATGTCTCATCATCATAAAAAAGATTTTGAGTTGGTACCTTGAATTTTCTCCTTTCAGATGAGCTCCATAGCCGCCGTTGAAAAATGATTATTGTTTCCCCACATCATCACCAAATTGAATGTGACCATTGCGTTTGTGAAGCAATCAGCAACCACGTTACCTTCATGGTAGACATGGCTGACATGGTAATTTTTAAATTTTCTCAAGTCCATTTTTAGGTCCTCAATTATGCTTTCAATGGTCCATGATGGTTTGGTTACTCCTAAAATACAATTTATTATATTTAGGGAGTCTCCTTCAAGCCACAGTTGTTCGATCCCTGAGTCCAGGGCCAGCTTAACAATGAGTTTGGCTCCATTGGCTTCAGCCAAATGGTTGGTTTGGTGAACAATAGGGGAGGAGATAGCAGCAATGCCCCCTCCCTTCTATTTCTTATGATTCCACCGCATTCGACTGGACTAGGGTTCCCCTTAGTTGCCCCATCGAAATTGGCTTTATGCCAATTTTTGGGGGGGGGGGGAAGGACCAAGTAGCCTGCTATCTTCTTTTGATCCTGTCTTCTTTCTTGGTCTTAATTTTCCCTCCATCTTTTATGTTTCCATCTCTAGTTGTGGAATAGTTCTCTTTCATGAGGCCATCAATTTTCTCTACTATAATACCCTCAGGAGCTTCTTTGTCTCTGAATATCCTATTGTTGCGCTCCTTCCAGATTCCCCAGCAAAAGTGTGGGATAATCTAGGTACTCAAAATTTGGGAGTTTAGGCCTTTGTGGTTGCTACTCCACTGTATGAAGAATTCTTGGATACTGGCTGGTGGGCACCAGTAGAAGTTCATATTGGAAGTCAGAAGACTCCACACTTTAGAGGAAAAGGGGTAGTGAATGAAAATGTGATTAACCATTTCTAGGTCATGCTTACAGAGGCAACATCTGCTGGGAATAATTTGGCCTCTCTTGGCTAAATTATCTAGGGTAAGGATTTTGTCTTGCAAGAGGAGCCAAAAGAAAATGTTGATTTTGGGTGTTAATCTAGGGGTCCAGGCCTTGGCCCAAATAGGTTTCTCCCCTGTGCCCACAAGGGAAAGATAGCCTGAGGATACAATATAATGACCTCCAGAAGAGTCTCCCCAAACTAAGGCATCGCCTATCTGGTTGATGTTGACAGCATTGAAAGAGGCCATCAAAGGCTCGAGATCCTATGAAAGCTTTGCTAGATTGTGCCATTCATTCCCATTTCTATAGTTCCTAACCAACATACCATATCTGCTTATTGCCTGATCAACCCACCTGCCGAATGAAGGATGGTTATTGAGAGGTTCCTAAAAAAGCCAGCTGTCCTGCCAAAAAAGGATTTTGTCTCCCATTCCAGCTTTCCATTTGGCCTTGGATTTAGCAAGGGGAAGGGCCTTCAAGATACCATTCCAAATGTTAGAACCCAATGGTAGCTTGGCCCCCTGGAAAATGGAGGAGAGAGACAAGCCTCCCAGGTACTTCTCAGCCAAGATGTCCCTCCAAACCCCTGTGCCTTGAAAGATGCACCAAGGGAGTTTAGCTAAGAGGGATTGATTGAGGTGAGAAATTTTCCTAATTCCAAGACCTCCCTAGCTTTTGGGTAAGCAAACCTAGTCCTAGGCTACCAGGTGGTATCTCTTGTGGTCATCAGTTCTAGTCCAGAGAAAGTCCCTCTGAATCCTCTCCATTCTATTCGCAAACTTAACCAGAATCCCAAAGAGACTGAGGGAATAGGTGGGAAGGTTTTGGAGAATTGAGTTAACCAGGGTGCATTTACCTGCCTAACTGAGGGTGGCCCCTTTCCAACGAGCAAGTCTCTTGATGAAGTTGTCGATAATTCTTGTCCAAAAGTAGTCTAGGGGTTTGGAGCCTAGAGGAAGCCTAAGATAAGTCACCGGCAGGGACCTAATGACACAACCCAAAATTTGAGAAATTTTCCTCTACCTCTCTAGAGGAGTGTTGAGGAAGAAGACAGAGCTCTTGTTTAAGTTAATAGCTTGTCTAGTACCCATGGTGTAGGAATTAAGAATACTTTTGAAGGTCCTGGCCTCTTGAACTGAAGCTTCACCCCCTAAAATTGTGTCATCCACAAATTTTTGATGAGTGAAAGTGGATGGACCTGAAGAAGGCCTCAAACCCACTAAACACCTATCCTTGATCTTCTTCTGGATGAGTCTACCAAGGCATTCTGCCATGATAACAAACATGACTGAAGAGATGGGGTCTCCTTGCCTTAGACCCCTAGAGGGGGAGAAGAAAGGAGAGGGGTGGCCATTGACCAGAACCGACAAAGAGGGTGAAGACACAAGTTGGGAGATGAGCTTGCAAACCTAATCATCGAGGCCAAAGGCATGAAGAACAACAAAGAGGAACTTCCAATCAACCTTTTCGTAAGCTTTTGATAGGTCTAGTTTAAGAAGGAAGCCTTCCTTTTTGCCTGCCTCAAGAGAGTGGATAACCTCATGAACTGAAACAATTGAATCAAGGATCTGCCTGCCTGGGACAAAGCCGGTTTGTTGAGGAGAGATAATCAAAGGGAGAACTCTGAGGAGTCTAGAAGTGAGAACCTTGGCAATGATCTTATAGAAGGAATTACAGAGGCTAATGGGCCTGAATTTATCTAGAGAATCAGCACCCAAGATTTTAGGGATAAGGACCAAAAAGGTAGCATTAAGTTCTTTAAGCAAATTCCTGGCTCCAAAGAACTCCTGAACTGCTTTAACCACATCCTTTTTCACTACATTCCAAAAGATCTAAAAGAAAAAAGTTGGGAAACCATTCAGGCTAGGAGCTTTATCCCCCGGGTGAGAGAAGAGGGCCTAATGGATTTCCTCCAAGGAGGGGATTGCCTTCAGCATGGAGTTGTGATGAACTTGAAGAATGGGGGGAATGGTCACCAAGATTTCCTCTTGTTCAGACCCAGAGAGGGAAGGATCAACTGAGAGGAGAGATGAGAAGTAGCAGACAACTTCCTTCTCAATTTCATCCTCTTTGGTAACCTGAACCTAGCCCTTAACAATGTTGGTTATTCTATTATTAGCCCGCTGCTCAAGGGTGGTCAGGTGAAAAAATTTGGTGTTGCGGTCTCCTTCCTTCAACCAACTGACTCTTGATCTCTATTTCTAGAAAAGCTCTTCCTTAGACATGATGTTGTGCAGATTCAAAAGGATGGCCTTTTCTTGCTGGCTATTATGAGCATTATATTTTGAATGCTAGATTTCATCCTGAATAGAAGAGAGCTAATCAGATATCTCATCTTTCTCCTGGAAGATGTGGCCAAAGTTAGTTCTATTCCATGATTTGATGTTTCTTTTCACATTTTTTAGCTTCTGGGCAACTCTGTACATTGCAATACCTTCAACCTCAATGCTCCACCAATGGGAAATATTACCTTCCAGCATAGGGTGTAAGAGCCACATTTTCTCAAAGTGAAAAGGGAAGGCCTTATTGCTGGAAAGGGGGGAGGCAGAAAGAGAAATTGAGGAATGATCAGAGCCCACCCTAGGGAGGAGAGATAATCTACAGGAGTGAGAGAGGAGCCATTTGGGGGAGATGAGGGCTCTATCAAGGTGAACCTGAATACTATCACCCTCGATTCTTCTATTAGACCAAGTGAAGCTACCACCTCGAAGGTCCAAATCCAGGAAGGCGAGATGCTGAATGAACGAAGCAAGGTCACATTTACTATCCTAATCTGGGGCATGACCCCCCCTTTTTTCTACATCAGATAAAGGCAAGTTGAAGTCCCCCATTATAATCCCTTTATTCATGTTACAATTAGATAAGATGCCAAGGAGCTTGGTCCAGAAGTAGTTCCTTTCTTTCTTGGTATTGAGGGTGTACAGGTTAAGGATTAACCAAGATTCATTGCTTTGGAAGTGAAAAACCTTACAAAGAAGAGCATTAGTAGAGCTAAAAAGAGTAATTAACTTGAAAGCTCTAGTGTTATACAAGGTTAGGACACCACCTGAAGCTCCATCTGAATCAGAAGCTTCCCAGCAAAAAGTTTTACTGAAAGATATCCTTCTTATCAGGTCCCTTTTCATCTTAGTTTCCTGTAACATCAGAAAGTCAAGTATTTGGTCTCTAATCATATTTCTAATGAGTTCCTATTTGTGAGCCCCATTAAGGCCCCTTATGTTCCATGAGATAACTTTCATTTTTTACTTCCTGAGAAATCCTTGATGGACCTCTGGCTTCCATCTGCTAGGTTCCTTCTTGTTTCTTCTTGCAAAATCTGATTTAAGTTCTTTCTTCCTACTCCCTTGGGGGGTGACCCAATATCAACTTTAACCCTACTTCTGGTTGAAGTAGGAGATAGGGGGGGGGGGAGTTTTCTTCTGGTTCTTCTTTTTCTTCTTGACCATACACCAATCATCAAGGCTATCTATCGCACTGTTATCTAACCTATCTTCCCATAGGGCAAGCTGTGTTGGATCAGTGTTCTTAATGAGGAGATGAAGCTTGGCCTCAATTCCTATAGGGGTAAAAGAATCTCCCCCCTTTCCAGTGATGACCCCCAGAGAAGCTAGAGTTTCCTCAAGGGGAAGACACTTCACTTGGCTATCCTTTTCCCAGGTCAGGGATTCCCATTCTAGGTGATTCAACATTGTAGCTCCCAAAAGAGGGACTTCCTCCACTGTGAGAGAAGACTGCACTATAGTTTCCAGAGGGAGATCCTACTCCACAATGGGACCCTTGGCTATGGAGGGGGAGCTTACCTGCACCTTTGGGTCCTCCAACGGGTCTGAGATTGTCTTTTCCAAAATAGGGCCCTATTCAAGGGGGGAGGAACTAGCCTTCTCATTAGGGGGATCCTTCTTAATAGTGTCCTTTGCTACTGTGTCTTTTAGGCTAAAAACCTTTCTCCCCTGTGCCATAGAAAGTTTGCGCCTCCAGAGCAACTTTATCTTTCCCTTTCCAGAAGGGTGTGTAGCAAGCTTCATGGTATGATCAGGGATGACTAGTTTCGTGATCTTCTTCTTTGCCTCATTGGGGCACTGGTGGGCCTTATGACCAGCCTTTAGGTAGAGGAAGCACACAAAGGGGATCATTTCATAGATGATTTTTTGGTTGTGCACTCCAAGTTTGGAATGAAGCTCAATGAACTTAGGCATGTATGTTCCTTCTCTCACCCCAATGCAGATGCATGCAAAATTGAGGCGATGCTTGGAAGCAGTAATCAAATACATTGAGAGGAGTTCCCCAAAGGTCCTAGCCATTCCCCCAAAGATGTCCTCATTCCAGTATTCAAATGGCAGTTCTGGCAGTCTTACCCACACAAGAGCTTGGGTGAAAAAAGAATCATTCAAGCTCATGCTAGATGACCACTTTTGGAGCACAAGGGAAGAACGACCCATGGTCCATTGCCGTTCACTCAGAATGCTAGCAAGGTCTTCTGAGCAAGTGAAATCAAAAGACATAAAGCCTTTCGCCATAGCCATGACCAAGACCTAGCCCTTGAGAGCCCATTTTTGTTTTATGAGCTGCCTAACTTTGTCAATGCTTGGTCTAGGCCCCAAAAATTCCCCAACCAAAGTAGAAGCCATAGTCTAAATATTGTGGTCCATAATCTCATCCAGGATGGCTATCGCACAAGAACCTTTCACCGAATCTTGAATAGTTTTAACAGGTAGGAAAGAGGACTTACCAAAAGGTTTTACCCCAAAAAGTGAGGACCATTTTGTAATTCCTTGCATGTTTGTTTTGGAAACCAAAGGAGACTTGGCTGCTTCCTTGATTAGGATAGCTGGACCCCCAACTGTTCTTTTTGACCTATCCCCAGTGCTAGGAGCAACCAGACAGCCTCCATCTTGCTGTCCATGCTCTAGTCCAGGGACCCGAAATAGACCATCCAAGGAACTCCCGCTCTTGCATGAATTTGAATTTTGAAAACACCCGCTCCCTCTGCTCTCGTCGCTATCGCTTCCCATCGCTTGGCATTCTCAAATAGGTATGTTGACCCAAGCCTTTTCAAAGATTCAAAATATTTTATGACATTACAATGCATAGATTGTTAGCTGGACATTTTTATTCTGATTGTGTCAATTTATAGAAATGGAAATCAATATAGGGAATGGATTTAAAATTTTGTACCCTGTAAAGTAGCAGTTCAATGCATAAGTAATAGTTAATAGAATAGTTTTGTAAAAGATTAATAAAATTTTTAGTGTGTGCTTGATATTATCGCATGTCTGTAACTCAAATTGTTGTCAATATAAGAGGGAGAATACCTTTCAAAATTTGTAATAGTTCAAAATGCAGCCAACTCAGTATTATTAACAATCTTGACTTATGTCTTGTCACATACATTTCTACTACTCAGTCCCTTGTTCTAGCCCTGAAAGTTTAGATGTATAGTTGTACTAATGATGAACATTTATTGCCCCTAATTTTATTTTATAAGAAAAATTGGGTAGCAAATGGTAGTTAAGTCAGTAACAAGGATAACAATGCATGAATATGGAGTTGATTATTTAAGTCATATGGGTGTGAGTTCTTAGTGTCTTCATGGGAACTCAACTCACCAACTGTGAGGCTTTGCTGTTATCTTTATTGTGTAATCATCACAACACCTTTTGATAGAGACACTAAATGCATCTTTAATTCACTTTTATAACTCTTTTTGATAACCCTACAAATGGAGCAATTTACTCACCTAAAACTAGTTTGGACCAAAGAGTAACTTAGAATGAATACAAAAATAAGGACATTGATCAAAGATGCCCTGATTGATAGTTAAGTTGTGTATATGTAACTCAATTGTTATGGTATCTTTCTACCCATTATATTATGTAGGTGTAGATGGAGCCTTGGAAGATTCTCTTTTTAGTATTTCCCTATTTTGCCTTAAGAGTAGTATTACTTGATCTTTCATGAACATTATCTTTCTTTCCTCCATCTATATCATATTGAATTTTCCCTCATCTGGTAGATAGAGATTAGAGAGGAAATAAGACCTAGATCTGTTTCTCTCCTGCATAAGTTACCAAAAATTAATGGTCTTAATCAAAGAACAATGAAAGCAAACAAACTCTTTATTAGTATATCTCTTACTTCCAAATACTTCCAAATGGTTAAGGAGGTAAGGAAGATCATTTTTACTCCATGAAACCCACATTTGCAATGAGAATTATTGTAGGCTAAACGTAAACAATTAATCTCAGGTTTTACCAATACTTAACATTTCATATTTAGGCAATGCTTAATTTTATGCTAAACTAATGATAGACAGAGGATTTAATATGATTTGAGATATAATGCATTGTAATTGTCACATGGATTTCCAATGAGACAAAATGTTGTTTTGAGGCTTGATCTTGGGCCATATAAGAGGCCAATGATGCAGCCCTGGAGATTATTTTTTCGTGCAACAAGAGAGGAGGACAGTGAAACACAACTTGTAGAGATCCAAAACTTCGTAATATCTCTTGGAAAAACTCTTATTTGTCATGGATTGTTCATGGTTTAGACTCTTGATACCTTATTTTATGTTGATAAAAACTAAAGAAAGGCTATCAAAGTGAAATATAAACATTAACATCTTGAGCATGAATTCTTATGTTGCAGACCCCTAAATATTTTGTAGACTTGGCAATTTGAGAGACCGATGTCAATAATGTAACACCTTTCAATAAGCATGCTTGAATTAGGTAATCCAAAATTTAACATCCTAAGCATGAATTCTTATGTTGCAGACTCCCAAATATTTTTGTAGACTTGGCAATTTGAGAGCCTTGTGTCGATAATATAATGCCTTTCAATAAGCGTGCTTGAATTGGGCAACCCAAAATTTAATAACCCAAAATTTAATGGTAGATATTGGATATCTTATGGTGAGCTGAATTTATTCTTGAAGTTTCAAAAATGGGTCCTCTCTAAATTTGCCACTTTTCATATAGATCAATTTTTGTAACAATGCTTGGATTGGGAAAATGAAGGTATTACTTATCCATCTAGTCTTTCTCAATGCCCCCCACTTCTTAACAATATCTTTATATTTTTACACACATACACATCTTCGTGCATAAAAATTTAGAAGGAATCCCTCAGAAGGAACTGAACTTATGATACAACTTTGAAGAACTTTGATTGTGTACTTGAAGGTGAATGCATGGATTCAAAGATGCTCACATGTGACATGATAGTATTCTTGGGAATTTAGGGTGGTTATTTCCCATGATTCTAACTTTTTTTGTAAGTGTATAGTGATTTGACCTTGTTTTTTGGTCACTTGGTAGGTGCATGCTATAGTTGGGAACCTATTGTCAAGGCATAGTGGATTTTTCCTTACCTTGTAATGTTGAATTGATGGCTACATGGGTTTACCTAACACATAGGAAGTTCCTTGTTGAAGGACCTTGTGTTAGTGTGACACTTGTTCTCTTGTGGTTAACCTATTTGGGGGTTGGCAAAATGGTTTGTGAATGTTGGAGTGATTTTTTTGGACTTGTGGAGAGGTCGATGAGTCATTCCTATTGCCTGATTTTGATTTTGTACTTGGTGTGTTTTTTCTCTATTCTTGGATTGTATATTCCTAGGAGTAAGCCTAGTCTTTTGGGGGGATGATTTAGTGCCTCTTCCATTTGATTTCTATAAGTTTTCCTAATGGATGCAACCTTGTTGATCTCTCCTTGAGAAGTGATCATGATTGGGACCATGAGTTGTCTACACCATTGAAGTGATTTGATTTATGTTACTGTATTAGTTGCTTTCATTATGCTTATGGATAATTTATGAGATTATGATGTGTTAGATGGTTTTATTGAGGTTTGTGCCAGTGGTTACTAGGATTGATGTGGTATCATGATGTTATTCCATGATTAACCTAAGATGTGTGCAAAGATTGCATTGTGTATTATTATCCCGCTAAACTAGACTATGTTCTTGTAGTAATGATTAGTCATGTATTTGACCATGTCTACTTACGTGTTTTAAGTGTCTTTTGATGTTTTTTTAAACAAATATTTTTAAACACTTAAATAATTAGAATTGAATTGTCCATGTTGGATTCTTTGAATATGTGCTACATATATTTACATTGTTCATTTTGGTAATTTATGTAAAATGGGTTATTTAAATAGATGATTTTAATGTGATTAAATAAATGGTTATTTAATGTGATTTAATGCATTTATTGCTTTAGCTATATTATTATATGCAATTGCACTTGATCGTGTTGTTTAGTGTGCAAGATTTATATCCTCGACAGTGGCACATGAAGTTAGTGATTCAACTGTTCATATTTACCCTATGCCATCCCTACATGGTCGACGTATCCTATTTAATTGTTTAAATTAAACCCTCTGGTGATTTAATAAATCCAAACTCATTTGCATTATGTGATTAGACCCATGTGTGTGTCTGTACATTTATAGTTTCATAATTGTCGTGAAAATTATTAAGGAATTATGTGTTTTTGGTTTAAGGGAATTTTGGGTTTTATCTTATTTAATTTAATTCCCAACTACTTTCACATAGTTGAATTCCAATTACTTGGAATGACCTATTTTTGTTTGGGTTGATTTAGGGTTTAACTAGGTGAATATATAGCCAAAAATGAATTTTATTCCTCACTTCTCACTTTTAGAAATAGAAATTTCAGAGCAAATTTCCAAATCCTCTTCTGTAGGATTGCATTTCTATTCATTGTAGGAGCTATAGGCATGAGATCATCATGAGATTAGTCTCATTGGATCCAACTCAGGGAGACCTTGGATTGCCATGATTTTTGGAAAATTCTACAAGATTTTTATTTTATTGTTCAGATCTTGTTTTTCCCCTTTTGGTTGTCAAGTAGGGCTCTCCTAATTTTCTATTTCAACTTAATTTTAGCTTCTATTTTTGGTAGCTATATGTTAAGAGTTGAGAACTAGTGTTTCCCACCATTTTTCAGTGCTAGCTCTACCCAGTTGGGTAGGTATGAGAATTTCCCTATTTTTAGAGATGGGGGTTTGGGGTTTTGCACCATTATGGTGGCCATTTTTGTATACAGTGTCAAAACCCAAATAATTGGATTTTAGTTGTTCATTTTTCCTAAGGGTAAAGTGGGTTTTCTTTTTTTGATTTTCATCAATGTTGGGTTTTTGAGGTTTTCACCTTGATTTATCTACCACCTAGCTTTCTCAAGTTTTCTTGGCATGCTATTGGTCATGGATTTGGATTATCTATAGGATTTCAATCTGACTACTATTGTATCTTTATGTTTGCATTGGGATTCATGCTAAATTTGCACTCTTGACTTTGTGTTTGATTGAGTGATTTTGTACTTGGTGTTATTGTTTATGATCGAACCCTTATTTTTATTTCATGGATACTAAGATGCATGTAGAATCCATACTCCCAGATTTAGGTTAGTTGAGTGAGTTCATGATGTTTGGTTTGGTTGCATCATTGGGATTCATGTAGAATCCATACTCTCAAATTTAGGTTGGTGGAGTGAGTCATGATGTTTGGTTTTATTGTTCATTGGGATTCATGCAAAATATGTGCTCTCAGATATAGGTTGGTTGAGTGATTTTGTTGTACTTGGTATTTTGCTTGTGTTCTCATCCAACCTTTTTTTGTATGATCTTCATGATGTTGATGTTCTCACACATAAGCACATGTACGTGCATTTTTTGAGTGCTTATGAGGCTTGACCTCCTAGTTGTTATTGGTGGAGTTATGTTCATTGGGATTGGGTTGGGAATATGCATTTCCTATGACTCATCATGTGATGAGCATGGGTATGTAGGGTAGCATTGTGGAGTGGCTTCTCTTGCAACTTTGGTGACTATTTCCCAAGTTGGCATGAAGAAGTTTCTAAATAAGTGATATCTAAATAAATTACTAGGTAATAAATATAAGATAACTAAAAATGTGAGCACCTAGAGTTGATATGAGGATATAGTGTGAGAACGTCCTTAGGGAGTTGATTCCACATGATACTAAATTTGGGCTTCTTGATTCCAAGCAACTTACTCTCTACCAAGTCCCTACATAGCTGACCCATAGATCATTTGACCAAGACTTGTTGTACTTGCATTATCTCATGATCTTGGTTTCTATCCTCTTTACTATCTAGCATGAGTGTTAGACATGGATAATTGTTTAATGTGTGTTTGTGGTTAGATCATTATCATCATCAGCATGGTAGGAGTGGGCCTATGAGTTCCACATGGTTGGGAGGCATAACTACCTATACCACTACTGGGGGACTGGTGTATAGAGATAATATATTTCTAGTTGAGACTGATGCTTGATGTGTCACTTGGTATATTTAGGTTTCCAGAGTATGTTTCCTTGTGATTATGCTTTGATTGGAATGCTTTCATATCATGCTCAAATGATGTTAGTTTCATTGATGCATTCCTTTATTATGAATTTTTAGCATATAGTTAGATGATGTAATTCACTACTAGTTGGAGTATCTATGCTTTGATGGATTAACATGTTAGATATTCTTTCTTTTATGATGTTAGTTACTTTCTTAGTAGTAATGCCCTCATAAGAAAACTTTGAATATCTAGTTGGTAGTTTTGGATGTTACGCTGAAGGGATGGTTAGGGTTGTTGAGGTCTCATGATGCTATTATGGTTGGGAGGAACTGAACATGAGTTTAGTTGTGTTGGTGCTTAGATGTTTATGTTTTCCTTCATATGATGTTGGTTATGAACCATATATGTACATTGTGATGTTTCTTTCCACATGTCCCTTCATATGTTGCTATGGATTAGAAAAATAGATGGTTTCTTCTTCCTATAGTATGGTGTTTAGTAGATGAGTGGTTGTAACTTTGAGCCCTTGTCTTTTGCATGATCGTTGTTGGTCTTTGCTTGTGATTCTTAATTATGATATGATTAGTGAATATGGACTTGTATGCCTAAGTATGCTTCTCCCTTTTTATAATCTCATGATTCATGTGATCTTTAGTTTGTGAGTTCTGGATTAGAGCTTGGAGATCTTTGGAAGTAGTTGTAAGACTTTCACTGGCATAGGTGAACATGTGAGTCTTGCCACATTTCCTATTATTATCACCTTGTTTTGATGATTCACTCTTGCACTTGGTTACTTTATGTTGTTTTTAAGTAACTTACCTTCACAAAAAATATTTTAGTGCATGTTTTATCCTTGTGTTCCAAGGATCTTTGGGAGGGGCACTATATTAATTGGATAGCTAAGAATCAAGGCAATGTACCTAGGCAAGGAAACAAGATCAATTGAGATTGTCAATTATGTGGAGCATATGGTCATATTGTAGAAAATTGCATAAGGATACATTTTAATCTTAAATCTAAAAGCTAGATGAATGGTGGAATAGTGTGTTACCACTATCATAAGGTCAGTCACTTAAGAAGAAACTGCATGAATCAAGTACCTATATTCAAACATGAACAAGATAAGGGAAAAGTAATAGTTGGAGTTGAACAAGTAAGAAGTTAGATGAATTAAACCTAGAGAAAGAAGGAATAAGAAAGAAACAACACAAATGATGTTGAGATCACCCAATCCAATGGATAAGGTGATCCCACTACTACAAAATAAGTAAGGAGGTATGTGTGGAACTATGTTTCAACTTGTAGAATTTACATCAATTCCTAAGATTGAACATTGAAGTCCATATCAACATGATAAAATATGCATAAGGATAAATTTGGTGACATTTATTTTTTGATAGATGTTGATTACACATATGTTCAAGCTATGATTCCTAGGGTTGTATGGTTAAGATCCTTTCCCCATGTAGTCAACATAGACAAAGTATCTATAACAATTAGTAGATAGAGAAGGTTGATAAGGATGCTAAATCTTTTGTCAAATATTAGGTTTCAAAGACCAAAAACAACAATTAAATTGAATTTTTTTTATAATGAATGAAAATAGGAAGAGGATGACTAAGAACTTGGAGAAGACATTAGGTGAAGAAGCTGAAAAATAAATGCCTTTACAAATCACATAAGGAAAAGGTGAAGATAGGTACATCAGTGAAGATGATGATGATGAAGGAAGTAAAGAGGAGAAGGATGGAAATATAGAAAAGAAGGGTAAAGGGATAGTAGTGGCCGAGCCAAAGGCAAAGAAAGGAAAATAAATTATAATTGTCAATCCCAAAGTCAAGGAGAGCTTGAAGAAGGTAGTAACTAAACCTCCCCCTACTCCTCCTAGCTAGACAAGACCAAAGCACAAAATAAGGGAGTGGAAAGAATTTTTGAACAAGGTGAAGATTCTAGTTCATAAAGAGAAAACCTACTACAACCAAAGCATGTATGAGAAAAAAAGTGAAGAAATCAAGAAGAAGGATAATAGTTGAAAGAGAAGAAGAAGATGTTGATAAGAGTAAGTCAGGTGATGTCAATCATTATAGTGTTGTTGTACATAAGCCTCCTAAAATAATTGATGAGGTATGTGACAACATAAGAAATTATGTTGGATTATCAAGTTTTCAATTTATTAAGTATGAAAATTTAAATAAAACTAATAGAAGAAGCCCTAGTTGATATGATGGAAAACTTCAAGACCACACCATCGAAGATAGGGTACAATGTCCCTAATGGATTATATAAAAAAATTGATGCAAAGTCACAATACTCCATAATAACAAAGATGTAGATTAGGAAAGCTATATTAGCTCAGATCATGCTTGAATTGACAAAGAAGTAAATTACACAACTTATGGACAAGTATAGAAATATATTCATGCTTAAACCAAGGGAATTATTAGTTTTGAAGAATAAAATTGAAGACATTGTGCAGAAAAGTAAGTTAATATGGAAGAGAATCTTTGGATTAATACCTAAAGAGGACAAGAAAGATGAAGCTAAGGATAATGAATGTGAATAAGTTGAGTTAGATAATCAAGAGGATTACTATGATGAGACTGAGAACCTAGTGGAGACCATAAAAAGAAAGGTCCAAAAAAGTGAACAACAAGAAACTATCACTATTGAAGATGAACCTATAAATACTCCTAAGATTGAGGATGTGTTGGCTGAGGAAGAACTGAAGGATGCAATCCCTATTCAAATTCCTCCTATAGAGGTATTTCTCAATCCTAATCCTTTGTTGATTCAAATAAAAGAGTATCCAATGATAGACACACATGTATGAGAAAAAAATGTAGATACAACAACAAATACCTTTTCTTTTTCTATATTTTTAGTTGAATAAAAGATTAGTCAAGGTGATGCACATGGTGAAATAATGAGCAATAGGGAAAGCCAACCAATACTATAAATAATGAGCCACTTAAGCTAGTAAAGATAGATGAGGCCACAAAGGAAACTGATAGCATAGAAGAAGATAAAGGAGAGAATAACTCTAATGACCAAGCATATTAGTCTACTACAATCAGTCAAACAATCACCTTAGGACCTCATCCAAAGGGAGAAAAAGAGGCTGGTAAATAAAGTTCCATAAGAGAACTTCAAATTAATGTGAAAGATCAACTAGGTGTGTTAGTACTAAAAATAAGTACACTGATAACAATAGATGAGAAAAAAATAAGAGAAGAAGTAAAGCCAAGTAATGTGACTAGAGTCACACAAGCTGAATATGGTAGTTCAAACCTAGGGTTTTTAATTGACTATGTCAAGCTCAAGCACACCAAATTATAAGGGTAAGAAGTTGAAGAAAAAGCTTAGACACTCACCCTAGGTCATAAAAGGTAAGCTATTTACCTTAGATGAAGAAAAATTTATACTTGACAGCGATAAATCTAAGTTGAGTAAAGAGCAAATGATAATATTGAGTGAATTGTATGCTAGAAAGACTAAGCAATTTGAACTTAGAAGAGAGCATCAATAATACAAATTTTTGTATGATATTAAGGATATTTTGCTTGAAATGATTTTTTTTAATGATTTAGATGAGAAATTTCCCATTGTTGAATAATTAGTGAAAATTGTTGATAAGATCAATGCACCTAATAGTGATATTCAAAAGAAACTGATGAAAAGAGCTAAATGAATAATATGACAATAAGGTCATGGAGAAAGTGTCATCCAAGATAGATATGAAGATGGTTGAACTTTTTAACCAAGCTAATGATGCTAAAAAGTTAATCTTTGATATTAACTCATTGTTTGGGAAGATATGTTATGTTCTAACATTTACAAAGGAGAGGATCGAATGGACAAAATAAATACTAAGCTAAAGAGGAGTGTAAGTATTTTGACCTTGGATGCCAGTTCAAATTCAAGATTTTTGAAGGGGAAGCAATATGAACTCATGTAGGAAAGGAGTAAAAAAAGAGTTTCATTTGGTAGTCATGAAAAAACAAACTCAAGATTGCTAAAGATGTAATTTAGAGTAATCAGTAATTGTCCATTACTAATAATATGATAAATCTTGTAGCTACATTGGAGATTCAGAGACAAATTCTTGATGGACTAAAGAAAAATTGGGACAACATCATGGCAATGATTTTAAGGGTCCATAAACCATTTTTGGATAAGTATGGTATACTTATTTTCCCCTAGTTGCAAAAAAGAAAAAAAATGACAAAAATAAGAGGGAATGAATGAATAAGGTATGATCAAAGGTATTACCAAGCATAACATATATGAAAATTTTGCAATTTTGTTGTGTATACTAGTTTTGGACTCATAAGGAGTTAGTCAGTCAGATACTTAGAGATCTATATACTAAAAGCTTTTGAATTTTTTTTTGAAAATGGTAAGTAAAGAAGTCCATGTGTCAACCATGTTATCTTTATGGGTATATGCTAAGGGGGAGTACTTATGATTCAATTTTGATATGTAAAGTTTGATGATGAAAAAATGTTTTTGCTACTAATGTCAAAGGGGGAGATTGTTGATCCTAAAGGAAATCATGGTACTGTCAGTTAGTTAAAAAAAACTAGTCATTCATTAGACAAGGTTGTTTAGTCATCACTGCAACTAAGTCATCCTATATAGGGCTAGCAATATGATGAAGGACTTGTATATATGTCAAGCACTAGTTATTGCTGAGTTAGTAAGAGGTCATTGAGTACTCCAATATTAGCTAAGTTGTCAAAGAGATGTATACAAGTCAAGTTCATTATTATGTCAAATATTATAGAGATTGAGTAAAACAAAGTATCTCGAGCAGAGTCAAAGCTAAGTGATAACATGCAAATTAGACATGGACGAGCATCATAAGATCAAGTGTTGAGTAAGACAATTTTGATGTGATTGTTGAAACAACACAAATATTGAGGTAAATCATATTTTCCATGTTAGAGATGTTTTTATATGATCAAGGAGTTAGTTATGGAGGTGATCACACATTCTGGTAAGGATCATTAATCCCTATGCAAGAAGAATAGCTAATCAAAAAATTGCAAGGACTGGGAGACAAAAGAAATGAATCTAGATCATTGACCATTATCTAGAAGCTTCACCTAATGAATATTTTTAATGTCCTATTTTGAATTACTCTCAAACATTCTTAATTTCCAATTTAAGGTTCTATGAATTACTTTAAGTATTTACTCTTTACTTGAAATTATATAAAATTAGTATTTATTTCCAAGAATTTTTGAATTTTTGAATAGTTTATATACATATAAGAAATGATAAGTTCATGTATAAAAAAAATAGGAATATAATCTTTCCTAATAATATATGGATTTATGTCCCTTTATTGATAAATCAAATTTACAAACTTATTATTAATACCCACTTTACTTATGGGTTCTCCTTGTAACATTCACCTTTTTCCATTTAATGTTGGTTTAATATTCCATTTGCATGCTCTTACCAAAGACGATAATACGTACAACACTGTCCACATGAACTAGGTGATGGTGTTCCTTGTACATAGTCCATGTCCTCCCAAGCCACTGCCTTTATTACTTTAATATGTGGGTGTGGTGTATTATGTGCTCATCGATGCCCTTATTGCAAATGGGATATTCCACCTCCACTTTCACCAATATGAAACTCGGTCATATGATGTGTCTATCTACCCTCATATTATGTACCACCTTAAATGGTTTCAATCTTTGATATGACCTGTGGCTTCCTACACATCCTCCTTACAAGTACTGCTGTCGTCAACTTGAGTGAACGTGTCCCTTAAAGGTAGTACTGATCTATCTAATGACATATTTGTTTATCAATTTATAATTTGAGTTAGTGTTTGTTTGTATTTTATTGATTTTATATGTAGTTTATTGCAATATATATATATATATATATATATATATATATATATATTGATTATATAAATATTGGTTAGGTTTATTTATTGGATTTGTGTATTAATTATATTTTTTTAGTATATTGATTTAGGTATAGTGTGTTTGTTTTATTGGATTATATTTAAATGTCTACAATATATATAGAGATTAATGTATATTACTAATAATATTTATAATAATATAAATTTATATTATTATTAAATAATTAAGTAAAATAAATAGACTATAAATATTTATCTTTTGTGAATAGTCAATGATAGTATATATTTTAATTATATAATTTTATTAAGTTATAATTGTAGGATTCTTTTTTAGGAGGGGTCATGACAATATTTAAGAAGGGTTTATGACCTAGTTTACATCTGTGGATAATATATGATAAAGAGTTTTATTATATGCAAAGTATGAAGGTGAATTAAGAAGAGTGACCAAGCATTGAAGAGAAGTGGTCAAGTGAAAAGTTAGTGACAAATGAGATCAAAGAAGTGATCAGCGACTATATAGGGGAGATCTATTATCAACATTGCAATGCAAATTGAAGGATCAAGTACTAATACATTCTAACAAGTGTTTTAGTGTGTAAATCTCTTAGCAAAGTGGTTTTAACAAACCTTTGCAAATCTCTTAGCAGAGTACTCACTTAGTTGTGAGGTAAAATCCTTTAATCAAGGTAGACTAAATAAGTCTTATAAATACCTTAATAGGGAAGACCTCTCATATGGTAGATCATCAAAAGTGATCAAAATTATAGCCCTAACAAGCAAATTTTTTTGCTGTAGTAGTGAAGACATTGTGGGTGTCATGCCCATTGCAATTTTTACCTTCACCTTGGAGGGTTTTTGTGTAACCAAATATTTGTGTCATGTGTTATGAGTTATCTATGTGTTGAGAGTTTTATTTATGCAATTAGATATTATATCTAATAATATATTGTAGTGAATATTTAATTTAATTTAATATGATGTTGAGATAAGAATTAGTGGTGAGGTTATTAGTTATGGTCAATGTTTGAAGTGTCAAAGTTTAAATAGATTTTGATTCACCCCCACCCCCATCTCAATATCTTACTTTCCCATTAGATTTCCAACATAATAGAATTCAAGTATTCATTCACCTTTTGTATTTTGTCCTTTCTATCACTGGTGAATGATGGAATGCCACATAATTTCTATAACAAATAACTAAAATTCTGCATTGTTATCTCTAGCTCGATAATAGTAGATGACAACACAACTTGCTCAATGGTTGTAGACACCTTCTCTAGAAATTTATTCTTGAACTTCTTCTCTTCCCTTTGCTAGCTTTTATAGGGTATAAATGTCTAGATCATTCAATTTATCAACTATCTACACAAGTTGATCCAATATTAGGGCATCTTCATTGATTGAAATGTTAGTAATTGTGTCAAGCAAAATATCCTTAACATCATGTAGAAGCTTCTTTTTCTTTTGCTCCTTCCTCAACCTTGTTTTCTCCTTTTTTTGTCCACAAAGTTTGGTTTAGATTGCTATCTTCTCATCATCCAAGGTATTAGGATCCCACAAGGGTATAAAAATAACCTCATCTAATGTAATTGACATAGATATTAGTGCTTGGTCTTCCTTCTTCTTCTTTATCATCTTTCTTCCTTTTATTTCCATATGATCAGTGCTCAGGGAAACTTGTAGTGTAACTAGAGTTGTTGAATCTTGAGTCACTTGTTTAGCTTCTAGCTTAATATACTTTTCCTTCTTCTCCTATTCTCATTCATCTAGATTAACATTCTATATTGTGACAATTTTTATGGAAGTCACATGAGGCCTTTCCTTAGATTGACTCAATAGAGTAACATTCTTTTCTTCTATCTATTTATGCTTTTCTAATTATCATGCAAATAATGGGTTTAAAAATGTGGAATTATACACATAATTATGTGTACATGTAGAAATCAATAATTCTTCACTTTTTGTTACCTTTACAATTTCAATGTGGTTGAGCCCAATATATTTCTCACTTAGAGGTTTGTGGGTTGTTGCTTGTTCACCTATAATAGATTTGACTTCTTGACATTTAGTAGTTTCTCCTTGTATTTGCGAATTACTATCAAGTTCACCTTCAACTTTCTATTCAATATCTTGGTTGTGGTTGGTATCCCCCTATGCAATTTGAACCTGTTAGTGAGTATCAATGTCCCTTTTATTTTTACTAGTAACCATGGGTATACTCTTGGCTAGAGTATGTAGTGAACCAATAGATATATCCATTTTGTTTTTGGCTCCTCATTTATTTTAGTTGTAGGGTATAGTTTTATTTTTTCTATTACTAGTGCATACTTGGGTACATGAGAAAATGTAGGCTGGATAGATATAGGACCTTCATCCTTCTTGTTGGTTTCAGCCAACACATCCTCATCTTTCTTCAAACTTTCTACATGACCCTCTTCAAGAGTATCTATTGTTGCTACTATGTCTAGATTTGCATCAACACTTGTTACCATATTATGCACTTCTAGTGCGATATTGTGACCATAGTCTTCTTCTTGATTAACTCATTTCTCATCCTATTGGTGCTTAATTTACTTAACTAGGTTCATTTACTTTAAAAAGTTGTCTCCATAATTCTTTTCCTTCTGCATCCACTTCTTGCATCCCACCAATTAGAAGTTTCAAAGATCTATATTTATGCATGAATCTTTGATTATACCTCTTCATTACTTCAGCTATTTTAGATATATGTAGGTCAAGAATTAGTGAAACTGATGATCTTTCCATCATCTACCTCTAAGTGATCATAACATATTTCCATTTATTTTCAATCTTGCTATACAGGTATTTTGGAAACATGTTTCTAATATTAATTGGTGTGTTCTTAAATTTTTCTATCATAGTATAATAACATTTTTAATTTTCCATTGGTCATCTTTATTCATTTCATCATACTTAATATATTGAAAAGAAACTAACTCTCCATATTCCCTCAATGAATTATCCATGTCATCTACATCCTTGGGTTTAGTATTTACAACTATACAAAAATGACCTACCTCTTTTAAATCTATCCTCTTGCTATCTTCAACATTGTCTTCATCATCATTTACAATTAAATTTCTTCTTCTTTCAATAGGTTTAGTGGCTGATTTTCTCAATGATTTGGGGACCTTTTTTTTTTTTCTACTATTTTTTCACCTCTACTTGAATGGGCTTGGTCGCTAACTATGCTTTTCTTTAATTGGGGTTTCTCCATTTGAGAAACACATGTTCTTGTTTTGGTGTGCTTTGGTCTTGTAGGTTTTGAAAGTGGTTTCTTCTTCCCTTTATTTAGTTTTGGATAAGAAATAACTATGGTTTTTCTCTTGTTTGCATCTTTACCTTTACCTTCTATTATTTTCAAGGGTTGATCATTCTTACACACACCAAGTGCACCTTCTAGTTTAATAATTATTTTATTTTCTTTCCTCTTAGTCTTAGGAATTACAATGTCCATAGTGATCATTTCCTTGGCCTTTTCATATGTTCCAAACTTGGGAATGCCAAGATTAACAAGCTCATTTAATAAGGCTTCTCTAGCCTTGGTGGCCTAATCAATGTTTACTTTATAATATATGGGTGCAAGCCATACAACCCTAGGAATAGTAACTTTAACTAATGTGTTGTCAGTGTCAACTAAGAAACACACATCATCATGATATTTTCCACTAACTATGGAGAAAGTCAATACCAACTCATTTACCTGGTACATAAAGAGGGTATCCAACTTCCAATTCATTGGTCTAATGCCTGGGAAATATTTCTTCATATAGAAGAAAATGCAAACTAACAATGATCCAAACTTACATGTGTTTGTTATAGCAACCCTAATTGTATTCATGTTGTTTGATAATTTTTGTAGATGTAACTTGGAAAAGTCACATAGACTCCAAATTTTATCTCCAAGTTAGTTACGTTGTCCAATTTTAGACCTCCTCCATCCCATCGTGCTTTAGTGTTCTCTTTAATTTTAGTCATGGACACAATATGAAAAGTTTTGACCTTATCAATTATAGGATACCTAGTGACCATGTGAATAACATCATGGGTAATCTAAATGAGCTCATCTAACCAAATCTTCATATCATGTACTCTACTAAGAATAATATGAATTCAATCTTCTTTGAAGACCTTCAAGAAGTGAAGGGTGCGAGTGAGACCCCTAGTCTCTAGGTGTTTGAATTCATCCCTCAAATTCTTATGATTACATAGTTTCTCATATGCTTCCATTATCTTATCACCAATTTCTCTAATCGTACAATGATAAATGAAAAAATACCATTGACAAGTAAAAGCCTAGGTGGAATGACATGAAATGCACCTACCTTGTCTATTTGTGTAGCAATTTATAGGTATAGTTTGTAATAGGGTTCTTTACATGAATCATACCTAATCAATTTCAATGTATTCCCCTCAGAATTCTTCTTAATTGATGTAGAGCTTGAATCCAATATGGTAAAATGGGGTTCTTTTGATTTGCTTGGTTTTCTCTATAATTCACCTTTCCACTTTGATTCTTCCAAAACAATTTACACTTGATCCTTTGTTCTCAACTACTAGCTTAAATCACCTCAATTCTCTCTATTTTCTCATAAATTTAGGGTAACCAAATGAATTATTTTTACTCTATTTATGATAAAAGTTTCCTTTTATGTGCTTTAGGGCATGAAAAATGCCCTATACTTTGAACTCAATCATCATAGACAACCTGATCATGTCATCCTTCAAGAATTCCTTAGTTGGTACTAATTTGTCATCTCAATCTTGACAAATATACCGATTCTACTTCTAATTTTACTTACTCAATTAAAATTGCTGCTTTAGTTACCAACAACTTAGTAAGATTTTTTATTTTTGAATAACTTCCACAACTTCATGAATTGTTTGTGTACATCATATAATATTTTGATATGGACTTCATTTTGTTCTAATTCTGGAACTGATGTAAGATATATCAATAATTATGTAGTTTCATACCTTCTCATAAGATCTAGTTAGAGGTGGAGGTTTCACCTAATCCATTGGATGAGGTGTCACAAACCATCCCACTTGATATCTTATTATCTTATGCCTTCCTTATTCACTACTTGTTCACCTGTTTATAAATTTCATCCACATTTACTTTCCCTTTACCTATTGTATTTTCCCCATTAGTTGCTGACACTTAGTACCTATAGTTCTTGCTTAAATAACCTGGCACATGACAATGATAAAAATCCATTAAATAATTTCTCTAATTTCTAGATCTTCCTCCAAAATGTAGTCTCATGTAGTTTTCAGCTATATGACCATACTTATGACACATTGTATAAGAATACCATGTATTGTAATCCTAATTGACAACATTATCTTTCTTCCTTAGTTTCCTATTGGATTTCATCTTTGATTTGCAATCCTAGAACTTCTATACAAACTTGTTGCAAGTATAATAGTATGCATTAAAAAATCATACTTCTTAGGAGATCAATTAAATCTAGATCAAAAATTATATTCTTGATGTCCATACTTATTTCAATGATAATGATATCCATTAAATTTGGAAGTAACATTGGACTTACCATTGTTTCTCCTACTGACATTTGTTGTGTGTCTATTCTTTCCATAGTCATAACATGTAGGCTTCTTTGGATTTGGATTAATGTACACTTTTCTTTGTTCAACTTGCTTAGATGGTTCTTCTTACTCAATAGTAGAGTACTCAGTATAGCCTAAGACATTTGTGTCTCTAGGTCACTACTGTCCTTTGATTTGTTCTTCCAGTATCTTGATAATTTCTTGTGACCTCTTTATTCTCTCAATGCACTAATACATTTGGTACCAAATTGCAACGACAGTGCTGTTGCAATTTTTTCGTCACAACCTTGTTGTCATCGCAATTGCGACGGTCTACCATCGCAATTGCGATGACAACAAGGTTGTGACGAAAAAACTGCAACGACACTGCCATTGCAATTTGGTACCAAATGTATTAGTGATGAGTTATTTCTCATATTTTAGTTCACTTTTCAATCTTTCATTTTTAGTCCTTAATTCCATGATCTCTTCCATCTTGTTTCCAATTTTATGATTTGTATAGATTAGTATATTTTTCATATCATAGTGATTCTACATCAACCTTTAGACCTCTTCATCCTTAGCATCATGTCTTGCAAAAAATTATCTTTTACTTTCTACTATCATGTTCTTGTCATCTTCAACCTTAATTTTTCACTCCATTAATTTAAAATACCTCATAGAGTTAGCTTCATGTTCCTTTTTAGTAATTTTACTTGCTTGTAAGACTATGCTTCTTCTCAAGTAGATTAGCTATAGTAGCCTTAGATTCATCTGACATACTTTCATCAAAAAATTCTTCAATTACTTGATCCTAATAGGTTGTTTCATTTATTAGGTGGGAAATTTCCTTCCTCATCTTCAATGACAAATTTAGATTTTTTTGCAATTCAATGATTTGATTTATGGCCATCCTCAATTCCAATATCTAATTCTTAATAGTCTCATCTAGTCTGTACTTGTCCATGATCTGATCTATATCTTTTCTCTTAGGTGATGAAACCTTTAATAAGAGAACAAATCTAATACCAATTATTATAATATTTAGATAGATATGATGCTAAGAGGGAGTAGTGAACCAATATCCTCAAAATTTTACTATTTAATAAAATTCAATATTCTTCTTCCTTCCTTTTTCACTTGGTAAACAATAAACATACACCAAATTTCTTGCAAATGAAAACAACATAACTAATTTAATGATCTTTAAAAATAAGCATGTAAGAAATACTCATCATTCATAACAAAATCATTTTGGTCACACAGAAATCCTTGGTCAAAGGGAAAATTGTGGTGGGGATGGTAACCACAAATCCATCACTCTATAGTAAGGATGATGCCTAGTTAAGGATTCAAATTTTTGTCACTTCTGGTGGTTTAATCGATTAGGAGTATATAGTAAGATCTCTTAAATCCACCTTTCACAAGGATTTTCATAATAATCTTTAAGTGTGTGTACTCAGTTAAGAGATTTAAACTAGATGGTCAAATCTATGTTTTTCAAGGATTTAGAACTACTACAATGATAAGAAAGTAGAAATAATATATTTGTATAATAGCAACTTACTTTTCTTAATTAGATCTTACTTTTTCTGAATGTCTTGTATCACCTCCCATGACTAATCTTGAAATCCTCTTTTACTACTTAAGATTTATGACTTTATGTGCTCAATTTTGTCCTCTGTCATAAAACTTCTTCTTGCTTCTATTCCCCTCTCAATCACAACTAACAACAATATAAAAATGTTCTATATGAGATATTTTATAGTTTCCTTTTTCCTTTTTGATATTTGACCTAATTAGGGTTTAAGACCCCTCTAGAATGCAACTTAGACCAAAATCAAGTATCTAGAATGATCTTTATTCGATTATTTTCTTTTCTTTATTCTTATTGGTCTGCCATGACTTGAAATAATAAAAAAGTTAAGTCACAAAATTCAAGAAATATTTTCAGATCTCTTCTTTGAAACACATGAATCCATTTTATAGTTCAGTATGACCAATTCTTATCAATCTTTGTGCCAAATCAGACTATTATGTAGTTTCTATATTAGTCAGTAAGTATATTGTTCATTCTTTTATCGTTCAGTGGAGTTCTCTTCTCAGGTAGAAATATTATATCTTACTTGGCATATACTTGTTCTTGGAAAGTTTATAATCATTTGGTAACAACTATATGCTTGACCTTTTCTTTATGTGTGCTTGGGCATAACATAGCTTAGTTACTATGTGTAATGACTATCTTTGACTTTCATTCCTTGTCCATGTTTTTACACCAATTGATAACATATTAGTTATTGTTACTTATGGGAGTAACATGTTGTAGATCTTGAATTCAATATGAAAGATGTAGGATATTTCCATAATTACAATGGACCTACCATATCCACATCATGGAGCTATGGATGTAAATGTGCACCAATAAAGAAGATAATGAATTCTTCAATGTAGATCTCCTCCCTTGATGACTAACAAAGTACTAGATCTTGAAGAGGAAATGCTAAAAAAACACCTTTGAATGCTTGGATTCTTTAAGCTTGAGAATGCCTTGAGTAATTGATGATCTATGTATGCTTGATGTGAGCTGATGTTAAAATAAATCCTCCAAGCATCCTTTTATACTAGTTTCCTAGTGAGAAAATAGTTAAAGGCCAACTATTAAGAGGAGAGTTAATTGCATGCCAACTATTAAGTAAAGAGTTAATTACATGTTGAATTCTAAAGAAAGAGCTAATTGCAAGATGACTATTAAGTACATAGTTAAATGCATGCCAAAAAGGGAGAGAGATAAATCAATTATAAACTTGAGACCTTTTAGACTCCAAAACTCACAATCAGCAAGGGCTAGCTTGACCTAGGTCAACCTAGTGTTGGACTAGGTTAATTTGAGTCAACCCTAACCTAGAAGATGGAAAAAAGGGCCCTAGAAAGAACCAGGTTGACCTAGGTTAACCTAGTCCCAGAGGATGGTGTAGGACTAGAAAATGGGTTAGAACCTAGCATGCTATGAGGAACCACAAAAATCAATCAAAATACACTAAGAACCTTCTAATATACCATAAAAAACAATTAAAGCATAAATGAAATAAAACAAATGAAATTCCCTCTTCAATTGTAGCTCCCATGTCTTTCTTTCTTCTCCATTTGCCTATAGTGCCTATACAATTGAAATCAAAGACTAGTGCTATGATGATGCTATTAAGAGTACTAGAAGTGTGGTTTCAAGCCTAATAGGTTCTAAGGGATTTCTAAGGATTTTCTTAAGGATAAAAAATGGGAGCAAGATGGCTCAATTTATAGCAAAAGTGAAAGAGTAGAGACTTGAACAAGAGGATGGACACTTGTCAATTTGAATGCGCATCTTGGCATGCTATTAATTTTAATATATATGAAAACCATGACACAATATGCTAAATATAAGATTCTAAAAACACATGAAATTCAATATGGCTAAAAGTGGAGGAGAATCTACGGCATGCATATGACACCTCAAAGCCACTTGTAGGATTCTATGACACATGAAAATCAACATGGCTAAAAGTAGAGGAGAATTTAAGACATGCATATGACACCTCAAAGCCACTTGTAGCCAAGAATCTATGATAATGAAGGCCTATTATAGACATGTGTAAAGAATAAAATATATCAAATATGCCATATTTTAGCCAAGTGTAAGGATAATATCTATGACACGTCATGTCCATGTGTCAAGAATAGGTGGAATATTTGAATTAAAAATTCATAAATCCACATAAATGAGAATTAGTAAAATGGAATTTAGAAGTGGAAAATAGGATTTAGGAAATTTTAGAATTCCCATAGTTTGTAAAGAATGAATCAATTAATTAATAAATATCAATTAATTGAGAATGTTTAGTTAGAAAGAAAAATTAGCAATGCACGATGAACATGATTGAACTGACATAGGATTAGATTATGGGTTATCTAATCCTATGGGATAAACTAGTAAATAATTGGCCAATTTGATGAAATAAATGATGATAATATCCTTTGATGAAATGTGACAATTATGCAGATTGACTAGGACAATGATGGGTAGATCAAAACCATGATCAAATTGAATGATTAATTAGGATTGATAGAATACCAAGGACACATGTCATGGATTAAGAATATATAATGGACCTTGTAAGTGTTACAAGATTGATATTCATTGACAAGGTTGATCATAATAACATCGAAAAACCTTTTCAATGTTATTAAATTGGTTTGATAATGCCATGATCTGATATTAAGGGACTCAAAAATGTTAATGATCAAATGATAAGAATGATAGATTTGACCTAGCACTGAGTGACATGATAGTACTAAGATCAGATTTGATGGGTTTGTTAAGATTTGATAAGTTTCCAAGGCATTGAGAGACATGAAAATGCCTATGGTTTCATAGACAATAATTGATTTGAGATATATGACATGTTTCAAGTTGATTAGGGCTGATTTGGGATGATTTTGTGTTGATTTGGGATGATTCTAGGTTGATTTTATGTGATTCTAATGATGTTGATATGGTTTTGGGTTGATTTTGGAAAGTTTGGATAAAATGGGAATCGATTATGAAATGATCTACAACTGATGTGAAAGGGGATACAAATGATGAAGAACATTGTCAAAACATGCTCGAATGATAATCAAGTTCGGCCAAAAGATCAAAATTAGTGAAATGAGAAAATGGGATGAGTTGGTATGAAAATGTGATTAAAGAGTAGACATAAACCATTTTTGAGCATCTACATTTTTCTCCTCTTTGATACAATGTGATTTAGAGCATTGTGTCAAAGAACACTAATGAAAAAGCCATAAAAGCATGCCCTAGTAGGGGTGGTATGTATGGGTACCTCCTCAAGAAAATGAAAAAATAATAAAAATGATACGTAAATTTTATGTAAACAAAGAGATAAATTCAACTCAACTGATGGATCAAAAATTAGAGCTCAAATGCAAAAGTTATGGGATCAAGAGTGCAAAATGGGGGTTAACTGGGACCCTAGGAGTAGTTTTGAACATCCAACTACACCAAATGCACTCAAAATGTACCCAAGTCTAAGAATACTTGACATGACCAATTGCATACTAAGCACACTTGGCATTCCCAAGTGCACATTGAGCATAGTTGGGGGCCCCAACTGCACTACCAGATGCTCTAGAGCCTCGAAATTAGTCAAGATGGGCCTGAAATAGCCCAAAATTTGGAACACATGCCCAAAACCCTAGGAAAAGGTCAAAACATAGATGAAATTAGTAAAAAAGTTCAAATTTGGTCAAAAATAGGTCATATTTAGGGCAACTTGGTAGAAAGCTGACACAGAGTGATGCAAAGGGTCAGAAAGAGTGCAAATGAACTTAGAATGACCCAAAATTTGGTCTACATTCTTAAAACCCTAAAAAGAGTTCAAAACATAGGTAAAACTAATCAAGAATGGTCAAATATGGTAAAAATTGGTCAACATAAGTCAAAATTTGTCAAACCTAATTCAAATTGAGGCTACACTTAGTGGAAAGCCATAGAAGGTTGATATATAGTGAATGAATATATAGGAATGTAGGAATACAAGATGAAGATGATTTTGGCATGTCAGAGTATGAGACCATGGTGGTGGATGAAATAGATGTTAGAAGATAGAGGAGATGATACGAGGACTAGTTAGAATGATGTGAGGGATTTTTCTTTCATAAAGTGCACTATATGTCAATGGAGCTTTATTTTGATATGGTAGATGGAATGTAAAACATCATGGTCATAGAGGGCTAGAGTGCAAATGCAAACCATTTGCATAAACAAGCACAATGCAAACATAAAATGACCTTATCCTTCTTGAGACATATAGACATTCCTAATACTCTCAAAGGTACATTTTAACAAATAGAAAATAAAAGCTACCCATGAACTATCTTGACCACTCTCATAGATCAATTTATATCATCAAGTGGCATAGGAACATGATCGAAGAAAAGTAAAAATAAATAAATCACTCACTCAAAAACATGAGCCAACAACCATTCTTGTCCATTATTACTTGCTTTTTAGTATTTTAGGTCTTTAGAGAGTGTTTGACATATTTATGATGTGATAGTTCTGATTGTTGGTCTAATTGATAGTGACAAGTTGGATTGATTGTTAGTTCACATTGCTCAGATAGTGTGGTTATCATTGAAGTGTGATGGTGTAGGAGCACCTAGGATAAAGTCAAATCCTAAGTTTAGTTTTTGGTTTGTGGATGATCTAACCAACCATAAGATTAATAAGGACTTCAAATAAAGTCCCAAGATGTGCTTAGGAGGTGTTGAGTTAGTAGATTTTGGTTTAGAAGTCTATTTTGATTAGTTAGGTCTTGATAGTTGAAAATTGTAAAAGTTGTTCTAAAGGGAAAAATGAAGGGAAATGCCAAAAAATAGGGAAAGGAGTGTGTCAAGGTAGCCCTTAGGTGTTCTAAGGTCACCCTAGGAGGTTTGGGAACATTCTTTGCAAGTTTGGAGATTCTAGGAGTGAAATTACCAAAGTTGTCAAAAAGTTGCATTAACAACTTTGCAATTTTGAAAAATTGCATGACAACTGTTTAGGCCATTTTGAGAATCAATGACTTGAGGAAGTTGTGGATAAAACTCTAGGATATGAGGATAGAGTAAGTCTATTTAAGTCTTTTCCAACTCAATTCTAGGGGTTGGATAGTTGGGTGTATGAGCACCACTAGTAAAAGGACAATTTAAGCATTCTAAGTGTAGTTTGGAGTTTTTGATTGGATTTTTGGATTGAATAGAGGATCATTTCTAATTAATTAGTATCTTGTTTCCATGCTTTAATTTTGTGTGTAATTTTTTTGGTTTCAAGTAATCACTCAATAACACTTTATGAAATTATTTATTTTTGTTGATCCTGTTGCCCAATTCTGAGTAGTAAACATGAAAAAGGCTATAGCTTGAGTGTCCTTGGTTTAATCAACATGGATTTTTGAGACCAAGAAATATAATCTATACATATTATAAATATGTCTTGTGGAGTTTGTGGAAGGTTTTTTTCTAATTTTACAAGCAATCCCTAGGCAAGCAGTCAAGCTTGACAAGGTGCAAAGAGAAGCTTGTAAAGAAATGTGTGAGGAACAATAGATTGATATGGATCAATCTTAAATTGGAAATTTAGGAGTAGTGTATGAAGGTAGAAGAACTCAAAGGAGGAGGTTGGACAAGGTGTTTGACACTTGAGGAGGAAGAAACACTAACATTGCCCATAAAATCCTTAAAAGTAGGGTTTTTTGAATCCATACTATATGTACTTTACTGGAGGACAAGACCTACAAAATATTCAAGGGTTAGTCATGTGAAAAAAAAATATAGTATACACCAATGTGCCTTGCTAAGGGATTTTGTGTGTTATAACACTTTCCTTGTTTCTAAGAGGGCAAAAAGGGGCTCTTAGGGCTTCAAGGCCTAACTCGTCAATTTGAAGGATTATGGGGATAGACCTTGGGAAGTTGGTGCATAATGATGGGAAGTGAGCTAAGAACCATAGTGGGAGGGTTCAAACATTTTTTTGGAACATCTGGTGCATTTTGGTGAAGTTTTAGCAAACTAGGCCAAAGAGTGCATATTGGGTGAACTTGGGGAATGATAGTGAATTTTAAATTGTTGGGAGAGTTTCATGGGTAAGGGGATAGTAGAAGGATCCTCTAGGTTAGGGTTGGGAGAGAAAACCCTAAAATGGGGTAAGGGTAGCTTGAGAAGAGCTATAAAGCTTTTAATTGAAGAAGCTCCCGATAAGATTTGGCTTGTGGTGGCCTGTTGTATTCGATTAAATCAAGTGGATCTTCCAAGATGGTAACCAATGCAAAGTTGGCAAAGGAAGTGGATGAGTAGAAGAATCTCTTAGAAGAAAAGACTAGGGTTCTAGATGAGGCCTTAGAGGAGCTAAAAGGCAAGTTGAAAGAGATACAAGAAGTATTCCAAGGTAAGGAAGATGAAGACTTCATCAAGGGTAATGAGAACATGAGCTTGGAGGATGAAATTATTGAACTAGATCCTCCACTTGGTGAGAAAGAACCATTCCTAAAATCCCTCAAAGCATTTGGAGGAAATTTTCTAGAGAATTTTTCCTTATTCCATGATAAGATGGATGCCAACGTAGTCTTAGAAAGGTTTGAAAGCATTGAGAACTACTTTGAGTGTAAAGAGACAATAGAGGCCCAAAAGGTGAGGTTTTCAAAGTCTAGGTTGAAAGATCAAGCTTTGACATGCACTAGTACATTTGCACTTGTTTTTCTACCAAAAATTTCAACCAAAGCTATGAATCCTTTTTTTTTTTTGTTTTCATTCCCATGTTGGTTAAAAATAAAAACTATATGCTCACTTTAGTGAAAATTTCAACCAACTTAAGTTTTCCCAAGTTGAAAATATCCTAGGTTTTCCCAAGTTGGTCAAAATTTTGACCAACTTGGGTCATAATGGAAAAGTTGGGCTTTTAGAATGTTATTAATGCATATGCATTGGGCTTGAAAAATTGGGGCAAGCAGAATGGACATTTGTGGGGAATGAAGAAGAATTGAAATTCATAGCTAAATTCATTCTCGCATTGGTAAGAATGGAAATTCTGGCTAATTTCATTCTTTTTGGCTATGATAGAAATTCACAGGAAAATTTAGGGTTCATTTTATAGTGATTGTGGCTAGTATTGGGTTGATTTTGATTGTGGCTAATATTGGGTTCAATTTGTAGGTTCATTTTGATTGCAGCTAATACTGGGTTCATTTTAGGGTTTATTTTGTAGGTTCATTTTGATTGCAACTAATATTGGGTTTATTTTGTAGGTTCATTTTGATTGCTGGGTTCATTTTGGATTCTTAATCATTGCTAGTACTGCATAGTCTATTTTGTTTTGGATTTTTTCTATCTAATTCCATATTTTCTATGATCTTGTACATGTTCACATTTTCAAAAGTATTCTTGTTAATGATATTCTGTCTAGCTTGTAGAGGTTCCTCTCTAGATGTAGTATTCTTCACAAACTTGAAGTCAAAGATATATTGCTGGTGACTTGAAAGTATTAGAGAAGATGGGCCTTGCTATTAGAGTGCTAGGTTATGCATTGAGAAATTTTTAGGGCAAATGGCCTAGTATGTATCACCTTTCTTAAGCATTTTGTATAATTGTTGCCATTTAGTGTCTTACAAAATGCTCAATTGTATGCCATTTAGTGTATATGAATATATTCTCTTTTATTTAAGGTGAAGATTCTTGGAGGTAGACTTATAGATAGGAGATTGATGCTCTTAGTGAGATTCTTAGAAAGTGTGAGCATGAAAATGATTTTATATGGCATGATAAAGTGCCTTATTTGGATGAATTGGCCAATTTAGACGGAAAGAAAATTGCAGCATTGATTGCATATAAACTAGTTGGGTTAGATAGAGAATTTTTTTTTGTGATGTGATTTCACAATATATTGAAATCATTCTTTGTTATCCCTATCAAAATGCAATAAATTGTCTTGATTTTACTTTTCCAATGCATAACAACTTGCATATGACTCAACAAAGCATTGCTTTGACAAGCCATGGGAGATAAGATATAAGATGTTCATTTGAATTGATCTAGAATAACATGTTAAAATGCTCCTCTAGGCCTTGAAAATTTTTCTAGGGTGGCCAGATGCAAGTGTTGGAAGAAATTTATAACAAAGTCTTTTTAGGCAAAAATTAGTTTTGTAACTTGGAGAACTAGATATAAATATATATGTGATTTACAATTCCTGATGAGATGATTTTGAGAGATTGTTCCAGTATTAAAAAAAAATGGTTTTTTTCCCAATATATAGAAGTCAATTTTTTCTTGTGGCATTTTTCCTAGAATAAATTTCAAACATAAAAGTGTTTTACCATTCAACTTAGTTTTTTGAAGTCTTGTTCACAATTTATAAAGTGGGTAGTGTGTGCTAAAATGTTGTCACACTTCTATGAATCATTACATGTAAGAAAACACAAGAATGAGCCCTCAAAAATCAATCCATAGCTCTTTACTCATAGAGTGCAAGGGTTTGCAATGGAGGCCCTCAGTTTGACCTATTTTTGTGCCCATGCAAGTACACCATGAGATGAGAGATTCAAAGAGGAAAAGCAAGAATGCTAGTCTCCATGATCTTCAAATATGCATGAAAATAAGATCTAATCTATGAAAGAAAAATCTAATCTATAAATGCAAGATCTAAGCTAAAAGCCCATGATGGGTGCAAGAGAGAAAAAGACAAGAAAATAGAAGTTCTTCACAAAAAAGATTTTGTATTCAAACTCCTTCAAAAATTGGTCTTCAAACCTGCAGCATAACGATAGCATAATCATGGGTGTCTAACATGAGGAGAGGGCTCTCCCTTATAAAGGAAATTATGGAGGTGAGAGGCTTCTCACAACCAATATGGGATAATAGAGCTTGATCCATGTGAGACAAAATTCCACCAATGAGAAAAGAGGAGTGGTTGAGAAGAAAGTGGTGATCCATGTGAGACAAGATTCCACCAATTAGAAAAGAGGAGTGGTTGAGGAGAAAGTGGAAAGATAAATCCCACTTAGATCACATTTTTAATTGTAGAGAAATTAAATAAAAAGAATTTATTTTATTTCCTTTTTTCATCAAAAGAGATATTTAAGTGGGATTTTTATTTAATTAAAAGGGAGCAAGTTCTTTTTAATTAAATAGAAGATATTTAATTAAATTAAAAGAGAGGTTTTTCTCTTAATTAATTAAATGTGGATGAACTGTTTAATTAAAAGAGAAGTTTTCTTTTAATTAAATGGGGATTTTATTTTATTTAATTAAAAGAGAAGATTTTCTTTTAATTAAATAAGACTTGGAATAAAATGATCAATCTTAGAAATGAAATAAATCGAATTTGATCAAGGAAATTGATTTGAATTGATTTAATAAAATATTACAAACCATTGATTCAGAAAATTTGATAAATTGATAAATTGAATAATGGGGGCCCATAGTCTAGGCGACCATTTTTGGGTGCATACATTTGCCCCTCTTTGACTAATGTGTGATCGATTCGGGAACACATGTAGTCAAAGAAAGAAATTGAAGTGTGAGGTCAATTTGGGATCACAAAACAACCCAGATGTGTGGTCGACTCGGGAACACATCAGGACAAAGAATAGAAATAAATTTTAACTTGAAAAAGTCGAGGATAAAATTGATAAAACTGAATCAAGGATTGAAATTGATAATTACTGCCCCCTCGTGATCGAAATCGAAATGAGATAGAGGAGAAACAAAAAATTGATAAATTTGATCAAATCGAACAAAAGATAAGGTTCTTGATGTAAGATGAAAGATATAAGAATCATAGAACCAAGGTAGATCATCAAGCATGAAATATTATGCCCCAAAGGTGATTTAGAAGAAAAGAAGTGGGGAAAAAGAAAATGGAAGATAGAAGTTTGAATGATATGGAAAGAAATAGAAATAAGAAAAGAAAATGCTCCCAAAAATCAATCAACTGTTTAAGATAAAAATTTTGATTGAGATCATGAAAGAAAATAAGGAAATGAAGATCAAAATGTGACCACAATTGATTAAATGTCCACAATAAAGATGAAAGGAGAACCCTCTCAAACTCATAATGCAGCCTAAAAATGCAAACTAACATGAAGTCTAATAATGAAACTACATGAAATGCAATGGTGTACTTGCAAAAGAGCCACTGTAACATAGGATTTTTTGTTCATCATTCATTAAAGAATGTAAAAGAACTTATTTTCATCATTGGGCCATTATTAACAGACATTGAAAAATCACACAATCATCACTAGTTACAAATGCAACTATGAAGATATGAATGCGATTTATATTGGATTGAAATGTGGAAAGATTCTAACATAAGCATCAAAGACATAAAGGTCAAGATGACTTCGATGTTATCTTACCCAATTTAATATAGAAAAACTATGCTCGCATCAAGGCATAGATGCCAAGATGACTATAAGAATGGTTGTGCAAAAACAATCAAGGATGATGTCTCAAATCTCCTAAGTGTTTCAGGGGGACAACAAAAGACACTCTAGAGTTCAAGACCACACCCACAAGAAAAAATAAATAAATAAAAACATGTCTCATGCCCCAAGTCTTCTAGCGATGCATCATGGAGAGACTTATCAGACAAAGACACTCAACAAAAATCAATAACAGTTAGTACACAGAGAAAAAAATCATGACATAAGTCAAGCATTAAGTGTTGCATTAAAAAATTTAAGTGTGTTAACTGATACTGAGTTTTGAGGATAAGGATCAAATGCTTGTAGGAAGATAAGATCACATGATGATACTGGGTAAGACCAAACCAATAAGTGTTGAAAAACACTCGATGTCAATGGGTGTTGAAAAACACCATTTGCGAGGTGTCCTAAAGACTCACACATCTAAGAAACCAAAGCTAACATAGTTATGCCCCCTAGACAAAGACCAATTCCAAACCAAGGTAGCAAGGACAAGGCATGGTGGAGAAAGGCTAAGTGTTGAGGACATGTGCTAAGAAACAGGGGTGCAAAGGCCTCAAGCAGCGCCTGTTTCCAGGTTTTCACCACTTGGATTTTTTTTTTTTTTTTCAGGACTTTTTATAATTTTTTTTTTTTTTTTTTGTATTTTTGGAATATATAATTTTTTTGAAGATACATCAAAGTGCCTTTTGCTAGGTTGTCACTAAGATGATCATTTTTTCAGGACATTTTTCAATTTTTAGAATTTTTACAATATATCATTTTTTTGAATTTTTAAAAATATATCAATTTTCTTTTGGATTTTTTTCAGGATCAATAAATATGTACAAAGATACCCCTAGACAGAATGGGCATTAAACTCTTAAGCAAGATCACATCGTGCAGTCCCAATGTCTAACAAGGTGGAGGACATGATGAAGCAATAAGCTAATGGATATTATGGATAAGCAAGGAGTGTATGAAGGAAGTGAAAGTGATCTTCAAAGGTTGACTCCTCAAGTGTACCCAAGCTAGGGAAAATTTGTCATGTAAAGAACATTTGGACAAGAAATGAAAGGCCAGTATAGGATAATTCAAGAAAGCATAATGTAAAAGTGGGAAAGATGCAATCCAAAGAAGTAGACATGTCAAGAGACTTTATAGCATCATATTTTACTCTATTTTATTAGATCAAGACCAAAGGGGTAAATGGGAAAAGGGTAGCAAAAGACTAGAATGAATGGAGGAAAATAGATATGAAGGCTAAACATGAAAGGAATGAAAACAAGATCATCATAAGATATCTCACAAGATAGCCAAATGTTTGTCTATAGGTCAACATTGTCAAGATCAGAAGACGAAATGAATGAAAGATGTAGAAGAACTATGCATGATGCCTATTTGTTAGGTTTTCATCATGGTACTTATCCAAGGCACCACAAGGGAGTGGTTTTCACCATAGGATGAATTTATTTCTCTTTACTTTTGCTACCAAGGTGCCTGATTACCAAGTTTTCACCAAGGCACATTTTCAAATTTTTTTCATTTTTTTTCTTTCTTTTTTTTCAATCTTTTTCAATTTTTTTTGGAAGAAGTCAAGCTTTTGAGATAATGCTCTTTGAATGTTTAAACCATGATATACAAAGGAATTAAAATGATATGCTCAAAGATGCTAATAGGGAAAGGAAGACGGAAGACAAAAAAATGGAGGATATGGCTTTATGCAAAGCAAGTGAGATTGGAAGATAGAAATGAAGGCAAGATCAAAATCAACACACACCTTGAAGGGTGGCAAAAGGATGGAGAAAATGTGAATGAAGGAATATGTGAAGGAATATGGTGAGTGGATAGAAAAGGTTGCAGTTTAGGCACATGGAATGGAAGAATGCTTTTGGAAGAAGATGAAGCGGAAGTCTTTGGAAGCTTGAATGTCAACTTCAATTGTTGTTCAACATTAGAATCTCTCAAGAGAGACTTTGGAATCCATATAGCCTTAGGCTTCTTTTCATTTCTTTTTGATGATTTAGAGATAATATCTTCAATGATGGATTTTGGAACCCATCCTTGTCTTGTAATTTTTTTCTTAGATATCTCTTTTGACTTAATGCCCCCATGTCGATTAGAAGAGACATGGTGGTCTTCTTTTTTATATGGATTCTTGAATTGCATCTTTTTCTTGTATTGAACATTCAAGTTACTTCCAAAAGACTTGGGACTTGTGGAAGAAGAAGAATGATATGACTAGTTTAGGTGAGTGGGTGGATGAAAAGAATTCAAGGATATGCATCTACGTTGATCTTGGGAAAGATAGGAGAGGGAGGGGAAATTGAAGGGACATAAGGACCCAAGATGGAAGGAAAATGTGAAGGATTTAGTATTGGTGAAGGAGGTCCAAGGATGGATGCAGAAGATGCAAAAGGATAATCAATAAGTTCATTAACATCTATATGACAATCAAGGACATTAGCATCTTTAGAGCGAGCATTAGGATTTTCAACAGGATCATGAACATCTTGGATAGGAGCAACTTCTTTGATAGGATTACTTAAAGCTTGACAAGACTTAGGAAGAGTAGAAAGTGGAAGGGAACATGGAGTGGTAGAACAAGAAGATGGAATATTTTGATCTTGACAAGGATCTTTGGATAGCATAAGTGTAGAGTTTCTCTCTTGATTTTCAATAGGCTCAACAATGAAAGTAACAACACTATTTTTAATAACCTTAATGGAAGTATCATCTTTGGAAGGTGCAACTATATTAAGGTCATTTTGATTGTCAATAAGGTCAGTAGTGTAAGTAGTATCTTGATCTTTCTTAGGAGAAGACTTAAGACATGGTGGAATGAATGAGGAAGGGTGTAAGGGATCAAAAGAACCATGAAATGGACCAGAGACATTGTGAAAATAATTGGATGACATGGAAGGTTCTTGATCTTGATCTTTCTTTATATTCTTTTCTTTATCATTTTTAGAGTCCTCTTGACATGAATCCACTCCTAAGGAGAAGGAAGCATGTTGGAATTGTATGGAAGACTTTGGAAGAGATTGTGAAGGACTAGCTGAAGTAGGCATTATAGCACATGAAGGCTTAGGATCTTTAGATTTAGCATTATCAAAAATATTTGCAGCCAAGTAAAGGTTAGCTTGAGTTTCTTTAAGAGGTAGACTTTGAGGATAACTATAGGGAACTGCATGAAAAGCTTTAGGATCTTTGTTGGATGAAGGATTGGTAGGAGATTTGAAAGACTCTAAATCTTTAAGAGATGTATGGATAGTGGAGGAAGTAGAAGATGGAAGGGGAGCATTAGAAGAAAAAGGTTCAACATTAACATGATCTTGCTCAAGAGTGTAATCTTTATTTTCAGCATGAGGGTTCTTAGAAGAGGAACTCTTATCCCATTGATGTTGTATTTCAGCACAAATAAATGCTTTCTCTTCGTCAAAAAATGCAGATTTATCATTTAGGTATTGTTCACAAAATTTATCAATGTTGTTTTCAAGATTTGATTCATGTGAATTACCATCAATATCTTTTCGTGACTCATCCCCTTTAAGCACAAGCATAGGACTAGGAGGACTTTTAGGAACTGTTGGAATGTAATAATCATCACCATCATAATCATTGTCACTAGAAGAATTATAGATAGGCATATCACAAGACTTTTCATGTTGTTCATTATCATATGTCTTAATAAGAGGAATAAGACTCTTGGTAGAAGTAGAAGAAGAATGATATCGTGAAAAAGAGGTAGGTGAAGACCTAGATGGATAATATTTAGAAGAATCATCATAAGACTTAGAATATGAAGAATGAGAATGATATTTAGAAGAATTATGATAAGACTTGGAAGATAAGGAATTTGAACGATATTTAGAAGAATCATGATAAGACTTGGAGGATGAAGAATCTATATGATAGTTAGAAGAATCATGATAAGACTTGGAAGATGGAAAATATTTGGAAGAAGGATATTGTGATTTAATCTTGCACATGATCCTAGCAAAAGTGTCTGATTTATCCATTTTTTTAATCATTTTTGTTGCAACGTTAGCATCCATGCATCTATTGGAGTGACAACACTTTTCAAATTCAAGAAGGAGGTGGATTTCATCTGAGCTCAAATGAGGATCCCTAAAAAGATATCCAAGATCTATGGTTCTAGAAGAAGAAGAATCAAGTATGGAAGAAGAGAAAGAATGAATAGAAGAAGGTAGACTATATGATAATAGGAGGAAAAGAATCAAGAAGACATGAAGAAGAGGAATAATGGAAATGAGAGACTAGAAAGACATGGAAGATGAAGAAGAAAGAAGACCAAGAGTCATTTTGGAAAATTTGATACCATTTGAGATCATTTGAATGTTGAGCAACATGTAATAGCACTTGTAATCAACATGAAAGAAAAAGCACTAGTTGATAGGATAACCCTAAGAAACGTTGGTACCAAACTAGGATAGTAAAAGCTCTCACTTGTCCAAAAGAGATGTGATAAGATAGAATTTTGCAATAGGTGTAAACCAACACTGCCACAGAGGTGCCCACAACTTTGGGTGAATACCCTAGCACATATGGACCAGGAGGATGATTTACCCAAATTATAAATAATTAAAATTGAACTTTGATGAAAGTGAATGGACAAGAGATTACTAAGACTCTCCAAGTTTAATATCAAAGGATCCAAGTGTATATCTTTCTCAATAAGAATGGTTTCTAACTTACCAACTCCAAACAAGGTCTCTTGTGAAATCAATGATTACTAATTCAAGAGGTCAAAGCACAATAACCTAAGGTGCAAAAAGGCTTTTAACAATGAGAAAAGTAGCCTAATCCAAATAGGACCAACCTAGGGAGACTAGAAATAATGGGATAACAAAGTTATTCGATCATAAAGTCTCAACTCAAGAACTCAGATTTTGTTTTTTAAATATCCAACTAGATGTATCAATAGATTCTTTATCATAAACCAAGCACGCAAGATAGAAAACAGGGATTTCAAGCAAACAGTCTTCAAACAATGAACAAGGGGCAAAGCAACCTTGCGCATGAGCAATCAAGTGACTTAGTTTATGCTAATCCCTAGGAGAGCTAATTGTGTATGTTCTCAAAGAGTTTCACAATCATTGCATACATCCCTAGGAAATAAAAGTTGGCCTCTCTAAGGTTTTTAGTGATGGTTTGACTCTACAACTTTTATGATTCACAGGGGTGACCTCCAGTCTCGGCGCACCAAGATTTTGACACAGTCTGAGAACTTAATCTTCAAGAGCTGCTAGGGAGATCTAACAACCCACAATGAACCATACCCCATGGAGATTTCTTCCACGAGCACATTTATATAGCGATTGTTGCAACCACGACAGAAGTGGCTATTACCGCTTGAGGTTTCGTCCACAGTTTTTCCTGTATAGGGATTGTTTGCTATGGTTAACCCTCTCTAAAGGTGACCGACTCACAATAGTGGACCACAAGGGACTTAGCTTTCAGATCCAAGGTTTTGACACCTTTTCACTTTTAGCCCAATCAAAGCAAGCAAATTAATCCGACACACTAACTAAGATTATCTCAAGATCTATGATATCAACCCCTAGTGATCTATCAACCTCTCCGGAGAAAGGATGCCTCAATCACCAAGTTGAAGATCCATCTATCTAAGAGATTCTCAAAGTATCCTCCCCACCCATAAGGAATCTGTCTTTGAGAGGAGTTTCACTAGGAACTCACTCCCTCAAGATCCTCGAATAGTATTCATGGGGCCTAATTACTATGTGTGTATAGATGTTAATTCTCCAAAAGAAAATCTATCCAAGAATAATCAAAAAGCACAAGGTGGTACACTTAACACTTTAACTAATGCAAGGTGAGTCCAAAGATGTGGAACACTTAACCCCTCACACAAGCCAAAATGAGTCCACAACTCAAAGATTATTGAGTTCTAGAAAGCACAAGAGGGTTGCCAAGTGGAACACTTAACGCTTCTATCCTGTAGACCCCTCCCCTTTAATGTGGCACTGATCTGGCAACCATGGGGTGGAATGAGGGGTCGACGGATTTAGCGAGTCCAATAACCCAATATAGCTATCTAAATCTATCACTAATAATCAATCTTGCTAAATAAAAAATCAATGGAGATTACAACCTATTATCAATTATGCATGTGTTTGAAAAATAAAAGCATGAGCAAAACACCCAAGCTAAACACATGAGAGATTCATTTTAAGGTTCCAAATCAAAGTGTTATCAGCCAGAGAAGAATACCTGAAGTCCTCGCAATGCGCTTAATAGATCTTACCTATTTTTAACAACTTTAGCACATTTTTCTAATGAAATCACAACTTTCTGCTATGCTATTCCAAAAAAAATTAGAAAACACAGACAAACCCAAAACAGTGAGCAGTTAGCAGAAAAAACCAGAAAAACATGAAAATCCCTGCAAAAAAAAATACGAATAACCTAGTCAACATGATTAGACCTTTTTTTTTTGCTATGATTTCGGACCCAAAAATAGAAATTAAAAAAAGAGACCCCTGCTAAAAACTAAAGAGCTTTCCAAAAATGTAAGAAATTTAAAAAAATCTCTTCATTTGTGCCCTAGGGACTCAATTTTTCAAAATAGACCAGATTCATCAAATCGAGTTTTTGATCCTTAATACGCCCTCAAAATTCAAAACACAAAGAAAGAACCCCCCTTAGAATTCAAAAATATTTCTGAAAATATAAATTTTTCTAAAAAATACGTTGATTTTTGATTAGAAACAACTTTTTATGAAAAATAAAGAGAAATTCATAACTCATGCAAATCATTTCAAAATGCTCTGAAAATCGAACTGGGACATTTTGGGCACATACCCAACCCACAAAAAAATTTTAGAACCAAAATCTAAGTGGTTTAAAAGATATGATTGAATCTTTAAACCAACTAGGTTTTTTGCCTGCAAACCAATCTATATATGGGTTGGCCTTAAAACCAAAGTGAAAAATTTACAAAAGCACTTGATTAGATCCAATATGCTGCTGTAAAAAACCAGAGATGAAAAATAAAAGAAAATGGAGCTAGAAACTTGATTCAAGCCCCACGGTGGGCGCAAAAAATGTGTGCTAAAATGTTGTCACACTTCTATGAATCATTACATGTAAGAAAACACAAGAATGAGCCCTCACAAATCGATCCATAGCTCTCTACTCATAGAGTGCAAGGGTTTGCAATGGAGGCCCTCAGTTTGACCTATTTTTGTGCCCATGCAAGTACACCATGAGATGAGAGATTCAAAGAGGAAGAGCAAGAATGCTAGTCTCCATGATCTTCAAATATGCATGAAAATAAGATCTAATCTATGAAAGAAAAATCTAATCTATAAATGCAAGATCTAAGCTAAAAGCCCATGATGGGGGCAAGAGAGAAAAAGATAAGAAAATAGAAGTTCTCCACAAAAAAGCTTTTGTATTCAAACTCCTTCAAAAATTGGTCTTCAAATCTGCAGCATAACGATAGCATAATCATGGGTGTCTAACATGAGGAGAGGGCTCTCCCTTATAAAGGAAATTATGGAGGTGAGAGGCTTCTCACAACCAATATGGGATAATAGAGCTTGATCCATGTGAGACAAAATTCCACCAATGAGAAAAGAGGAGTGGTTGAGAAGAAAGTGGTGATCCATGTGAGACAAGATTCCACCAATTAGAAAAGAGGAGTGGTTGAGGAGAAAGTGGAAAGATAAATCCCACTTAGATCACATTTTTAAGTGTAGAGAAATTAAATAAAAAGAATTTATTTTATTTCCTTTTTTCATCAAAAGAGATATTTAAGTGGGATTTTTATTTAATTAACAGGGAGCAAGTTTTTTTTAATTAAATAGAAGATATTTAATTAAATTAAAAGAGAGGTTTTTCTCTTAATTAATTAAATGTGGATGAACTATTTAATTAAAAGAGAGGTTTTCTTTTAATTAAATGGGGATTTTATTTTATTTAATTAAAGGAGAAGATTTTCTTTTAATTAAATAAGACTTGGAATAAAATGATCAATCTTAGAAATGAAATAAATCAAATTTGATCAACGAAATTGATTTGAATTGATTTAATAGAATATTACAAACCATTGATTCAAAAAATTTGATAAATTGATAAATTGAATAATGGGGGCCCATAGTCTAGGCGACCATTTTTGGGTGCATACAGGTAGCAATGTTTTATGAGAATTGTTCTATGGAGGATGAATGCAGTCAAGGATTAAACAATTTTCCTCTATTTTATAAATTAAATTATATATGTGATGGTTGTACACATATTTAAGGTCTTATTATTATTGAATGTTGGTCTTTCTGAAGAGTGACAAGTCTCAGAGTTGTAGTGATAACGTGAAGTGTTGATTGCATTTTCATTTTAGCATTCAAATATGAATGTGTGTGACTCTAGAATCTAAGAAAATATTTGGTAAGATCTGAATGGTAGATTCTATTGCATTAGTAAAATATTTATTTAGTTCTGATAGTTATAGGAACTCTATCGAGTTAATGGTAACACTATTTTTAGAATTTTATAGAACCATCCTACTGATCAGGTATACAATGAAACCAATTTTTAGGTTAACTCTTTTGTCCATTTCTCATCCTTTTTATAAATGTCTTTAACCTCCAACTTAATGTTTTTTTTAGTGTAAAATTATCCCCACCACTTGATTTTTATGTTTCTATTTAAATTGCTTCAAGCTTGAACTTAATACTTTTGTAATGTAAAACTATCCCTTGGACTTTGATTTTTATGTTTCCATGTAAATGGCTTCTACCATTAACTTAATGCTTTGTAATGTAAAAATGTTGTGCATAGTTGTTTCTAGAAATGATTGTGTGTTCTTTTTTTTGCATCAATGTTTTGGTTCACACTTTCTCCTTCTACTCTTTTATCTTGATGATGGGTCACATAGTGTTATCCAAAATGCTAATGTGAAAAAAAGAACACAATCATATCTAGAAACAACTATGCACAATACTAAGTATTGTAGTAACTACTAACTTTAATTCAAACCATCATTGGACATTAGCGTTACATGTCACTATTGAAGTGGTTTCAATTTCCCATTTAATGTAAATGAACCCCCTATTTAATGTTTTTGTAATGTAAATTATCTCTTGGGTTTCAATTCTTTATGTCTCTCTTTTCTTGCTTTTCTATTGGCTATAACCAAGGACACATTATGCACCATTTGTTAGTTTATATTCTAATATGTAGCAATGCATTTCAGAGTAATAGGAGTCTATCTTCCAAGTACAAGATCTAGCATCAAGAATAAGAACAACTAGGTTATTATTGAATTAAATTTAGTTTTTTGGTGTTTTTTTGTGATCCAAGTTGTTCATGATAACAAATGCTTCAATATAGAATAAAAAGAATAGTTGTTTGTATTTTGAGATACAAGGGAGTTTGCACTTAAGCTCACTTATGATTGTCAACGTATAATGTCTTGGAATATGTATACTAAAATGAAATTAGAAATTGCCTCAAGCTTCAAATCACTAAAGAGTTACCATTTTGATGTCAAATTGCATTGAAATGTAGCCAACACAATCATTTGACAACTATAGTTTAATATGTTATCAAATTGGCAAACAAACCAAGTAGTCCTTGGTAGGTTTTGTGTTGGAATAGTAGGTGGAATTGTCCAAGGTGCCATTTTTAAGGTCCCAAAAACAATTTCAACCTCCTCTTCTAGCTTTTTATTTTGTTTCAAATAGATGTAGGCTTTTGGAAAACAATTCAATGAAACATTTTAGTTGTAGCATAGGCATTTGACAGATAGCTCAATAGTCTATATGAGCATAAATCTGCACTATACCAAGTACACTGTGGTCTAGCTTGCAAAAAACTGTAAACAAAAACAATGAATGGAAAATATAATATTTTAGAAATGGAAAACAAAACATCATAACTTCATTATTATGGCATGTATGACATGGAGCACATTAGTGGAAGCCTATTTTTTCATATTATTTAATTTACCATTACCAATAATCTTTGCAAGAACATTGTCCCTATTTAAAATGATGGAAATTATTAACATCTCTCACAACAATTTCTCTTCCAACTATCTTGGAGATAAATTTTGTTGTAATGTGGCAATCTGTACACACTCAAAGATTTATTAACAACTCTAATAGTTGTTCCAGGGGGTGTGTTTAACAAATCAAATGCAATTACCAACTTTTCACTATGGTAGCCCACAAATGATTCTTTTTCCTCCTCTTCCACATCATTAAGTAAATGTCTTGGATCTAGGGAATACCCTGCTGCCTTTATCTCACAAGCCAATTTCTCCAACTTTGCATAGATCTCTTGTGTTTGTGGATGTGATCGATTTCCTGCACAAAAAACATGTACTATTTTGTGGCCTTCAATCCAACTACATCTAGGGATCTTTTGTATTTCTCTATCTTCCATTTGTCTCCTTACTATTTGAAAGTCATCCCATTTGCCCACTTGTGCATAGAGGTTTGAGATAATAACATAGGTTGTGGCATTCTTCAGATCCAAATCAAGAATTATCATCATTGTAAACACTCTTAAGCCTATATTCATATGTGATCTACAGGCACCAAGAAAATGAATCCACAAAACCACCATAGGTTTGATTGGCATCTTAATAATAAACTTTAGTGTGTCCTTTAGATAGCTAGCATGAGCAAGAAGGTCAACCATGCACACATAATGATCAATAGTAGGTTTGATGTAATAAGGGTTACTCATATAGTTGTAGTATGTGCAACCCTCATCTACTAGTCTTTCATAGATACATGCACATAAGACACAAGAAAAGCTTATTATGTTAGGATATTTTCTAGACTACCTCATTAATTCAAAGGTTTGGAGAGAATCTTTGCAAAATCTATTTTGAGCATATCCTACAATCATTACATTCCATGAGATGACATTTGTTTGAGGCATCCTATCAAATAATTCATGTGCCCTGTATATGCTTCCACGATATGGTTAGTAAACTCATTAAGAGGGGTTATGGAGCTTTGCAAGGGCTCTATGAGATGTTTTTGGACTTTTAGATGGAAATTTCTACATTTTAGGGAGGGGTCCTATTTTTAGGAAGGGCCAATAGTTGACTTGTTGACCACCTAGAGGTCCATAGAGCAGAGCAATTTAACATGTTGGAATTGTCTCAGGTGCCCTATTCACGTGTTCGAATAACAGATGGAATTTTCTAAGGTGCCTTTTTAAAGGTTAAAATTGTGAATTAAAAAATTTGAGACAAAGTCTGCAATATAACATCTACAAGTGCCCCATGCAAGGCAAACTAGTTTCCTAAAGCTAAAGGTTGCAATAGTATGTACAAGCATATGAAATATAGCAAACAACCTAGTGGAGTTGGAAAATGTGGTGATTCTATGGGGGTATGTACACAAGCTTTGATGGAAAAGTTGGATTAGTATAATTTTCTAGTAGGGTTTTAACAATAAAAGAAAATTATCATACTGCCATACAGTGAAAAATATCAATTATTAGGTACAAAACTTTCTCCTTTATTTTTGGGAAAATCCTTTTGTATTAACTTGTCATTGTTGTATTTTCTCAATAATCTAGTAACATGATCATATGTCTAGGTAGTTGTTACTCTTACAAGAATTCACATTCTATTGTTGTATTTGGGAATTGTTAAGTCCATGTAATAACCGATTAGCTATTAAGAGTAAAAAACAAGTGAACTAATGAAATAAGGTTGGAGCTAATTATCTAATTTCAAGATTACTTTAAATTGAGACACTACCTAAATAGTATGACCATGTAGGGTATATGTATGTATATTCATATTTTCCCTCTTTACTGTTGAATAAGTGAAATCAAATCATAATAAAGTGTATCATTTCTGCTAACCAATGGATTGCATTATATTGGGAGATCAGGTTTAAAAAGATGTTGTCCATAAGAAGTAGAGGGTCTATGAAGATAATCCATCGAGGTGAAGCATGATTGCATGCTTATCATGAGACCACAACTAAGAAATTTGTGCTTGTTGGCTTAAGGGGAATAGAATTCCACCAAGATAATTTTGAACTGGCAAAAGTTTGTAATTCTTTTCACAGAATAGGTAGAATGGGGAGAATCAATTTGTAGATGTTGCAATTAGTACAGCTTGTATGTTTGAATCAATTTTTATGTCACTTAAATGAATAACATCCTCTTCTTTCTTCCCACTTTCAATCTTCAAAATTTGCAAGTTACTATAGGATCTCTAGATGTTTCCAGCATCAATCATGGGTTGTTCACCATTTGATGGCATTGGAAGTTGTTTCATAGCTTTATTTTCTTGTATAATTTATTTCCTAATCCTTCAAAATGATTTTGATTTGTCCAAGATGGTGATGTTTGGACTTTCAGTGTATGATCTTTGAATGGGCCTCTTCCACCCAAGATAATCCATGTCAATTATGAGGGTTTTGTAGAAGGTTAGCATTTCTTCCTCTGATAGATTTTAGTTGGCAAGTGGAATTCTAGGAAATTTTGTCAGACAGTTGTCATCTTGTTTGCTTAATGCATGACTAGTAGAATGAGGCCTTAAGGAACAACTTTCAATTCTGAATTAAAATATGAAAAGTACTTATTGAATGCATGTTTCATATTGGAAGATGCATTTAGAAGTATCATGAATAATTATTAACTTAAAAAGTTAAATATGGTATGGAATACATGTTTCCTACTTAAAAGTAAGCTTATAAATATTCTGTAAAGTACTTTTTTACATGACATCTATGTAATTTGCATATTTACAATTCTACCTTTTGGTATTTTAAAATCTTCAAATTGTTGGTCTCAAATTGGTTTTGCAAATTGAGTGTCAACACACTTAAAAAAATTCTAAGGTTGATGCTGAGCTATGGTATGTACTGAGCTAGAAGGTCAACAGATGCCAAGTTATTCAAGTGCCGAGTGACAATTGATGCTGAGTGATAATAGATGCCAACCCAATATATGTTTTGAGTAAAGTATAAGTGCTAAGCAAGACAAAGTTACTATAGGAGCCAAGCAAGGAAAAAATCCTATATGTGCTAAGCATCAACAATCAGTAAGTGTCAAGTAACATAGAATCAACATATGAGTTTATGCCTTCACAAACTCAGATGTAAATCATTTTTGAGCTAACTTAAGATGAATCTTGAAGGATCTAAAATATAAGATAAAATCTATTAAATTTCCAATGTAATAAACATGCCACCAATTAGAAAAATGGAGAAAGCATACAACCAATCAAGAAATATGGAAAGAATTGAGCGAGAAAGATGGATGAATCTTGAGCATACAACTAAAAGGCATACAACTAAAAGTCATGGCCATCACTACGATTGGTACAACAACACCAGGCATAGCTGTCACTACTATCAAGAATATGGACACAACATTGAAAATTGCATAAGAACACATTTCAGTGGAAACTATAGCAGATGGTTGAGCCAAACTACATGCTTCAGTTGTTTGAAGACTGGTATTATCAGTAGAAATTGTGCAACAAGGTCAAAGGAACCCAACTTAGAGTTCAAAAAAGGAAAAGGAAAGGTGGATGTTGAACACATCAAAGGAGAAATGAATAAAACATGGAAGAAGAAATATGGAGGCAACACATCCAATGAAGGGATCACTTCACCTAAAAGGTCAAGTGGTCACATTTCATCCAACTAAGGAAAAGAATGTATGTGGGACTGATACTAAATGTTTTATCATACATCAACTCCAAGATAGGTAAGTACTAAAAAGGATAGATTAGCATGAATCAAGATGCAATGTTAAAACTTCAAGTTTTCACAAGTACTGCTGAGTTGCCTTCAGATGCTGAGTAAAATCCTAGTGTATGCTGAGTTGTCTGCCAAAGTTAGTAGAAGTTGAGTGATTAGTTGTAGCTGAGTTAGTAGAGGATTTTGAGTCAAGGGAAATTCCAATTGAAGCTGAGTAAGGGAAAAGTCCAATGTATGCCGAGTGTTGGAAAGACAATGGAAGTCGAGTAAAGAAGAATTGCTTAAGGAGACAAGTAGATAGCTGTAAATGCACTAAGCATTAAATCCTATGAAAGAACAGTATATGTTCACATTTTCAATCATTTTTCACCATCAAGAGCAAAGAGAAAAAGATGAGAAGAGCATAGAATTATTTCCAAGTAGTATTCCAAGCATTTGAGTAGATTTCAGCAGAGATTTAGCATAATTTCATTGATTTTAAGGTATTTATACTAGTGCCAAGCTACGTAGTTTCAAAATTTCTTCGTGTTTAAACCCAAGATTGCATAAATGGCCTCTAGTTATAGAAATCCCTAGGAAAAAGAGCTATTTGAAGTTTATTTAGTGTCAAATGAAGTTAAACAACCCAATCTCTAACCTATCTCTAAAGTTGCATACAAGAATGACCCAATTGGAACCCTATCTATAATTCCTCCTAAGGTAGTAATAGTTCAATATGTTAAGAGATGCTATAACTATAAGATAAGTTCTATTGGAGACATGGAAATTAGGGAAGCATGTGATAGATTGTGTGAGAATGGAGTCTTGAAAGAAGAGTTTCAAATTGTTGAGAAAGAAGAGTTTCAAATTGTTGAGAAGAAGGGCTTACTCTGTGCCCTAGAGTTCCCTACCATTTTTAAGACTCAATAGATTAGAATTGTACTTAGTAGGATTAATGATGGTAGTTTTTGTTTAGAAGATGGTATAGTTAGGATATAAAAAAGGATTGTTCATAGGGTAACATGGTATCCAACCCTAGATCAGCCCAAAAAACTAAGGAGTGACTCCAAAGAAGCTATTGAAAAGAATACTAGAGCCAAGTGGAACAAGAGAGGCATGACCATAGATACCATTAAGGATCCTCTTGTTTATTTTTCTTTTAGAGTCATTTCCCACAAATTCTACCAATCTAGCAAACTCAACAGTGTTCCCTGTATTGCAATAGATGTTGGCTATAAACTTGTTAAAAAGGATCATACCTATGATCTAGCGGAACTGCAACTACAATAGATCAATGAAAATTTGGGAGCTATAAGGAGAACAAAGGGAGCTCAATGCAAATTCAAAGAAATTTTGATATGTATATTCTTTTATATATAGAATGAATTCCCATCTTTTGGAAAGGTTAGTTGGAAGACAAATAGGTCCATAGTAGCCTAGGTGAATGAATATACTAAATAAATGGGGGCAAATTTTGAGATAGTCATGACCAGCTATTTTGAAGATTTCAAGAAATCTATGAAATAGAGACTGAGGATATCTATTTCATTAGTTGACCAACATACAAATGATATTTGTTTTCTTGTTGATAATGACTACATTTACATTCAAGTAGCCATACCAAGGGTAAGATTGCTTAGACCACTTGGGTATGAGATAAATATTGATGGGGCATCTACAACAATAACAACACTACTTGTAGAAGAAGTGGATAAAGATTCCCAACATTTTGGCACATATGATGTAGTGAGATCCAAGGTGGATATGGAGCTAAATACTATTTCTACACTAAAGAAAAAGGATAAACTAGTGAAGAAGCTCAAAGAAAAATTTGGAGAAGGCACAATAGAGGCAAAGGAAGAAGAAGATGAAGAAGAAGAAGAAGAGGAATTGGGTCAAGAACCATTAGCAATAGCCCAAGGCATGGGTGAAGATGCTGAAGAAGAAGAAGGTGCTGAGCAAGAAGAAGAAGCACCTAAGGTAGAGCCCAAAAAGAGGAAAGCACAAAAGTAGCCTGCAATACAGCCTAAAGGAAAGAAAGTAGCAAAGCCAAGTCCAATAAAACCCACCACAAGGGTAGATATAAGGGCTACAACAAAGTTGGCCAAGGAAAAAGAAAAGAAGAAAGCCATAGAGCAAGAAGGACCAGCAAAGAAAAATAGGAGAAAATATATGGCACCCCTAGAGTCAGATGAGGAGAAAACTTAATTTGATGATAACAACTAGTTTAGAGTGGTAAGTCACACCACAAAATCAGATTTGGAAAACATTTGTGAAACCATTAGGGAAAATGAAGACTTTTTAGGACTTAAAGGCATTGATTTTAATAAGATGGCAAGAGAAGAGCAAAAAATAGTGGAAGAATCAATTTACACTATGATGGCCAAGTTCAAGAATACTCCACTTGAACTGGATAATACTATGCCTAAGGAGATATATACAATTGTAGAAAATAAATGGCATTATTGCCTAAAAATGGAGAAAGCATTGGCTCGTATGATGCTTGACCTCACAAAAGGTCAAATAAGCAAGGCAAGTAAGAAACATGGGAGAAAATTTGCACCCAAATATAGAGCATTCAATATTTTACAAAATAAAATTGAAGATGTTGTGAATAAGTCCACTCTCATGTGGAAAGTAATTTATGGCCTCCAGACAGTTAAGGAAGGACAAGAAGATCCCTTTGAGGGAAGGAATAATGATGAGGAAGAAGAGGAAAATGAAAAGGAGGAAGAAGGAGAAAAAGAAAAGGAAGAAGTTACAATGGAGAAGGAAACAAAAAAGGGTGATATGGCAATAGCTGAAGAGTAGAAATAGGAACAGAGTGTGCAAGACACACAATTGCCACAACCTAGTCCTCCACATGCAACACCTAAATCTGAAAAGATAATAATTGTGAAGGATGTTCCTGACACCTCTAGTTAGAACATCAACCCACTGATACACAAGATCTTAGAAAGATCCTTCAACAGACCACACTACAATCATAATTGTGTACCAATCCAGTCTTGGTGAGTTAGAAGAACTACAAAAGGTAGTAGCTAAAATAACAAAGGATAAGGCGAATCCACAAGAGCTACCTTCACATACTCCAACAACTACAAATGGACAACCACAAGAGCAACCAATACAAGATACATCTGCTAGGATTGATTCATAGTCATAGTGACTTCAACTGCTAAGGAGAAAGCAAAGGAGCAAATAGGATAGAAGGATACCTCTGATCATACAACATAGAGTCAAGGTGCACCTCCTCAAATAACTATAATTGAAAAAGGCAAAATTGAAGATGACAAAGAAGAGGAGAAGACCCCTAAGGAGAAAGAACAAGAGGCAATACAAAAATTGGTTAATTTTCCTACTACAGGGACTCCCACTAGAACAACACAATAGCTAAGCACCGATGTAGTACCTTTGCAAATATTAGCACTAGGCTTGAGCTCTACCAAGGTAGCAAGGGTACTTCACTATAGAGACCTTGCACTTGATGAGGAGATAGTCATACAAAACTATGACTATAAAATAATGAACATAGAGTAGATCAAAGAAGTTCAAGAGATACTCAGGAATGGGTATAAGCAAAGGCAAGCATTGATTGAAATCAAATACATCTTTCTAGATGCTTTCAGTTTGCAAGTACCTCATGAGACAAAGCCCATCATGGAGCAACTATCCAACATAGTGGACTAGGTACAAAATAAAGACCTAGACACCAATGCCAAATTGCTTGAATGGTTTGGGAAGAAATTCTAGATGAAGGTAAATGAGAAAATATCTAGTGAGATACCACTATCATAGGTAGAGCTAGCTAAAAAGGTTGAAAAGGTGAAAGCAGTACTTGAGAATATATTCTCATTGTACTCCAAACTGTGTGATTCTTCATATTACACACAAGAGACTAGCTAGGGGATATTGACCTTGGAGAGGAACCTCAAAGTATCTAGCATGTAGTTACCAAAGGATCTAGCTCAAAGTGAGAAGCATTTTGCTACAATGCTTTTCACACAAAAGGGATTAGCTGTACTCATAATAGATGAGGCAAACACCAAGGACAAATTAATACAAATCTAGTTTTCCATAACCCCTCATATGTAAGTTTTTCATAAAGAAATGGCCTATGCAAAAAATGTCTTGAAGAAAGATCCAAATCTTTTTACATTGAAAGGCCTAGTACACCTTGTAGTAGAGATAGCCATCTAGCTTAAAGCACTAGAAATTGCATTAGACAGTTGGGATGCTTCTCTGAAGATCATAATGGAGGTAAATAAATCCTTTTTGGCTAAGTATTCAATTAACTAATAGAATCCCTTGACATAAGTGTCAAAAAGGGGGATATTTAATAAAGTAGGGGAGATACCCAAACGGGAAGATATTTTGAGTTTTGAGGAGAGATAAGGAGATAAAGCTAAAATGATACAATAACTACAAGGGAAGATGTGTGAAAGGGGGAGTAAAAATAGAGCAAACAAAAAAATAGTAGACATAAACAAATCATACAAGGAAAGGAATGACAAGGCAAAGATAAAGAGTATCAGAACAATCAACATGAGACAAATTCAGTACAAGGAGTTTTGGATATATAAATAACACATTAGCTCAAGGGGAGTTACATGTTTTGAGGTATATAGTGTTCTACAAAATATTGAACAAGTTTTTAAAGTTTTATACATATGCTAAACAAGATGTATATTGTACTTATAAGAGCTTAGATTCATAATGCTTAGTTAAGTTTTTTTGACACTCATGTCAAAGGGGGAGATTATTGGTCTCAAATTGGTTTTGACAATTGACTAGTGTCAACACACTTAAGAAAATTCTAAGGTTGATATCGAGTATAATATAGATGCTGAGCTATAGTATGTGCCAAGCCAAAATTTCAATAGGTGCCGAGTTATTCAAGTGTCGAGCAAGTTTCAAGTGCTGAGTGACAATTGATGCAAAGTGATAATAGATGCCAAGCCAATATATGTGTCGAGTAAAGTATAAGTGTCAAGTGAGAACAAGTTACTGTAGGAGCCGAGCAAGACAAAAATCCTATATGTGCCAAGCATCAACAATCTGTAGGTGTTGAGTAACACAGAATCGACATATGAGTTTGTGCCTTCACAAACTTAGATGTAAACCATTTTTTAGCTGACTCAAGATGAATCTTGAAGGATCTAAAAGATAATATTGAATCTATTACATTTTCTATGTGATCAACATGCAACCAATCAAAAAAATGAAGAAAGCATGCAACCAATCAAGAAATATGGAAAGAATTGAGTGGGAAAGATGGATGAATCTCAATCATAGATTCATACCTAATCATAAGTCTCAAAGCCTTTATAAGGAAGTTGAAACCCCATAATTAAGAAGAGTAAGAGGTCATGTGAGAATGCATGAGCAAATGCTAGCAAATTTTTGAAGCAAGTAAAAGGGGTGTGAAGACTTAGAGGAAGAACAACATTGTAGAATCAAGTTGATCAGAGCATAGCATCAACAATATGAATAGAATTATATTAGATCAGGAAGGATCATATTAGATTGAATAGAACAAGGATCTAGAATCAGCAATTGAAGATTGTAAGTCATCAAGTCAAGACATTCTATTATACTTTCTAACCATTGTATTAGGAGAATAAAAATCCTATGATGATAGGTTGGCTTAATAGCTTTATTGTGAATCCTTATCAGGGTTGTAAATCCTTTAATAGGGTGACATTCCAAGTGAATGTTTGTAAATCCTTTAGACATGCCACTTTTAACAGGGTGTAAAGCCTTTAATAGGGTAGGCCTTTCATAGGGCAGACCATTGATGGTGGTCAAACTTTGTAACCTTAACCAATTACATATTGCTGCAGCGATAAGTTGTGGGTATCATCCCCACCCCAGTTTTACCTTTTCATTTTTGGAGGGTTTTTGGGTGACCAAATCTTATGTTATCTATTTTCATGCATGTCTTTACTTTGATGTTTATTAGAGATGTTAGATGCATGCGATTAATTTCAGCTAAAAGTTTTAGTGGTTAAAGTTTGTTACTTCTAATTCACCCCTCTCTAAAAAGCAAATCTTCCCACTCGTAAATTCCAACACAACTGACCTATGGTTTGATGACTTATCAAATGTGAAAGTTGGTGATGATCTAGTTGTAGATGGTGGCATGGTGAGGTTTTAAGTAATAGGAAAAGAAGGTTTTGATGTGAAATGCCAATGTATACATCCTAGATTGTTACTACCACGTGCAAACCTAACATTTTGGAGGCAAGGAAAAGGGGTTCATGAAAGGAATTACATGCTTCCCACAATATCTTTGTAGGTGATTTCTCATTCACTTAGATGTCACATGTGTTTGTGTTGAGATTAAGTTCTTGTAGACCCTAATGTTCATTTCATCCTACAAGATTGGCTTGACATAGATTTTGGGGATTCTAAGGGTGTTGATTTCATTGCTACATCTTTTGTGAAGTTAGTAGATGTAATTAGACATTTGAAAATCTATATTGCTATCCGATCTTGTGATAGGTAAAGAATTTTTTAAAAAATGGACCTCACTAATTCTCAAGAAAACAAAAATACTTGTTTGTTAGTATGGTTTTGTTATGCTTTTATTGATAGATGCACTGTAGCTTTTGAAGGTAGTTTAATATACATCTCTTACGTTTTATCCACACACAATTAAATTTTTAGTTTGACATGAGTGTACTTTGGATCCTAATTCTCTACAATGATATTGGTGATAATGCTAAAATTAAAAGTGTCAAATCTGTAAAGAATCTTGAAGATATAATTTGATTGTCTGATGGTGCTATGGTAGCAAGATGAGATCTTATTGCACAGCTTCCTTTGGAATAGGTTCCATCTATCCAACAAAAAATTGTCTAGCTATGTCAGCAAATGAACATGCTAGTTATTGTTGCATCTCATCTAATTGAGTCAATGACAAGGTACCCTATACCAACAAGGGTAGAGGTAATTTCATATTAAAGATTGGAACTTATTAGGTAAAATTTAATAATAATTCAATCATCTCTTTTAGCTTTATAGTGGTTCCCTACATATCACTCTTTTCATGTGTTTGGTGTCTTAGAAATTCAAATCTAATTATGTTAGTAGCCCCCACAAATAGACAACTGGAAAATTTCCCTTTTTCTAAAGGTAGAGAGCTCAAGAATGATCACTTCATTATCTTATACTGTACAGTATCTTTTTCTAGTGCAACTTTCCCCTTTTTATGGAGTTGTACTAATGAGGTTTTTCTTTTTTTAGTTGCTTTGTGACCAAGCTCTTGGAAGCCTCATAAAGTTTGCATGTTTTGATTCAAAATACTAAGAAATAACACAACAACAAAGTTGTAAACATAGCGTGATTTGATTTAACAATTTAGTAAGTAGTAAACTCACCAGGAACCCTTGGTCCTCCATGGTCACTGTAGAAAATGAAGATATGGTCATTAGGGACACTATTAATGACCTTCCCACTCCCACCTTTTACAGAGTCCTTATCTCCAAGGATAACAAAAAACAAGTTCTCTACATTCACATCCCTCCTATGTAGTCCTAAATGAAATGAAAACAAACAATTAGAGAAAGTGGTCTTAAATAGTAAGTCACATGGGTGAACCTTGGAAGATAGTCTCATCAGGAACAAAGAAATTATATTATGAAGTCACATGGGTAGAATTATGAGATAATCTTAAGAAATTGAACAGTAAAGTAAAATTGTAAAAGTAGATCACCTTAGGGACACCTACATAAACATCTTGACCTTCAGGATGGTTGATGATAATCCCCAACTGAGGATTAATAATATTATTTGCTATGCCATCACACATGAACACAACAATATTCTCCTCCTTTAGTCCCCCCTTGTAAGAACTTGATATGCATGGAAAACATTAGCTTGGATAACCAATCATTCAATTCTCAACATAATAATTATGGTAGGTCCATAATATGATTTTTGGCACACTTGAAAATAAAAAAGTACTATAATCTTTATTATTGAATATATTAGGCATATACTGATCTACTATTTCTAGTGTGATATAAATTATAATTACCTAAGATGTATGATTGCATTTATAAATCAAATCCTAAGAATGAATTTAAAGCCTGAGGACCAAGGAAGTATCTACCTTTATAGCCACTGATTAAAGTGTAATGGGTAACAAATATACTATTGTAGAAAGTGAGATAGGAAATCTAGATTTATATGCATGATTCTAAAATGCCCGTATTGCCACATCTCTTTAATTCTTGTGCTATTTTGTTACCTATAATTAAATTTGTGCTTGTCATTAATTGACTAGTAGATTCATATGAAACAAGAAAAAAATGCCTTAGTTGCATCACTATTCCATGTAACCAATAGTATTATTATTTCATGTAGATGTATCTCTTTTTTACCAATAAATGTATGGGAAAATCTGTAGATCTATTGGATATTATCTAGTTCTATCTCGCTTTAGACAATACTACCCCCTAAAGGCCAACTGGAGTGCAAGATATTCAATAAAAAAAGGATAAGATAAGGAATCCAAGCTCTATTTCCAACCAAAATAGAGAAAGAAAAATCTTAGCCTAAAGTTGGAAATTAATTTAATATTGATTCAAAATGGCATATCAAGAGGTCAACCACTTCTAGAAGAACCAAATATAGGCATTTGAGCAAACACATTGCTTGTGCCAACTTCAGTTGAAAGGATACCTATGGTAGGTTTGACATTCCAAATGCTTCTGATTCTAAGAGAATCAAATGACATGATATTTTAGGTCCATTGATAGGAAAGTTGTGGTCTAATCAGTCAAGTATACCTAGCAGTGGCCCATTGACATCTAAGTATATAGAGTCTTCATTCAAATCTAGCCCTATCCTTCATTCCTCAATATCTTGTCATGGTGGTCCATCAAAATTCTCTTCCAATGTCTCACCTCCTAATCTATCTCTACCCCACAAAACCACACTATATGGGCTTCCCAAGCCACCTATTTATTTAGCAAAGCCCTTAAAGTCTTCTCACATATCTAATATAACTCATTCAACACCTTTTTTCGGTAAGAAGAGTTAGGAGAAACATAATTTCTGAATTCTATACAAATTCAAGCAAGCTTGTATTCTTAGTTTACTACTATTTTATATTAAAAAATATTGAAAATTGTCAATTCAAAGCCATAACACTAAATTTTCCATGTTTTGGCTTATGCTTCAAAATTTGTATGTGAAAAATAGAGCAGAGAAAGAAGAGCTACTGAAAGGCCTTATTATTGGCACTGAACTTGCTTGTTTCTTAGGAATGATGTTTTAATCTTTCATGGCCATTTTTTCCTTCTACTTGAATGCCTTTTATCCAAAGTTGTATTCAAGGACTGATGATTGGGTGTTTTGTAGGAAATTTTGATTGTCTGGGGAGAACATGACCAGATCTTTCTTGTGGCTAAGGCCTTTGAATTGAAAAAGTGAGTACTTAATACTTTCAGTTATGATTGAACATTATATTTTGTAAGTTTTATAGTGTGAATAGCATGGGAAGCTTCCACAGTCCATAGTGCAAAAAAGAAACTCTCAGAAACAAGTAAGGTCATAGACATTGTGACACTCTATATAGACATTGTGACACTCTATAAATGGATTCAGGATGATAGATAATGTGGTTATTGTTGAATGTGAAGTCCAATAGTCATTTGAACATTTCTTCCTGCTAATGATTACCTCCTTGTGATCTACCCACTTTGTTGTTTATGAAAGTATCTCCCAATGAAGTTTCATGATTCTTCCTCTTCATGTCCTTAGTAAGAAGAATTTATACATCATCAAATTTTAATACACTACCCAAGAATATCAATCACATAGCATACTTAATAATAGATATATCAGATATTTCTATTGATACACTAATACATATAATTGCACATAGGTAGATTGATTATATTAGGAGTTGCAATTGATTTTGATTTATCTTCCATTACTTGCTTAAATAAGTATTCAATTGACATAGAAGAAAGGGAGATTGAAGTAACTATCTTGGCTTTTCTAACTTGGCCAAAAAGGGGACATTACAAAATGAAAAGGAAAAACAAAAAATGTTCATTTACTGATCCAAGGATAAAAAAATGTCAGTCACAAATCAGTCCACCCATGTTGAAGTATGGAAACGATTGACTTACCACTTTCACAACAAGTCAACCCATTTATAGGATTCAAAATTATATTTTTGAATCTATCTTGTTACCATATAATAGCATTTCAATAGTTTATAGCAAAGTCTCACTTTTCTTCCATTGGATACATCTAACATTGAAACCACACACCACAAGTACTGAAACAAATACATGAAAATTCTTGGGGAGATGAAAATTATTGTTATTTTAAGTTGTCTTGTGATAATCTTGATCAAATATTATCTAAATTTCCAATAGACCTTCCAATTAAAAATAATATCTTATGGAAGCAAATCAAATACCAATTGAAGATAAGTCTCCTATCTATTAAGGTGGGAACTAAATTCATGGCCTTTTCCTCACCCTTTTAGATGATGTGGTTGCTTGTTGCTATGTCTATAGTGTTTTCTAGTATGATGAACATAGAATCAACCTTGGTGAATTAGAAGATCACAATATCTTTAACAACATAGAAACACTTTGGGCTTCTCATGATCAAGATCTTTCTCTACAATCATGGATATTATTCCAATTATCAACATTGGTTAATATGATGCATGAATATCTCAACTTTGGGGATTAGTATTAGCTTCTTTTAAGGGCTTCTAGAAATTCTTTTATGTTCTTCAAGGACTTGGTAACTTTTGTAATATTCTCATAAAACAATCTTTATTGTGTGCAATAGAGAATAGTTATAAATTCATACATGTGTGGATACCATTTTATAGTTCTCTAGGTTATCAATTAGTATGATACATTATTTTCCTTTTACTGATGCACATTTAGGTGAGATTATTACATTTTGTAAATGGAAGTAATGACATGGTATCATGTAATAAGATGTGGAACTAGTTTTTGTTTAGGTAGTGACTTAACCTGGCTAAGACTTTGATTGTAGTCTTCAATATTTATCATACTTCTTATGGTAAGTTCAAAGTTGGATACAGTTTCTTCATCAAAATAATTGTAATGGCTCAAAAATTTGAGGCTCCAATCTAGACCTAGTTTGTGGACATGCAATAAGAGAACCCAAACTATTAGGTTCAAATATGAGAATTAAAAGTAGATAACTAATAAAATAAAATTTGGAGAAAATTCATAAGATAATATATGTCCAATGGTGAGTGTAAGAATTAAAGTTAAGGAAAAAATTGTTAAGGATTTTTAGTATGTGAGTTGTCAAAATTTCTCTATCTTTCTTGGTGTCTGTCTTGTATTCAAGTATTTTATTCTAAAATGAACTAAAGATAATTTTTTGACTCTTGAACCTATACATTGCTACTTCTTATTTTCATATATTACCTATCTCCTCATTCCTTGTTGTTGTGTTTCAGATGGGGAGTTCTTGCTCTAGGTGCAGTGAATATGTCATTCACTTCAACTAATTCTGGAGCTGTCTTGGATCCTTGATTTATAAAACTAGACCTTTCTTTAAATGCTCCAAGCTTCAAAGTGATGGTTGCCAGAGGTATGCAATCTATGTTAATGATTTTGGTGTTGTGTTATACTTCTTCACAACTATCTTCACAATAAAAAGAAATCTGTAATTAAATTTACATAAATACCATAGAATAAAAAATAGTTCTTTTAAGCTGTTAGTGGCATGGTTTGATGGTTAAGTTGTGGTGGTGTTGCTCTTGCCATAAAGGTTCAAACTCCAAGGAGGTGGTATTATTGAATATTTAAATGGCAATGAGGTCTTTAGTTTGTTAACTCAACGATTCATAGCTCCGGGTCAAAAGCATTTAACTATTTTTTTGAAAAATAAGTTATAAACATAATCTATCTATAGAACGTAATATGTATGAAGCAAGAAAATTGACCTTGTTTTTAGTGTAGGAGAGGGAAATTTATTGTGCATTTTGAAATCTAACAACATCTAAAAATATAGTGTGACACAAAAGCCTCAAACATTATTAGTTGAATGACAAATGATTTTAGAATAAAATATCCATCTTAAATTAGATACCAAACAGGTAGATTATATCCCATATTATATAAATTTTTGGGCAATCATTGAGAATAAAAAGTTATAGGCTCGAAACTATCATCTCTACCTACAGTAAAATATTACATTCCATTGTTAACAACTCTTCACCATGCATACTCTCTTGAGGATCAAGGTCTTTTGACAAGTTTAAGATATCCGTATAAAGTCTCATTAGGGCTACAACCTTCCCTACATAATCTACAAAAAAAAAAACCAATAAAAAAGGAAAAATAAGTAAAATTTTATATCATAGTTTGAATTGCTTGCCTCACACAAAAAAGACAACAAAGATAATAAACCTATATAATTTTAAATAAGAGATGTTATTTCAAATGATTTCAAAGATAATAAACCTATATAATATTGTAGATGTGATTTAAAATGAGTTCATTTTAGCTATATAATTTGAGAATAAGAGATTGGTGAGGAGGTTGGAATTCTCTCTTTGTTAGCCTTGGTATACATTTTTGGTAGGAAGCTATTAACTATTCTTGCAAGCCATATATGAGCTTCAAATTTTTGAAGCAAGTGTGATAGATTTTTTTTTGCTTCAAAAGGACTACCTTAGTTGCACAAGGAAGATGATAAAGATTGTTGTCAATTTAGTGGATAACTTGTAATTTGTAACATTACCATTCCCCAGCACTATGCTCCACCATTTGTAGCCACATGCATCTATTCACTCATAGGATTGAGCGAACATCAAAATTTTGTTGTTATTGTAGAGTCCCAAGTCATGGTATGATGTTTGTGGCCTCTATGTTGCTGATTTTTGTAAGGTATTTAAAATATTGTACCATTTTACTTCTACTGATATTGAGGATTTTTAATTTTAGACTATTATTATGAGTCATGTTAAGCTATTTTTTGCAGATTTGTGGAAATCTTTAGTGCAACATACTGCCTGTAAAAGGTTTCAACCATTAGAGCAGTGCAAAATAATTTTTAACAACTACTGCTTTTTTTTTTTAAAACTCTGACTACGAGTAGATTTAGATTGTCATAGCTACATGGGTAGGATCCATTAGAACTTGAGTAATCATCACCATGCTCATTTTTATGTCAAACTGGTGTAGATAAATAAGGTGGAAATCCATACACCATCCTTAGGTCTTGTGAGAATTTGTGGATAGTTTTAGTTATCTTCATAAGCTTATGGAGAATTGGTTGCCTTTTGTTTGATCCAAATTGGAGATGGAAAAGTTAAAAATCTAGACAACATGAACATGTCAATTTAATTCAAGACATTGGCATGATCGCATTCTGGCATTAAGGTCTGGATCATGCTCTTTGGCTAGAGATGCATCATCTAACAAAAGAGAGACTAGGGATGTGATAGAGTCTAGTGTGGGATGGCCAAATCATTTCTAGCAAATAGTGTCATTCCTTAGAGGTCTATTAGTCAACTTTGATGACTGATATTCCTATAGTTTTCTATACACATTTGAGTTGTGTGAAGTAGATTACTAGTGGACATTACAATCTAGCACAAGTTTGTCCTCTTTGGGGAGGTTTCCCAATAAGATTTTGGTTAATTAATTTTTGAAGTCTTTTATTGTGTACCAATCAATTTTTGAAATCTTTTCTTGTGTGATTTTTTTTTAAGATAACAAAGATGAGAAATGATAGATTCCTAAAACTCCAAATGCAAAGCATGAGGAGTAACCAAATTGAGAGGAATGAAAAAACACTTTTAAAATAAATCCTTAATGAAGAAGGATCCACAATAATTCTTCAAACCAATTTTTTTTCAACATAATATAATGTCCTGCAAGTAAGTTTAAAGAAAATAACATATGCATAACCTATTCATGGCACTTTTGCTATTGCAATAAATATGAGATAAAAAAATATTTGAAATTAATAAATGTTGCCTAGAAAGAGAAAAATTGTCCATCCCATTGATTTTCTTTTGCTACATTAGTGTCATTTCACCCTTTCCTCTACTGCCTCTACCTCTCCCCTACTTCACTCTGATATTCACTTCTGTATCTCAACCCAATGAGCAATATAGAACCTGCACATTTACATTGTTAGTGGATTGTACATTTACATTTTTTTGAATTTTATTTAATGGATCGTACCTATAAATTTTTAGTTAACTACATAGATAGAAACCCCAAAATGTTGTAGCTTTCAATTTCAACCATTAAGGAACTAGACATGTCTATAATAAATAATTCTACCAATATAAAAGACTGCTAAAATTTCCACTATGTAGTATGGCATCAAAGACTAAATGTATTTGTTTGCTCAAGGAATCCTTTAATCCATTTTTTTTTCTTCTATGTTAGTTTTTTGAACTTGTTGCTTGGCTGATGTTCTACTTCCATATGGTGCAAAAATGAATAGCTCTATTTTTTTTTTTAATGTTTTACTTCTTATCCTTCACCAAGAACATATCACCTAAATAGTAGAGGTCATATATTTGAAGTGATTCTAAAGTTTATTTGCACTTCTTATTTCTCAAGAAATGTCCTTCCTATCTTCTATTTTGCTCACTTTTTGCTTTAGTTTTTAATGATAATGCTTATTTTCCTAACTTAATGCTCCATTAAAATGTGTATCTATAACACTTAGATGTTTCTCCTACTACATGGAAGAGGCCTCAGGAACATAACCAAGTGTAGAGCAAAAAACATGTAGAGGAAGCAATAATTGATTTCAATTAATAGGAGACATGCTTTTTATTGCTGTTTGTATTTTCAAAAGAGCATTTATAAAAGATATCATACTTAGGTCTAGTTTTTTGATTGAAGATATAATTATAATTTAAGATTAGTTTTTTGAGTGTGATTTATTGGTTTGAAAATTTGAAAGTAATGACCTATTCAAGAAAGAGTTGAGATTCTAAAGACACTTTAAATAGGTATTTCTATTCTTTATATCTTACAATACCAACTAGTCACTAAGCTCAAACTAGAAGCTTTAAATTGAGATTAGGACAAGTTTTACATCATCCCATTTAATAGTTCACATGCTAAATGTTTGAATTCTACAACTAATAAGCTTTGTAAGTTGTAATTAGAAAAAATGTCATGTGAGATTGGATTTTGAAAGACACCATAATATGTAAAGAGTGAATTGTATGACAGTCCAAAGCCTTAAAAAATACCTCCATTGTAGTTAATGGACATTTTCCATTCCTCCTAATTTGACCAGGTTTAATGATATGGCCTGTTCTGTTGAACTTTCCCCTCCAACTTTTTTCTTGAGAAACATCCAACTCTTCCTTTTCTTCCTTGCCCCCATCATATACACAGTAAGAAAATGGTACCATATCCTACAAATCAAGCAGGCAACAGATATGGGTTAATCTGACATAAATACAACTGGGTTAACTATCAATAAAATTGGGTTTAAATGCCAGAAAAAGAAGTAAAACTAAGTGTAAGCACCTCTTCAAATCAAAGATGAACAAAAATATATTTTCCACGTTTATGGAGTTGTGCTTAAACATGCATTGTACTAACTGGTCTACAAGGGTAGCAATCAATTTAACAAACTTTAGTGCTTCATAATTTTCCAAACATCTCATCCATTGAATTAGGGGTGGAACCTCTTGTGATAATTGATTGGCAAATGGAGAAATCTGTATCACACTGCACCATGAAGAATGCAACATTAGAAAAGTTAGAACTTGCAAACCATTTCTAATGCTACATTCACCATGGATGTATTCCCAAATCAACATCTTCCAAAATCTATATTTATTTTATCACAGTATATGGTGACTCATCTTACACATGTCAACAACATCACTTTAGAAGCAATATGTATCAATTTGTTAAAAGAACCATTATTAGGCATTGTTGGAGGATTCACCCACTCCATTTTTAAAAATTTTTGACCAAGAATTGGTCAAAATTTTGACCAATTCTTGAAAGTTTTTGACAAAGAATTGGTGGAAATTTTGACCAATTCTTGAAAGTTTTTGACAACGAATTGGTGGAAATTTTGACCAATTCTTGATAGTTTTTGACCAACAATTGGTGGAAATTTTGACCAATTCTTAATAGTTTTCTATGAAGGATTGGTCAAAATTTCCACCAATTGTTGAAATTTTTCTACAAAGAAGTGGTCAAAATTTAGACCAATTCTTGAAAGTTTTTGACCAAATATTGGTGGAAATTTTGACCAATTCTTGAAAGTTTTCCACAAAGAATTGGTCAAAATTTTGACCAAAAATGACAAATTAGAGTTGGCAGAGACAAAAAATTTTGACGTATGTATTTGTCAAAATTTTGACCACCTGTAACTTGGCAAAAATTTCAACAAGAAAAATTGCCATGAATTGCTTGGTCAAAATTTAGACCAACCCGGGTCAAAATTTTGACCAAAATTTGTCAAAAATTGAGTCCAAATTTACTAGTGATGGTGGAAGTTTGTGAATGAAGAAAGAGAAGATGAGGGGAAGAATCCTCTAACTAATTGGAAATAAATGGTGGCCAAGATGAAAGAGACATACTTACTAGAGAATTATGAGATTTAGATCCATAAGTAGAGGCAAAACCTCAGGTAGGAAGAACTTGAGGTGGCTACATATACTAAGGAATTTTAGAAATTAGCATTAAGGTCAAGGGTGTAAGAAGCAGTGCATATCAAGGTGGCAAGGTGCTTAAATGGCCTTAAATGTTCCATACAAGATGAGATGAGTTTGTTTAGCCTCATGTTGTGGTATTCACAACACATGCCCCATTTCGAGTCCGGAATGGGACCCCCAATTTTTTTTTCAACTCCCAATTCTCATTTTGAGAGTCGGGAGAAGAGAATTAGTTTATTAGTTAGATTATCTGAGTCAAAAAAAAAAAAAATAAATAAAAAATTAAACAAATTTTTGCACGCGCGTGCATACTGAGGCGCGTGCGCTTTAACAAGAAAAGAGAAGGGGTTATAAAACCCCCTCCTTCTTCCTACTCATCTCATTTTGTTCCATTACCTTGATTTGACCAAGGGAGGAAGGTGAGGAAAGCTCTTCCCCCCACCCCCTCTTTCTCTCCATTTTGCTCTGCGCGCGCTCGTTAGGGCTGTGCGCGCGTCGCACCGTCGCGTCGCCCTTTTGGGTGCATAGCATGCACGCACGGTGCTGCACACGCCTTAGGGCTGTGCGTGCACCGCTCTGTCGTGATGCCCTTTTGGGCATGTGGCCCGCGCACGGTGTTGCGAGCACCGCACTGTTGCTGCGCCCTTCTGGGCGCGCGGCGCTACGCATGCCTATAGAGCTGCGTGCGCGATGCTCTACCACGGTGCCATTTTTGGCGTGTCGCATGCGGCACCACACTTTTTTATTTTTTAATTTTATTTATATATTTAAAAAAAAATCCTAAAAATTTGAAATTTAAAAAATTTTTTTTTTTAAAAAAAGAGAAAAAAAATCACAAGTAAAATAAAAATTGGTTTTTGAGTATCATTTTTTTTAATGCGTTTTACATATCTAGTAATTAATTTTTTTAATTTTTTTTTGATGTGCAGGTAATACAATCAAATGGCATCCACATCCAGATCAATAGCAAAGCCAGTCATATACGAGTTTCAAGGCGTAACCCTGAAGTCACGATTGCACAATGAACACTCTGAGATCAAAGACACAGAAATTGGACACATGGACTTGGGAGAATTTTTGAGGGTTTGTAACAACCCAAATGAAAGATCTTCTTTGAGATCCACCTTAATACGGTCTAGATTGGTAAATGCAGCATCACATCCTAGGACTGTTCAGTCAGCTAAATTGATCATGACCTTATCCTGACATTTTGTTCCTGAGGAAAGGGTGGTAAAGAGTGTCACTGGGGAAGTAGTCTTGGATCTACGACTTGATAATATCGAGAGAGTCTTTCACTTACCCAGAGCTGATCAATTTATCAAGCTTTCATATGAAGCAGCTTAGAGGTGGCATAAGGATCATCACCAGGAGGCCATGGACATTATATATTCCTCATACTTCATTGAGAAGCCATCTCAAGGAAAGACAATCAGAAAATTAGATATGGATCGAGGATATATGAGGGATGACATTGGATATTCAATCATTCTCTTGAGCAAAGTTATGGGATTTCCTGCAGCAGGTCATCTCGCTCCATTCATGGTTAACTTCATTGAAACCATCAAACATGTAAAGATGCCACTGGATTGGGCTACCACACTTAGTGAGAACTTGTGTGATCAGTTGCAGATAGTAAAGGACAAGAAGAAGTTCTATATGACTTCTTATGTGATATATCTACTTGCAGCAAGAGCCACTGACTATCCTGAGTTGTACAAAAGGAGTAGTATGCAGGATCCTAATGCATGGCCATATATATTTTATCCTCATCTAGTTAATAAAAAGCTCTCGCCGCAAAGCAAAGAGTACCAGATTGTGAATGATGCCTTTATCTTTGCTATCATTTGATTCATCGAAGGTGACTATGGAAAGAGATTGTCTGATGAGAGGATCAAGAAACAACGAAGGCCTTGTTGGGATTGGCCTTTTGTAATAGGGGCATACCAAGTAAAGAGAAAGTAGGATATCCTAACCTTCGAGTGGGAGTGGGAGAACTATCCTCTTGAGGAAGATAACTCTCCTTGGCCATTCTTTGATAGTGTCGGTAAAGTGGAAAATTTGGCAGGAAAAGAGTTCTACCACCAGGATGCCATTGAAGATCATTGGATGAATGTCACAAATGACTATGATGTCCGTATTAGGGACTATTGTAGAATGACTTTGTATTTAGCAGGGAAGGCTCTCCATTTGTCCATCTCGGATGAGATAAGGGTATAAGATTTGTAGGAGCTATTAGATCCTTTATTCAATATAGATAAAGCTGGTGAGAGGCCCATTCTGAATGCAGAAATTGATAGAGAGAAAGGAGATGATATTAATCATTGAGCAAAACATGTCATCAGAATGAAAAAAAGTTGGATCAAGAAACCCTTTCCACTTGATCCAATTCTAGATATAGTGGTATTTCATATACATGCTTGCCCAGAAAAGGTAAAGGGCAGGAAAGTCACAGTTCCTATCTTTGCGCTCCAGTCTCCTATCAGGCCAGAAATGGTCTACCATCTTGATCATCCAGTGGAATATTACCATCCACCAGAGAAGAAGAAAGAAAAAAGGAAGAGAGCCTCTCCTCAGAGGATCCAGATAGAGCATGTTGAAGAACAGGCCCCTTTGTAGCAACATGAATCTACTCCCCATGACCCCCAGGACTCTGGGATTTCTCATATCCAGGTTGATTTTCCATTGCCTCCTATTTTTTCAAGCCAGCAAGAGGAGGGAGAGATTCCAGAGACATCCATTTCTCCGATACAACAAGAGCTCGTTTCTCCTATGGTTCCACAGAAGCAAAGAAGGGTCAAGGTTAGAATGAACAAGAGGTAGAGAGTTCATAAAATATTAGTGCCTAATCCATCTGTTCCTGAAACTATTTCCAAGGAAGAATCAGATGAGGATGAAACAGAGTCAGATGGGGAGGAAAAGCAAGTGCCTCTATAAGGGAGAACCTGAATTGCCAAAGCTACAGAATTGGAAAGAAGGAAGAATGTCACAAATACCCCTACACCCACCCAAGCTGAAATAGTAGAGCTCTCTTTGTCAGAGGACAAAGTACAATGATGGGTGAATGAGAAAAGAGAGCTAGGTGATGATATTCTCTCAATTCCAGATTTTGATTTCATGCCGATGGGTACAAAATTGGTTGGAGATAAGATTAAAGATACTCCTACAGGTGAATCTCAACAACAAGATTGGATGCAGATGCCACCTAAGACATAAGGTCCTCATCTAACGCCCCCATATTCTCCTCTAGCTATGATGATAGATAAGGTTTTAGTGACACCTCCACCTCCAAGTTCAGAGGAACATGTTTAGAAGGAATCATCATTACAAAAAGAACCAAAACCAAGGGTTACTGATGAGTCACCAAAAGAGACACAGGTGATGGAATGTATACAACAACCTTCCTAAGAAGTTGAGGATCAAACTACGGGATCTACAAAAACTGAGACTATAGAAGAAGAACCCTCACAACAAGAAACTCCAAGAAAAAACAACAAAGGGAAGGAGATAGCTGAACACATCCCTTCGTCATCTAGAGCTAAGGTTGAAGAAAGACATATCCTGAGATGGTTCTGGAAGGAAATAATGAGAAGTGCTAAGCATCAATTCCTTGCTTCAGAGGATGATATATGTGACATTGCAAAAATTTTGAGCAAGCTTGACTCTACATTACAGGATGAAACACCATTTGTATTCATTACCACTACTCAGAATCAGGACTTATTTTCACAAGTGGCTCATCCCCCGAAAGGTACAGATGAAGAAGCTGTCAGCCTTCAGGACTATGAAGTAAAGGATATCACATTAGGGAAACCTACATGGGATACTTCTCAAAAAATGATGACTATGGGAGTCAAAGAGGTTCTTAACCACATGGAACGTGATGAGATTAAAATCAGAACACTTTGAAGGCCAGTTGAGATCTTGAAAGGATATCTAGCTGAAGTTATTGGTCCTCTTGATTCTGAATGCCCCGAGGAGACTTTGACTACCATTCTGAAAGAAGGGGAAGGTGTACGACTCAATCCATTTTTGAGAGCTTGTCAGGATTGGTGAGACAACCTTGAGGATAGGGGTATCACTATAATTATAGGAAGTTTGAAATTATTGCATGCTACACAAGACAATGTTGATAAGATCATGGCAATTTTGAGGCAGGACTTCAGCATTATGGATGAGGTACGAGTTTGGAGCAAGGATTTGCAAATTCTATAGGCCATAAAAGGACAAAGGTACCACATTCTGATTGATGTATATATTGGTGAAGAGCTATACATGATAGATGATTGGATAGAAAAGATTGCAAAAGGAAATAAAGTGATTGAAACATTGCATGATGAGATACATAGGCTCAAGGACCAAGCTCGAGAGCGAATTTTGGAAGAAAAAAAGTTATATAGTGATGCATGCTTGGATATTTTTGAAGATGGAATGAGAGAAGCTTTTATCAATTGAGGTAGTTGTAGAAAACTTTAGAAAGAAATTAGAGGAAGCATCTAGTGATGAAGACATCAGACAAGCCTTTAGGACAGAAGAAGCATTGTTAGAGTTGGATAGCAAACTTGGGGATTTTGCAGAAACTTGAATTGAGGTGGACAACTACAGACATAAGGTTAAAGATAAGTATGAGGCTTTGGATCTTCCTGATGTTGCTAAGATTACTGAGATTATAGAGAAATTCAAGGGAAAATATCCAAATATATCTTTAGGATGAAGATGAACAAAACCCAAATCCCAGAATTTCAATTTTGACACTTAGAAATTTTTTGAGATTTTTGACTTAGTCGAGGTCCACAACTCCACAAGTCCGTAGCTCTATAGCTCCACATTTTCATGAAGCTCCATAACTCAAAGGTGCGCGAGAGTTGATTGCTAGTTTCCAAAATAGCACTTTCCATGCATTGGAAATGCATTCTGATTGCAAGTTTAACACCGACACACATCAAGTGAAGGGGAAACTTCTATTTTTGGTGTCTTCATGCACTTCTACTTTGACTGATAGCTTCTTCCTATTTTCTCTCTCATGCTTTCATTGTTTTTGACATGTAAAGGGCTCATGCATCCAATTAATGAATAAAATATGGATGGAGTCCCTCTAAGCACTAGTTAGATTACCAGTTTGTATATATATTTAGTTTGTTTTAATGTTTTAAAAGAATTTTATTGCATTAAGACATATCACTCTCAACACAAATTGAGGAGACGATTTCTTATAAATACCCCACTATAAAATGTAAAAAGGGCCGTCATTATTATGCAATAAAATTATGCTTTTGGTGTTAGCATTTGGAGTGTAGTTATTCTTGCCTGGATGTGTCATTGTTTTGTGGATTTTATTCATGAGATTTTGATTGAGCCAAAGGTTTGTTGCATTGTTTCTGGTTGTGCAATCTTTTAGTTCTGGTGTTTGCTACAGATATATGAATTCTGTTGACGTAACAAGCTTGAGAAGAGATCACCCAATTGTGTCTACATAGCTTTTTGTCTCGCATGAGTGCACTTTTCATGGCCTTGCGATTTGATGAAGACTAAAATATTGTTCGATTTGTTATAGATTCTCACCGACGATTGCATCAGTGAATTCTAGGAAGCACCGCTCCTATTTTCATTGATTTCCTACCGATCTCTTCAAAGGTTTAACTCGCAGCTTGTGTCCATTTAGGAATTTCACTTTCAAGTTGTTTGATTTCATGTTATTTTCTTTCAATTTCATTATTTTCTTTGCTAACCCCCTGTTAGAATAGGACCTCATAGTAGCTGCATTGTTAGAATTGCATTCATTGAAAAATAGAAAATATAAAAAAATTGTTCTTTTGGTGTGATATTTTGAGACAGCGAACAGATTTTACTTGATTCCAAGGTAAAAGAGTTTTTGGAACCAGAAAAGGCCTCCTCATGAACATTCATATTTATCTTCTACTAAGTAGATTTTGGTACGTCGTAAGACAAACACTGAACCTTGGAGTGGATCCTTTAAAAGATTTTCTTTTAAGAGAGGAATTACACTATGGATTCCTACCATTGACCTCATGCAAAATGAATGCCCAACACCTCATCACTCTTCAAAGTTTCTTTCAAATATCTAGGAAGGTAGAGGAAAAACTAAGGAGGATAGAGGACTCTAGTTCTAAGAACAAAGGTAGAGGCAAGGACTTTATAGGTGGTTCAAGGCGAGGCTCTAGTGGCAGGAACACTAAACAAAGAAACAATGGAGACTCTAAGGTGGAGTGAGAAAACCAATGAGACAAGTTAGAGAGGAGGTTGTAGTAGAGGTAGAGGATCCAACATTGATGGCAAAGGTAGATATGGTAATAGAAAAAGAGGATCCCATTTTAGCAACATGAAGTGCTACAACTATTCTAAGTTCACACACCCAACTTATAGATGCCTATAGAAAGCTCATCTTTTTATGGGGAAAAGAAGATTAACTATGTCTAAGAAGAGGACAATTAGAAGGTAGGAGAAGTGGACCTTGATGTGGAGAAAGGTAAAAACTTAATGTTGAGGAGCATTTTGGTTAAAGAGCTAGTCAAAGATGATGCCAAGTAGAGGAGAGCATTGTTTAGGAAAACTTGCAAAATATTAGGCAAAGTATGCAAGGTTATCATAGATTCAGGGTCTACTAATAATGTCTTGTTAGAGGAGGTAGTACAAAAACTTGGTTTGACCAAGATTCCACATATGTGCCCTTACAAGGTGACTTGGTTGAATAAGGGGTAGAATATCCTAGTGAATGAACAAGTATGGGAAAACAACACCATTGGCAAGTATCATGATAATATCTTGTGTGATGTGCTTCCCATGGATGCCTATCACCTACTATTAGGAAGACCTTGGTAGTATGACAAAGAGGCAATGCATCATGGGAAGGAGAATAAGTATTCCTTTAAAAAGGATGGTGTGACTTATAGAATCTAGTCTATAGTGGAAGAAGATAAGGTGGAGAAATCTACTACCAAAGCCTTGCTCATGAGTGGAAAGGAATTTCTTAAGAACTTGAAGGAGAATGAAGGAGTAGGTTATGCTATTATGCTAAAGCCTGGAGGAGGAGACAAAAACATCCACACCTATACCTGTAAAAGTGCAAAGGCTATTGAACTTGTTTATATATGTCATTTGTGATGGAGAACCACCTACCCTACTACCTAAGAGGGCCATAAGTCATCAGATTGACTTCATACTAGGGAAATCACTACCTAACAAGGCTACATACAAGATGACTCTAGAGAAAAATAAGAAGATTGCAAGGCAAGTTCAAGAGTTACTTGATCAGGGACTGATTAGGATGAGCATTAGTCCATGTGCCATACTAGTGGTCTTAGTACCTAAAATTGGAGCTAAGTGGAGAATGTGTATTGATTCTAGGGAAATTAATAGAATTAAAATTATGTATAGATTTCCCATTCCTAGAATAGAAGATTTGATGGATTGTAAAGTGCATACTATCAGATTAGGATGAAAGGGGGGGATAAAAATGGAAGTCTACATTTAAGACTATAGAAGGTCTCTATGAGTGGTTGGTATTACCATTTGGCCTTACCAATGCATCGAGTACCTTCATGAGAACCATGAATGAGGTTTTGAAGGATTACACTAGGGTGTTTCTTGTGGTATATCTAGATGACATCCTCATCTTTAGTAAGACCAAGGAGGAACATATGAAACACCTAGAGTTGGTATTAAGGAAGCTCCAAGAGGAAAAGTTGACAGTAAACTTGGAGAAAAGTGAGTTCATGAAAGAGGAACTAGTGTATTTAGAGTTTGTAATATCTTGAGGAAATATTAAGATGGATAAAGACATGGTAGAGGCTATTTTAAGTTGGCTTACACCTAGACTTGCTACTCAGGTTAGGAGTTTTCATGGCTTAGCAAAATTCTATAGAAATTTTGTAAGAAGGTTTAGTGAAATATGTGCACCTATGATGGACGCAATCAAAGGGGGGATGAAGACTAAATTTGCGTGGACCAAACCTATAGATTAGAGTTTTGAGAGGTTGAAAAAGGAGGTAGCAACCCAACCTATCTTGGTTCTACCTAGTTTTGAGAAGCCATTTGTGGTGGAATGTGATGCTAGTAACATAGCAGTTGGGGTAGTATTAAGTCAAGAGGGAAGAATAGTATAATTTTTTAGTAAGAGGCTTAATAAAGCCAATAAAAGATATTCAAAATATGACCTAGAGCTTTATGCACTTATCCAAGCCCTCAAGAAGTGGAGGGATTACTTGTTTCCTAACGAGTTTGTTGTCTTCATAGATAACTAGGTCATGAGTTTTATTAACTCACAAGAGAAGCTAAGTTCGAGACACATCAAATGGATGGAGTTATTACTATCCTATACCTTCACTATCAAGCATAAGAAGGGGACAAACAATAAGGTGGTAGATGCTTTTAGTAGGAGGTTGCTGACAGTGTAAGAAGTCAAGTTACACAGTATTGGCTTAGATGGTTTCAAAGACATATATAAAGAGGACACTAATTTCTCAGATGTCTACAAGGTATGTAAAGACTTTGCTAATCATTTCCATAGTGATTTTGCTAAATACACATTATAGAATGGCCTATTTTTCAAGGGTCAACAATTATGCATTCCAAGGGGATCCATAAGAGAGAATCTCATACAAGAGAAGCACAATGAGAGCATGAGTGGGTACTTTGGTCTTAAAAAGACTTTGGATCTTGTGGAAGATTCTATTACTAGCCTATAATGCAAATAGATGTTAGGAGGTATGTGGAGCAATGTAGTATATGTCAGAAGGAAAAGGGGACTTCATCAAATGTAGGGCTCTACCTACCTCTCCCTATTCCGAATAGACCTTGGGAGTCCATTACCATGGAATTTATAGTGGGATTACTAAGAACTAGGATAGGGATGGATAGTGTCTTTGTGGTTGTAGATAGGTTCAACAAGATGAGCCACTTCATGCCATGCAAGGCTACACATGATGCAAGTAATATGGCCAACCTATTCTTCAAGGAGATGCCTAAGATCTATGGCTTGCCAAAGAGCATAGTAGCTAACAAGGATGTTAAGTTTATGGGGCACTTTTGGAAGACCTTGTGGAAAAGTCTTAGAACAAATTTAGCACATAAATCTACCTACCATTCTCAAACTGATAGTAAGACAGAGGTAATAAATAGAGTATTGGGCAACCTACTAAGGTGTCTTGCCAAGGGGTATGTTAAAAACTAGGAACAAGTTATTCCTTAAGCTGAGTTTGCATATAATGATAGAAAGAGTAGCACAATAAGGCTAAGTACTTTCCAAGTGGTATACTGATGTAGGAGAATTTGGGGTTTCCTTGGAATCCTACACTTCTATTCTTTATGCATGTTGATGCCGAGTTCCTATTGGTTCCGAGTGATCCTTTGGGTGTCGAGTTCCTATTGGTGCAAGGTGATCCTTTGGGAACTAAGTTCCTATTGGTTCTAAGTGATCCTTTGGATGTCAATGCCAAGTGCCAATTTTTACAAAGTCTTCATTTGCCGAGTTATCTATGTCTGGTTCCAGCTTGGGTCGACTCTACTTGCATTTAATTTTTGTTAGGAAATTATATTTATAAAGAGATGACTTGTAGCCTTTATTTGTTTTAGAATTTTTATAAGCCATTTAGGAAAGTATATATATAGAATGTTTAGGCTTAGTTGTGAGGCAAGTTTGGGGAAGAACAATTTTGGAGAGAAGAACTGAAAGTGTGAATTGGCAATTGGATCTTTGAATGTGAATGTATTTGTAATTGGTCATAACCCAAAAGGCCTTATAGCTAGGCATGTATGAAGATTTTTTGATGAATCAATAAAATTATTTCTCTCTTCTTCCTCCTTTGGTTACTATTCCTTGTGTTTTCTTCCATTGTGTTAACTCTTGCAGGGTGTTTTGGATAGCTGGCTAAGCCTTTGACCCTAGTTATTCACCGTTTTGCCTACGTCAGTTGGTATAGTTCCTATTGGTGTCTAGTGATCCTTTGGGTGCTAAGTTACTATTGGTGCCAAGTGATCCTTTGGATTTTGAACTCGTGTGGATACTAAGTGCTAGTTTTTGCGAAGTCTTCATTTGATGAGTTATTTGTGTCTGGTTCCAGTTTGGGCCGACTCTACTTGCATTTAATTTCTATTAGGAAGTTATATTTGCAAAGAGCTAACTTGTGGCCTTTCTTTCTTCTAGAATATTCTATAAGCCATTTAGGCAAGTATATATATAGAATTTTTAAGCTTAGTTGTGAGGTAAGTTTGGGGAAGAGGAATTCTAGAGAGCAGAACTGAAAGTGCGAATTGGCAGTTGGATATTTGAATGTGAATGTATTTGTAATTGGTCATAACCTAGAAGGCCTTATAGATGGGCATGTATGAAGATGTCTTGATGAATCAATAAAAGTATTTCTCGCTTCTTCCTCCTTTGGTTGTTGTTCCTTGTGTTTTCTTTCGTTGTTAACTCTTACAGGGTGGTTTGGATAGCTGGGTAAGTCTCTAGCCCTAGTTATTCACTATTTTGCCTACGTTAGTTGGTATTAGAGAATGTTATTCCTGAGTGTGCTAGCAGATCATCAAAGTGTGAGGTAGTTTGTACCAGGACCTTGGTTGGGAAAAATTTATCAAAGCTTGAGGTTCATCCTTGTGGAGATTGGATCATGTAGAACCCTAATTTGGATTTGGTTGTAGGGTGGCATATCTACAAATTTGACCTATAACTTGTAGAGGGTTATGATCTTGCAGGAACCTAATTTGTAAAGATGGTTCATGGTAGAATAAATGCTGATGATGCTATATTGGATCAGTTGGGAAAAATTACATCCATATTAGATGCTATGGAGACAACCTAGAGGAGAGGAGCACATCATGATGATGTAAGTGATGATGAAGTAGTAGCACCAAACCATAATCCATAACTTGAAGAAGATTGAGATGAGGAAAGATTGTTGCGAGTGTTGTCTAGGGAAAATTCAAAGCTTGCTATAGAAGTTGTTCCTTATGATGGAAAATTGGATACCAATGCTATTTTGGTTTGGATCTCTAATATGGAGAAATTATGAGTATGAAAACACTCTTGATAATAGAAAGGTGAAGATTGCAATCACTAGGTTGAAAGGTCATGCATCGCTATGGTCGGAGCACTTAAAAACTGATAAAAAAAGGAGAGGAAAGGAGAATATTGGAACTTGGCCAAAGATGGTGAACAAGGTAAAAAAAAAATTCCTCCCTACTGATTATCAAGTTAGCTTGTTGAGAAAGATGCAAAATTTGAAACAAAAGGACATGACTGTGAAAGAATATACCAAGAAATTTCTATAGATTGGACATTAGATCTGGACATGTGGATGATGATGTTGAGATAATTGCAAGGTACATTAATGGATTGAGACCTGTAAGATGAAATAAGTTTTTTGAAGATGGAAAGTGTTGAAGAAGCATATCAATATGCCTTGAAAGATGAGGAGATCTTGAAAAAGAAGTATGGACAAAGACAAAGAGGCAGAGGTGGTAGATTCTAGAGAGGCAGAGGTATATCTTATAGTGAAGATGTTAGATCTAACAATTTTGTACAGGATAAAGGCAAATCTGAATGGAAGAATGATGACAAAGGCAAGATTCAATGGAAAAGTTATAATTCTTACCAAGGAGGCACAAATTCTTATTGAGGAAGAGGTAATTCTTATTCTAGAGGTGGATTTAATGGTAATTATTTTAGATGTGGTAAAGAGGGACATATATATTTTGAATGTAGATCCTCTAAAAGTGGGCAAGGTAATAGAAATGTTGTGATTCAAGGAGATGATGAGGGTTCATCAAGTGGACCTGAGGCTGGAGAAAATCTGATGGTCAGAAGAACCTTATGTAATAAGGTAAGTGATGAGGAACCTATTTTAACGAGAAGTCTTTTCAATACAAGATGTAAGATGGCTAGAAAATGCTGCAAGGTGATCATTGATAGTGGAAGTTCTACAAATTTAGCATTTGAAGAGCTAGTTACAAAGTTGCAGTTGCAAAGGCTAAAACATCCCAAACCATTTCATGTTTCATGGATTAAAGATGAGCATAAGATATTGGTAAGTGAGCAATGCTTTGTGAAGTTCAAGATTGGACATTACTTTGATGAAGTTTTGTGTGATATTATGCCCATGGATTGTTGTCATATTTTGTTGGGTAGACCTTGGAAATATGATAGATATGTTGTACGTGATGGAAGATTGAATCAATATACTTTTTGGGTGAATGAGAAGAAGCAAATATTGTTGTATTTGATTGAAAGTCCAGATAATGTTAGTTACACTACAATACAAGTTTGCATGGATAATGGGAAACAATTTGAACAAGAACTAAAGAAGAATCAATTTTTTTTTTCCATAGTTCCTATAGGACTGAGTGTTGGTAGTAATGACCGAGTAGTAGAAGCTAGCAATGACAAAGTGACAACAGATAGTGATAGGTGAGTACCAGTAGTAATTATAGAACTGCTCAATGAGTATACATACATTATTGCTAATGATATTCCTGATGGTTTACCTCTAGTAAGAAGTATAAGTCATTGTATGGATCTAATTCCAAGAGCTAGTTTTCCAAACAAAGCACCATATAGATTGACACATATAGATAATGAAGAACTTAACATACAAGTGCATGAGTTGTTGCAGAAAGGTTTGATTAGAGAAAGCTTGAGTCCATGTACTATACCTATTGTATTAGCACCTAAAAAGAATGGAGAATGGAGAATGTGTACTAATTCTAGAGCTATTAATGATAACAGTGAAATATAGGTTTCCTATGCTAAGGATGGATAACATAATGGATTGTTTGAGTGGAGAAAAGTATTTTACCAAGATTGATTTGAAGAGTGGCTATCATCATATTAGTATTAGAGAAGGTGATGAATGGAAGACTGCTTTCAAGACAATAGATGTTTTGTATGAATGGTTGGTTATGCCTTTTGGTTTGACTAATGCACTTAGTACTTTCATGAAGTTCTAAAAAGATTCTTGGGTAAGTTTGTGATTGTTTATTTGGATGATATTCTAATATTCAGCAAGACTAAGGAAGAACATCTTGAGCATATTAGACAAGTATTGTAGAGGGTGAAAGAGGAAAAGTTGCTAATTAATATGAAAAAGTGTTATTTCATGCAAGAGGAGATTTTGTATTTGGGATTTGTGACTTTAGCCGATGAATTAAAGATGGATCCTGAGAAGGTTAAAGTTATTTTGGAATGGCCTACACCTGAGAATGTGGGTGAGGTAAAATCATTTCATGATTTGTCTAGTTTTTACATAAATTTTATAAATAATTTTAGTTTTGTTTTAGATTACTATAAAAGCAGGTTTTGAAGGGACCCCGAAACCCTTTAACAAAAAATAGAAAGATAAAGCAATACAGCCCAACCAGGAAAAAACCTACAACAAACTGAAGAACAAAATCAAAATCAGGTTTTACAGGGACCTGAAACCACTAGAAAAGTCCAAGAACAAACTAACCCAGGTTTACAGGGACCTGGAACCACAAACAGTCTAAACTATAATAATTTTAGTTTTGTTTGTAGTGCTATGATTGAGACAATGAGGGGAGATAAAAAGGACTTCAAGTGGACACATGGAGCTGATAAGAGTTTTGAGACTTTGAAACAAAAGGTTGTTGAATTACCTATATTGGCTTTACCTAATTTCAACAAAGTATTTCAAGTTGAGTGTGATGTAAGTGATGATGCAATAGGAGCTATATTAAGTCAAGAAGGTAAGCCTATTCCTTTCTTTAGTGAAAATTTGAATGATTCTAAAAGGATATATTCTATGTATGATCAAGAATTTTATGCTATTGTTCAAGCATTGAAGAAGTGGAGATATTATTTGATTCCTAAAGAGTTTTTACTATATACTAATCATAAAGCTTTACAATACTTGGAAAGTCAACATAAATTGAATCAAAGACATATAAAGTGGGTTGAGTACTTGCAGAGTTTTAAATTTGTGATCAAGCATAAGAGTGGAGTTACTCATAGAGTTGCTGATGCATTGAGTAGAAGACATTCATTGTTGACTGAAATAAAGGTTGAAGTTCTTGGTTTTGATGAAATGAAAGAGTTGTATGATGCTGATCCTAATTTTTATGAGGTGTGAAGAGAGTGCAGAGAACCAAATCTAAAAAATCACATAAGTAAGTATGATGAATATTTCATTCAAGAAGGTATGTTGTTCAAAGGTATTTAGTTGTGTATTCCTAGAATTTCTATGAGGCCAAATCTGATTAAGGAAAAAGCATAGTGATGGATTAGCTAGACATTTTTGGAATTGATAAGACATTGAGTTTTCTAAAAGAGAAGTATTATTGGCCACAAATGTATAAGGATGTTTAGAAATTTGTAAAGAGTTGTGGAGTTTGTCAAATTGCAAAAGGGGTGAGTCAAAATACTAGTTTGTATACACCTATTACTGTTCTTGAGAAACCTTGGACTGACATCAGTATGGATTTTGTTCTTGGATTACCTAAGACAGTGAAAGGGTATGATTCTATATTTGTTGTAGTGGATAGATTTTCTAAGATGGCTAATTTCATACCATGTAAGAAGACATTAGATGTTGAGCATGTTGCTAAACTTTTCTTTAAGGAGATTTTAAGATTGCATGGATTACTAAAAAGTATTATTTCTAATAGAAAAAGTAAGTTTGTTGTTTATTTTTGGAAGACTTTGTGGAAGAAGATGGGTATTGAGCTGAAGTTTAGCTCTACATTCCATCCATAGATAGATGGATAGATAAAGGTTGTGAATAGAAGCTTGGGTAATTTGCTGAGATGTTTAGTTGGGAATAAGCCAAGTAATTGGGAGATGGTATTGGCACAAGCTGATTTTGCATATAATAATTCTCTGAATAGGAGTATAGGGAAGAAACCTTTGGAGATTGTTACTAGAATGCATCCTAGAGGTATATTTGATTTGAGATATGTTGCTGGTGAAGAAAAGAGAAGTGCTATAGGAGAAGAATTTGCCAATTTTATGGAGCCTTTGCATAAGGAAGTGAATTTGAGGTTGGAACAAAGTAATTAGAAGTATAAGAAGAATACTAATAAATCTAGAAGACACCATGATTTCCAAGTTGGTGATGAGGTGATGGTTCATCTAAAGAAAGGAAGATTTTTAGTTGGAACATATAGTAAGCTGAAGATGATGAAATTTGGACCTTGTAAGATCTTGAAGGAGTTTGACAGTGGTAATGCTTATGAAGTTGAGTTGCCTAATGACATGGACATATCTCCTATATTCAATATTGCTGATCTATATAAGTATCATGAGTTAGAGGATGAAGTTATTGTATCAGATGATTATCCTAAGAAGCAGATTGAAGAAGTTGAATACATATTGGATTAGAGAGTTGGCAAGAGCACAAGAGGGAAAGATTACTATGAGTATTTAGTGAAATGGAAGAGTAGACCAATTGAAGATGATACAAGGATTTCTCAATTTGAGTTGGATTCAACTCAGGTTGTGACACTTGCATGATTTAGGAGAATCATTTCTTCAACCTTGGTTGTCTGATGTAGGAGCATCCAGGGTTTCCTTGCAATCTTGGACTTTTGTTCTTTCTACCTGTTGATGCCGAGTTCCTATTGGTGTTGAGCGATTCTTTGGGTGCCAAGTTCTTGTTGGTGCCAAGTGATCCTTTGGGTTCCAAGTTACTTTTGGTGTCAAATGATTCTTTGGGTGCCAAGTTCCTATTGGTGCCAAGTAATCCTTTGGATGGTGAGCTCATGTGGATGTTGAGTGCTTGTTTCTACAAAGTCTTCATTTGTCGAGTTATCTATGTCTAGTTCTAGTTTGGGCCAACTCTACTTGCATTTAATTTCTATTAGGAAGTTATATTTGTAAAGAGGTAACTTGTGGCCTTTCTTTGTTCTAGAATCTTCTGTAAGCTATTTAGGCAATTATATATATATATATATATATAGAATTTTTAGGCTTAGTTGTGAGGTAAGTTTGGGGAAGAGGAATTTTGGAGAGTAGAATTGAAATTGCAAATTGGCAGTTGGATCTTTGAATGTGAATGTATTTGTAATTGGCCATAACCTAGAAAGCCTTACAACTAGGCATGTGTGAAGATGTTTTGATGAATCAATAAAATAATTTCTCTCTTCTTCCTCCTTTGGTTGCTATTCCTTTTGTTTTCTTGCATTGTGTTAACTCTTGCAAGGTGGTTTGGATAGCTAGGTAAGCCTCTAGCCTTAGTTATTCACCCTTTTGCCTACATCATATATGATACTCACCCAAGAGGTATAATGTAGTTGAGAGATCTACCTTCACATGACAAGATTAGTGGAACAATGAATGACTTTGTTCACTCAATGAAGGAGGTACATGACCAGTTAAAAAAAACCTTGATGGAATCCAATCAGAAGTTGAAGGAAAAGAAAGATGAAGGGAGGAAAGAGTTGTAGTTTCAAGTGGGATATTTGGTGATGTGTACCTCAATAAGGCCAAGTTACAAAAAGGAATCAATAGCAAGTTGTAGATGAGGAAGATTGGGCCATGCAAGATTCTTGAGAAGTATGGACTCAATGCCTATAAGATAGACCTACCCAAGGATATGTCTCTTTCTCCAATCTTCAATGTGAAAAACCTAGTACCCTATAGAGGTCCTAATATGGATGACATATACTATCAGGAAGAGTTGAACAAGGGTGCAACAGATATGAAGATACTTGAAAAGAAGCAACCATAGGCTGAAAATATATTAGACTCTAGAGTGAAGAAGAGCATGAGAAATAATGTATACAACAAGAATTTGGTATAATGGATGGGTTTACATGAGGTTGAGGCAACTTTGATTGATGAGGGTGACTTCAAGAAGTTTGGTATCAACACCGAGTTCTTGTCTCCAATAGTACCTTAACCTCTTCATGCACAGGGGAGAATTGTGTAGGAGCACCTAGGATAAGGTCAAACCCTAAGTTTAGTTTTTGGTTTGTGGATGGTCTAAGAAACCATGGGACTAATAAGGACTTCAAATAAAGTCCCAAGTTTTTCTTAGGAGGTGTTAAGTTAGTAGATTTTGGTTTAGAAGTCTATTCTGGTCAATTAGGTCCTAATTTAAAAGTTTCTCTAAAGGGAAAAATGAAGTGAAATGTAAGAAAAATTGGGAAAGGATTGTGTAAATATGGCCCTTAGGTATTCTAAGGTCATCCTAGGAGGTTTGGGAACATTCTTTGCAAGTTTGGAGAGTGTAGGAGCAAAATTGCCAAAGTTGTCAAAAAGTTGCATTGACAACTTTGCAATTTTGTAAAATTGCATTACAAATTTTTAGGCATTTTTGAGAATCAATGACTTGAGGAAGTTATGGATAAAACTATAGGATAGGAGGATAGATGAAGTGTATAAGACTTTTCCAACTCAGTTGCAGGGGTTGGATAGTTGAATGTACAAACAACACTAGTAACATGACATTTTTAAGAATTCTAAGTGTAGTTTGGAGTTTTTGATTGGATTCTTCTATAGAATAGAGGATTGTCTCTAATGAATTAGGATTTTTTTCCATGCTTTAATTTTATGTGCAATTTTTTTGGTTTCAAGTAAGCATTTAACAAGGTTTACAATTTTGTTGTTGTTGATCTTGTTGTGTAGTTTTGAGTAGTAAACATGAAAAAGACTATAGCTTGAGTGTTGTTGGTCTAATCAACATGGCTTTTGGAGACCAAGAAATATCATCTATACATATTTCAAATATGGTTTTTGAAATTCCTTTTTCTAATTTTAGTAGTAAGCCCTAGGCAAGTAGTCAAGCTTCGCAAGGTGCAAAGAGAAGCTTGTAAAGAAATGTGTGAGGAACAACGAATTGATATGGATCAATCTTGACTTGGAAATGTAGGAGAGGTGTATGAAGGCAGCATAACTCAAAGGAGGAGGTTGGACAATGAGTTTGACACATGAGGAGGAAGAAATACTAACATTTCCCATAAAACCCTTAAAAGTAGGGTTTTCTAAATTCATACTATATAGATGTTACTGGAGGCCAAGACCTACAAAATCTTCAAGGGTTGGTCATGTGAAATAAAAGTCTAGTATACACCAATGTGCTTTGTTAAGGGATTTTGTGATTTATAACACTTTCCTTATTTGTAGGAGGTCTAAAAGTGGCTCTTTGGGCTACAAGGCCTAACTAGTCAATTTGAAGGATTATAGGGATAGTGTTGACATTATGATCAAGTTTTTTTATTAGTGACTCACACTTTGTCAAAGGATTAGTAGATACCAAGCTTATCTTTTAGTTTATAGTGTCAACCAAGTAATCCAGGTTCTACTAAGTTCTATAGTTGCTACTGAGTTCCAAAATCAATATCCAGTTTACACCAAGTAGTATCTATCGAGTTGATAAGTAATAGTGCAAACTGAGCTTCTTAGTATTAACTGAGTTGCACAGTATCAACTGTGGTCTCCAATGTCTATCAAGTTTGTAGTATTAGTGATGTGAATCTAGTGTTGATCAAGCCAGGTAGTGTCAACCAAGTGATTTAGTTTATATACTAAATTTTACAGTATTCATTGAGTCACCAGTGCTAACCGAGTTCACACTACTTAAAAGTGATTATTATGAACTGAGCTTCTATGTCTGCTGAGAACATGATGATGCTAATTATTGACAATGGTTGCTAAGTATCAAAACCTCACTGAGTTTCTCTTTAGAACTTGAGTGCTAATAGTTGAGCTAACTTTTTGTATTTTGATGATACTTGTATTGTAGTCGACTTTGATGAATTGTAATTTTGATTGGTATATATGAAATGTATTGTATCACATCCAAAATATGAGATATATGTGTGAGAAATAACAAAATAAAAAGTGTGAATTGAGAAGGATACAAGAAATATAAGGAGTATAAAAGATTTATCTATCATAGCAAGGTGATCATTACACTGCAACCAACAAATCAAAATTGTAGATCAAAGATCAGTCACTGGTTCATCTTAATAGGTGGAATAGTTAAATCCTTTCAGAAGGTAGACTTAATATTATTTTGCAAATCTCTTTACTGAGTGCATACTTCATTGTATGTTTTGTAAATCTTTTAATAAGATGGACCTAGTAGTCCTTATTCCTCCTAACAGGGAAGATCATTAGAAGTAATCAATTGTAAGCTTTAACCTACAAACTTTATACTGCAATACTAAAGCTTATGGGTATCATCCCCAACCTAGTTTTACTTTCTATTTGGAAGGTTTCTAGGTCACCATATCTTGTGTCAAAGTGTTATGAATGTTTTAATGCTTTCAATTTTTCATGCATGCAATTAGATCATAATATATGAAGGATTAATTAGTGAATAAGAATAAGTTTTATTGGTTCCTGATTCACCCCTCCCCTCTCATTAACCTAGCCTATCCTATATTTCCAATAGATAGACCTTGGAAAGTTGGTGCAAAATGATGGGAAATGAGATAAGAACCATGGTGGGAGGGTTCAAACTTGTTTTTGGAACATTCGGTGCATCTTGGTGAAGTTTTAGCAAACTAGGCCAAAGAGTGCATATTGGGTGAACTCAGGGAATGACATTGAATTTTGAATTGTTGGGAGAGTTTCTTGGGTAAGGGGATAGTAGAAGGATCCTCTAGGTTAGAGTTGGGAGAGAAAGACCTATAGTGGGCTAAGGGTAGCCTAAGAAGAGCTAGAAAGCTCTTAGTTGAAGAAGCTCCTCATCATGCGATGCTTTGAATTTTAGTCTTCGAAAGTTCAAGTGTTTAAGCAAAAGGGGTGATTATCCACATTGATTATTTACAAGGTCTATTGCAAGTTTGTGGTGGGTTTTATGATTTTTAGGGTTTATGAGGATATTTTTATGTTTTTGTGTTACCCATTTCTTCAAGACATTTTATGATTTTTAAGGTTTATGAGGATATTTTTATGTTTTTGTGTTACCCATTTCTTCAAGACATTTTTATGATTTTTAGGGTTTTTCAAGATGTTTTATGATTTTGAGTGGTTTTTTAGACATTTTATGATTTTTATCAATTTGTTTAGGATATTTTACAATTTTTATGGATTTGTTTAGGAAATTTTATGATTTTTATAGGTTTTTTTAGGATGTTTTATGAATTTTATGGATTTGTTTAGGAAATTTTATGATTTTTTCTAGATTTTCTCAGGATATTTTATGGTTTTTATGAATTTTCTCAAGACATTTTATGATTTTTATGTCTTTTTTTAGGATAGTATCTAATTTGTTAGGATTTTTTCAGTATCCAAAGGATTCACAAGTGTTAGCTCCAATTTGATATATGATAATTCTAATGGATAAAATGTTCTTACGAACATGCCCCTAATTCAATTTCAAACTCGTGCACTGTGAAGGTAATATGCTCCTAGATAAGACATAAAGTATGTACATAGGCAAAGATAGAGTATGTACAAAGTGGTAACACTTAGGTATGATAACAATGGATATTATCTAGTTTGTGGGCCATGATCAAGGTCTAGGGGTGTCTTGCAATATGAAGAATGTGATTGGGGAATGACAAAAGTAGAGAAAACTAGATGGAAACCTGATAGATGGAGGAGAAACAAATGATTACACATGGTGCATGTTTGCCAAGTTTTCACCATGGTACTTTCCCAAGACACCTTTTGCCAGGTTTTTACTTTTGGACGAATTTTTTCCCTTGACTCAAATTTTTGTGCTAAGATGCCTATTTTCGAAGTTTCATCGAGGAATCCATGTTTTAATGAATTTTTTCTATTTTTTGTTTCATTTTTCAAGACCATTTTTCCATTTTTTGATTTTCTTAAGGACTTTTTGTCATTTTTGATTTTTTAAAAAGATTTTTAGAAAAAATATGGATGTCGCTGATGAATGCTAGACATGAATCTATTATCGATGCTACTAGTTGATAAAACTCATAAGTGACTATAACAACACAAGATTCATTCCTAGTTTGTAGCTAAAATCAAACCACTGAATGGTCTCGTGATATACCATCATCTACCATATGTAAGATAGTGCCTACTTCTTACAAATCAAGGCATTTGAGGATAGTTGGGTCAATAGATCCTTGGTATAAGATATAACTAATGATAAGGTACTCAAGGGCTTATTGGATAGAGGTTTGATTTTAGCTGTTGGATAGGTTAGGTAGTAGGATCTAGGCATAAGGTGCTAGATATAACAATGAACTAGGAGGATTGAGACCAATGAATTCCCACATGAAGGCTAATAGAGAGAGCTCAAAAAGACTTTGTTGTATGTTGAACACTTAAACACCCATATGCATGGCATCAACTTGCTCATTTTGTATCCTTTGGAGATAATTTTCTTTTTCTTTTTCATGGTCTAATGGTGTCTTTCGATTTTCACCAAGAGACCTATTCTTCTCATTTTTTCTTTGTTTCTAGCTTTGTAACTAGAAGATAGACTTGAATCCCCAAAATATGCCAATGTGTTCAATTTAGGAGGAATTTCTTCTTTATGGTCATCAATTGTAATACCTTCATAGATTTCAAAATCTATTACTAGAGTACCATCATTGTCAAATTGATAAATAATTGGTGGTCCACACTAGTTCCAATATAATAGTTTAGGACAACTTTAGGGGATGTCATTATTAGTATTGAATGGTCTCTAGTTAAAGATAGATATATGAGTATTAGATTCAATGGTATTACTATGATCATGCGTAGAAGCTGGAGGACTTGGATCCCATAATGTATCCATCCAAGGTGTATGATTGGTTTAAGAGATGGGTGGAGTTATAGTAAGATATTTATTCTCCATGGGTAGGATATTAGGGTCAACAAAGATATGGCCAAGTGCGTAAGGACTATCAATATTATATGTTTCAAGTTGGGTATCCTTAGATGTTTTTTCATCATTCAAAAAATTCATAGTCTTACACAAGGGTACCTTAGTACTATGAGGACCTATTCATAATGGTTCAAATCTAGGCCCCAAACTAGGAGGTCATCCTTTTGTAATGATAGGTTTAATCATTCCTTGTTTCTAATATCCAATACCACTACATCCATCATAGCCTTGTTTTTTCATGATAGTAAACCCAGGTCTATACTTGCAAGGAGATATTAAAGTGGGTTCTTGTTCTACTTTTTCTTTCTCAATATAGATAGATGTATTCTCATAGACATGTTCTTCATTTAGGTTTCCTCCACTAATGAAATTGATAGATGTAGCATTTTGTGTACCTATCTTGGGTTGGACTTATAGTAGTTATGATTTACCATAAGATTTGAGAGAAAGTGGTGACTCCCTAATGTGGAATACTTGAGAAATAAAGTATTCTCCACACACTTTTTCTTCAATCTTCAACTTTTCTAGGCCTTACTAAGGAGTATATTAGGGTCCACATATTGAGAGGGATCTATGGGTCATGCTTCATTGTTTGTTGGGACTTAGTATGTAGTAGCATCTCGTAGATTAACACACAATTGGAAAGGATCTAGATCACTTGGGATGGTAACCTCCATATTGTTGTAGATAAACTTTAGAGACTGATGATATGTAGATGGCACTACTTTTGTGGTGTAAATCCAAGGGCATCCTAGTATCATCTCATAATTCATTTTAGTATCTAGGACTTGGAATAATGTATTCTTAGTAGCCAGACCTACTCTTATGGGTAATATGATAATGCCCTTGGAGAAGCATTCACCATCATCATAGGCCTTTATTGTGATTCTACGAGAGGAATCTACATCTTCTTCAAAGTAACCTATACCCTTGACAACTTTAAGGGTACAAATGTTCAGTCCTGCTCCTCCATCCATCAAGAAAAATCTAACCTTGGAGTTAAGGATAAAGAATTCAAGATGAAGGGAGTCATTGTGGTTGGGTCTATTTTCAAGAATATCTTAGGGTGAAAAGGTGATATACTATGATGCGGATAGGCTCCCAACCATGGCCTAGAACTGGGCAACATCAATGCTATCTGGTACTACTAACTCTTTTAAAGCTTGGTCAAGGATCTTTTGATGTTGGGGTGATGCACACAACAAATCCTAGATAGATATTTGGGTAGGGGTTTTACCAAACTAGTCTACAAGGCTGTTATATGAAGAAGGATGTTAATTTGTTCCTAGATGTCATTTGTGAATCCTGGCACATCTTAAAAAATGTTGTACAAATGTTGTACCTTTTGAATTAGTTCTGTCATAAGATGTATTTTCTCTTGTAATTTCATTTTCTACTTGGCAATGGTTATGGAAACTTTGTCCACAACCTTGGTCTTGAATCTTCTTTTAGACCATTCCATCAATTTATCATTTGACTCCATGTTTCTAGCATTGACTTGATCAACTATATTTACAAGATGGGTGATGATTGGTGCATCTTCATCAAAATTTTGTATATCAAAATCATTAACAAAAATATGCTTTACATTTTATAGTACCTACTTTTTCTTAAGCTCTCTTCTTAACTCTTCTTGTCTTTTATTCTTTGCCAAAACTTCTTGTAGAAAAATGGTTTTCTCCAAGGTGAGATTTTCTAGATCCAATTGTGGCATCTCAATTATATCATCTAGACTAATTTCAATATCTAGTTAAACATCTTTTATTATTCTCCTTTTTCTTGGTGAAGGAGTGCTACTGCTCGACACTGCTTGGGGAGTGGGTGAAAGAGTTTCACCACTTGATAGTGCTTGTGTATATATGCTTGAGATAACAATATTCACACTAAGTTAAACTTTACTTGAATATGCATTTTCCTCAACACAAGGTTCTAAAACAATCTTATTATATACACTTGTTTCTTTTTCTTCTCCTTCTTCTTTTATACATGTGAGCCTTGACTACTTGGCCTCTAGAGTGTCAAGGGTGTTAGAATGTATAAGTAACATGATGCCTTGTCAACTCAACACACATGAAATTTCTCCATTGATGTAGTCATCTTTGATGTTTACAGTGTCTGTCTCTACTACCTTAGCGGATAATCCAAAAATGCTTTTGCAAAGAAACTCATCTTTTTGTTGAACAACTTCCATTTCATTTTGTAAGATAAAAAACATTCTATACTTAGGAAAAAAATTTCTCCTATAACTTTCCAAAAATGTGTCCTATTGATCCTAGGAAAGATTGGGCATAACTTTGACTAATGTACTAGTCCTTATCTTTTTCTCTTCTACCTCTGCCTACCACCATCTTCTTTATAATATATCAAATAGATCCTTAGGTATTTTCTTTTCAATTTAGTAGGAGCTAACTTATGATTAGAAATCATATCCACCATAGCCTCCTCAATTTTGGTTTGATCAACATTGTCTAATGTATCATACTTTACAAATCTAAAATTGGATAATCTTGAGGATCCATGTAGATTTGCACATACCTCTTAAATTGATTTAGATAACCCTTTAGGTGGTCCTTTGACCAATCTTCTTCTTTTCCTTCTAAGGGCACTAGGCTATGTAGTCTCTACTACTTTCTACTTTGTAGACTACTTGGCACTAGCAATTGCCCTAGTCCTTGGCTTTTTTGGTGGTGGAGGAGAGAGGGATGTCACTACTAGCTTCTTCTTGGTTCCTTGAGTCTTTTTGCTCAATAGAGTGATAATAGCTAGGGCTTTACCCTTGTCTCCTTCCACTTCTTCCTCTTCCTCATCACCATTGTCTTTGTCTTCATCCTTTCCAAGACCTTATGTTAATTATAGTGGTTCATTTATTTTGCCTAGGGTGCCCAATTTTGTTTCTAAGTCTTCAATAATCTTTTTCCTTTTCTTCTCCTTAGAAGAAATCTTGATATTTATAGTTATTCTTTCTTTACCTTCTTCATATTTACATAATGGTTCATCCTTAATGTCTATCTCTCCATTCCAAAGTACTACAATGTTTTCACTCATTACATCATTATCTATTTCATAGTTAAAACTTTGTAACCAAGCCTTCCCTGGCTTTACTGCCTGCACAAATGTGTTTTCTATATCTACAAGAAAGAAGATGACACTGTAGTACCTTGTGACCATTTCTTCTAGTATCCTCATCCCCATTCTCATCCTTTTCTTAAATTCATCAAAGTAAGCATCCATTACATTATTAAATTTTTCTCCTAATTGAATAATGTACTCATAAATATATCTTGTCACTAGTTTGTCTTGTTCCCATACAACATTTCTAGAAAACTAGGAATTTTGTTTTGGATATAAAAGAAAATGCATACAATGAGGGATCCAAAATTACATATTGAATTCTTTACTTTACTTATAGATGAAATTTTTTATACTAGTTGTAGTTTTTGTAGCTCAACAAGATCGTATTCATGATCTTTCATCACTATCTTCCAAGCTTGATCTACTACCATACATGACACACTATTAAATCTGCTTGATTGGTGGAATTTGTGAGAAATAATCCTCACTAAAAATTTAATTAGTGGATCAAAAATGTTTGTAATAGATAGATCACATCCATTCCACTTAGCTCTAGTGTTTTCCTCAACTTCTTCATGACTTAGGCATCACATGGTTTTCTTCTTATCTAGGGTTGGATAGCTTGTCACTCTATGAATCATTTTCTTCATGATCTCCATGGCTCCATTCTATAACTAATATTTCATGTCATGGATTATACTCAAATAAATTTTAACCCATTCTATCTTAAAATTCTTTAGGAATTTTAGAGCACAAATTAACTCTTTCCTCTCAACAACTTTGTATTCATCCTTTAGAATTCCTTCATTGCACAACTTCTTGTATGACTCTCTAATCTCATAGCTGTCCACTTCTCTAATTTTACACATGTAAAAACTTCTAACATCATGGATCATAATGAATTTAGGTGGTATAGAGGATAGCACACCCATTGAATCTCCTTTCATTGCATTTTCTAGAATAACATGAAACTTCGGTGGAGGAAATGTTTCACTCTTCACTAGTTGAACTCTACTAACCTCTTGGTTCATTCCAATGGTAGATGAATCTGCCATGTTCACAATTAGGGTTTAAAGTTTGTTCTTTCACCTCTTTCTCTTCTTAATTACTTGACACCATTTAGATCTCCACTTGTTCAGGCTTCCTGACGAACTCACTCTAGAAATTTTTTGTTGATCACCAAAATTGCTAAATTGCTCTATGCTCTTGAGATCTACATGCAAGATATGAAATAATGTCTTCAAAATTGAGCTATTATTTTGCATGATGCTTAATGATAGGAATCCTTTCAAACTACTCTCTTGAAAAGCTAATCCAAGTATCAACTCCAAGGTTTTGAGAGATCTTGCAACCTACTATAATCCACCTAGTTGAAGAATAAATGTGTTGTTTCACAAAGAGGCCTTTGCTGGCTCAAACTAATTTTGGATAAAATGACCAACCTACTTGCTATTTCAAAATCAACCACAAAAGAGACATGCTTTTTGGTATTTTCTATTTTTTAATGAATGAAATCTAACAATGCAACTATATGAATTTCTAATTTAACCAGGGGTTAGTAAAGAAAATAACAAAGATAGGGCAACAAGAATTTTAAGCAAATGATTTGAAAAGTAAATTCTTAATGGACATAAGCCATGGAAACAACACGTCTATGAGTTAAGATTTTGAAAACATTAGTGGGTAACCAATGAAAATAGGAGCAACACTTCCCTAATTCCATTGATGCAATCATCAATGGGAATTGAATAATCATAAGATGTTTCACTTTTCATCAAATTACAAGGCTAGGAAAAATGTGCTCATGCAAGACAAAAAGTTATGCAAGAACAAAATTGGTGATCTCTTCTCAAACTAAGTATGTCAGTGGAATTTGTAGACCTATAGAAAACACCAGAATTAAAAGATTGAACAACCAAAAAAATGCAATAAATTTTTTGGCTCAATTACATCCCATGAACATACATTCACAAAATATAATAGACCTAGGCAAGAATCACTACACTCCAAATGCGAGCACCAACAACATATATTATTGCATCAAAATAATGGTGGCAACCTAGAATGCATCCTACATTCTTGAATTTATAGAAAATTATTTCCTCAATTTGTGTTGAGAGTGAGAGATATCTTTAGAGATATCTTTCTGCAATCATATGCTTCTAAACTAATAAAACAAACCTATTTTTATACAAACTGACTCTCTAATTGGTGCTTAGTAGGACTCCACCCTTGTTTATATCATTGAATGGGTGCATGAGTCTTTACATGTCTTAAGACAAAGAAAGCATTAGAAAATAAGAATAAGAAGTCCATTATATGATGTAGGAGTCTTTGGAAATGCCAAAAATAGAAGCTCAACCTTCTCTAGATGTTTGTAGGAGTTAAACTACTGTCAAAATGCATTTTCAATGTATGGAAAGCTTTAAATTTAGAACTAGCAGTTAAATAGTTAGTGCACATCTGACTTCTTCAAAAAATTCTAACAAACCTTTGAAAAGCACACCTGTGCACCTAGTGCACTAGTGTACCTTGGAAGAAATTTGTGCAAGGTGCTAATTTCACAGAAAATCAAAGTTCTTGATTTTGAAAATAGTTTCTAGGATTTTCTCAAATGAGGTTTTAAATCACTTTTGTGTACTTACTTTGATCCTTTTGATGATTTATACCTTCTTTATAGCCAAAAAATTTCATATATTTTAACTCTTTCTACTTCTAAAATCCTCAGGCACCTATGTTGAATCTTGTCATTAATAGTTGCATAAGATGAGGAAACTATTCTAGTTCATGTATCCAACCTCTATATTTTTGATCTTCAGTGTAAATTGCTTGATTATTTCTTCTCTCTGACTACCTGATCCTTCTTAGTCAGAGACAAGGTGTAACATCAATATTTTCTATAACTACTTTCAACATTTATCTAATTGATTTGTTTTTGTTTTTCACATTTCATAAATAGATTATTATGTTTTCATTTCATTTCATATTCGATCAAATTACATAATAAGATGAAATTAAATCTAGACTAATTACTAAGATTAAATCTAAACTAAATACTAAAATTAAATCTAATCGAATTATTGAAATTGAAATTTAATCTAATTACTGAAATTGAATCTAACCTAAATGCTGAAATTTAATTCTAGACTAAAATGCTAGAATGAAAAGATGCATTTAACATGCTACGAAAAAATAACTAGATTTTTATGATAACAACTATCTTTTCCAAAGAAAAATATTTCAGTTGAAAAAGAAAGAATTCTAACTAAAAAGAAAAAGAAACATATTGATTTACTTGAGAGACTTTTCCAATTAGTTGACTAAGCTCTGACTTTGGGGAGAGGAGAAGCATTATCATAGGCTTAACCTCCCAATTGCAGATCTTTTTACTTATTCCCATAGGTTCTAATTTAATAAACTGACCCTCCCTACTCTGAGGTCAGGCTTGGGATGTTCATTGATCCAGTCATCAGAGTACATGGGTGGGTTGAGGTCCCAACAGCTATTCGATTGAATAACTGAAGCATTAGGACAACAATGCGATCAATTTGTTGTGGCATATCTAGCTATTATCACCCTAGCTAGGGATTTTAGAGGTGGGTTTTTATAACTTGATCTCCACCACTCAGCTTGACAACTAATTATCAAAGTTGAATTGCATGAGCTAAATGCATTAGATTTATTTGTGTAGTTTTTAAAAAAAAATTACTGACTTCATTCTTGTTTTGTTTCCTTTAATAGGTTTATCAACACCTTAACACCAAAATCTGGGCCATCGACCAGTGACTCATTGGTGCTTGATCTTTTATCCTCATTTGTAAGGCTAGCACCTTAATCACCTTTTTGGCATTGGCCAGTGGTATTTCCTTGATACTGTCTCAGTTATTATAACACTTTACTAGAGATTAAAAGAAGAGTTAAGTTGTATCTATAGACTTTATTCACAATAGTTTGACAAGCTTTAAATAAACATGCGACTGGACTGCATATACATTTGTATTTAATTAAGGCTTGAACTATTGCTATTCACGTGATTTAAAGCATAGACTAAAGAAAAACATGACTGTTCAAATATAAGATATGTAGCTTGCTGGAAGGCATAAACAAAAGACAAAAGCCTACTTAGCATAGTTAGGGCTTGCTTTATTATTTGAAAAGAATAAACAAAAGACAAAAAAACTTAGCATAGTTAAAATAAAGGAAAATAAAATAAAGGAAATTGCATTTGTCTTCTTACGTAACACAAGTTCTGCAGTGGATTATATTCCTGAGCTCTTCACGTCCTTCTCAGACTTCCATAGGCTTTTAAAAAGATGATAAAATGTAAAATGAAGGATATTAAATTATAGATTTCTCCTTAGTAGATTAGAATAAGCATATCTCAGAGGGAAAATGTGAGGAAAGGCAGTTAGTTCTGAATAATGATACACGACAAGAACAAACACTATATATTAAATTAAGCTTGTCCTTACGCCTTCCCGCCATTACAAGACCACATTATGGATTCTTTCTCAGTTGCATTTTTAAAAGAACATATAAGGAAGAAGATGACAATAAAAAGAAAAGGAGGGAAGAGGAAATGAAGGGTCAAATTAATAGTATTATATTCTTTTCTTTTCTTTATTAAGTTTATAAATATGTACATATAAGACGACTTATTGGATTAGAATTTTAATGTAATGGTGCCATCTTGTGTTTATATATTTATGATCTTAATTAAGAGAGTAAAATAATGTAAGGTGATATTATTATTTGATAAATTAAATTAAGGTATTAATTTTGTTTATATTTATTATTTATATTATTTTCAACTTTAATTTAAGCTCATGCGGATTCCACCAAGAAATTTGTTGTCGAGTCTTAATAAACTTGCCAAGGAATTTTTTAGGTCAAACATATCATTCCTGATGACTGAATCTTATGTCCATCCCATTTTGATGACCTCATTTCATAATGCTTCCCCTCTTTCTTTGATCTTCATCTTGCAACCTTTAAAACAACATTCTCACCAAAACATCAATTCATGATTTATAATTTTTTAGATAAAATCATTAGAAAGTTTCATCATAAATACTAACTAATTCATCATAAATGTACAATGGTTAAATTTAACTGACTTCATTTCACATGAACACAATGACTAAATTTAACTAATTCAACTTCATAGGATAATTAAATCGATGCAATGGCTAAAGGTAACTGCTTCAATTTCACATGAACATGAATAAATAGAACAATGACTATAACTACTATAATAAAACAATGACTATTATGAACTAATTTCACTTGAACATGAAAAATATTTTGGTTCAACAGTTATATTTAGCTTAAAAATTTTAGGGCAAAAATAGGGATGTAACACCAGGTGATCTAGATTATCCAAAATGATCAAATGTTTGAAACTTTTTCATAATTTTTTCTGGGTCTTTTTAACTGGAGTTTTCAAAGGTCTTCTACTCAAAATTTCAAGTTGAAACTTTCAGAAATCCCTAAAATTGGGCAATTAAAGGCTCACTATTTTAGGACTAAAATTAATTTTGTTGTTTTTCTTTCCAACGGTGTAAACGGTTTTGAATTCTGAGCTCTAGGTTGAAAGTTATGACCTTGTCAAGTTAAAGATGCCTTTTTATCTATGAAAAGAAGCAAAAATTAGTCTCGAGAGTTGAAAATAAAACCTTAAACAAAATCTAATTATGAAAAAAAAGAGCAAGAACATAGTAACATCACAAAACATGCAAAAATCTCATTCAAACCTTTGATAAGTAAAAAAGAGCACACGTGGCGCACCTCTAATTTGTGCCAGTTGTACTTTTCTTTAATAAAAATCTTAAAAATAAGGATGCACATCTAGTGCACCTTATGGGGTGTATTGGGTTCACACCCTTATGACACAAAGGAATGTTTATCCTAAGTAAGGTGCACAACTGTGCACCTTAGGTAGGTGTGCATCTGTGCACCTTATACTAGGTGAAGGCTTAGCTTAGGTTTTTCTATGAGTTTTTTTTGTAATGTTAATAAAAAATAAGGTGCACACCTTTTGTGGGTGCACACCTATGTAGGTGCAGTACTGCACACTTGCTAAGGGGAATGTGCTCTTTTCCCTAAATGACCAGTGCACTAGCGCACCTAGTGAGGTGCACTAGGGGTGTTGGTGCACCTCTTAGCATGAAAACTTGATTTTCTCCCATATAAACATGGTTTTTGAGATCTAGGTTTTTAGATAGAGACCTAGATGAGATAAAAACACCATAAAAACCCCTAAAAAAGACTAAGACCCCAAACTAGGGACCCAAAAAGATTAAAAAATTAACTAGGGGGTCCCCATTTCTTAGTGAAATGGGGTGTACATTGTGAAACCACAACAATACCTTCCTTTGACTGATTTAGGGTCTCTATTAATGTTGTGTACTTAAGTAGGTGGAAGTTATTAGAGTAATTAGATATTTTCTAATTAACTCTAGTCTACTTAAGCTAAACTTTAGGCATCTAATAATTAATTCTTTTATTAATTATTATAATGCAACCTAGGTTAGACCTTTTTTGGGTTTTGATCTCCTTTATAAGGATGATCTCTCTTTGTAATTATTAACCAATTCCCTTTTGATAATAATAATCTCTCTTTTTGCTCATCAAGAATGTCTCATCTATGGATCTATGATTTCTAGCCTCCATAACTTTTGCTTCTCTCTTTCTGTGATAGGTGTTTGCATGCAAGTGATTCTTGGGAGCTATGGGGTTGATCTTTTATCAACTTCAATATGGTATAAAAGCTCTAGATCTTCATGCCCCTATTTTGTTTTTGAGATATTTGGCATCGGTTTTCAAATCTAAGCTTTCAACAAATTTTTATTAGATCTGGGGGTGGGGTATCACTGATTTTTGATGCACTTTGAGCAAAAATAGACATCACCATTAAGATCAAAGCACTCAAAAACACCCATTTCCATTTAAAATACATCCATTTTAGATGCTATTGAAATATGAGGAATTTTTTTTTTGTACCCAAGTCATTTTGACCTGGGCATACAAACTGAGGTAATTTTTAGTGTAAGGAGATATGCAATCCATTTCAGATAGAGTAGAGTTGGGACCTTCATTTTAGAAATACATGTCTATGGATCCTCTGTTGGAGGATGTACATGCTTTGTACCTTGACATAGCACATTAGATTCTGAGAGGCCCCTACTCTATTGTTTGAGTCTGATAAACTTGATATTTGCAAGTTGCAATGGGGAAGGATTTGTTGAAGCCTCTACAAATTTATCTCTCAAAGCTCAAAGGGAGAAAATTATATGAGTAGCACTTCTTCTTTTTTCCCCAGGAGGTCAAATTCTTAAGGGAAAATATCAATCTGTTGGTTGATAGTTTGGACAGGTGAGATTTGGTGAAAAGAATCCCATCCTACCATGATTTTAGCAGAGCTATGGATGTCTATGACATATTTAAGAGAGAAAGCATTACGATGTTCATGAATTCTCCAAATCCTTACTGGGATTTTTGGATCTCTATGTAGGAAATGGTGGAGGTGAATAATTTCACACATTGAGAGTCTTTGCAAGAGATGTTAATCTGTTACCTCAGTCTCAATCCTAAAAGAACACATTCATTCATTCTTGGAAAATTGTCGGGCTCACATCCTCCCTCATAATGTCACAGCCTTTGTGACCCATCAGATTGATCATTGTGGTAGAGTGCATCATAAATACTCATTTGTAGGAAGAAACAAGCACGATGAGAATGATGATCATGGAGGAAGTTGAAGAACAATTTTATATTTTTTAACAACCTCTTCTATGCTTTTTTGATGAGTTTATTGGAAATCCTAATAATTGCGAGTTCCTGAGTAGGCATTTGAAGAACATTTTTTGATATCTTTGAAAGCATTAAACCATCCCAATTTACTCGAGTCTGCACAAAATTTGGGCATGAGTTTTTGTGGGAAGCACATGTCTTTATGGTATTTCAGCGATAGTAGAAGGGATCTTTGCCACCTTTTTTGGAGTCTCTGAGTTCCACGTGACTCCAATTTGAGTGCCTCCTCTACCTCATGCACCACATGCATATTCTAGCCACATGGCCCCTGCTCCAACTCCTCCAATGTCTAATGTGATAGTGTATGTTTGGGTTTAGTTTTTTGGCATATTTTATAGCTTAAGTGCCATGTGGCATGACAGAAATAGAGAAAACAAGGACTCATGGGGAAGAATGGTGTCATACAATAACCTTGGTTAGCGAGCCCTTCCCTTAGCCATGTCAACTACGATTCCCCATCATGGCACATTTTTAATTGGTCAACTAAGCCCCACCCACATAGTCTATTTATTTAGTATTTTAGTGTGTGGAGGCCATCTTTTTGGACACATGATTTGTAGGCATTTCAAGTGGAGTGCTTTTTAAATTCCTCTTTGCATTTCCATGCAATCTTGAAGCTTCAATTTGGTGGTTTTTCACAACTTTGAGGTAGTTCTTTTTCATGTGATTTGGTCCTATTTTGGCACATGTGGAATTTCTTGGCCACCAAATTTGTTATTCTAGCACTGATCCTTTGATTTGGTAACAATGTCTTTTTTTGACATCCTATTTTGTTTCTAATGATTGGGGTCATTTTTCAAGCATTTTTTTGCCTCAATGACCTTTTGACCATCAAATTTGGGCTCATCACTTGCTAACATTAGCACCATGTCAATAGTACATCATCATATTGTATCACCTCTAGGTTTTGTTTCGACCTACCTTCACATTTTTGCTCATATCTCAAGCATAGAGACTCTATTTTCCAAAAACAAGATATCTCTGAAAAGCTATTCTCGAGCCTAACACAATGGTATAGGTGATTTTTAGTTTTGATGCTTTTTTATGGCTTTTTCTACTATCAAAGTTAGGAGTTCCTTTCTACTCTCCTAGAGACATATCTTGAGCATTTGATCTTCAATTTGGGAATTATTTATATCGTTGGAAAGGTCTTTCTAGGATCTTTTCAATGATTTGGTTGTTTTCCCAAATTTTTCTCTAGGCACATTCTATTTAGTCTTTTCATTTTGTATTCTAGTGGATATCTTGATTGTTTCAGGTCTAAGGATTGATTTAGTTGTTTCAAATGATTTTTCATGGCTTGTACTATCTATTTTATTAGTCTTATGTCCATTCTGGTCTATTTAGACATCATTTCTATGCATTCTTACAAATGCATTGAGATAAAGTGCCATATTGGATTTGTATTTTCTTTTCAATTATTTATCCTTGTTTTGCCTTCTAATTCAAGTAGTTTCATCTAACGAAACTCATGCAGATAATTTTATTCTTGGGATTAATTATGTCTTGTGTCTTATTGTACATGCACTACTCATGATTAAAGTTTCATGGGGGGTTAACATTTTGCCTTTGTTTTCCATCTTCCTTTGTCCAGTGAGTGTCCCTTCCATGACATTAGCCTCATGATGTCTCAAATTGATCACCTTGGTACACACATATGTACTCTTTTTGTGCATCTTAATTTTGGTTCCTTGACATGCAGTTCTTTTGGCCCACTTTTCTAGTTGCTTGTCACCTCACCATTATCTGTATTAGGGGGAGTTCTTCTATTCTTTCTCATGCTTCAACCTTTTTATGCCATATGCATCTTTGAGTTTAGTTGTTTGCCTTTATGTGCCTCCTAATTCAATGTAGATTATAGTCTTCTCTACCTAGTTAGGTTGTATTTCAATGGAGGTTCTTTATATCAACATATACTTTTGACAAAGCTTTGCATCTTCTACATGCTTCAATGGTGTTCTACATGATCATTTTTTGTTCCTATCTTCTAGGACATTCCCTAGTTTGGAGGCTTCTTCAATCCTTCACTAGTTTCTTTTAGGATGCTTTCCATATCTTTTTGAAGTAGGGATTTTCCCATGTGGTTTTATCTATTTCTCCTCTTTTAAGAGATTTGGTTGTGCTTGGGTACCTCATTAGGCTTTGTTGCCAGGACCCAAATCTACTTTTTGTAGTAGTTTCTAGGTTTTTAGCTTCTCCCTAATTTTATCTTAAGGGGGGGGTGTGGTATTAGGGTAATTAGGTATTTCTTAATTAACTCTAGTCAACTTAAGTTAAACTTTAGTCATCTAATAATTAATTCTTTTATTGATTATTATAATGCAACCTAAGTTAGAGCCTTTTTAGGTTTTGATCTCCTTTTATAAGGATGATCTCTCTTTTTAATTATTAATCAATTCACTTTTAATAATAATAATCTCTCTTTTTCTCATCAAGAATGTCTCATCTATGGATTTAGGATTTCTAGCCTCTATAGCTTTTTCTTCTCTCTTTCTGTGATAAGTGTTTGCATGTAGGTGATTCTTGGGAGCTATGGGGTTGATCTTTCATCAAATTCAACAAAAGCCAACTGTCTTGGTTAATAATGATACCTTTCAACTAGGTCCTTACTTTTTAGTTTGATCTCTTCCATTCCATTTGGTTTCTACTGAAGTGCTTGATCTATGTTGCAATGCTTGGTCAACATAGGCAATTTTACCAATGCTTGACAATCCTTCATAAAATTGTTCTTATACATCTTTGTCTATGAAGATATGAAATTTGGCACATCTAGATGTAAGGAACTGATGTATGATATATAAATTAAGTATACAATTCCATACATACCTCTCTTGCTTAGTTTGAGATGGTGTGATCACCTTCTCCATTGGATTAGGTGACCTCAGCTCCATTTGCTCCACTATTTCCATATTCTCTTCTCTTTTTCCATTTTTGATTCATTTCCTTCTTAATTTGTTCAATATCTACTTTTCCTTTTCCTTTATCTATTATTTGATTTGTTGAATGTACTTGAGTCATGCAACTCTTTCTTAGATGTCCAAACTTGTGACATTCAGAACATGCATTATTTGGTACATGATTCTTCCTCTAATTTGTCCAATAAGGTTTTCTTTGAGATCTACATTCATATGCTCTATGTGTAGATGCTCAAAAATGGTTTTTGTTGTCATGAACCCCCCTAAAGGGAAACCTATAATTATAATTGAATAAAATATAACAATAGTTCATCTACTATTATCGATTATTCACAAAAGAAATAATATTGATAAACTATATTGATAAATATTTATGATCTATTTATTGTATTTAATTATTTATATTATTCATAATAATATAAATTAATAATAATAATAATTATTATAAACATATTTAGTAATATACATTAATAAATAATTATGTAATGTACATAAATTAATATGCCAATCCAATGACATTATAGATATTTAAAACATAAACCTAATAATACAAAAATAAAACATACTAATACTTACAACCTAACTTATATCAATGAGCATTTCATCATTTAAGCCATCACATCTTGGAGATGAGACCACTTAAGCATGAGAAGCGGTAATAGTGTGTCAAAGAACGTGTACATAGTGATATTTATGTGGGTAGGTAAAGACCAAAATAAGGCAGCAAGGAATCAGACTTAAAGTGAGGAACACAAAAGCATGTAACATGGAATGAGGATGACATAAAACATTTGGACTATCATCAAAATGAAAAATAAACATTGAATTTAGAAATACACAAAAAATGCATGGAACCAAAGCACATTGAGGAATTAAGGAGGTTGTGTAACTTATGAATCATCTTCTTACCATCACGTGGACTGAAACTTATCGAAGGAAGGGCATGGATTGAAGAAGGAAAACACAATAATTTTCCTTTATCTGCATCAACTAGGAACACTCTAGACATCGACAATGATTGGGAAATCACTAATCATCAAATAAGTGTAACATCAACAATAATAGGTCTCACAAAACAAAGAAAGACATTCAAAATAATAACTGTGAGAGCTGATACAAGTGGGTCATTCAATAAACAAAAAGTGGGATTTGGGAGATTTCCACATGGAAGGAATAATAAGAGTCGATGGGATAAAGAAAAATGAATCAATTTTGACAAGGAATACCCCATAATTGAATAGCAACAACTAATTTGAAAGAAGTTTGATCAAACTTTAGCTACAAAGAGACAGGTTGAATACACCATCGCGGAAGCCCAATAATATACATTGTTAAATCACAATAATTTTAGGGGAGAATTGAAAGGGGTCAAGGTTATAAGGAAATCAATAGGAAGAAAGATTAATTTATCAAAGGGGAATAAATTTAATAAGAGAAGAGTAAAGAAGACTTTCCTAATGTTAAGTATATTCTATCTTTTATATAGAGTTATCATATATATATATATATATATATATATATATATATATATATATATATATATATATATATATATATATATATATATATATATATATATATATATATATATATATATATATATATATATAAAATTTAAGAATTTGGAGATCTTTAAAGATAAATACAAATTATATATATATATATATATATATATATATATATATATATATATATATATATATATATATATATATATATATATATATATATATATATATTTAAGTATAGAACAATATTTGAAGTTATCCATAAGATTTTAAATTGGAAACTAAGAGTGATTCAAAGGACAATAAAAAATAGGACATTACAAGTGGTATCAGAGCATCTTTCTTGCTAGCATGTGGGAAACAGTTAATGCAAAAACACCAACAAGACTAGAGAGCATTAGAAAGGGAAGGAAGGAAACAATCCACCAAAATCAACAATCAAATAAGTAATGAATTAAAAGATTTCATGGAATAGATGAACCAAACTACTCAAGCACTCATGGAACAAACAGAAAGAAATGCTTGAGCTATAACCGAGCAAAGTGAAACAAATCAACTCCTCTTGGAAGCCCTTCATAAAATAAACAAAAATGAGAGAGATACAAACTCTCACCAATATAAAGATGATAATCAGTTGCATATACCAAAATTAGAGCATAGACCCACAAGACCCCCCTTCCTACTTGGAGAAGAAGAAGAAGATGAGGACAGGGTAAATAAAGTAAATAATATCAATGACAATATAAATGAGTACTCTAGAATTGATCTTGAACCTAGAAGGGAGATACTATTTAAAGACTATTGTGATGCTTGGATGAAGTCACTATCTAATAGAAAGAGATAAATACACCAAGAGAAAGGGCTAAGAGAGGAGATAAATAAAGTAAGTCTCCCAAAGTTTGACGGATCAGAAAGAACTAAAACACACTCATAAGTACAACTATTGGGGACATATATCTCCTTAAATCCTATGATAGAAAAAGGTGCTATTCAATTTGTTGTCCTCCATTTAAGAGGGGTAGCACAAGATTGGTGGCAACATGGCCTTAACAACTAGTGACATAAAAAAATTAAGGGTTATGATGAATTCACCCAAAAACTTATAAAGTGATTTGATCGAATAGACTTAGAATGGTACTTCAAAAGATTAACCCAACTTAGACAAGAAGGATTAGTGATGGAATTTTCTAGGGAATTTGAAATGTTATCAGCCATGGTACTTAAAATATCACAAAAGAGACTCATTTATTTATAGATGGGTTTAAGGAATCAATCAAGAGCCCAGTGGGAGCACATGAACCAAAAAACTTAGAAGATGCAATCCAAAAGGCATTAAAATTTGATATGCACCAAATAAAGGATAGGTCCAAGAACCATGCACCAAGCACACATTCTAGGCATTATGAAAAATAAAGGAAGCACTCCAAGGAATTTTAGAAAAATGAGTTATGTTACCATTGCAAGGAACCAAGGGAACATGGCCATAAATGTAGAAGAGAGCTCAAAAGCTATCATGATGAACTAAAAAGAAAAAAAATTATGCTTTCATTGCAAAGAGAGTTGGGAACTAGGACACATATGTGGAAAAAGAAGCCAAGTTCAAAAAATGGATGCAACACTTGACAAAGGAAAGATGAACAAGAGACCTAAATATAATCAAGAGAGTAATGAAGATGCAAAGGACTGACAAGAACTAGATGAGCTACAATTTTAGTGGAATACATATATATGTAATAAAATAGATTATAATAATTAGTGAATAAAATTACCTCCTAAGTAGACCACCTTGATGGATGCCAAGGTGTTGCCATCAAGGCCGAGAAAGCTAAAGTTTCACTCTTGGACTTAGATTGGGAAAGAATGTTAAGATGAACATCTAAGTAGACCACCTTGATGGAATAATAGAATATTTTAATCAAGTGTCATGCCTGCCCTAGTTTGCATTTTGCTATTGTGGCCGAACACTTTTAGGATAGTTTTATGTTGATGATTATTAGTGACATTATTTTGAGATTATTAGATATTGTTTTAGATTTAGTTGATATATGATGAGATTACTTGGTACTTTATATTTCATGTATGCATGATGATTATTACAATGTTTACAGTTATTAATGATGATTAGTTAGATCATTTATTGTCATATGTGTTTTCTTATGGATACTTACCCCATACCTGCATGTGTATTGTGTGTGTGTTTGTTTTCTTTCTATATGGCATTTTTGATGTGGTTAAGGGAGTCATAGTCACTTGCTAGTCGGGATCTACATGATGCACCACTTCTTGCCATTGCTATTTAGCTTAGCATATATTGTGTATGTACATGCATGGATTTTATGCAGGTTGCAGGTACTGGGTATCGACTTCCCTAAATTGCCAGGATGAGCATACCCTATCACATTATCTCAATGGTAAGAGAGGGGAGATAAATTCTCAAGTCCAAATCCCAACCCTTTAAGCCATTTGTCCTAATTGAAAATTAGGACAAGTATCTGAGTCGGGTACCCTTCGAATACGTCGGATGATGTAATTCATGATATTAACCCTTTTGGTTTGATTTTGTATGTGTTTTGCTATGATGGGTTTTTGTTTTTTTACTTTATGAGTCTTTAGTGTATTTTCTATTAATTAAGCCTAATTAAAAGATTTAATTAATGGTTTAATTTAATGGAAAATTAATATGATATTTATTTTATTTAATTAATTGGGAAATTAATTAAATAAAATAATTAAATTTGAAGATAAAAGTTATAAGTTTAAATTTAGAACATGAAAATATTTATTAATTTAATAATAATATATTTAGAGCTCATTTTTATTTTATCAATTAAGTTTCAAAAATAAATTTAAAAAGTGGTAAAGATATTAAAATTATTAATTCTAGATCACATGATGCGTGCATGTGATTAAAATATATTAAGATAAAACAAGTGGATTTAATAAAGTGAGTGCATGAGATTTAAAATTAATAAATTAATTTAAAAAGGAGTCAAATGAATATTAAATAAAGAAATTTAATAAATTAAGGTGTATTCACATAGGAGTATGCGAACTCTTGTAAGTTGTCATGTTGACAACACAGGAGTTTGCACTCTAATTATGCACGTGTTGTCTACACTTAGGAGTTAGCATATTATTTAAGCACATGTTGTCTACAACATTCTAGAGACTTCATCATGTCTATTTTCTTGTCGTGGAAGTTACGTGCTTAGTTGTCATGCTTATCTCCTAGTTCTTTCTAGACACATTCTAGATGCATCTTAGAGGCCTTTATATAGAGGGTCTCTTAATGTATATGGACATCCTCATATGCTTCTACAAGCACTCCTAGTCACTTTGGGTGGGGGGGTTCGGTTCTTGGAGGAATTGTGAATGTTGGAGAAGGAAGGAATTTTCAGAAAGGAGAAGGTTCTAAGAGGAGGAGCTTCTCTACAATTTTTTGAGGCGTAGCAAATTAGCATCAGTGTCCATGTAGGCACTCGTGATTATTTTGCATATTTTATTACACTCTTTCCCTTCATGTCTTCATCATGTTTGTTATGTGTATCTAAATAATTCTCTATGAATGAATCTTCAATTTTGTAATTCAAGCATGCATATTGTTTCATCCAGTTATGGGGATTAAAAATATTATTGCAATCTTCCCTTAGTAGAATCAAGATATGGAAATTGATTTGGGTTTGGGTTCGAATTAAAATAGAATCTTATTATTATGCATTAGTTTTATATGTTTTATTAACTAATCTAATTAAATTAAATTAAATTAAGATTAGTTAATAGTAGAAGAAGTTTAATTAATTAATAGTCAATTTTAGTAAATGGATTTTTAAATGAGGGAAAATTAAAAGAAAAGAGATATTAATAAGTGTTTAGTGGAATTAAATAATTGAATTATTAATGAGATTGATTTTACTTAAAATCAATGAAGATTATTTTAAATAAATGTTTGTCCTTGAAGTGTTTTAAGGAAATTGTAAACTAATTATTTGAAAGTTGATAAGTATTATTCTAATGTTTTGAATAATGTGAATGATTTTATCTAAAAGTCAATGGGAACTAGTTCAATGATTTAAATAAGTAAATAATTATCTTATGATTATTTTAGAGAATTGTTTTAAAATAATGGAGGGATAATTCTATCTTTTATTCAAAAAAAAAAAGGGTTGGGTTGTAGATTAAATGAAGAATATTATACAATTGAAATGTACTTGAAAAAAAAATCTGAAACCTTATGTTTGGCTTAACCATGTGATTACAAAATCAAACTAAAATATGTGTTTGAATCTTGTTCTTTATGCTATCTATGTTTGGGGTTTGGGTGGTCCTAGAGTGTTGACCAGTTAGGACATCTACCAGAGGCTTGGGAGTTATGCGAATGTGATGGCATGTTGATGTTATTTGATCTCGATCTTTTTAAACCCAACCATGGTAATGTGATGGTATGCTCTATGAAATGTTTTTATTTACTGACTGTTATTGCTTTGCAATCTTCTTGTGTGAAGTTGAGGTGTATGTATTTGAGATACTTGACTTAACTATTTTTGAGTCATTGATCAGTTATACTTGGGCTTCTTTCCAGTTGCCTTGATGGGACTGAAGTGTTTGTTTTGATCTTGATGATGTCATGTTGTGACATGTTTTGACTCGCCCATTTTGGAGTCTTCAATCAGTTTTACTTTGAGATACTTTTCGGTTTCTTGTTAAGAACTGATGGATATTGTGATTATCATTGATACCTTTAGTTGCCAATAGAGAACTATTGTGGTCATGATTATTGATGGATTCTTTTCAGTTACTCATGGAGAACTGATGTGATTATTGTGGATTATATTTTGATGCTTTTCAGTTGCTTGTATAGGATTGAGGTGATTTTCTATGATTTTGTGATTTTTGATTTCATGAGCCTAGGGTAGGTTATCTACTTGTAGTGTTAGGAAGTGGCTTGCAATGGGGGTCAGGGCCCTAAGTTGCTACCAAGGTAACTCATTTTAAGTTATTTAATAAGTGAAAAAATTTACACTAAATGGGGATTAAAATGAACCTAATAAGATAATTGTATGTTCTCGCCCATGCCTCGAGTGCTAGTACAAACTAGGATCGGAGTAGAGAGAATGCTTGGTTGCAACCTTGCATTCTGTAGTATGCCTCATCAGTATGAGAGGATACTAGTGGCCACATAGGGATCACTAGGGGGCTGGGTTCTATTGAGAGACTACCAGGGTAACTCTAGCGTGATCCGTGTGATGATACTTTCCCACTTTCATAGTAGGTTTCCTACATGTCTTTGTGTGCCTTTGGGATTAGATGTTAGTTTGTGATTGGAACCTTTAAGTTAGTAAAATTTTAGGATTTTTGGACTTAGAGAGTATTTGTGCTATGTAATTTGATATCCTATTTGGGACTTGAGATTATCTCCTAAAATACGGTGGGAGTGGGCCATTTAGGCTCCACGTGATCGGGTGGTAGTGCTTTTTCATTCTTACCATTTGAGATCCATTTGAGACACCATGGCTGATGCATTCCTTGTTGGCATCTATCTTCATTCTGTTCTTGGTTTATGATGATGGACATGTATCCTTATATTGATGATTAGCATATGATAGATGATGTTGTTTACCTATCTTATGTTTTACTTTGCATGATTAGATTTCTTTCTGCATATAATGTAGTATGTTCTAGAAGTGACATTCCTACTGTGATAATATCGATGATCTCTTTGGTAACTTGGGATGTTATGCATGAAGGGATGGATAGGACCCATGATGGTCTAATGATGCTATTTACGATTGGGAGGAACCGTACATTCAGATAAGTATGTGTTGTGTTTATGATTTATGGCTATCTTTTACAATGGATGTTTATATCTTCTATGATGATGTATCATGTATGGAATTTGGTTTCATTTAATTTATTGCACTTGTATCATGGATTAGAATATGACGATGTACTTTATTTTCACACATGTATATCCTTTTAAGCCTTTCATACCCTGTGTCATGTACAGTGGATGATTGAGCATTTCAAATTTAATTGCCAAGAGGCATTCAAAACAAATGTGTAATGTGGACATTGGAATTTCTATTTATTCTTTCATGTGGATGTGGTAGTGGTTAAACTTAGTATTAATTAGATTAAATGTGACTCAACATCTTGGGATCCTTAAGAAATGTAACTTGTTATGAATGTTTTTAGTTGTATGTATGTTATTACTTCCGCTACTATGTGTTTGATATGAATGGTTTATCTTTCATGTTTAAAAAGAAAAAAAAATTGTTTGGCAAACTTAGTAAAATTTTAGGTTAATTCTTTTGGATCCCTTGGTAGGGTGTTACATCAAGGCCAAGAGGGCCAAAGTTTTTCTCTTGGGCTTAGATTGGTAAAGAAAAATTTGACATCATGTCAACTTAATTCAGTTATGAATCTACCAAGTAGACCACCTCATGGGATGACTGATGTCTTAAGGCCAAGGGGGCCAAAGTTTCACTCTTGGGCTTGGTAGGATATTGGTTTAGATCTAATTTACCATGATTCAACTTTTTGGATCTATTAAATACATGTACATAATTTTTTATGCTTGTAGGATCCATGATCAAAAAGCATACTAGGGTAGGATATTTTATAACTCATTCCCTTTACTATACTTCATTGTGAAAAATAAATTATATAGAATCAATAAAGAATGTATGATATGTCTGCATTGTGTATTCTTTGTGTCTTCATCTATTTGCATTGTGTCTGTTCCGTGTTTTCATCCATTAAAGATGTATGTCTTATAAAATCTTCTAGGCATTTTGTATGAAAATATGTTTCTTTTCTATGAAAGAGCTTGTGTATGAGTAATATTGCTTGAGGACAAGCAATTTTGAGGAGAGACTGTCATGACCCCCCAAAGGGAAACCTATAATTATAATTGGATAAAATATAATAATAGTTCATATAGTATTATCGATTATTCACATAAGAAATAATATTGATAAACTATATAGATAAATATCTATGATCTATTTATTCTATTTAATTATTTATATTATTAATAATAATATAAATTAATAATAATTATTATTATAAACATATTTAGTAATATACATTAATAAATAATTATGTAATGTACATAAATTAATATGCCAATCTGATGGCATTATAGATATTTAAAACATAAACCTAATAATATAAAAACACAACATACTAATACTTACAACCTAACATATATTGATGAACATTTCATCATTTAAACCGTCAGAGATGTGAACACTTAAGCATTAGAAGTGGTAATAGTGTTTCAAAGAAGGGGTACATAGTGATATTTATGTGGGTAGGTAAAGACCAAAATAAGGGAGCAAGGAATTGAACTTAAAGTGAAGAACACAAAAGCATGGAACATCTGGACTATCATCAAAGTGGTAAATAAACATTGATTTTAGCAATACACAAAAAATATGTGGAACCAAACCACATTGAGTAATTAAAGAGGTGGTGTAACTTATGAATCATCTTCTAACCATCACTTAGACCGAAGCTTATAGAAGGAAGGGCTTGGATCAAAGAAGGAAAACACAATAATTTTCCTTTATTTGCATCAACCAGGAACACTCTGGACATCGACAATGATTAGGAAATCATCGATCATAAAACAAGTGTAACATCAACAATAATAGGTCTCATAGAACAAAGCAAGACATTCAAAATAATTCACCTTGGTCTATAATAACCATGAGAGCTAATACAAGTGGGTAAATTGATAAAAAAAAAGTGAACTTTGGGAGATTTCCACATTGAAGGAATAACAAGAGTCGATGGGATTAGGACACATGAATCAATTTTGACAAGGAATACCCCATCACTGAATAGCAATGACTAATTTGAAAGAAGTTTAACCAAACTTTAGCTACAAAGAGGTAGGTCGAATACACCATTGCGAAAGCCTAATAATATACATTGTTAAATCACAATAATTGTAGGGGAGAATTGAAAGGGGTCAAGGTTATAAGGAAATCAATAGGAAGAAAGATTGATTTATCAAAGAGGCATAAATTTAATAAGAGAAGAGTAAAGAAGACTTTCTTAATTTTAAGTATATTCTATCTTTTATTTAGAGTTATATATATATATATATATATATATATATATATAATTAAATTATTTGGATATCTTTGAAGATAAATACAAATTATATATATATATATATATATATATTTATAAGTATAGAATAATATTTGAAGTTATCCAGAAGATTTTAAATTGGAAACTAAGAGTGATTTGAAGGACAATAAAAAATGAGACATTACATGTGTCTACTATTTAATCACATTTTCATACTAACTCATCCCATTTTTTCATTTTACTAATTTTGATATTTTGGCCAAATTGGTTATCATTTTACCATATTTCAACAATGTCCTTCATCATTTTTATCCTCTTTCACATCAATTGTAGATCATTTCAAAATCTCATCTACTCAACTCAAAACCATTTCATCATCATCAAAATCATCTCCAATCAACTTAGAATCTCCCCAAATCAACCTGGAATCATCCCTAATCAAGACAAACCCATTCCAAATCAATCCTAATCAACCTAAAACATATAAGATATCTCAAATCAATCATTATCCATCCAACCCTAGGCATTATTGTGTCCCTCAGTGCCTTGGCAATCTATTAAACCTATCAAATTTGACTTTAGCACTATCATGTCCCTTAGCGCTAGGTCACACTATCATTCTTATCATTTGATCATTAACATTTTTGAGTCCCTTAGTGTTAGATCATGGCTTTATCAAACCAATTTGATAACATTGACAATGTTTGTCGATGTTATTATGATCAATGCTATCAATCGATTTCAATCCTGTGGCATTTATAATGACTATTAAATGTCATATTTTCTTAATCCATGTCATTTATCCTTGGTATGCTATCAATCCTAATTAGTCATTCAATTTTATCGTGGCTTTAATCAATCCATCACCATCCTTGCCAATATACATAATCATCACATTTAATCAAAGGATATTATCACATTTATTTCATCAAATTGGCCAATCATTTACTAATTTTTACTCTATGATTAGATAACCTATAATGTAATCCTATGTCAATCCAATCATTTTCATCCTACATTAGTAATTATTCTCCCTATTAACCAACATTCTTAATTAATTAATATTTATTAATTAATTGAACCATCTTTGTTAACTATGGGAATTCTCAATTTCCTAAGTCCTGTTTTTGACTTCTAATTTCTATTTTACTAATTTAAATTTGTGTGGATATACGAATTTTTAATTCAAATATTCCATGTAGCCTTGACACTTGGACATGATACATCATATATATTCTCCCTATACTTGGCTAAAATATGTCATATTTGATATAGTTTATTCCTTACACATGTCTATAATAAGCCTCCATTGTCATAGATTCTTGGCTACAAGTGGCTTTGAGGTGTCATATGAATGTCATAGATTCTCCTTCACTTTTAACCATGTTGATTTTCATGTGTCATATAATCCTACAAGTGGCTTTGAGGTGTCATATGCATGCCATAGATTATTCTACACTTTTAGCCATGTTGACTTTCATGCATCATATAATCTTGCATTTCGTATATTGCGTCATAGTTGTCATAGATATTCTAAGGAATATCATGCCAAATTTAATATTCAAAGTGACAAGTGTCCATCCTCATTCAATTCTCTCCCCTTGCATGTTGGCTATAAATTGAGCCATCTTGCTCTCATTTTTTATCCTTAGAATCCCTCAAAACCCATTAGGCTCAAAACCACACTTCTATTACTCTCAATAGGATCATCATAGCATTAGTATTTTCTTTCAATTGGATAGAAGCTATAGGAAATTGGAGCTACATCAAATGAAGAATAAGGAAGGACACGAGAGCTACAATTGAAGAGGAAGTTTGATTATATTTTATTTCCTTTATGATTTGATTGGTTTTCATGGTATATTAGAAGGGATTTTAGTGTATGTTTATATAGTTTTGTGGTTGCTCATAGTATGCTAGGTTCTAACCCATTTTCCAATCCTACAATTGGTGAACCCGATGTGAAGATCATGCTTACTAACTTGGGTTTCTTCATTTTGTGCTTGTAAGTGCAAGGAAGGAGCTTGTTCAAAGGAGTCTAATGTTTAGCTACTCTTTCTTATCACATATAGTCTAATTAGGAGGCCTAGTAACATGTTTTTGGATTTCATTTATAAATTTTTGTAGCTTGCTATCTTAGGTGTGCACTCTGCTTTGTCAGGGCTCACTTGGGGCCTTTAAGAAGCTATTTTAGCGGCCGAAGAGTTAGTATAAGCTCCGTTTGTTGTTCATACCTAAAAAATTGCACTCCAAAACCACCAACTATGCCCTTGTGGGCCCCAAGTGCACCAAGGACACACTTTTCAATATCATAGCACACTTGGTAGGGTAGCTTTTAGTTTTTCAAGTTCTAGGTATCATTTTTGGCTTCATTTCCCACGGTTTGCACCCAGTCTCCCAATTACGCTATGTAACTACCAACTATGCTCTAACTAGCCCCTACTACACCAAGGGAACATTTTTTAGTATCTAAGAGCACTTGGGTACCTCCTATGTGTTTCTAGCCTTCTAGGGCACAGTCTACTTTGTCAGAGCGCACTCGGTTCACAAAATGGTCACATTTCACTAATAATCTACATATAGGATTTTAATCTCATTCTAGGACATTGAGTAGATGTTTTTGTGTTATAGATGATCTATTTTCAACATGTGGTGATCAGTGGGAGAAGATAGATCCATTAAAAACTACTAATTCTTATTTGTAGGATGTTGTCAAAGACCAATGAGCTTTTTCAAACTTTGTGTGTGGCTTTCTTAGATTAGATAACACTTCATTTGGTGCTCTAAAATATTTTTTCTCTTTTTTTGGCATCTATGCATTGTTTAGAACCTTAGGATTTTCATGGTTGTATCCTCTCCCCTCATCATTCATCGATCTTGGGTGCAAAAGAAATCTATGCAACTTCTTTAGAGATGCCTGCCTTGGAGCCAAGACTCACCACTTGGTGAGTCCCAAGGGTCAACCTCGAAGTGATAATGGGCCAAATCTAAGTCAATACTCCAACTACTATAAAAAATTTGATACACTTAATGTGGTTTTGGTGGCACTACTACATGATAGCTCTCCTCCAATACTTTTGTGGTGCATCAAACCCCAGTTCTTGTGGATGGGAGACCTTCTATGGAAGTTTATCATTCAGTACTTGCCAAATGGAGTGGCTAAAATAAACACCTTGTCTTATTGGCCAAAATCCTTTCTATCTACTGGCTTACAGGGTCACCCATGCCCTTGAAGACAACCCACATTCTTTCAGTCTTATAAGTTTTTTGCTTTGGATAAGTGTGCTCAACTTTAGTTCAAGTGGCAATTTAATGGATACAGTCTTAAAGCCTGGGTTGTGATGTGTCTTTTAAGTTTAGCAACAAATATTCTTATTTATTATGTCTTGTGTGTGTAAATAACATTAATTAAGATAATACCAAATCTAGAAACTCACACCAAAATGTTGATCTTAGATTGGTTTTGACAATTGAGTGTCAACAAACTTAAGACATTTACTTAGTTCATGCTGAACTCGTAATGCATGCCAAGTATAATATGTAAATAGAAGACCATACTGAGTTACAATGAGTGTCATGTCACTCATGTGCCAAGCCACTCAAGTCCTGAATAGATAGACCATGCTGAGTGATTCAAGTGTCTAGCAAACAATAGATGTCGAGCAGTTCAAGTGCTAAGTCAGATGTAGAATTCTAGTATATGTCAAGCATCAGTAACTACATATGCCAAGTAACATAGATTGGAAATATTTGTTTGTTATGGTACAAACAACTATGTAAACCATTTTTTCAGCTAACATAAGGTTAAATTTTGATTCTTTAGAGATAAAGACAAATCTACATGCAGAATCCCTATGTAATTACATGCAGCCAATCAAAAAATGGGAAGGTTTAAGCAATAAAATGGATTAATCTTAGCCATAGATTCATCACTAACCCTAAGCCACCTCAGTCTTCTTAAGGAGAATGAAGCCCTAAATTTTTATGAGAGAGAAGAGAGTTGATAGCATTGTGAAGGGGTGAATGATCAAATTGAAGATGCAAACAAGATAGTTTGCAAAACATTCAAGGTGAATTAGTAGTGAGAGTGAATTGCACAATTAGTTAAGTGAAGAATAGAGGATAGAGGATATAGAATTTTTACGTCAGATTGTGAAGGATTAATCTGAGACTAAATAGAAGTAATCTATTATCAGGCAAGGAAGTGCCAATTATGAGATCTATGCTGAGACATTTTGATAGGTGATTTTAGTTAGATCTTCTAAGTAGAGTGGTCCTAATAGGCCTTACCAAATACTTTAGTAGGGTGTCATTCCAAGTGAGTGTTTAGAAGTCCTTTAACCAGACACACCTCTAATAGGGTGTTGAAATCCTCTAACAAGGTGAGACTTAATAGTCTTTGTAAGCCTTTAATAAGGTAGGCCTTTCATAGGGTAGATCATGTTTTGTGGTCAAACCATTGTAACCTTAAATTGGCTACACTTTATTGCTGTAGTAGTGAAGATTTTTGGGTGTCATCCCCACCCCAGTTTTACCTTCTCATTTGGAGGATTTTTGGGTAATCATATCTAGTGTAAAATATGTGTGTTTAATTGCTTACATGTTTTAGATACATTTAATTTACATGTTATTTCAGTATGTTAATGCACGTGATGTCTAAATGGTGAAAATTTAATGGGTCCAAGTTTAAATTCCTGATTCACCCCCCCAAAAGTTTACCTTTCCCACTTCTAATTCAAATAATAGGTATTAGATCCAAGTTCTTAGAAGGAGAATCTTTGTATTTTAGAGAAAAGATCTTGAAATGGAAGTCTAAAAATTGGGAAATATCATTAAGAACTAGGAGATTGAGATATATCTTATACTAGATCAACTGAATGAAGCTAGAGATGCTTTGAAGAGTTCATTGAAGAGAAGGAAATAAATTGCTATAGTAGAAAATGACACACAATACAAAGAGATTGACACCAAAAAGCTATTTATAGATGGTAACTACTATGAATTTGATGTAGCAATTGCATATCTAATGAAGAATAAGAGAGCACAAGTTGAAGAAATAAAAAATCCCAAGTTGGATCAAGAATCACAAGCTATACTACTATGCGAGGTGACTAAACAAAAGAATAAAGCCATAGAAGACAAGGCCATGATTGAAGAAGACAAAAGAATATTGACAAATAGATTAGAAGAGATGTCAACAGAGATATCCAGGATCTTAAAAATGCAATTGGATATCTTAATCCAAATGATGAATGGTCATCATGAGTTGAATGTCAAGACATTGAGATAACTACATTGAAGTTGTAGAATGAACAACTGTAGAATGACTTGAAAAGAGAAAAGGAATTTGCTAAAATTTTCAACAAGACAAATGAATCCATCAATTACTTTGAGAAATTATTGAGGTCTCTTAGATCCGATGGAGATACATTAGGATTGGGGTACACAAGCATTAAAGAAGGAGAATCATCCAAAGTTCTTGAGGAAAGGAACAAAGGTAAGAATTCCAAACCTACTTGTCATAATTGTGGAAAGAAAGGGCATACTGCTAATGTGTGTAGGAGTAAGAATACAAATCAGAATGTCAAGTCTAAGAACATGGTCCATAATCATAAGTGCAATAAACAAGTTCATCAAGCACATGAATACAGAACCAGAACCATGCATGCACTAAAATTTGAAGGATATTGCTACAATTTTCAAAAGTATGGACATAGAGCCTTTGAATGCAGATCCAAGTCCACATGATCATCAACCAAACCAACAAATGTAAGAAGCTATGAAAACTTTTATAATTGGGATTACAATACAAGATATAGCTATTACTATTTTCAAGAATATGGACATGTACTTGAAAATTGCATTAGGACTCACTTCAATGGCTATTACAAGAGATGGTTGAGTCAAACCACATACTTTAGTTGTTTGAAGATTGGTCATATTAGCAAGCATTGTCCAACTAGGTCCAAGGCACTAAGTTGTGAATTTGATAAAGGCAAAGGCAAGAAAAATGTTGAACACTTAGGAATGAAATGAATAAGACATGGAAGAAGAAAGATGTTTGCAATACATCAAGTGGAGAAGGGATCACTTCACCCAATGGGTCAAGTGGTCACACCTCATCAAGCTAAGCAAAAAAGAGGTATGTGGGATTTATATTCAAAGTATTATATCATACATCAATTCCAAAAGAAGTTAGTACTAAAAAGACTATATTAGCATGAATGAAGATGCAAGAAGTTATAGAAAATTCAAGATTAAACCTTTAAGTTTTTATGTTGTTGCCAAGCATGAAAAGCTTTCAATGGATGTTGAGTGGAATACTAGTTAGTGCTAAGCTACTAGGCTAGCTAGTTGATGTCAAGTCTATAGTAGCTATTGAGTAATAGTAATACCTATAGATGTCGAGTGAATCTTAAATTGTGTTGATGCCAAGTTTACAGTTGTACAAACACTAAGCATTAGTTGCAAGGTTTTTGAAGGGTATATGGTTATTTTTCACTCATTTATCATCAATTCAAATTTGAGCAAGAGCTAAAGGTGTAGAAGGTGATTTAGAAGTTTGTTTGAAGTGACTACAAAGATCTCAACAATGATTTCACTCCTATTCTTTGAATCTCAAAGGTATTTATTCACAAGCCAAGCTACACAGTTTACATTGGTATAAACCCTAGTTTGTCATAATGGCATCAAGCTCAATAAATGTAGAAGGAAAAGATGTGTTGAATGTGGAGGTAGTCAGTAATGAGGTAAAACAACCATACTTCAAGGAAATTCTAGATCACTAGTAGAATTTATGCAAATGAATGACTAAGTGACTAAAATTTTTAGTCACATGACTACAAATTTTAGTCATGTGACTAAGAATGAGGAAGTTTTACTATTTTTTTTCAATTCTTAAGTATAAACAACTAAATAAATGACTAATTTGGTCATTAGGTAAAAACACAAGGTAAGATGAATTAAAATGACTAAATAATTAGTCACTAATAATAAGAGGACGTGTGAAGATTCATATGGTAATTTTTTTGATTTTATAAATTAGAATGAATAAAATTATTTGTCATCTTTTTGAATGTAATTAATTTTTTTTATCTGTATAAAGAGATTAAATATTTTTGGGTTTGCATAGATTGAAGATGAGTCATGATATGATAGACTTTTAATTTTTGAAACATTTGACATGGACTAGAAATATATATGTTTAAATTCATTTCATGTTTTATTATGCACCACTGTTGACTAAAGTTTTAATGTTTAAGTATTTCTTGGACTCTATATACAAGTTACATGCATGCATATGTCTTAAATTTGATAGATATTATAAAATTTATATATTATGCACTATTATTATTATAGTATGTACGTTTTAACTTGAATGCTTTTTAATCAGGCGAAGAGACCCAATAGCCACTAGGGGGTCCAATGACAAATACAATATCAATATTATACATCCCACCCCTTGCCAATTATCACTTTCTAAAAGCCCCAAAAAATCATAATATATGTACTAATAGTTGATAACACATGTACTAATAGTCAATCACACATATTGTACCAATAATTGATCATTTTTTAGCTTTCTTGGTTGCTGATTGGACCATTTGTGGAAAACGTATTGTTTTTTTTTGGTGAGTGACTTTTGGGGGGTGAACATAGCCGTTTGTGGGCGAACGTTTTGAAATGACACTTTTCAACCACTTCTTACTCTATGACTTCTTCAGAGAGTTTTGTAAATGCAGAAATGCCTAAACCTTAGCTTAAGTCACCTACGAAGGTTCACACAATTTTTTAGCAAAATTCAACATATATCTATTAGGAGTTCTAGATGTACAAAGTTTGTGTGGACTACTACTAGATCTCTTCCCCTAGATATAATTTATGTATGCTAAAATTTATAATTAAAATCATATTTCATTAAATTTATAATTTTTAGAAATATATTTATAACATACTAAGTATTAAAAGTAAGATTGGATACCAAAGTTATAAATTTGATGGATACAGTTACTCATGAACTATTCTTGATCTAAAATAAACTACTACCAATTTATTCATCGATGAAAGTTTGACACCAGCTATTTTATATATTCAAGACTTAATTTTTTTATTTCAAAATTTTATATATTTACATGAGTTTTTTATTTCAAACTTTTTTTATACTTTATACATTTTAAATAATTTGAAGCCTATATTGAAATATATTATGGTAGAATTTAAAAAAAATTTAAAGACAATTTATTTACTTAATTAATGCTTGTAAAATATATGAGGAATTTAACTTGTGCAATGTATGAAATTAAAATTTTGTAAAAGAAATGATTTTATGGTTAAACATATTTGAGTAAAATAATTTATTTATTTATCCATTTTGAATTGGTATTATATATATTTTTAATTTAGATTTAGGATTACTAGAATATAAATATATAACTAAAACTAAGAATTGGTTTTATTTGTGAATTAAAGATTTAATAGTTTTAGTTTTATGTTAAGATTTATTTTATTTTATTAAAGTATATTTTGATTTTAGCATAATTATAACATTTATTTATTAAAGTATATTTTGATTCTAACATAATTATAAGAGAATTTGAATTATATGTTAGAATTTTTTTTAATAGATTTAAATCTTAATTTAAAATTAAAAAAGAAATATTAAATAAATACATAGAATTGATCAAATTTTTTAGAGAATTTGAATTATATTTATATCATTCATTTTTTCTTATCTTTCTATCATTTAAATAATCAATTTCTCATTGCACATTTACTAATTAATTTATTCTAATATCTTCATAATTCAAGTAATTAATTTTTACATTTATTCATTTTTAAAATAACATTTTTAATCATTAGATATATGCATATATTTTTACAAACAAATAAACAAATGATAAAGATTTTTATATATTTTTAAAATATAAATTAGTAATTTTTTTGTCTTAAATAAAATATAAGACTAAGTACATTAAAAAAAAGTTGAGTAAGAAAATTTGAAGTAAAATAATCATTTTAATGATAATTTTGTTTAACATGACTTTTTAAGTACGATGATGATAAATATTGCCAATATTATTTCCTTGATTTGATGGTTGTAGGTATGGAAAAGGCTATGAGGCCCGTGCAAATATTTAGCCATTGCCAAAAGTTCTTCATGGTTAGGGGAAACGATCTACTAGTGGCCCAGGCTAACTTTGCACACCTATAGTTGAATATCAAAATATGTCCATTTTTTTGGTAAATCTCCTAGGTGATTGAAGAGCTAAAAGAAAAACTTTCAACTTTCCTACCATTAAGACCTCCCAATAGACGGTCACCCAAAAAAAAGGTACCCTTTCCACAAATGGACCAGTCAACCACCAACAAAATTAAAAAATGATAAACTATATTGATTGACTGGTACTACATGTGCGATTGATTAGTAGTACATGTGCAATCATTTTTTTTGAAGCTCTTTATGAAAATAATTGGAAGAGAAAGGTAGTAGCAATGCATACATCACTAGTTCCCTTAGATCTATCATGGACTATAATATTTGCAAAGGAACATGTTTTAATGAGTTGTATATTGGAATCTTTGAAGGCCTCTATTAAAGCTTTAAATGTAAATATTTCATGTTGTTCTTGCAATAAAAAATAAAAAATAGAAAACATTCCATTTGCATAAGAGAAGAAGAAGGGTTTGGTACCTATATCGCTCCCACGACTCATCTAGAAGACATTATCAATGCCAACAACCCTCTTGTTGACGATGACATTGTCCTCCTTAAAACCTATGTAATCTCTCAATTGACAACTATATTTTTGTTTGTAATTTTCTTATCACTTTTTCCATACATCTTCGCTATTCGGAAACACTACTTTATGTTCTAGGGCTTGGGGCCTTATTTGAATCCTATAAACAAAGATGAGAGGCGATAAAATAAATGGCTAAGAAGGTTAGTGATATCTGTGGTGAGTCAATCACCTCAAAAATTCTAATTTGAATAGAACTCATTTGTTATATTTTTTTGGAAATTCTATTCGGCTATGTGCTTCGCGTTGAGCTAGAGGTTTTACTAGGAGGTGGGAGTATAGCTGGAGACCTCAGATGAACAAGGAAAATAACATGTCAAATTCAAGGAGAATAAATTTAGGGTTGCGACGCGCACAAGAAAGGCATGTTAAGATGGTGTCCAAATCACTAGTTATCAGGTATGCACTGGATTTGGCATGTTTAATCTTCTTTGTGGGGGATTTGTGCAGGCTATGTGATGTTGGTTTTTTTGTGTTTATATGTGCAGGGTGAGGTTAGAGATGACAATTATGGTCTAAAGCGGGGATGGTAAAGAGAAGTGAGAGGAGTGTGAGAGTGTTGAATTTTTTGTTTAGGCCACTGGCCAAAATGGGGACTAGGAATCTCTCCTCATCCCTTACAAATAACGTGAGTCCTATCATTACTTTGTCCTGGAATTTCAGCTTTGGTTTAGAAGCATGTTGTTGACACATGTTTAATTTTGGGGCCAATCTGACGTCAATTATCGATTCAAAACTGGCTAACCATGAGTATATTTTTGTTTAGTGATGCACAAGCATTTCTTCACTTTTGTACATTTGGTTTTCATTATGATTTAATGATCCATATTTCATTGGTAGTTATTGTAGAGAATCTATTTTAATATTCATTTAATTTGGGTGAATGTATTCCGTAGGGACTTGTAAGGGGCTCACCCTTCCTACCAATACCTCTAGTAAACTAGCAGGGACTTGTAAGGAGCTCTCCCTTTCTACTAATACTTAAATTCAACCCTGCTAACTTTGAAGACAATAATCAGTTTATGAAGCTATTGGGGCTGCCATTGGTGATTTTTTATATGTGGACTCAGACACTTCAGATATCCTTCATTTGACATATGCTCAATTTCTTGTAGAGATGGATATTTCTAAGGGGCTTCCTGAGAAGGTTTGTTTGGATTCCTCGAGAGGCTGTTGGACCTAAATACTGGATTATAAAGGTATTCCTTTTTGCTGTAGAAAATGTCATAAGACTGGTCATATTGCTGCATGCTATGCTACTATGAAGACTAAATCTAGGCCTCTTCTAAACACTATATAGTGGTTAAGTCTAGGGATGCGCCCCTGGATTTAGTGGTTGTATCTATGGATGATTCCTCTACTGATGATCTTTTGGTGCCGGTGCCAGAGGAGGTTGTCCCTATTCCTTTTCCTGCCCGTGTACTGGATGTTCCTCCTGGTCCTGTTGGGGGCCAGGACCTTTTACCCTCTCCTGCCCCTGCCCTTGGTTTGGACCTACCTTGTGGTTCTATGGGGGGCTAGCTGGCTTTGGGCTCTTTTAGGAAGATTGTTGGTGTTTCAAATTCCCTTGGGCTTCATTGTCCAGTTTCTTCTAGGGATTATATTGCTGAGACTACCAAGGTGGAGGATGGTTGGATTGCGATAAAAATAAAGAATACTAGACCATCTGCTCCTCCTTTAGAAATGCACCTCTGATCATGCAAGGGAGGCTCTAAATCAAAGAGAAAATTGTGAAATATGTAGCTCTGCCCCTTTGCTATATCTTTACTTTTGGTTGGTGATAGGCTTTTTGTCACCTTGGTTACCCTTTGTTTGGGGGGTGACTAGTTCTGCTTTTGTTTGCTGTATTTTGTTTCTACACTTATTGAAAATCTTTAGACTTGTACAAGGTTTTAGGAACCCTTCAAAATCTGTTGTTCTTAATCAAAAGAACTTTGAAGACAACAAAAATGACTATTTGGATTATTAGTGCAAAAATGCATTCCATTTTATGAAACCATCTGTTCAGATAGATTCAGAATATGTGATGCATATGATTTCAATGGATATGGCTCTCTTGGATCTATATTCAATGATTGCAATATCAATACTGATGTTTATAATAACAGTCCCACTTAGTCAAACATGGCTAGATAAATATGAGCATAAATTGAGCAGATGTCCTAGAACAGTTTCTTGATTACACCTCATGGTCCAAGAGACTAATTAATCTGAGAGGTCTGAATTCCTTGTCATTATGTGATTTCTTGATTCCATTTACTATCCAACACACAAACTGATCTTAGTGGAAAAATATTTTTTCATCTTCAGTCCATTTGGGAATGAATATTATTGCCTCAAATATTTAATGCTTAAACTTGAATTTAGTTACATCTTCAACGATTTAAGGAAGGGAACTATAATAAACCAAAGTTGTCAAAACTTATGTTCACACATATTTGCACTTACACCATCTTAGTCGCATTGGGATTAAACTGTCTCAACATTTTTCACATTTTAATGTAGTATAAGGAGTACAGCTTACTATTTCTTCTAATCAAAGTATTGAATGTTTAACATTCTCTGTCTTCTTGTAATTGGTCACTAGTTTCTCTAGAAACTTTTCTCCTGTAATTGGATGATATATTTGAGTTAGTATTTCTCTTTTAGTTTACTTTTTATATTATCAGAGACCATTTGAAATTTCTCATCGGCAAGCACTGGCCCAGGTTAAGGCTCAATCTCAAGGCCACTCTCCACCCCAATCTTAACCTGCTTCCTCCATAGCACCAACACTGAAAAAATGCCTCAGGTTTCACCATCTACAGTGGCTTCACCAATCCTAGATTTAATAGACACTCACCAAAAAATAATATTCCCCTAAAGTAAAAAATGAAGACAACAATGGGGTCACCAAAATCTGTTCCGTAGAGTTCAGACCATATGTAGCAAGCTTTACTACTAATTTTTGATGGTTATATTTGGCACAAATATGGTCAAAAATAGGTAAAGGGTAGCGGATACCCTCACAGTTATTAAAAATTGATGGTTATAATTGGCACAAATATGATAAAAAATAGGTAAAGGGTAGTGAATACCCTCACAGTTATTACAAATTAAAGGTTATAATTGGCACAAATATGATCAAAAATAGGTAAAGGGTAGTGAATACCCTCACAGTTATTACAAATGCATGCACATCCCAATTGCATGTGAAGAAAAAGGTTGAATTGTCCCATAATGGGTAGGTAACTAAATTAGTGTATAAATGTGAACACAATATTTTGAAACCTCAACCTACTAGATGTGCCCCTCTAGATACAAATCTTCATGAGCGGGGGATGGACTTTCCTAGTGCTATATCTGGTGACAAAAGCGAGTATCTTGAGGTAGACATTGATCAAATAAGTCTAGGAGGAACAATTAACAACTAATTCAGATCCCTCAACATCTGTAAGAGTGCTCTTGGCAAGATAAATAGAAGTCTTGGATAGTCCTTTTGTTTAACAAATGATGGTGAGGATGGAAGTTGAGCAGAATATGAGGATGATGATGAGATGAATTCTAAGCGCAGGTAAGGAATTGAGTTAATTTAGCATGGCATAAATTTTAATGCTTTCTTGGGACTGAATTCATCCCAATTTCAATAGGCATTCTTAAAAAGCATCATTTTTATTCATGTAGGAAGAAAGACAAAAAAATAAAGGATTTTCTTGATCTGGAGAGAATAACTCATGAGCCCCATGTTATTGTGTAAACCACTGAGGAAAACATTCTGGAGGATGGTCTTTGATAGCGTAAATATGGATATAAAGTGGTAAGTCAACAATGTTCAGAACGTAAGCAAGAAAATAGGTCACATGATTGAGGGCAAAAAGAAATTTGTAGTTCAACTTCAAACATTAAAAACATTTGGTATTCTAGATTCTATAAGCAAGCTCTACAATAATGTTATAGGAATTATAGATTCAACTTGAAACATTAACTTAAATTTCAAATATTAAAGGAGTAGAAAACATTTGATATTTTAGATTCTATAAGCAAGCTCTGCAATAATGTTAGAGGAATGGGTAATGAGATTTTCAAAAGATGTACTTATTGGTCTTAAAAAGATGAAATGACACAAGCTTTCTCGTATTCTCTGGCCATCAATCTGCTTCTCTGCTATTAAAATTCTAGTCAAAATCTTTTGATAAACTTTCATCATTCTTCCCATGCTTTGAATTTCTATCTTCCTTACCCATTTTTTACGTTTTCATCACCTTTTCCTCATAATCTTTGTCTCTTCCATGCGCACCTTTTTTGTTAGGATAGTACCTCACAGACACACATTTTGCATTAGAATCAGTTCCTTCAATAGTACCAGTCATTAAACATTCTTGAATAAATTATGAAGTGTCATTTGATGTTCTTTGTTAGAATCTGTAGAAAGAAAAATAAGAGATAGATTCTCAGTAGAACCTGTAGAGATGTGACCTAGCAAGTCTTTCAATTTTTTTGCATCAATTTTACTAGCCAAACTCTCAAATTCTCTAATATGTTTACTGTAATATGAATTGTTTACATTGTTTTTTTGACATTCCTTATTGCCCTCTTCATTTGCCCCTTTGGAGCTCTCTAGAACTACCTTCTTTTACTTTGTCGGAGCATCTAAACTTGTCAAATGAATGAATTTTCCATAGCAGTCTACTTCATTAACAATGAAATCTATATGCCTCTATTTAAGTATGAATACACCATTAATGTGGATACAAGGAGATAATGGAAATCATAGCAAGGAAGGCAGGATATATAACAGTTTAAGTAAATGCTAATCTGGAATATATGAAAGGTGAATTGGTGAATAGTATCAATTTGATTAGCAATACCAATCTGTAATATTTTCCTATTTAGCATAAGGCAGAGGTTTTACGGCTTAAGAGGGAATCTTTGTAGAAATTGGGTGATGGGGACAGTACTAATCTTGCCTATTCCAATGCTATCAGTCTATTCAAGAATTTATCGAAAGGATGGATAAGCTAGGGCAATTATTGTGATAAGGTATACCATTTCCCCCCTTCAAGCCATGATCCCTTTTGTTTTGTGACACTCAATCTATGAGGTTTTATTTAGAAGTATCTCAAGTGAAGTGTTGTTTTGACTCTGACGGTAGGTCTATTAGGAGACAAATGAAGAGATTTGGTTGGAATATGCAGTAAATTGCTTTCTTTAGGGTATAAAGCATGGTGTATCAAGTGCTAGAAGTCACTTGGCTCATGTTTTATATTTACTGAGCTTTGACACATCAAATGCGCCCATGGGAAAGGCATTTGACAAGTACTTGGACCATACCTAACTGGGTCTGGCTTTCATGGATACTCTAGTTACTCCTTTCTTTGCAGAGACCCAAGGCAGCTCATTGCAAGCTTGTTCTTCTGAAAGTAGCTATAGTGTATCCCCAGGTCTATCTATAATTTTGGGTTTGAAGTGTTTACACTTTGTTTGTGTAAAGTGATTTTTGTTGGTTTCATAATTTATAGGACATAATATGTGGCAGCAATATTTAGTTCATAATTGTTTTAAGCATACTCATTGCATAGTATTCTCATAAACAAAGTGGTGAGTAGAAATAGAAAAACATCAATTTTGATCGTCATCTTTTAATAGAATATGTCTGAGTGTCCTTATGATGTATTTTCAATTTATTTTTATTTCTACATTTCTGATAGCATAATCCTATTTCCTTTTAATCCTTCTAGAAGTGGTTGTCATTCTAAATGTATGAAATAAAACAAGTTACAGTGTCACTTGTTTGAAGATTACAGGAGTTCCAGAAAACAAATTATCTTAATTATCTATTTAGAAAAAGCACATCTTGAAATATGAATAATGAGAAGTTGTGTTCAGGCCATGTGTAATTGTGACCATCTCCTTATGCAGCCTATCAAAATGAGATGTAATTTCTTGTTAGAAATAGATGGGGCACAACTCAGTTCCTTTTACAACTTACCTTTGTCTTAAGTTTTTAACTACTCTAATTCTAAGCACCAGTTCTATTTTTTGTGGACTGATATTTTGAACATATTAAAGAATTGGCTACTTTGACCGTATTAGAGAATTTTGTGCTATAACCCACTGTGGGTTTTATGCAATGCCAACAGAGTATTTTAAAGCTAATTCTTTTCATGTCTTCAATTATCAAAATTTCTGGTATATGTTAATGGTATGGTGTGAAAGTAAATTTTTTTGTACGAGTCCATCAGATGTTTTGTTGAATGGAAGAAAGACTATAGGAATGAGGCAAATTATGTTTTGAACAAGTTTAGAACAAAAGACATTCTACAAATTTTGACTCTCAACTAAGCGCATGTTTTATAGATGATAGAGAAGAAAAGTAAAAATTAGTTTATTCTTTTTACGACGAGGAGGCAGATTTTTCTATAAAATAGACTTAGATCCATTAACCTCAGAAATAATGCAAGTGCTTTTAAAGCTAAAATTTAACAAAATACTGACAATAAACACTATATATTCTAGATGAATCCATAGGATCACAGATTGATTCCATGGGGTGAAAAATTCAGAAAAATATATGGCCTGTAGTTTTGGTTCATAGTGGAATCAACACTATGAAGAAGATTGTCCAAGTTAAGAGTGCAAGCATTGCCCACAAGACAATGGAAGGTTTATGATTCATATACGATTCAATGATCAGCTTCCTGGGACTCAATTGAATTCGCATATAAAGAAAGAGCAGATCTGTGAAGTGATTTATATAGTGTACGACATTTTCAAGTTTTTTGTTTGTAAAATTACCATAGTAATACACTACCACAAACCATCTGCATAGAATGGTGATCCATCCTACGATGATGAAAACACACTGAAGACAGGATGTCAATCCCAAATTATTAGCATGATGCAAAAGGTGTCTGGCTTTGTTGCCCAACACAACAACACAAATTGTCACAATCATTCCAACTGCCAGAATAAAAGCTGAACTGGCTAACTTGCATTGTGCCTTCCAAGCAAAAGCCACTGCCCATGATTTCAACATCTCTAATTTACGCCTGGAAGACCTATCATCTTCCGGCAGCTCTTCTAAAAGGAACTGGGAGATCTTTTCTTTCAAGATACACAACTTATCACCGTCTGGCAAATTTTCTGAAAGGATTTGTGAGATTTTCTCTATACCATCTCAAGCCACAATGGATTTCTAAAATTATAGGCTCAAACTTATCACGAGTTGCTCCAGCCAATCCAACTTGGAGTCGTGTGCCTCATCGACATGGGGGAGACTTTTTGAGCCCTATGTAATGATGTAAACAATTACTAATTTTTATAGTTAGTATATGTGATATTTATGGAGCCACATCTAAATATATTATAATAACGAAAAGAATTACAAGGAGCAGTGTGTTTTCTTGGCAACTGTGCGAGTTCATCGATTAGGCCTCAATAGCATTGTTTGTATTTACAACGTATAGGTCTAAATAATAAAATAGGCAAAGAATCGCATTATTATGTAGATCTATTTTTGGGCTGTGAAGAAATGACCATTGAAATATGTATATGAACATAAAATATCCAAACATTGTGAATCCTATCTATCTGCATCCTCGTCATACTTTAGATGATGCCACTCATTGAGCCCTATTTTGCATTCTCTGTCCCACACGAAGGATCAATTATCATTTCACACCCATTTCACACCCACCCTCCCTCTTGAAAAGTTAGCATTGTGGCCATTATTATACAAGATGCCCATGGCCCATAAGCAAGGTTGCAGGGGATGGGTACATGGTTAGAAGTTTGGAAATAGAGGACAATGTACTTTAATAAATATAATTTTTCTTAAAATAAACTTAATATTTGTAGAAAATGTAAAAATATGAGTTATGATAAGGATTTTTCAAAACAAGAACAATGATAATGTTTGCCTAAGTAATTAGATTTGTAAAATGTTTGTAGTAATAAAATATATGCTAAATGCTTAGATGCATAAATTATAAATTTTAATCAAGGTCCTTAGCTATAATGTTTTATGCTATACATGAATATGTATCTTGGATGTGGTGCACTTACCTAGTCAAAACTTAAATCAAATTGAATTCAAGCTATTAAAAATACCAAATTGAACACTAACCTTATAGAAAATTGAATTGAAAGCCTAAGTCAAAATTCTACACTAGATAGTAAATGAAATCAAAATCTAACCCTAAAATTAAACTCAATCCTTATTCTAAATTAAATTGGATTGCAAACCAAATTGAGTCATAGATTAGGATTCACTTTTGATTTAAGTACCAACCCTAAACCCTCATCATCTAACCTATCTAAGGTTTAGAGTAGTTGGCATTCCAAATTTTACTCAACTTTTTTTGTCTTATTACCAAAATCAATTTTTATTGATATTTTAGTTGTTCAACCATAGTATAGTTTTCCTATAGTATGGTCATCTCATTTGATGCTATTTTCCTCTTGAATGTTGATTTTTTCTCTTTCAATGAGTGCTTATGTTGATTGGTTTGATTTGGATATTTGATTGATGAAGAGCAATATTAGTGGATTATTATCCTTCTTTTTCTTCTATGCTTTATCTTCATCCAACATATTGATTAGAGATTTTATGTCCAAGGGCTTAGAATATTGGTAAAGAAAACATTTTAAGGTTAAGTGATTAGAAAAGAAGCAAAAAATATTATGTTTTGTGTTGTTTAGAGAATGGAGATAGAAAGTGGAATATAAATTTATTCTTTCAGCAATAATTTTCAGAGTAGAGATGACAAATTTCCTCTGTCTCTTGCAGAAACTACTGGTAAAGTCATCACTTTCAAAGGTAAGATATCATCTTTCATTCTGAAATCTATATTTCTTGTTAATTTCCATGCCTCAAGATTCATGGGTTTTCTAATGAATTAGTCATATTGTTGTTCTTTCCATGGATTGTTTAGTTGTGGTAGCATGGAAGGATAAGGAGTTGTTGGTAATACAAGATGTTTAGGCTGAGACTTTTTTTAATGGTCCCTAATTTTCTTATTAGTCTAATAATGATCTAACCAAAGTTTTGAATCTTGTCTTGGCAAAGCTTACATTTCTGGAACTTTTTTTTTTCATTTTGTTTTTTAATGAATCCTATTTACACCTTCTAACCATGCTGAATAGAATTCAAGATTTTGTTCATATGGAGTGTAAATATGATGTTAATATTTTCTTTTCTTGATTATATTTTCTATTTTGTCACATATAGTTTCAATGTGTTCGACAAAATTAATTGAGCTAAAGTTTCAATAGATGTTATTCAACACATTCACGTCTCAACTCTTGTATGGGTTTGGACTTGTCTAATAATGGAATTACAAGGACAAGAAGTTTGGTTGCATTGTCATTCTTGTAGTTGAAGCATGTTGGATTGATTTTTTTGGTAGTCTTTTGTTTTTCTCTCACAAAAATTTCCTCCCAAAAAATGGTCTCTTAGGTCATGTCAGGAATTGGCATATCAACATGTCCTCTGTACACCTACTGTATGTGGATTTTGCATGCTCTTGACATTGGCATTATTATGGTGATTACATTTCATCATTACAACAAGTGACTCTATTTTTGCAATGCATGCAAACTAGTCTCAATTATTACAGAGATTATGAAAAGAAAAAACAACTGGTTTGATATTATTTTTTAATGGGGTTTGATGTTTTTATTTAATGCAAAGGTCTATTTTATTGACATAAATTGTGTAATCATTTGTATCTTTTTCTAAGAAATTAGCACAAGAAATAATACTTGTGTGTGGCCAAAGTGCTCCAAATTATATTTTATAAGAGTGTATCACCACAATAATTTAGAGAAGTGTAATTGACATGAAATATAATTTAAAATTCTTGAACAAAAGAATTTAAAATTTTTGAATTGTTATTGATAAAGATTTAGATTATTGTTCTTCATAATAACTAAAATTTGTGTTCATGTTACAATGACCATGATCATGGTAGATCTAATGTTGGGAAGACAACTTTGTCAATTTTTTGCATTATTCTTTAAAGGGTACTAGCTTAATGGAAGAGCACCTACTTTATAAGTAGGAGGATGGTGGTTCAATTCCATCGTGCCCTAACATGACTAAATTAATGATTAAATAAACTACCAAATAAATTACCAAATATACTACCATATATACTACCAAATAAATTATCAAATATAATACCAAATATACTACTATATATACTACCAAAAAAATTGCCAAATATACTACCCTAAAAACTACCAAATATAATGCCAAATAAACTACTAAAATTATCAAATAAACTACCATACAAACTACCAACTAACAATAAAAAATGACTAAATCAATGACCTAATCAATGATTAAAATAGTTTAGTCATAAATTTGGTTGGGAGATAAATGTCTGGAAATTAACTACCAATGGTCACATGATCAAAATTAATCACACATCTACAAATTTTAGTAGTTTATTTAGTAATATATTGTTGTTTTTATACTAGTGGATGCTGCATATAAACAAGACCCATTAGATGCATTATCCATGATTCCCAAGAAAGTTATTATGGTTTAGGATGTTGTAAAATGTTATAACTAAAAGATACATGGAATTGGTGATATGGAGGTAAGGGAAGAATATGATAGATAGTGTAAAAATGACATCTTAAAAGAAGAGTTCAAAATCATAGAAAGGAAGGGTTTGACGCGTGCCCTAGAATTTCCCACTATTTTCAAAACTGATTGGATAAGAATTGTTTTAAGTAGAAGTCATGATGGATCCCTATGGCTAGAAGGAGGGCCAATAAAGATTTCAAAAAGAATAATCTGTAGGGTGACTATTTTTCCAACCCTAGAATGGCCAAAGACTCTCGAAGTGGCTCTAAAGAGGCAATAGAGAAGAATATAGGTGCTAAGTGGAATAAATGTGGAATGACAATAGACACCATGATAGATCCACTAATAAAAATTTGTAGTTAGGGTCATTTATCACAAGTTTTATTAATCAAGTAGATTGAATAGTATACCCTGCATTGTAGTGGATGCAAGATACAAAATTGTGAAGAAATATCATATCTATGATCTAACTGAACTTTAATTGCAACAAATAATGGAGAGCCTTGGAGCAGTCAATAAAACTAAGAGTACACCGTGAAAATTTGGATCAATTCTAATTTGCATATTTTTCTATGTATAGAACACATTCCCATCTTTTGGTAAAATAGGATGGAAGACAAATAGGTCAGTTGCTACTCAGATAAATGAATACATTGAGCAAATGTGTGAGAATTTTGAAACTATCATGACAAGCTATTTTGAAAACTTTAAGAAGTCTATGAAGTAGAGGATGAGAATACTTATTTCCTTAGTTAAAAAACATTACAATGACATATGTTTTCTTGTAGATATTGATTACATATATGTACAAGCTGCCATACCTAGGGTAAGATGGCTAAGACACTTAGGATATGAGATTAATGTTGATGATGCCTTAGTTGCCATGACTACACTTCTAGCTGAAGAATTTGATAAAGTAGCCAAAATATTTGGTAATTATGATGTCATGAAATCCAAAGTGGAAATGGAGTTGAAGACAGCCTCCACACTAAAAAACAAGGATAAATTGGTGAAGAAACTTAAGGCAAAATTTGGTGAAGGTGTTGAAGAAGAAGAAGAGGAAGGTGATGAAGAGGATGAAGAGAAAGAACAAGAATAGACTAAAGAACCTCTTGCATTAACCCAAGGCATGGGTGAGGATAAATAAGAAGAAGAAGAGGGTGCCATGGAAGAGGAAGCCAAGGAAGCACCAATACATGCTGAGCCTAAGAAAAGAAAGGCCAAGGCACAAGCTGTGGTTAAAGCTAAGAAGGTTGCAAAACCTAGTCTAGCAAAGCCAACAACACTAACCACCAGAGCTAGCACTTGAGCCACCAATCAAAAGGCCAAGGAGAAAAAAAAGTAGGAAGAACAAGGATGCTAAGAGTAGAAAAAGCAAAGAAGGAAGTGCATTGCTCAACTAGATTCAAATGAGGAAAGAACTGAGTCAGATGATCAAAACCAATTCAAAGTGGTAAGTCATACACCACTTTCTAGTCTTGAAAATATGTGTGAAAATATTAGAATTAGTGCTGATTTTTCTAGTCTTAAGATTCTAAATTTTGATAATTTGAAAAAAGAGGAGAAAAAGATAGTAGAAGAATCCCTATACACAATGATGTCCAAATTTAAAAATACGCGATTGGAATTTTCCAATTCAATACCCAAGGCATTGTATTATTTAGTTGAGCAAAAATGGCACTATTATTTAAATTTGGAAAAGAAAATAAGGGAGAATAATTTGGCCTAAGTCATGCTAGAACTAACAAAAGGGAAAATTTCTAAGGCAAATAAGAAATATGGTGGAAGGTTTACACCAAAATATAGAGCCTTTAGCATTCTCCCAAATGATATTGAAGATGTCAAGAAATCCACTCAAATGTGAAAATTAATTTATGGATTAACAAATATGAAGCAAGTAGAGAAGGACCCCTTTGAGGGTAAAGATGATGATAAAAAAGAGGATGAAAAAGAAGATAGCAAGGAAGAGAAAAATACAGAGTAGGAAACTAAGAACATGGACGCTAACACAACAACAACTAAAAAACAACATGAGGAACAAAGTGTTCAAGACACACAAATGTCAAGTGCTAGTCCTCCTAATGATATAAGTGCACTTTTAGAAACTATAATTGCTAAGGAAGTCTCTAATTCATCAGCTTAGAACATCAATCCATAAACTACAGAAGATTTGAAGAAGATTTTAGACCAATCTACACTGCAAGCTCAACTTTGCACAAAACCAATTTTGATTAGTGTAGAAGAACTTTATAAGGTAACATAAGTTACAAGGGACAAGGTGAATGCAAAAGAACCACCTTTTCCCATCCCTACTATTACTAGTAATCAACCTTTGATTCCAACAATGAACACATGAATTAAGTTTGACACAAATGTTAAAGATGACATAGTTGAGCAGGGGTAGACTACCATAGAAGAAGAAAAGGAGACAACAACAGAGCAAATAGGATAGAAAGATACATCTATACCTACAACATAGGCATAAGGTGAAACTCAAGTCACTGTCATAGATCAAGAAAAGGCTAAAGAAGGTGAACAAACACCAAAGGTAAAGGAGTAGGAGGCCATTCAAGCATTGGTAACTTTACCAACATTAGGCTCCTCACCTAAAAAAATTCTTCAGAAGTTGAGCACATAAGCTTTACCCCTACAAATTTTAGTGCCAAGATCAATCTCTTCTAAGGTTGAAAAGGTAATTTACTATGGTGATGTCACTTTAGATGAAGAGATAGTGATTCCAAAATTTGATTATGACACAATGACTATAGATCAAATACAAAATCAACAACAAACATTAGAGAAAAAGAAACACCAAGAAATCATTACAAGAAATTAAAGACATCTTTTTAGATGCATTCAACTTTCCTACTCTAGAGGAAACCAAGCCACTATTAAAAAAATTGTCAAATATTGTGGAGAAGGTTAATAATGAAGACCTAGATACAAATGCCAAACTTTTGGAATGGTCTAAAAGAAAGTTCCAAGGAAAACTGAATGAGAAGATATCTAGTGATATAACACTGACATAAGTTGCTTTGACAAATAAGGTTGAGGATGTAAAGAAGGTACTTGAGAATATATTCTCATTGTACACCAAACTATGTGATCCCACACTCTTCACACAAGACACCAGACATAGAATACTAAGCCTAGAGAGGAATTTAAGCATATTAGGTACATAACTACCTAAGAACCTAGCTCAGAGTGAGAAGTATTTCCATACATTGCTTCAATCACAGAGTCAACTAGCTATGTTAATAGTAGAAGAGGGTAATATAAGAGCCAAATTGACACAAATTCAAGCCTCTCTCACCCCACACATGGAAATCCTCCACAAAGAATTAGGCTATGGAAAAATATTGTTGAATAAAAATGTTAATCTTTCTACATTAGATGGCCTAGTACACCTTGCTGCCGAGCTCACCATCTAAGTGAATTCATTAGATGTTGTATTTGACAGTTAGGATGTAGCTTTGAAGATAATCATGGAATTCCATAAATCATTTTTGGACAAATACACTATAAGTGTATAGCCCTTTGATGTTAGTGTCAAAAAGGGGGAGATAAAAGAAGAAAAAGGGGAGATAAACAGGCAAGGAGGAGACAGATCAAAAGGTGGAGTAAATATCAAAGAAGAAAGGAGAGAATAATGAAATGGGGAGAGATGAATAAATAAATAGAGGAAGCATGAACAAAGGAGGAGTTAATTAGATTTTGACTCTAATAATATACATTTTTGAGAAATAGAAAGAGAGCAAAGCAGATATTAACCAAGGTAGAGCACAAAGAGTATAAGTGAATTAAAGACAAAGAGTATCATTCAATAGAGACAAATCTACTTAGAATGGAGAACAAATTTTGGATACAGAATAGGCACATTAACTTAGAGGGAGTTACACATTTTGAGGTACACAGATTATTGCAAATTTTTTGAAAAATTTTAAGTTTTGTATATAAGCCGAGTCATGGATATGTTATACTCAAGAAGATCAAATTGTTTGTATATATTCAAGTTTTTTTGACACACATGTCAAAGGGGGAGATTGTTGATCTTAGATTATTTTTGACAATTGAGTGTCAACACACTTGAGACATTTACTTAGTTCATGCCTAACTAGTAATGCATATCGAGTATAATATGTAAATACAAGACCATGCCAAGTTGCAATGAGTGTTGAGTCACTCATGTGCCAAGTAGATAGACCATGTTGAGTGATTCAAGTGCCAAGTAAATAGTAGATCCTGAGTAGTTCAACTGTTGAGTCAGAACCAAAATTCTAGCATATGCTAAAACACTTGAAACTTTGAAAACATGGACACTTGTAACCTTAGGAGTCCTTGGAATGATTTAGGTTTCATCCTTGCATAGCACACCATTGCATTTTTCATTCTTTGAGCATCATAATTGCATCCTATATGCATCATCTTGCATCATTTAGTCCTTATTTTTTGATCTTTAGAATTCATGTTGCATTCCTTAGGCTTCATCTTGCAAATCCTAGTCTTTACATTTCAGCCCTCAATCTTCATCTTACATCCCAAACTTGCATTCTTGCATCCATAACTCTTAGTTTGGATGTCTTAGCCATCATTCCTCATGTCCTAACCTTCCTTTTCATCCTCATTTTAATCATAATACTATTACTTATCATCTAGCGCTCTAGAAATATAGTATGGAAGCCACCAAGTCAAAAAATACTCTAGTTTCAGGCCACTTTACTAACTGCACTATGAAACTACCAACTATTCTCTAACTAGCCCCAACTAAACCATGAGCATATTTGACTTTGTCTTAGCACACTTGGTTGCTAGAACACCTAGTTTGGACTTCCATATATCATTTTGGGACTTTAGGAGTGCCACTAGGTGTGTGGATAGGTCACCCTTGCTTATCATGTCTTGAATTTCATTCTGCATATCCTAACCCTAGGTTTCACACCTTAGGCTTCATTCCTCAAGTCAAAACCCTCATTTTGTAGCTCCAATCTAATCCTAACATCATCTCTAACCAATTATCTCTTTGGTCTAATAATCTAACTGTCACCAAGTCCGGGATCAACAAACCTTTAACCTAGCTTCCCAACTATGCTATGAAACTACCAACTAAACTCAAACTAGCCCCAATTGCACCCTAAACATGGTTGGTATTGTCAGAGAACACTTGGTGATGACATAGTGCACTTAGTGGCTAGAATGACCATTTTAGACCTCCAAACTATATTTTGGGATCCTAGAACTACCTCTAGAAGCCTGGATAGGTCCTCATTCTGAACATAACCCAAAACATCATTTCACATCCCAAATGTCATTTTTTATCCTAGGATCCTTGCATATTATATATCCAATTAGCATAATACTTATTTTGATCCCCCTAAACTTTATTTTGAACCCAAAACCCCTTGAACTTAGTAAAAAATTAGAAAAAAGTATGAGTCCTAGAGTATCTCCTAATGTTGATGGATGTTGGATCTTGACAATGGTATTTTTGTCATCTTTTTGTCATTTTATTTGGTCAAACTCTATGTATGTCTTGATGGATTTGACCTTGTCATTTTTATCAACTTAGTCTTTTTATTTTTTATCTCTTTTGGTCAATATCCAAAGACCATCTTCACAAGATTAAACTCATAGATTAATACTTTCTAAATCTTTATCCTAAGTTCAAAACCTTTCATAAATCCTTGACATAACATTATCATATCTTGAGTCTCCCTAAATGTCATTCCAATTAACCCTAGTTTCATTATCACTTAATCTTGCATAGTAAAAAACCCTAACATCTCTTACAATATCAAAGTCCAATCAACTTGTCCAACGATTAATTAACCCAAATCACTTATCAAACCCAACACCTTACTTGATCCCATATCCATATATTTCATATCATAAATTTCATTATCAATATTAACATACTTCCCTTTGATTATCCACATTGCATACATCAACCTTTAACATCATTTCCAAGTCTAAAGTCCAACCCTAATCTTCATTTTGCATACCTTAGAGTCATTTTCATACCCCTTAGTCAAAATGTAAAATGTCATTCACATTGCATTTGTGCATCACTCCCTTAGGTCATTGACATCTTTCATATCATAACCCTAGGTCATTTTTCACTTCCTTAGGTTGCTTGACACTCCAAAACCCCTAAAATTCCAAAAAAAATTCATATCTTGCATACCCATTTCTAGATTATCAACTTTTCTCTATTTTAGCAACTCCACCCCTATTTTACCAACTACATACTTTAGGTATGCAGTTGGTGGTTTTAGAGTGCACTTGGTAATTAGAAAGTTCATTTTAGCTTCCAAAACCCTAAACTACATTTCCACACCTTGCACTACATCCATAAACCTTAGAAAATACCTAAAAACACTTAGATCATCCATTCTTTGCATATGTGCCATCCAAACACCTTACCAACTGCATACCTTCTAGGCCCCAAGTACATTAGGAGCACACTTAGTATTGTCAAAGTGCAGTTGGTAGTTTAGGTGCACACTTGGGAGGTAGAGAGTCAATTTTTACATTTCTCTATTGAATTTTCATCTTTAGGTATCATGCCAATACTTACAAGGACATGTCAATTTTTAAATTTCTCTATTGAGTTTGCATCTTTTGCTATCATGCCAACACTTACAAGTAGTTCATAGACCAGAAGAGTTATATCAACCTTTGTGTTCCAAAGTACAAATACAACCTAAAGATCATCTAAGGAAGAAGAAGACTAAGAAACCTTAGCAAACACTTGACATAGATCAAACTAAAGCCTCACAACCTTTTCTTGTGGACACATTAAGCATGTATCCACCAAACCCTAACCATCAAGAAATGACACAACCAACCATCAACAAAACATCTACCATGAAGTTCCATCAAAACACTTCCCCTACACACAAAATGGTTCAATGGAGCCCTGACTTTGAACCCATAGTTGTGCCTATACCACCTAGATGTGGAAGTGCACCTAAAACACTAGAGGATGAAGAAACTCACTCATTCAAATTCAACAAACCTAGCACAAGTACCTTCAATCCTTTGAAGATACAACAAAGTACTTTACACCTAAGTGATGAATCTAACACTCACTATGACATCACTAATGAAGAAATGGTTAGGGCTTTCCAAGACAATACTTTTCAAAAGAACTTTAAAATCTTGGCAACCTAAGAAATCATCAAATTTAATCCAAATTTGGAAGGACCCAAGTCTAAATATCAAGACAATCCATCATTTGAAAACATATAACCTATTTTTAATTTAGACTTGGACAAAGGGAAACAAACTTTGGAGTTTTCAAACACAAAGATAACACCTATAAGGTCTCACCAAGAATCAACAATTGAAATCCTCCAAAGTACTTTTGAACCCATTAATATCAATTCCTTGTTTAATGAACCTACATCAATTAATAGAAATAAGACTCTTCCAAACTACCCCAATTGGATGCTAATAATTGATTTCAATCAAATAATTGAACAACAAGACCTACCTAAGGGGACTTGCACTCTAGGGATTCCAAACATACCTCCTTTAGAGGAAAATAAAAAAAGTGCACCCTTGCTCCTAACTCTAACAACTATTATGGCATCAAGTGTTATGGAGCCCCCTATGAGTATACCATGGGAAACATCAATTCAAAATATCCCTTTTGACATACAATGGAAGATTCTTAATGACATTTCAACCATTCCCCATAGGAATGTGGTCCATTTCCATATCAATATGATATCTCAAGGTGAAACATCAAACACCCAAAAGTATCAAAAAAAAGAGCCAAACATGATGTTCACCTCTAAAGGGCATAATCAACTTCTAAGAAAACAACAACATCAAGTGGGAAAAGGACCCAACATTGCTAATGCACAACCGAGTCAAAATCCACCTAACTTATATGTAACATATTAACATTAACATCCACAACAACAATAATAACCTCAAGTGGTGCAAGTATCTAATGCCCCTAACACACAAACTAATCCAAATCCACTTGACTTACAAGCAATGTACCAAAAATAATTCCAACAACAATAAGCCATGTTTCCTAAACAACAAGAGCAACTAAAACAATAGTTGGAATACCAAAGATGCCTGGAGTAACAAATCACCTATCAAAAATAATTTTTACAACAATAACATGTGCCACAAAAAACTCAATAGATACCTCTACAACAATAGATGCATACATGGCCTCGCATTTAGCCAATAAAGGCATCTCAACAAAACCCCAACAAATGGCACAACATCAACCACAACAAGTGATGCAACAAAAAACCATGGTACAAAACTCACAATCAATACCACAAAAAGTACCACAAAAAGGACCTTTCTATCTTTGAGGTTCCAAGATACATTAATCTCAAAACCTAGTAGACATAGTTCTTGTGCTAGCAAACGATCTACTGGTAGACATAAAAGACTTGAAGAAAGGCTTAACACTCAACACTCTAATGAGGATTTACTACAATAGTAAAACAATTAGCCAAACAAGTTGAGGCATTGGTAGTCCATAAGAAACAAGTCCTATACATATAAAGGGATTTACATCCTAATCCCTTGTATAAAAAGCTACATATGCCTCCATTCCCAAAAAATTTTGAGGCACCAAGATTTGAAAAATATCAAGGAAAAGGTAACCCAATTGACCACATTAGAGAATTTTGTGCCTCTTGTACCAAACTTAGTGACAAGCCCACATATCTCATGAGACTATTCTCTCATTCTCTTGGTGGGCCCACACTTGAATAGTAATCCAAACTAACTGATAATATCAAACCTTGGTAAAAAATAGAAAACAAATTCATCTCCCACTTTGCCTTCAACATAAAAAATGAGTTGACACTATTTGATCTATGCTCAACAAAAAATAAGAAGGGAGAACCATTCATAACTTTCCTATTATGTTATAGAAACCTTGTCCGTCAATTCTCACTAAACATTCCCAAAGAACAACAAATTAATTTGTACATTAAAAACCTAGTCCCTGATTTAATGTATGAACTCAAGATCAAAAGTCCAAGCACCATTAATGAGCTAATGAAAAAAGGAGCTAGAATTGAAGATGCCCTCATCCAAAAAGGCATCCTCAAAACAAAACAAAAAAACACCAATACAAATTCATCTAATGACAAGGAACAATTTTTTCTCCAAAAACAAGAATATAACCAATGATGGTATTGTGGATACACAAACGATCAACACAACGCAACTCCAAATGAATCTAAAAGGTCTAGATCCTAAAAACATGCAAACTCCTAACCAAACACCACCTCAAAAATATAATACTAAGGCCCTAAGCGAAGAGAGACCGCAAAGATAACCTAGAAACAAAGAAAATTTACGCCCTTGGGGATACCACTTGAGACTACATTTCAACAATTACTCAACAATAAATTCTTGTAGTTACCCCTGGTCAAAGATGAACCATTAACTAAAGCCTCTTGGTGGGATGACAACAATTTTTTTGACTACCACTGCACCAAAGGACACAAGACTACATCATGTTTTCAACAAAAATATGAAATATAAGACCTTATCAATGATGGTGTGATCACAGTTGATCTGTCACTACTAGTATCCATATTTGATCATACTACTTTTAAACATGCTTTTGGTAATCATGAAAAAGAGAAAGCCTTTAGTTCAAACTCAAGCTCCTAGGCCAATGTAAATTACAAATGCATTGTATATGACTACACCATCAACTATTTCAATGAGTCTGACTCCAACATATCCACATTCACCTTAAAAGCTGAAGACCCTCTCTTTTTTGTCACTAGCCACCATACTTGAATTACCTTACTTGGAGCCCCAACTAGAACTATATCCCTAGTTAGACCTATGACCTCTGCTATACCTACAACCCCTAGTAGGCTTGTTGATCCTACTTCTTTAGATTATAGCCTTATAGACCAACTTGGCAAAACCATAGTACAAATATCTATCCTAGATTTTCTATGTACATCACCTTAGCATTAGAAGATCCTTGACTAAGCTTTAAAAGAGTCCATAGTACTAGATAACATTGATGGTGCCCAGTTTTAGGCCATGGTTGGGAACCTATCTGCATCACAACATATCACATTTTCACCTTGAGATGTTCCTAACGATAGACCCAACCATAATGAACCCATTCATCTTGAAGTCTTTATCCATAATGCTAAGGTCAAATGTGTCTTGATAGATGGAAAAGTAGGACTAAACATCTATAACCTTAAAGTTGTCAAGGGTCTAGGTTACTTTGGAGAAGATGTGGATCCCTCCCATAGAATCACAATAATGGCCTATGGTGATGGTGAACACTTCTCCAAGGTCATTATCATATTACCCATAAGAGTTGGTCTGGCTACCAAGAATACATTATTCCAAGTCCTAGATATTGAAATGAATTGCAACATGATACTAGGAAACCCTTGGATTCATGCTATGAAAGTGGTGCCTTCTACATATCATCAATATCTAAAGTTTTCTTACAACAATATGGAGGTTACCATCCTTGGTGATCTAGATCATTTCCAATTTTTTGCTAATCTGAAAGATGCTACTACGTACCAAGTCCCAACAAAAAAAGAAGAATAACCCACAAATTCCTCTAAATATGTGGACCCTGGTATACTCCTTAGTAAAGCCAAGGAAAAGCTAGAGATTGAAGACAAAGCATGTGGAGAATACTTTAAGTCTTAAGTATTCCACATTAGGGATTCATTACTTTCTCCCCAATCTTATGGTAAATCATAACTATTGCAAGCAAAAAAATCTGAGATTAGCACACAAAATTCCACTTTTATCAATTTCATTAGTAGAGGTAGCCTACATGAAGAAAATATTTTTGAGAATACATTTGTCTATATTGAGAAAGAAAAAGAAGAACATAACCCACTTTGATATCTCCTAACAAGTATGGACCTGGGTTTACTATCAGCCAGAAACAAGGCTATGATGGATGTAGTAGTCTTGGATCTCAAAAAGGATGAACAATTGAACCTATCACTAGAAAATGATGCCCTCCTAGTTTTGGGATTAGATTGAAACCATGACGAATAGGTCCTCCTAGTACTAAGGTGTTGGAATATTCAAATGGGAAGAGTACTTCTGAGAGGGGGGGGGGTGAATTAGAAGTAACACACTTTAACCTTTTTAAATCCTTTAACATAAATGACTGAAAGTAAACTACATGCATATAAACATATCAAATAAACATAAAGTAAACACATAACACCAAAATTTAGTAACCCAAAAACCCTCTAGGAATAAGAAGGTAAAACTGGGGTGGGGATGATACCCACAAAATCACTGTAGCAATAATTGTTTGACCACTTTTGATGGTTTGCCCTATGAAAGGCCTACCATGTTAAATGCTTTACACTATGTCAATAGTGACTTGGTTAAAGGATTTACACACACTTTACATGAAGTATCACCCTATTAAAGGATTTAGTCACCTCTTTAAAGGATCTACAAAGTAGCTGTTAAGCTAACCTATCATTATAAGATTTTCACTATCTAATACAATGGCTAGAGAGTATTAGAAATCTTTGATATGATTGCTTACAATCTTCAATTGTTGATTTTAGGCACTTGATCTATTCATTCTAATGTTATCCTTGCTTGATCTGATATTTTTTTGTATTCCTTGTACTGTTCTGATCAATTAGATGTGTAATTGCTACTCAATTCACTAAGTCTATCATGCCCCTACTGTTTACCCTATTCTACAATTTTTTCTTATCTGCTTAATAACTTCCTTGACTACTATTCAACTACATAAAATTGTGGGGTCTAAGCTTTCTTATAAAGATGTCATAGACTTAGGGTTAGGTATGGATCTATGATCCATATTGAATCTTGAATTCCTGCTCATTCCTTGCATTTTTCTCATTGGTTGCATGCCTTCTCCATTTTTCTAATTAGTTGCATGCTGGTTGTATAGGAAATGTAAAAGATTCATTCTTATTCTTGTTGTCCTTTGAAATCCTTCTATGTTGGCTCTAAAAATAGTTTACATCTGAGTTTGTGAGAGCACAAACTCATGTTGATTCTATGTTACTTGGCACATATTGGACTACTAGTGTTTGACACATGTACTATCCTGCTTTGCTCATCACCTATTACATTTTGTCTTGCTCGACATATGAAGCATTTTGATTTGCTTGGTATCAGCTATGACTCAACACTTATGTATCAATCGACACCTATATAATCCTTGGCACTTGAAGTCACTCAACACTTGTTGGAATTCTGGCTTGGCACATACTGTAGCTTGACATACATAGTGTACTTGGGTTCTATGTAGAAAGTGGTTAAGTGTGTTGACACTCAAATATCAAAACCATTATGAGACCAAAAATCTCCCCCTTTGACATGAGTGTCAAAAACAATTAACTAAACAATATTCATCTATCCTTATCAGTACCCTATCCAATCTATTTTGCATATGTACAAAATTTCAAAATTTGTTCAAAATACCTTATAACTCTCCCTAAGCTAATTGTGCCATTTCATTCTTGCAACCAAAATTCTTTTGCTAATATACTTGATATTACTTGCCTTTTCCCTATACTTGTGTGCTGAGTTATTCTATCTACTCTGACTATACTTGCAAGTTTTATTCATATCTTCCCCAGAACATTATTTCTCCCCCATACTATTTACACATTATGACTTATCTCCCCCTTTTTGGATATTTTCAATTCTTTCCCTTTTTATTCACCAAAAGAATGAATGACAGAATGTAATTACTAGAATACTTAGTATTCTCCCCCTTAGTCATATCTTCCATATTATTATTTCTCCCCCTTCTTGACACTTATGTCAAAGGGTTCTAAGGAGTAATACCATATTTAGCCAGAAATGTGCTATTTACCTCCATTATCATTTTTAGAGCTGCATCCCAATTTTCCAAAGAAATTTCTAGTGATTTGTGCTGGATGACAGTCTTTGTAGCAAGATCTACAAGTCCATCTAATGTAGAAAGATTAGGATCTTTCTTTAAGACAATTTCAACATAGACTTTCTCTTTGTGGAGGACCTCCAAATGTGGAGTTATGGAGGATTGAATCTCCATTAATTTGGCCTTTATATTGTCCTCTTCACTTTTTAGTGTAGCTAACTCTCTTTGAGTGTAAAGAAATTGGGAAAAATGCTTCTCACTTTGAGCTGGATCCCTTGGTAATTGCATGCTAGAAATCTTCAAATTTCTCTCCAAGCTCATTATCCTCTGGCCTATCTCTTGTGTGAAGTTGGAAAAATCACATAGCTTTTTGTATAGTGAGAAAATGTTCTCAAGTATAGTTTTGACCTTTTCAATCGACTTGGCCAATTCAACTTGTTCAAGTGCTATGCCACTGGATATTTTCTCATTTACCTTCCCTTGAAATTTCCTCTCAGACCACTCCATAAGTTTAACATTTGTATCCTAGTCTTCACTAGTCACCTAGTCAACTATATCAGATAATTGTTCCATTATGGGCTTTGACTCATCTGGTGATTACAAGTTGAAGGCATCCATAAAGATGTCCTTAATCTCATGTAGTGCTTGCTTGTGTTTATACTCTTTTCTAAGTATTTCCTGCCTATTTCTCCTATTTAATGCATCCTAAATTTCTATAATCTATTCCATGGTGATGGTCTTTGAGTCATAGGTAGGTATTACAATGTCTTCATCTAACTTAGGGTCTCCATAGTGAAGTACCCTAGTCACCTTTGTAGAACTCGAGCCTGGTGTAGAGATTTGCAAAGGTATGGCTTTAGTGCTCAGCTTCTGAAGGGTTTTTGTAGGAGTGCCTATTCTTGGTAGTTCCACCAATGTATGTATAGTAGCCTATTTCTTTTCTTTTGATTTATCCTCCTTCTCATCAAACTTCCCTTCTCTTTCACTTGGCTTTTGTGTGGTGTCACCTATTGCTATTGGTGGTGGAAGCATTAAAATTTGAGTGCTAGCAGTTGTATAAGTGAAAGGTGGTTCTTGTGGTTTCACCTTGTCTCTTTTCAGTTCTACTACTACCTTCTATAGCTCATCTACAATTTCCAATATAGGATTTGTGCATAACTATGCCTACAAAGTGGATTGGTGAAGGATCTTGGAGAGATCCTCTGTAGTTAGGGGATTGATGTTTTGAGTTGAATTGTTAGGAACATCCTTGATACTTATTGTATCTATAGGTGTGATGGTTACATGAGGAGGGCTAGGGGGTGGCATTTGTGTGTCTTGAACACTTTGTTCCTCTTGTTGGTGCTCAGCTATTGCCATATCTTTTCCCTTTTATGTCTCTTCCTCCTCACCTTTTCCTTATCTTCTTCCTCTTTTTTCTCTTCTTCTCCTTTCTTTTCTTCATCTCCTTTTGCTATTGCTTCCTCCTCCTTCTCTTCTACTTGCTTCTCTTTCACTTTATTTTCCTCTATCTTCTCCTTGGCATTGGCTTCTACCTTATTTGCTTCTTCATCCTTGTCATCAGTTATCTTGTAGATTTTCTTCTACAATTGTGTGGACTTATTCACTACATCCTCAATATTATTTTGTAAGATGTTGAAGGCTCTATATTTAGGTGCAAATTTGCCACCATGTTTCTTATTACTCTTTGGTATTTGACCTCTTTTCATGTCAGACATCACTTGTGCTAAGGTAGATTCTTTGATCTCCTTTTCCATTTTTAGACAATAATGCCATTTGTTTTCAATTATCTCATATAGCTCTCTAGGCATGGTATTGTCTAGCTCTAGAGGTGTGTTTTTGAATTCAACCATCATGGCATTTACTAATTCCTCTATTTTATTTTTTCCTTCTCTACTTAGCTTGTTGAAATCAAGACTTTTTAGATCATTTAAATTTGTATTCCTAACATTTTCACAAATTTTTTCTATATTAGATTTGGGAGGATGACTTACCACTCTAAATTGGCTAATATCCTCTAACTTTTTTCTCTCCTCATCATCAATGTCTGGCTGTGCCACATACTTTCTTCTTTTCTTTGGCACTTCATCAGTTTGTTCAGTGACCTTTTTCTTCTCTTTTGTTTATTCCTTGGCCTTTTGTGTGGATGCCCTTGTGGTAGCCCTTGTTGCTAGTGCTAGCTTTGCTTGTGTAGGCTTGGTTTCCTTCTTGGGTTTGGGCTGAGCTAGAGGCTGAGTTTTAGCCTTTCTCTTCTTTTTCTTGGCTTATGTAGGTGCTTCCTTGGCTTCTTCTTCCTTGGCACATTCCTCCTTGTCTTCTCCTAAGCCTTGTGTCAATTCTATTGGGCCTTTCCCTTGCTCTTCTTCTTCTTCACTCTCTCCTTCTTCTTCTTCTTTAGCACATACTTCTCCTTCAATATCTACACCAAATTTCTTCTTTATCTTCTTCACTAATTTATCTTTCCTCTTAATTACAAATGTTGTCTTCAATTCTATTTCAACTTTATATTTGACAACATCATATGTGCCAAAATTGGGTGCCTCCTTATCAATCTCTCCTACAAGAAATGCTATGATTGCTATTGAGGCTTCATTTACATCAATTTCATATCCCAATGGCCTTAGCCATCTTACTCTTGGAATTTTTTCCTAGATATACGTATAGTCAATGTCAACCAAAAAGCATATGTCATTGATGTATTTTTCCACTAGGGAAACTGGTATTCTTACCCTTTGCTTAATGTATTTCTTAAAATCCTCAAAATAGCTTGTCATTTGGGCCTCAAAATTATCACCCATTTGATCAATGAACTCATTGATTTGTGTGATTGCAATTTTTTTTGGGTTCCAATTCACCTTTCCAATAGAAGGAAACTCTTCCATGACATAAAAGAATATACACATAAGAGCTAAACCAAACTTGCATTGAGCACCTTTTGACCTCCTTATTTCTCCTAGGTTCTCATTTATTTGCTGAAACATTAGTTCTGATAGATCATATGTATGACCTTTCTTCACAAGTTTGTAAGCTACATCAACAGCTATACATGGCACACTATTCAATCTGCTAGATTGGTAGAATTTGTGAGATATTACTCTCACTACAAAGTCTATAAGGGAATCAATTATAGTATCAATAGTCATACCCCTCTTATTCCACTTAGCTCCTATATTCCTTTCAATGATTTCTTTTGAATCACTGCACAAGGTCTTAGGCTACTCTAGGGTTAGGAAATATGTAACCCTATATATTATTCTCTTGGTAATCTTCACTAGTCTTGTTTCCAACAACAAACAAACATTGTAAATTCTACTAAGAACAATCCATATCTATTCTATTTTGAAACCTGTAGGGTAAACTAAGGCATGAGTTAAACCCTTCTTCTCAACTATCTAAAATTCATCCTTCAGAATTTTGTTCTCATAGAGTTCATCATAGGCTTGAAATATTTCAAGATCACTTATAGCTCCTATCTTGCAGTCATAACACTTTCTCACATCCTATACCATGACAACTTTTGGTGGAATAATGGACAATGTGCTAGCATGGTCATTTCTGTAGGCGACTTCAGGGATGGGTGTAAACTTGGGTTGTTTGACCTCATTACTAACTAGCTGAACCTCATAACTTTCCTTTCCTTTGGGGTTTCTTGAACTAAAAGCCATTATACCAAAGTAGGGTTTCAAATATATTAAAAACTTCAATACTACATTTGATAAATACCTTAGATCATCAAAATGTATGCTGAATCACTGTTGAAATCGATACAAATGGCTTCAAGGTTGTCGTATGATTGCTCCTACACTTTTCTCATCTATGATCTATGTTTGAATGGCATAAAAATGATCAAAATTTGACCTTACACCTTTCAAAACCTAGCATTAAATGCTTAGTGCATACAACTGTAAACTCGACACTTGAAGGTTTCAACATGACTTAGCTTCCATTAGATTTTGTTCACTTGGCTTCCACTAGATTTCCACTTCACTCAGCTATTAGAAACTCAATATCCATTGGAGCTTTACTTAGCATATGAGGATAGTTCAATAGTATTTGCAAAAAACTTCAAATTTTGACTTGGCATCTTTGCTCATGTTGATTTCTACTTTGTAGTACTTCTTTGTCTTGGGACTGATGTATGATATAACTTTGTATACTCCCATACACCTATTCTTGCTTAGTTGGATGAGATGTGATCACTTGACCTCTTGGGTGAAGTGATCCCTCCATTTGATGTGCTGCACTCATCTTTCTTCTTCCAAGTCTTGTTCATTTTCCCTCTAATTTGTTCAACATATTCTTTCTCTTTTCCTTTGTTGACTATTGACTTAGGTGCCTTTGACTTTGTTGGGCAATTCTTGTTAATATTACTAGTCTTCAAGTAACTAAAACATATGTGGTTATGCTTAACCACTTGCTATAATTCCCTCTAAAGTGTGTCCTTATGCAATTCTCAGGGATGTGTCCATATTCCTGATAGTAGTGACAACTATACCTGGTATTGTAGCCCCAATTGCAGTGATGATCATGGTTATTTCCTTTTGTAGGCTGATTAGGTGTCCACATAGGCTTTGATCTACACTCAAATGCTCTATGTCCATACTTCTTGTAGTTATAGTAGTGACCCTCAAATCTTGGTGTCCTCATGGTCTTGGTTCTACATTCATGTGCTTGATATCCTTGCTTTTTGCACTTGTGACAAAAGCTTGCATTTTTAGGCTTATCATGCTGATGACCATCCTTGCTCTTGCATACATTAAATGTATGTCCCTATTTACCACAAAAATAATAGGTAGGTTTAATGTTTTTACCTTTATTACTCCTGTCTTTTGCAATCTTGGACGATTCTCCTTGTTCAGTGCTTGTGTAACCAAGTCCTAAAGTATCATTACTAGCCCTTGGTGATTTTAGTAGTTGCTCAAAGTACTCTATAGCCTCATTGGGGTTGTTGAATATTTTTTCTATCTCCTTCTCTCTTTTCAATTCATTTTGTAGATCATTTTGTAGCTTCAATGTAGTAATCTCAATGTCCTTCATATTCAGTTCATGATGAGCATTTATCATCTGGCTTAAGGTGTCAAGTTGCATGTTTGAGATTCTTTCAAACTCAATTATCTTCTCCTCTAGTCTATTGATAATATTTCTCTTCTCATCTTCTATCATGGCCTTGTCTTCAAAAGCTTTCTTCTTTTGTTCAGTCACTTCAACAAAGCATTATGGCTTGTGACTCCTATTCAAGTTTGAGAATTATGGTTTCTTTAGCTTGTGCTCTATTTTTCTCCATCAGTTCTGCTATTGCTACATCAAATCCCTCAGAATATACATTGGAAAACACTTGTGTGGTGTCAATCTCCTTGTAGTGTATGTCATTTTCAGCTATGGCTATATCCTTCCTTCTTTTTAAGGACTTTCTCAATTTCTCTCTGGCTTCCTCTAATTTGTGTAGAGTGAGGTGCACATCAATCACCTAATTGTCTATGATCTTCATAAGTTTGAGGACTTCCATCTTGAAATCTTTTCTCTAAGCTATTAGGCTTCTCTTTGTGAGAACCTTCACTCTTATACCAATTGTTGAAATATTCAAATGGGAAGAGTTTTTTTGAGAGGGGGGGGGTGAATCAGAAGTATCACACTTTAACCTTTTCAAATTCTTTAAGAAAAATGACTGAAAGTAAACTACATACATGCAAACATATCAAATAAACATAAAGTAAACACATGTGAGTAAACACATAACACTAGAATTTGGTAACCCAAAAACCCTCTAGGAATAAGAAGGTAAAAATGGGGTGAGGATGATACCCACAAAATCACTGCAACAATAATTGTTTGACCACTTTTGATGGTCTGCCCCATGAAAGGCCTACCCTGTTAAAGGCTTTACACTATGTCAATAGTGACTTGGTTAAAGGATTTACAAACACTTTACATGAAGTGTCACCCTATTAAAGGATATAGTCACTTCTTCAAAGGATCTACAAAGTAGATATTAAGCTAACCTATCATCATAAGATTTTCACTATCTAATACAATGGCTAGAGAGTATTAGAAATCTTTGACCTAATTGCTTACAATATTCAATTGTTGATTTTAGGCACTTGATTTGTTCATTCTGATGTGATCCTTTCTTGATCTGATATCTATTCATATCCCTTGTACTATTTTGATCAACTGGATGTGTAATTGCTACTTAATTCACTAAGTCTATTATGCCCCTATTGTTTACCCTGTTCTACATTTTTTTCTTATTTTCTTAGAAACTTCCTTGACTTCTATTTAGCTACATAAAATCATGGGGTCTAAGCCTTATTATAAAGACTTTGTAGACTTAGGGTTAGGTATGGATTTATGATCCATATTGAATCTTGAATTCCTGCTCATTCCTTGCATTTTTCTCATTTGTTGCATGCCTTCTCCATTTTTCTAATTGGTTATATGTTGATTGCATAGGAAATGTAAAAGATTTGTTCTTATTCTTGTTATCCTTCAAAATCCTTCTACGTTGGCTCCAAAAATGGTTTACATTTGAGTTTGTGAGGGCACAAACTCATATGCTAATTCTGTGTTACTCGACACATACTGGACTACTGGTGTTCGACACATGTAGTATCCTACTTTTCTCAACACATGTATGACTTTGGCTCACTTGGCATGTGAAGTGTTCTAACTTTCTCGACATTAACTATGACTTGACACCTATATATCACTCATTACTTGTATAATGCTTGGCACCTAAAGTCACTCGACACTTGTTGGAATTCTAGCTTGGCACATATTGTAGCTTAGCACACATAGTGTACTCAACTTCTATGTAGAAAGTGGTTAAGTGTGTTGACACTCAAATGTCAAAACCATTCTGAGACCAACATAAGGTACCCTTGTGTAATACTATGAATGTTTTGAATGATGAAAAGGCATCTAAGGATACCCAATGTGAAATCGATAATAATCATAGTCTTTATACACTTCACCATATCTTTTTTGACCCTAATAGCCTACCCATGGAGAATAAATATCTTACTATAGCTCCACCCATCACTCAAACCAATCATACACTTTGGATTGATACATTATGGGATCCAAGTCCTCCAGCTTTAGAGCATGACATGAATAATACTTTTAAATCTAATACCCATACACACACACACACACACACACACACACACACACACACACACACACACACACATTTTCCCAAAGCCCATTCAACATTAATGATGAAATCCCCTCAAGTTATCTTGAACTACTAGATTAGGACCAACATGGACCACTGGTCTTTGATCAATTTGAAAAAGATGATGCTTTTATAAATGTGTTGGAACTCTATGAAGGCATTACAATTGATGGTCAAAAAGAAGAAATTCCTCCTAAATTGAATAGATTGGTATATTTTGGGGAGTCAACTCCATCTTCCAGTTACAAAATTGGAAACAAAGGAAAAAATAACAAGCATTGGTCTCTTGGTGAAAATTGAAAGGTGCCATTAGACTGTGAAAAAGAAAACACTAAGCATCTCCTAAGGATACAAAATGAACAAGTTAATGCCATGAATATAAGCGTTCAATATTCCACCAAATCTTTTTCTCTCTATACTTGATATCTCTAGATCAAACTTTAGGTGGGAAGTCATTGGCCTCAATCCTTCAAGCTCTTTCTTGTATCCAACTACTTATACCCAAATCCTACTACCTATATTATCCAACACCCAAAATAAAACCTCTATCTAGAAAGCCTTTGAGCACATCATCATTAGTGACATCTTATACCAAGGATCCAATAACTCATCGATCCTCAGATGCCTTAATTCATGAGAAGCATACACTATCTTACATACTATACATGATGGTATATCTCGATGCTATTCTAGTGGTTTGATTTTGGCCATAAATTGGGAATGAATCCTACATAGTAGCACTCACTTATGGGTTTAAAGGTTATCAACTAGCAACATCAAAAATAGATTCATTGCTAGAATTTGTTAGAAATATTCATGATTCCATCTAAAATTCCTAAAAAATATGAAAAAAATGGCAAAAATTCCTCAAAAAAGGAGAGAAAAAAGTCAGGAAAAAATATATACCTTGATAAAAACTTGGCCAATGAGTGCTTTGAGAAAGTACCATGGTGAAAACCTAGCAAACAGGTGCCATGTGCAATCAATTGTAGCTCCTTCATATATTAGGATTCCATTTGGTTTTTCTCCCTTTTGTCATTCCCTAATCACGTCCTTCATATTGCAAGATGTCCCTAGTCATTGATCATAGCCCAAGAACTGGTCAATATCCATTGTTATCTTACCCAAGCATCATTAGTTTGTACATACTTTGTCTTCAACCTTTGTATATAGTTTTCATTTTGTCTAGGGGCATGTCCCTAAGCATACATTATCTATTAAATTTATCACATATTCGATTGGATATAACACTTGTGAATCCTTTACGATGCTAAAAAAACCCTAAAAATTTAGATACGATTCTAAAAAAATCCTAAAAAATCTTTGTGATCTAAAAAAATCCTAAAAAATTCAAATACAATCCTGAAGAATCATAAAATGTCTTGAAAAAATCCATGCAAATCGTAAAATGTCCTAAAAAATTACTAAAAATCATAAAATATCCTAGAAAAACCACTAAACATCATAAAATGTCTTAAAATAAACCCTAAAAAAATCATAAAATGTCCTGAAGAAATTAGTAACAAAAAAACATCAAATATCCTCAAAAGCCCTAAAAATCACAAACCCCACCACAAACTTGCAATAAACCTTGTAAATAGTCACTGTGGATAATCACCTCTTTTTCTTGAACACTCACAATTTCATAGATTGAAACTAAAGCATTGCACTTCAATGAAAATCATACTATCTAAGCAATGTGAACTAATAATCAATCTAACTTGTTACTATGAACCAAAACAACAATCAGACCTATCACATCATCAATCTGTCAAACACTCTCTGAAGACCTAAAACACTAAAAAAGCAAGTAATATTGGATAAGAATAGCTGTTGGCTCATGTTTTTTAGTGAGTGATTAATTTTTTTTCTTTTTCTTCAACCATGTTCCTATGCCACTCAATGATATACATTGATCTATGAGAGTGGCCAAGTTGGTTCATGGTCATCTTTTATTTTCTGTCTATTAAATGTATCTTTCAGAGTTAAAGGCATGTATGTGTGCCTTAGGAAGGATAAGGTTATTTTTTTTCTACATCCCTCTTGTTTATGCAAAAGGTTTTCATTTTCACTTAGGCCCTTTATGCCATGATGCATCATATTCCATCTACCATATCAAAATAAAGCTCCTTAGACATATAGTGCACTTTATGAAAGCAAAAGTCCTTAGCTCATACTAATTGATCCTTTTCTCATATCATTTGTCTTCTAACATCCATCTCATTCATCACCACCATGCTCTTGTATTTTAATACACCAAAATTATCTTCATCTTGTGTTCCTACATTCTTACATAATCATTCATTGTCTATCAACCTTGTATGGCTTTCCACCATGTCTGGCCCCAATTTGACCTAGGTTTGACCAAGTTTGACTTATTTTTGAACAAGTTTTACCACATTTAACTATTCTTGATTATCTTGACCTATATTTTGAACTCTTTCTAGGGTTTTGATCATGTGGACCAAATTTTGGGTCATTTCGAGTTCATTTGCACTCTTTCTAACCCTTTGCATCACTCCCTATCATCTTTCTACCATGTTGCCCTAACTTTGACCTAATTTTAATGAAATTTTGCAACATTTTACCATGTTTGACTTATTTTACCCATTTTTTGACCTATTCCTATTGTTTTGGGCATGTACACAAAAATTTAGGACATTTTGAGTCTAGTTGGATTAATTTTGCCCCCAAGAGCATCTTGGGGCGTAATTTGGCTTCCCAAGTGTGTATAGGGAACAATTGGTCATCTTAGAGTGTACTTTTCATGACCAAGTGCTTCCTATGCATACTTGGATGCATTCTAGGTGCATTCAAGGTAGTTGGATGCCCAAAACTACTCCCAAGGCCCTAATTGACCCCTACTTTGCACTCTGGACCCATAACTTTTGCATTTGAGCTCTGATTTGCAATCTATTAGTTGTGTTGGATTCATATTCTCATTGTCAATAAATTGACCTATTATTTTAAATTTTTAGTCAATTTATTGAGGGATAACCCATGAAACTACTCCCAAGGCCTCAATTGACCCCTGTTTTGTACTCTGGACCCCATAATTGTTACATTTGAGCTTTGTTTTTTTGTGTCAGTTGCAATGGATACATCTCTTCATTGTAAAAAATTTAACCTATAATTTTCAATATTTTTTCAATTTATTGAGGGTTTACCAATATATATAATCATTAATGGGGTAGGTTGTTATGGCTTTCTAATCAGTTATTCATTTCAGAATCTTGTTTTCTCAACTTGAAACCATTTTATCATCATCAAAATCATCTCTAATCAACCTAGAATCACCCCAAATCAACTTTAAATCATCCCTAATCAACTCAAACTATCCAAAATCAACCCAAATAAACTCAAAATATGTTAGATATCTCAAAACAATCATTATCCATCCAACCCTAGGCATTTTCATGTATCAAATCTAACCTTAGCACTATCATGTTCCTTAATGCTGGGTAAAACTATAAATCTTATCATCTGATTATTGACATTGTCGAGTCCCCTAGTGTGAGATCATGGCTTTATCAAACCATTTTAATAACATTGTGAATTTATTATGATCAACCCTATCTATTGATTTCAATCCTGTGGCATTTATAATGACTATTAAATGCCACATGTTCTTTATCCATGTCATGTGTCCTTGATGTGTTATCAATCCTAACTAGTCATTCAATTTGATCTACCCACCATTATCCTAGTTGATTTTCATAATCATCACATTTTATCAAAGACCATTATCACATTTATTTCATCAAATTGGCCAATCATTTACTAATTTATCCTGTAGAATTAGATAACCCATAATCTAATCCTTTATTAGTTTAATCATTTTCATCATGCATTACTAATTATTCTTCCTCTCAACCAATATTCTCAATTAGTTGATATTTATTATTAATTGATTCATCTTTTCAAACTATGGGAATTCTCAATTTTCTAAGTCCTATTTTTCACTTCTAATTTCCATTTGTGTGGGTATATGATTTTTTTAATTTAAATATTCCACCTAGCCCTGACACATGGACATGATGTGTCATAGATATTCTCCCTACACTTGGTTAAAATATGTCATATTTGATATATTTTATTCCTTACACATGTCTATAATAAGCCTCCATCATCATAGATTCTTGGCTACAAGTGGCTTTGAGGTGTCATATGCATGTCATAGATTATCCTTCACTTTTAGCCATGTTGACTTTCACATGTCATATAATCCTACAAGTGGCTTTAAGGTTTCATATACATGTTATAGATTCTCCTTCACTTTTAGCCATGTTGATTTTCATGCATCATAGAATCCTACACTTGGCATATTGTGTCATAGCTATCATAGATATTCTAAGGAATATCATGTCAAGTTGCATATTTAAAGTGACAAGTGTCCATCCTCTCATTCAATTTTCTCCCCTTGCACATTGGTTGTAAATTGATCTATCTTGCTCTCATTTTTTATCCTTAGAATCCCTTAGAACCCATTAGGCTCAAAACCAAACTTCTATTACTCTTAATAGAATCATCATAACATTAGTCTTTTCTTTTGATAGTATAGGCACTATAGGGAATTAGAGCTACATTAAATGGGGAAGAAAGAAGGACATGGGAGCTACAATTGAAGAGGGGGTTGTATTATGTTTTATTTCTTTTATGCTTCAATTAGCTTTCATGGTAGATTAGAAGGGTTTTTAGTGTATGTTTATTGATTTTTGCAGTTTCTCATAGTATGCTAGGTTCTAACCCATTTTATAGTCCTACTCTATGCCCATACTTTTGACAATTATAGCAATATCCTTCAAATTTAGTTGTAGTAGATGCATTCCTCATTCTTAGCCTAGACTCATGCAATTGATGTCCTTGTTTCTTGTAGTAAAAAAAGTAACTAGTAAGCTTAGGTTTAGGGTTTTGAATACCATGTTTGGTTTGACAAATGTTTACAATATGACCAAGTTTTCCATAGTGATAGTATGTTGGTTTGTCCTTTGACATTTCATTCCTAAGTTCTACATTCATGGATGATTCTCCTTACTCGGTGCATGAATGTACCAACCCATTAGATCAAATTGATGACTTCATAAGTTATTCAAAGTACTTCATTGCCTCTTTAGGTTTGTTGAATTTATCTATAGATTCTATATCAATTTTTAGTTCATTCTTCAGTATGTCCTGTGATTTGAGATTTGCAATTTCCACACCCTTGTGGTTCAATTCTTGATTTGCAAGCATTAGTTGAGTCATCATATCTAGTTGTGTGTTTGTGAGATTTTGTACATATGATATCCTTTCTTCAAGTGTGGTAGCCATTACTCTTTTTTCTTCCTTAGCCATAGTCCTATCTTCTTCAACTTTCTTCTTTTGTTCAGTCACTTCATATAATCTTACTGATTGGATTTCATGTTCTCTTTTCAATCCTCTAATTTCTTCATTCAAGAGTTTGTTATTTTCAAGTAGATCGATAGATGATTTTTTTTGGATTGATTGATTCAAATAGTCCTTTAGTCTCAACTTCTCCATATGAAAATTGTTTTATTTGGATGGTAATTTATTTTCTCCTTTTTAGGGAATCCTTTAGATCTTGTCTTACTTTCTCAAGTTTCTACAGTATGAGTTAGATATCAATCACTTGATTGTCAATAACCTTGTTCAATTTAAAAGCCTCCATCTCCAAGTGATTAAGCTTCTCTCAGAGAACCAATGCTCTGATACCAATTTTTGACTGATGGAAGTATAAATAGGATGACCAAGATATTGAGGGGGGGGGGGGGGGGGGGGGAAGTCAATAAGAATCTTAAGAGCTTTAAAACTTTCATCAATTCATTCATATCTATCGGTAAAATTGTGCATGTAAGACTTGTAATAATAACTTGTTGTAACATGTAAATATGATCTTCACATGCATGAAAAAAAAATGTAACACAATATTTGTTACCTAGAAACCCTCCACAGTGGAGGTAAAATTGGGATGACACCCACAAATATTTAGTACTACAATAATAAAGTTAACTTATTGTGGTTACAATGTTTGATCATAAAATATGATCTACCCTATGAGGGGTTTTCTCTATTAAAAGCTTAAGAGACTATTAGGTCTCACCTTGTTAGAGGATTTAAGACTCACAACAAAGTAAGGACTCTGTTAGGAGATTTGCAAAGATATATTATGACCACTCTATTATGAGATTTACCTGGATTTGACTAAGTTAGAATTGATTCAATACCTAACTCTCGATATGCTTTGTAAGCTAATTTTGAGTCTTCTCCTTGCTAACTAATCCTCTCCTCTAATCTGATGAACTCTTCTTCCCCTTTCACTTTATTCCATTGAATAGGTCACTTGCTCTATTAAGTGATAACAAAACCCTTTCACTAACTTTTTATCTAATCTTGATCCTTTACTTTCATATTACTCCTTGTTTGCATGTATACACTTCACTTCTCTTTCTCTTGATCTATCACTCTCGCACACTCCACACAATCTAGGTTAAGATCTCATCCATTTAAAGAGTTTCATAAAGAGTTTTCTAGATGGTTCTGTAATAGCCTCTCCATCTAAATCATTGATCACAAAACATAGGGATATGTAATCCATATCATTCATGCATAAAACTCTTTGTAACAACCTCTACAAATATTAAATGTTCTTTCCATGTTGGCTAAAAAATGTGTTACCTCAGAATCTTTTGCATTCCTAAATTTTATGTAAACTTTGCATTGCTTAGCCTTTACTACTTTTTGACAATTGACATTTTTGTTGCTAGGTTTGTATTATGCTTGGCATGCACTATGTCACTCAACAATTGCATGCTTGAAACTTGATTGGTCATTTTTGAGCTCAGCTCATATACAAAAGAATCGGTTACCATACACTTACTCGACATCTATAGAGCTTGGTACATATTTTTCTTATGTACATGACTTGACCTATATAGAGTAGCTCAGTGGTAGTGATGACCATCTGACTTTTCCTTCTAAATATCTAAGTAGTTGACACTAATAGACAATAATGGTTAGAGATACCAATAGTAAGGTTCTTTCCAACTATAAAATTCACATTTTCTTAAAAATAAGTCATCGAGACTTTGAAATAGGAGGGAATAGGGACAAATTTATTTAATTGATTCAAGATTGTGTTTGTTAGTTTTAAACATCGAGTCCAAATTTTGTGTTTGCAATGTTATTTGTCCCTTACACATTCAAGATTTTGATTAAGTCCTAAACATGCATTCCAAGAGAGTTTTCTAATTCCTCAAGGCATTCATGATTGGATGTATTTTGTTTTAACCTTAAGTCATTCAAGAGTTTATTTCATTAAAAGATTATTGGTACCATTCATTCTAAAGAGAAGTGATTAGTCATGCATTTTCATTGATTTTTATAATTCTAAGGTCCTCAAGCTCAAGTTTCTGCAAGAAAAATGATCAATAACCTCTATGGATAAAATAATGAAATCTAGCAACTTAGTTAAAATGTGATTAAATTAGTCAAAATATAGAAACTGCGTAAATAAAAAAAGCTAGGCATAGATGTCAAACTATGGAGATGACAATATCTAAAAAAGTGTAGATGACAAAATGACCAAAATAACCTATAATACTTGATACTTAACCTAGTAGGTGTAGACAAAAAAATAAATTTGAAGATGCCAAACTTCATAGATAATAAAGCATTGATTTCAAACTACAAAGATGATAGAAGGCTACTTGTGTAGAAGAAAGGGTCAGAAATGTCACTAAAAAAATATTTAAAACAAAAATAACTCAAATTCTCTAGTGTTTACTATATAAGTTTTATGTTCTACTAAAAACCCAAGAATTAAATTATTGCAAAATACTAGGAACTAGGTTAGAAAATGAAAAAATATGGTGCAGATGACCAAATGTAATCACATATGCCAAAAATTGGAGATGATAATATAAGTTAAGGTTCACTTATGCAAAGTCAAGGAACAGATGCAAAAATGGACAAATGATAGTTTACCTATGTAGACAACTATGCATATAACCAAGATGACAAAGCACTAATTTTGTAGAAAAAAACAAGTTTTTTTAATCAAATTTAAGATGAGGGGCATGGATTCCACCATGTATGCCAGAATTTATATGTGAAAAACCTACATGTTGGGAGCACACTTAAACGTGGAAAATGTTAGTTGTATTTGTATACCAAGAATCAAGAATTCAAAAGAAACTAACTACTTGAGTTTTAGAAAGTAAATGCAACCAATAAAATAGAGTCCCATGAAGCTCAATAAGTGCATCCAAAGGGCTTGTTGGTGTGCTCAAAATTGAGGGATGTGAATATGATCACCTCAAATATAACTATTGAATCCCAAGATGATTTGAAATTCCAAATGATATGAAACTAAGCTAAAATGATGCATAACACTTTAATAAATGACTATATAAGGAACCATTTTTGAGAGAATTAAAAGGTAATGAATATGGATGTAATAACAAGAGACTAAAAATGCAATTCTATCATGAGAACACAATAAATTAAGAAAATATTACAACAACTACCAAAAGGTTAGATCTAAGCAATGAAATTTCTAAAATCAAACTAACCTGATAGCAATGCAGTGGAGGGAGATGAGAAATGCTTGATATAAGGGTATTATTTATATGCTTAAGGGAGATATTGAGGTGGTGGCATCTATGTGGCATCCACATAGGTGTCACAAGGGTGTTGCAAATATACAAGGTGTAACTGAGGGGGGGGGGGGGGGGGGGGGGGTGAATTAGTTACCACTAAAATAAATTTCCAATCCCTTAGATGTCAACAATAAAATTTAGACTAAGAAAACTAATTGTTACTATTACTCGATAAACAAAAAGAAAATGTTGTAACTTAGTAAATTTAGAGTGTGAATTAATTTTAGCAAATCTTAAAACATTAACAATAATTAATTTGCAAGCATAAGAGAAATAACATGAACACATGAAACACCAGGATTTAACATGGAAACCCAATATGGGAAAAACCACCAATATAACTAGTTACTATTTTTTACTCTTCTAAAGTGAGCCCTATTAGGAGCTAACCCAGTTAAAGGTTACAAAACACACTTTTAGGTGTGACCTTGTTAAAGGATTTAATCACCTTGTTAGGAGTGGCCTTGCAAGAGGTCTTAAAAAAATTCATTCAAACTGTTACCTTATTAGAGGATTTACAACTGGTTGTTAAACCAACTCTATTAAGAGATTTTAGATCACTGCTACAATGGTTAGAGAGTAACAATGACATGGCCTAATTGTGATGCAACTAATTTGCTAGTTTACAGATCTCTATTCTGCTTCATACTTGATCCTTCCTGATCGAATAACACATTACTTCTCCACAAGGATACCTATTAATCCTTCAAGTTCACTCTCACTCTTTCCTTCTTAAGTCAATCAGCATACTTGCACACACACTTGAAAATCTCAACTTGACCTCTCATTTATACCACCCAGTTTGTCAAGTCGGCCCAAATTCAAATTAAAGTAACCAATAATCATTACCATATTCAGCTAGAAACAATACTTAAAATAACAAAATCCTTCATTGGCCAACCTTGCTTGGTAAACACTGGTTTTGAGATGATTTCCAATGTTAAATAATAGAAGCTGATTAACACTATGAACTTGCAAAAATACTTTGGTAACTGAGTGAACTTGGTTAGCACTAACTCTGACCAACTTTCAATTGTTAACCATGAGAACTTAGTTAACATTGTTTCTTGCCTGAATTCCTTTGATGCCTGAGTGAGTTCGTTAGACACTATCTTTGTAGAGTAAAATTTAGGAATGCTCGATAGATAAGGAAAACTATCTTGTTCACCAAGTGAGCTCGGTAAGCACTAATTGACAACTGATATGACATTTGTGTAACATCAAAGACAACACATAATTAATCAATTGTATTCAACAATCTCCCTCTTTGGCATTGATGGAAACACAACATGTCATAGCATAATGAAATTTGAGAACAAAACTTTCTCTAATAGAAAGTTTCTCCCTCTTAGATTTTTCACCAAAAGCTTATTCTTCTTTCATGCAGTAATCTCCCTTTGTGAAGGAATTACATAACTTCTATGATAGTATACTTCTCCCTTAGAAAGATATGATAGTAATCTTCTCCCTCCTTGAAAACACATGCCAAAGACAACACGTACCAAATTAGTATCAATGTACCTTGAGTATTAATTCATATGCAACATTTTCTTGACTATTCAGCATCAAATGATTGATCTTCAACTTGGTTCTTGTTGATGCATCACTAAAACTTTATTTAGAGAGCTTTAGATAGGGGAATGACCCCTAACTTACCTCTTAGATACAAAAATGCATCCTTAGGTAATGGCTTGGTGAATATGTTTGCAATCTATTCTTTTGTCTGAACATATTCCAATCTAATTTCTTTGTCCTACACCAATTCTCTAAAAAAATGATATGTTATAGCAATGTGTTTAGTTTTGGAATGCATCATTGGGTTCTTTGATATGTTAATTACACTAGTTTTATCACAAAACATGACAATTGGTGCTGCAACATATTCTACTTCTACCATGGATTGGGATGTGCAGTTTTGCTTCTTGCTTGTCCAAGATACCAACTTTTTACCAAGAAAGAATGCTCCACCACTTGTGCTTTTTCTATCATCAAGATTTCCTACCCAAGTAGCATCAATGAATACCTTTAGGTCTAAGTTTCTTCCAAGTTTTTACCATAAACCATAGTCTTGAGTACCTTTTAGATATCTGAAGATTCTTTTGATTGCCATCATATGATTTTCTCTAGGTTGAGCTAAGAATCTTGACACCATCCCAACTACTAAAGCAATATCAGGCCTTGTATGGACTATATACTATAATTTTCCAATTATTGATCTTTATAAGGTCTAATCTACTTTTTTGGAATCATCATCTTTGGTAACCTTTAGTCCAGTACACATGGGGGTTCTAACTAGTTAGATTCTTCCATTCCAAACTTTTTGAGTATTTCCTTGATATAATTATATTGAGTAATGTAGATACCATTCTTGTTCTACTATATATGTAGTCCAACAAAATTTTTTATCTTACCAAACATGGACATTTCAAACTCTTTGTTCATTTGTTCTAAAAATTCTTTTGTATAGATCATCATTTCCTATAAATAGAGTGTCATCCACAAATATCTCTGCTAATACAATCTTGTTATCTGGTCCTTCCTTAATACACAAACTATTGTTATCATTTGTTCTCTGAAAACCAATTTTTATAAGGTAGTTATGCAACCTTTCATACCATGCTCTAGGAGCTTATTTCAAACCATATAGTGCTCTGTGTAATTTGCAAACCATGTCCTTTTTGTCTAGATCAACAAAACCTTTTGGTTGTTCAATGTAGACTTCTTCATCAAGAATACCATTGAGAAATGCAAATTTAACATCCATATGATATACTTTGAATCCTTTGTGAGCACCATATGAAAGAAGGGTCCTAACATTGTCTAATCTTGTAATAGGAGCAAAAGTCTCACCATAATCAATTCTTCTTCTCAATAATAACCTTTTCACATTAATCTTGCTTTATTTCTTGATACTTGTTCATCTTTATTCAGCTTATTTCTAAATACCCATTTTGTTCCAATCACATTTTTTTCTTTGGGTCTAGGAACAAAGGTCCAAGTTTTATTTTTCTCTATTTGTTCTATTTCTTCATTCATAGCCTCAATCCAACTTTCATTTTCCAATGCATCTTTAACACTTCTAGGTTTAAAATCAGCAAGTAAACATGTACCTTTTAGTTTGATTCTTGTTATAGTACATTCTTATTTATCTCCAATAATCTGATCAGGTGTATGATGCCTTTTGACATACTTGGCCAATATAGGTTCTTTGCCTTTTGAATTATTTTATATGTCTTCATTTTGAATTTCAACTTCTAGCTTGGGTTGCTTAGATTTGATAGGCATTGGCTTGGTAGCTTTAGAATGTGACTTGGGTTCTTGTGACTCGGTTTGAACTTCTTGCAACTCAGTACCTGAGGAAGACTCAAGAGGTGAAGTCTCCTTGTTGTTATATGTGTCTAGAAATATATCAGATTCAAAGTAAACAAATCTTTTGTAATCTTCTGGTTCCTTTTTGCTTTCTTCTTCATTCTTTTTTGCAAAATCATCAATTTTGACATGTGCACTTTCTATGATTTTATGAGTAGACAAGTTCAAACATCTATATGCCTTACTTCTGCAAGAATATCCTAAGAATATACCTTCATCACCTTTCATATCAAAATTTCCTTTTGTAGACTCTTTCAAGATATAACATTTACTTCGAAATACTTCCAAGTAACTTACATTGGGTTTGTAGCCATACCATTATTCATAGGGAGTTTTATATGCTTTCTTCAATTGAACTCAGTTCAAATTATGAATTGTAGTGCTGATGACTTCCTTCTAGTATTTGATAGCAACATTCTTTTCAATCATTAGAGTCCTTGTACAATCCATAATGGATCTATTTCTTCTTTTAGCTATTCTATTTTGCTAAGGAGTACCAGGGGCCGATACCTATCTTTTAATTCCTCTTTAATGCAAAATTTATTAAATTCATTAGAGATGAATTCATCACTCTATCTAATCTTAAGAATTTCAATCTTTTCCCTATTTCCTTCTCTATTATTGCTAGATACCATTTGAATTTCTCAAATGATTTTGACTTTTCTCTGAGATACATAACTGTCATCATTCTGGAATACTCATCAACAAAAAGAATAAAGAATTTTTCTCCACAATAGCTTTCTATTCCAATGGGTCCACATAGGTTAGTATGCACAATTTCTAAGACATCTTCAGATTGATAGTTTTTTCTCTTAAAACTAGTCTTTCCCATTTTTCCAATCTAATTTTTTTTGCATAAACCAACATTTGGTTTCTTCAAACTAGGGATACCTCTTACTTTTTTGAATTTTCTTATCTTGACCATATTATCAAAGCTTACATAACATAATCTTTTGTGTCATAACCAACTTTTTTTCATTTGAGCAATAAAACATGAACAATAATCAAGATCAAGATAAAATAGGTTACCTCTTGTTTGTTTTCCTGATCCAGTTAGATTCCCTTTGTCATCCAACAGTCTTGCCTTGCCATGCATGAATTCTACCTTGAATCCAATGTTGATTAGCTATGCCACACTTAGTAGATTATGCTTTAGTCCTTCAACCCAATAGGCATTGTCACATACAAGTTCTTTGGTTAATGAGATTCAACCTTTCCCTTTTATGCAACAAGGTTCATTGTTTCCAAACCTTACACTACCTCCATCATAGTGTTCAAAGTGTTCAAACTTTGTTTTGTCTCTAGTCATATGATGTGAACATCCACTATCTATGATCCATATGCCATTTTTACTGACATGAGAGATAACTACCATCTTATCTTCTTCTTCATCAGATTCATCTTTCACAACAATGTATGCTATTTCATCTTCACTGTTATCAGAATCTTTAGCCTAAAAACAAGTCTTCTTACCTTTTTCCTTGTATGATTTGTGATTTTTGAAATATTTCTTGCCTTTTTACTTGTGACTCTTCTTCTCATCCTTGCTTTCTTTGTTTGGGCACCTGGCAGTGATATGACCAATTTCTTCACATGAAAAGTAGATTAGGGAAACTTTACCTTTGTATTTTCGTCTACTTCTAGAATATTTCTTTGCAAGTAAAGCTTCAACAACTTCAAGATCACTATCAGAAATTTCCTCTAATTCCTCTTCACTTTTTGACTGAATGTCCTTTATTTTCTTACCTTTCTCTTTGAGTGAAAGTTTGGCCTCAAATGTAGATTCAATATTTTTGGAAGTTAGAATATAATTGTCAAAGTTGTCTAGCTCAAAAGCTATCAATCCTCCTATTAAGGTATCCAAATTTAACTTGTGATTTGGCTCACACCTCTTTTCTTGAATAATAGATACTCTAATTCCATAGATAGGAAGTAATGCTCTTAGAACTTTACTTACAACTATTTCATCCTTGATTTCTCCTCCAAAAACTCTAATTGCACTAACACTAGCTTTGGTTCTTTCCATATATTTGGTAACATTTTCATCTTCTCGCATTCTCATCTAATCAAACTATCCTCTAAGGCTTTCTATTTTGGCTCTCCTTACATTTTCATCACCACCATAGATATCCTTTAGCTTGTTCCACATATCAAAAGTAGTTTTGCAATCTTTGATCTCATCAAATTCATCATAGCTAAGAGAAGATGCAATATCAATCATCATGATGTTATGGTTCCTTTTCTCATCAATATCTCCAATAGATAATGTACTAGTAGGGGTTGTATATTCTTCATCAAGGTATTTCAAGCCTGAATCACTAATGGTGGCTAGATGAAGTCTCATGACTCCTTGCCATGGTAAAAAGTTGTCTTTATTTAGCTTTGGAATATCTCTCTTGTAAGACATCCTGATCTTTAGCTTAGGTCCTTGAAACCTTTTCTGCAAGCACCAAAAGCTTTGATACCAATTTTTGGAAATATAAAAGGTGTAACTAAGAGGTGGGGGTGAATCAGTTGCCACTAAAATAAATCCTATATCCTGTGTCAACAATAAAATTTAGACTAAGAAAACTGATTACTGCTATTACTCAGTAAACACATAGAAAATGTTGTAGCTTGGTAAATGCAGTGTGAATTACTTTTAGTAGATCTTAAAACATTAATAGTAATTAATTTTCAAGTGTAAGAGAAATAACATGAACACATGAGACACCAAGATTTAACGTGGAAACCCAATATGGGAAAAACCACCAATGTAACTAGTTACTATTTTTCACTCTTTTGAAGTGAGCCCTGTTAGGAGCCAACCTAGTTAAAGGTTACAAAACAAACTATTAGGTGTGACCTTGTTAGAGGATTTAATCACCCTATTAGGAGTGGCCTTGCAAGAGGTCTTAAAACAATTCAATGAAACTGTGACCTTGTTAGAGGATTTACAACTGGTTGTTAAACCAACTCTATTAAGAGATTTTAGATCACTGCTATAATGGTTAAAGAGTAATAATGACCTTATTATGATTTTTCTTCATACTTGATCCTTCCTAATTGAATAACAATTTTCTACTCCACAAGGATACTTTCTTATCATTCAAGTTCGCTCTCACTCTTTCCTTCTTAATTCAATCAACATACTTGCACACACACTTGAAAATCTCAACTTGACCTTTCATTTATACCATCCAGATTATCAAGTTGGCCCAAATTCAAATTACAATAACCAATAATCATTACCATAGTCAGCTAGAAACAATACTTAAAATAAAAAAATCCTTCATTCGCTCACCCTACTTGGTAAACACTAGTTCTGAGACAATAACCTATGTTAACCAATAGAAGCTTGGTTAACACTGCGAACTTGCAAAAATCCATTGGTAACTGAGTGAGCTTGATTAGCACTAACTCTAACCAACTTTCCTTTGTTAACCATGAGAACTTAGTTAAAACTGCTTCCTACTTGAATTCTTTCGACACTCGAGTGAGCTCGATAGACACTGTCTTCATAGAGTAAACTTCAAGAATGCTCTGTAAACAAGGAAAACTGCCTTGCTAACCAAGTGAGCTCAATAAGCACTAACTAACAATTGATATGACATTTGTGTAACATTAAAAAAAAAACACAATTAATCAATTTTATCCAACAAAGGGAGATACATGGGCTAAAGGAAAAGGCAAGCAACAGTTAAAAAGAGCCTTTAAGGTTTGAGTGGCTCAAAGTTTTCTCACACATGTGTGAGAAACCTTGGGGAAAGAATTAGGAAAAAAAATGTAAGAGTACCTTTTGGAGGAATTAAGGAAAGAGGAGTTTGTTTTGATTGAGTTGTGCATACATGTGTGAGCAACCCATTAGGACTAAAAGGTGGCTAAAGAAAATTTAGGAAGTATTTATACTTGGTTACTAGTGGGTAGACTTAGCTGAGTGAAAGTAATGGATAATAGATTATGCTTTAGGTAGGATTGAGGAATAAATTAAATATGGTTGAATTTAGTAGTGGGTTTAGGAAATTTAATCATGCAGATGGATTTAAATAAATAGAATTTATTTAAAAGGGGGTCAATTTAATACATTAGGGGGGATGTATTTAATTTTAATTTGAATACCTTAAGGAAATGAACATATTTAACTAAATAAATTGAATTAAATAGGTAGGTGAATATGACATAAATAAATAATTTGAATAAATAATCAATTATAGTATCACAAAAATATTAAATAGATTAATATAGTGTTGGGACAATTTTAAGCATCTAGACATACTTGATATCACAATGTTTGATTAGTCTTTGATAAAACTTGCACATAATTTGATTGAACATCAAATCTTGCATACATCAACTACCATCATCATAGAATCATTATCCATGCTTGCATATGAAGAAAAAATTTTCTTTATACCTTTCAATATGTTTATTTTGACAACTTACAAAATATTTCACAAAACAAGTAGCAAAAAATCCAATAAACAAAATAATACCACATTATCTAAGGGTCAATATTAGGGATTTCATCTATATATATTTCCAAGTAATTGAATAGTCCAAATAATAAAAAAATATTCTATTGATCATACCAACTATCTTTTTATCATTGCTATACTAATCAAGTTTCACTTTTCTCTATTCTAACCCATTCCAAACATCACATAAAAATAGATGGTCATACTTCAAGAAAATATGCAATGTATATTCCACATTCTCAAAACTTAGCCACATCTAATAGCTCTACTATTATTGATAATCAAAACTATCTATCTGTATCCAACATTCACGTTCAACCAATCTCTCCCTTTTAACATTGATGGTGACTCTTGATGAAAAATGACCAAGTGTCAATGCCAAAACAAAAATACTATTTATAGCCTTATATATCATTTTATCTTTTCCTACACCAATCCTTATTAATACTATATATTCATCCATTATTCACTACAACACTCCCCCTTTGACATCAATTAAATATGTGAGATAAAAAAAACTTTTATACAAGCATCAAAATTTGTATTTAGGAAATTGTTTATCTATACAAACCTTGAAACATATTCAAAATTGACTTTCTGAGATTGAAATTTTGTGTCCCATGTTTCTTTAAGTTTTATACCACTTGGATCTCACTACATTGTACATATGATACAATATCTACTACTTCTAGGTCTATAGCATTAAAAAGCACATAAGATCCTTTGGTATGATTTATATTTTGGGAGTCATTAGGATCCTTATTATGGAGATTATATGAAAAAATACTTTTCTCTCTATATAATACTTTTATTATTTATTGTATTACTAGTTTTTAAAAAAAAATTAGTCACTGCTTGAATGGATTTATCATGGATATAAGCTAACTTTTCTAAGCTCTCTTCATCCTCCTTAATAGACTTTCTCTACATCTCCTACATACCTACATGGTATAGTACAATGAGTATAGATATCCTTCCCTTCAAATACACATGCATTAATCTCATTATTATGCACATCAACAAGTTTAATGTCACTAGTGAGGGAAGTACGTTCTTATTGAACCTTTCAGGCTTGTATTATTTTCCTTTTCCATCCTTGATCAATTATTGTAGAGGCTGAAAATGATCATCAAACTCCCCCAGTACCTTTTCCATTAAATCCACAATTTTAGCTACCTTGGAAATCCATCTACATGGGAAATATCTTGTCATATTTTTCAAGTGCCTTGCTTAATACTATGGATTTATTCTCAAATTTCTTTTATGATTTCTCTTTTCATTTAGAAAAATTCATCAAAAATATCTTCACAATTTTATCTTAATCATATCTTTCTAATTATCTATGTTTGTTACTCAAATCACTTTCCAACGATGATGTTCCAATTAATATAGTGGGAGTCTCCATGAGACTTTCCATTCTTTCAACTATGTCCTAGTGGTAACATTATTCTTATTTGTAGGACCAATACTACTCTTAGTTCTATAATTTGAAGAATGTTCCACCTAAACTTCACTTTGACTTATTTCATCAAATGTGATCATTGAAGGTTTACCTTCATTGATCACTTGTTTGATGCCATTTATTGTCATTAAATATTATTTCTCTCTTTTCCTTCTCTTTCTATTGATTACTCTCTTCTTCTATAATTATTCCTTCTAACATTAGGCATTCTTCCATTGTTCGTAAATCCATTAAATCTATAGTATCTATTTGTATCCTTTAGATTATTATATTTGGAACATGTAACAACTAAATTTTCATACCTGGGTTCATTTTTATTTACTTTGAATCTACAATCTCTAGCAACATGTCAAGAATTACTATATTTGAAGCATATGACTCTAGTAGATATAACATTGTTGTTCCCAATAAGTCTTCTTTCATTAGGTCTATCATTAGATCAATCATTTGATTATATTTATATTTGTATTCATGTGACTTTTGTTTATAAAGCTAATAATTGAAATAATAACAAGTAAGTAGTTTAATATCAATATTAACTTTTTAGTCTTTTTTTTATACATCCATATTTGTTGCATGCACAACATATAACTTTGATCTTCTTTGTCTACTCTTTAGGTTCTTTATTCTAAATAGTTTCCTAAATAGAATCTTGCATTAAAATTTCCTCTTCTACCTTAGAGCTTTCACCATGATGGTATCTAATTTCAATCATGTCACCCTTAGGTTTTTGTTGTTGCTCAACAATTTATCACTAGTTAAGTAAAGCCTCTTAAGATGAAAATTTATTTCTACAAGTTCACCCTTGATAGTGTTGGTATACTTTTCAAGGTTCACACAATTAGATCTTGAATCTTCAAGTTCCACTCTTATTCATCCAAGTTGATTGATTAGACTATTATTTATTTGTCTTCTTTGTCATATATGCTTCAATCTTTTATCCTTTCATTTTTCATCTTCAATATCTTTGGCTATCTGAAGTGATGAGATATCAAATTCATGTAGTAGCTCTTGATTTTCCTTTTTAAGTTTCTCAGCTAGATCTAACTTAATTTTGGTTCATTAATAATCTCAACAAGTTCTTTCCTCTTTACTCTTAAAATGCCATTCTAAGATTTAAGCTTCTTGATCTAATCTTGTGTATCTCTCACCTTCAATTTAAATGTCTCCTTATTTGCATTTTTTTTAATCTAGATCTTCAAGTGTTACATCAAAGTTACTTTGTAATCTACTTGCATCCATCATGATCTTCCTTAATCTATAAGACTTCTTTTAAGGAACAATAACCTAGGCTCCGGTACTAATTGTTAAGATCAAGAAAAACTGAGAGGAGGGGGTGAACCAATGTTGAAATTCTTTTTTTTTTAAATTACTACTAAGAACTTAACCATAAACATCCACAAATCGCAATACAAGAGAGTAAATCATGGAACAATAAATAACTCACAACACCAGGATTATTTTCAAGGAAACCCTGTCTAAGGGAAAAAAAAGTAGGGATGGTATCGATAAACATGCACTAATATAAAATTTCTCTATTAAGAGACATGACCTTGTTAGGATTTGTAACATATAATTTAGTACATGAGTCCTTATTAGAGGATTAGACCTTGTTAAAGGTCTTGGTGCAAGAGCACATAGGAAGGAGCTAGTTCCTTAGTCAAATTTTGGGTTGTAGTCAAATTTTGGGTTGTACATAACTCTAGACAAGTCGTGAAGTAAATAATAAATCCAATAGAGTCTCAAGTGTGTCCTAGAGTAGTTCTTTAGGTGAAAAATATGTTTTGGAAATATTTTCACAAGTTGCATAGTTTTGCCAACATATTGTTAAGGTGCTAAATAGGGCCTAATATGTGAATTGACTCCAAAATAATTGTCAAGAGTAATAATGGAGTTAAATAAGTTTAATATAGCCTAAGAATTTAATATGCATTCATTTGTGGTGTTTGTTCATAATAGAAGGTCAGTAGTGCAAAAGTTGTCAAGTTGTCATTGGCAACATTGCAACTTTACAATATTGTCGTGACAACATTTTACCAATGTTTGGAATAACATCCAAAATTAGTTATGGGCCTAATTTTATGGTTGGAGAAAGTTGAGATAAGGTATATAAGCCCATCCTAGAACTTGGAGTTTGGTCGGTTGGTGTATTGAGAAAATCTTCAATAGCAAGTGAGTTTTTCATAATATTATCACAGTTGAGCTTGTAACTTGAACATCTATCAATTAATGAATTGAATGGAGAATTTTTTTATTGTACATAGTTAGGATTTTTTATTTCCTTTTTATATGTTTCTTTTTTTTTATAGTTGAATATTTCTTCTGTGTTCAATAAAAATCCTTCCTATGTTGTTAGTTCTATAGCCTAGTTAGGATTTAAAGTATAAAAATGCATATTCCATAAAATTCCTTTGTGGGTTCTTCAAAATGTTTTTGGACATGGAACATAACTAATTGTACAATGAATATTATGAATTTATGTTGGAGATATGGTAGTTTTTTTTTTAACATTCTTTCTATAGGTGAGACTGTAGGTACCTAGCTAGGAGCAAGTTGGTGATGAGATAAAGAAAGATGGAAATATGGGATTGGAATGAGAGATTAGTGAGAGTGGATGTGATCTTGGAGGTCTAAGGAACACCTAGTGTGAAGATCTTGAGGCTTTGAATCCATTGGAGTTATTTTTGAAAAAAAAAAGATGAATTATGTTCAATATAACCAAAAACCCTTATAAATAGGCTTAATTACAAAAATGGGTGTATGAATGACTTGTGGGATCCAAACCAAAAAAATCTCAAAGGTCTCTAAAAAGGGTAATAGAATATTTATGGTAATATTTTGAGTTAGTATCTGAAAACTAAGTTACAAGACCTAATTAGGCCTAAAAGTCTAATAGACCTATTTGTGAACCAATTTTAGAAATGATAACAAAATGACACCCAAAGCTATCAAAATAGGGTAAAAAATGATCAAAGGGAGTTTTCAAGAAGAGAAATCATATTTCCAATTAGAATCCATGGTTATGGGAAATATTGGAAGAGACTTACTCTAGTGAGTCTTAAAGTGAGTAGTAAGGGTAAAAACTTGGTAGAGAGATATTGAAAGGGAGTAGGAGATTGTGTGAATTTTCTTCAAGGTGAGGTTTGAGATAATAACCCTAAAGGACTAATGAAGATTCTTGTGAAGTATTCTAGGTGACTCATTTGAAAGATCTCCCTATCAAATTGGTATTATATCCTAGTTAGACTTGGGAAAGAAGAAGGTTTATGCTTGAGTCTATGGAAAATAATGTGGAATTGACCAAGATGATCCAAGAGAAAGCTAGAGTGGCCCAAAAATTAGAGTTAGAAAATCAACTCTTGAAGGAGAAGTTGGAAACTATAGAGAGTAAGCTAGGAGAAGTTAAAGTGAAAGTTGAAGAAGTTAGTGAGAAAATTAAAGGAAGGGAGAAGGGTAAAGAAATGACCATTCAGGATGAAGTTCCTAAATTAGATCCACCATTGAAAGAATAACCATTTCTATAGACTATAAAAGGGAAATCCCTTGAAGGTATACCATTATTCAATGGAAAAATAGAGCTAGGGTTAGTTATGGATTGGATTAAGGGTATGGAAAATCACTTTAATGTGAAGGGATTAATAAAGCACAAAAGCTGAAGGTTCCCAAGTCAAGGATGAGGGGAGAAACCTTACCATGGTGGAAGTTTATGTAGGAAGGCAGAGAGAAAGAGGTTAAGAACCCTATACACACATGGGGATGCATGGTAGAAAAAATCAAGGAGACTTCTTACTAGAAGATTACAAGATCTAATTCCTTAAGAAGATATAAAATTTGAGGCAAAAATAACTAAATGTTAGCACCTATACTAAAGAATTGATGTTATGTTTGAGATCCAAAGTACAAGAAGATGAGAGTATTAAGGTGGCCATGTATTTTAACGGATTGAGCTAGAGCATCCAAGAAGAAATTAGTTTATTATTCCCTACTACTATCTCCTAGTGTTATCAACTTTCCCTCAAAGTGGAGGAGAAAAGTGAAAAGAAACAAGATTTTAGTTCTAGAGGTAGAGGTAGAGGTAGAGACTCAAGAGTCCATAGAAGAGGCTATGGTGGAAGGGGAAATGATTCAAGACCCCAAGGTGATTCAAGAGTGATATATTAGACCAGAAAATCTAGTAGAAGGGGAAGTCAAAGCATAGACAATGTTTTTTCCAAAAATAGATGTAGATTTGGTGGCTCTAGTAGAGGGTCCCACTTTGTAAGTATGAAGTGTTATAGTTGTGGTCAACTAGAGGATCCAACTTATAGATGTATTGATAAGGATACATATTCTCAAATAGAGAAAAGAGCTAACCATGTTCAAGAGAAGGAAAGTAGTGTGAAGTCTCCTAAGATGAACTTAGATTCAAAGAGTGGGGGAAACTTGATATTTAGAAGGATAATGATCACAGAACCTATGAAAGAAGAACCCAAATAGAGAATGGTATTATTTAAGGTGAAATGAAAAATTATTCTCAAGGTGTGCAAGGTGATAATAGACTTATGGTATACTAATAAAATAAAATTAGTGGAGGTAGTTTTAATCTTGGTTTGACAAAGATCCCTCATAGACACCCATATAGGGTCACTTGGTTGAATAAGGGGTAGAATTTGTTGGTAAATGAGAAAGAATGGGTGTATATTTCCATTGAAGAATATAAAGATAGGATTTTGTGTGATATATTATCTATGAATTCTTGTCACTTTCTACTAGATGGACCATAGTAGCTTGATATGAAAACCATGCATAATGGAGAAAGGAACTCTTATTCTTTTAAAAATGATGGAGTAACATACCATATTCAATGTCTTGTGGATGAGGAGGATACAAAACCAGTAAATTATAATGTCTAGTTGGTGAGTGGAAAGGAATTCTTGAAGGACCTAAATAAGGGAGATGAGATGAGCTTTGTAATAGTAGTGAATCCCAAGGAAGAGGATGAATCCAAAAATAGACCTTTACCTACAAAAGTGAAGGAATTTTTAGACCACTAAAGTGACATGATGAGTGATGGTAGTCCTATAATACTACCATCTAAGAGGGAAGTTAGTCATCAAATTGATTTTGTACTAAGAGATTCTTTACCAAATAATGTAACTTATTTAAGATGACACATAATCAGAACAAGGAGATAGCAAGGAAAGTCTAAGAATTTCTTAATCAAGAGTTGATAAGGGAGATCATAAGATCATATTTAGTCAAAGTTATTTTGGAATCTAAAAAGGGTGGTTAGTGGATATCATCAAATAAGAGTGAAGGAGGGTGATGAATGGAAGACTTCCTTCAAAATGACATTAAGTTTTGTATGAATGGCTTGTCATACCATTTGGGCTTAAAAATTCTCCTAGTACATTCATGAGTTGCTCAAGGACAACATTGGGAGGTTTTTTTTTGTTTACCTTGATGATATATTTATTTTTAGAAAAACTAAAGAAGAGAAACTATAACAATTGTAGATAGTGTTGCAGATAGTGCATGAGGAACAATTTGCAATAAAATTGGAGAAGTATGAAGTCCTAAAGCAAGATTTGGTATACATTAGTTTTTTAGTCTCAAAAGGCAACTTTAAGATGGATCCAATAAAATTTGAAGCCATAATTAACATGCTAAATCCAAAAATAGGGATAGAGGTAAGAAATTTCCATGGCTTAGCCCAATTCTATAGAAAGTTTATCAAAGGATTTAGTGAGATTTGTGTCCCCATATTAGATACCATAAAAGGTGGATTCAAACTTAAGTTCAAATGGAAAAAATAGGTTGGTGAAGGGTTTTATTTGCTGAAAAAGAAGGTAGTCACACAACCTATTTTTGTTTTACCTAGTTTTGAAACATTATTTACTCTAAAGCATGATGAAAGTAGTGTAGAAGTTAGAGTAACCCTTGTTAGGACTAACCACAAATAGAAATAACAATTAATTAGAAAATAATGAATCACATAGAAGAGAACAAAAGACACAAGGATTTAATGTGGTTCACCCAATCCCTAGGCTACATACACCAATAGAAAGTCTAATATTATTAGTATCCAGTGATTATAATCTTAAATCCCTTACAACTCAATACCACTGCAAGAAGCTACAATCTAATAATAAATAATTAAATCTCTAAACCTAAGACATTTTATACGAGCTTATTTTGATCACTCTTTTGGGGTGTTTCGACTTGATCCCACCCTATACTATGATGGGGAGTGCACCTGGGGCACTACCCTAGGACCCCACAAGGGGCATTTCCCCTTAACCCCATATTGGGGGTGCTACCTCTAAACCCTTGTAGAAATAATTTGGGGGGAAATTGTGTCAAATAAACCTCTAAGTCTGATTAGGCTCTACATCACAAAAATATACAACTTGGATACAAATCAGACTCCACAACAATAACCTCCCACTTTAAGACTAATCATAGCACTACTAAACCTATAGCTCCTTCTAGAATATCAAATAACCCTAGACTTTGTTGTTCTTTTATTCTATTTAGTCTAGAAGACCAATCAAAGTTGAAGAGAGTTCAATTTCTTCCTTTTTACTGCCTTGGTGAATATATATGTTGGATTATCATCTGTATGCATCTTTTCTAGCTTTAACTATCCATCATCCAAAAACTAATTAAATGAATGGTACTACAATTGTATGTGTTTTGTCTTTGAATGAAGAAAAGAATTCTTTGCAAGATAAATTGCACTTTGGCTATCTATGAACAAATAATTGTCCCTCTATGGGTGTCTCAATTCTTCCATGAAGAACTAAGACCATATCATCTCCTTGGCTACCTCTATAAAAACAACATACTTTGCCACTATAGTGGATAAAGCATTCACCTTCTATAACTGAAAAAATGAGCTCAATTTTTCCCCAACAATAGTAAATATATAACATGTAGTACTCTACTTGGTATCAATATCCCCTAACAAAGCTAAGTCAACATAACCCTGTATATTACTAGTAGAGCCCCCAAAATGTAAACACTTATTGGATGTTCCTCTCAAATATATGAGAACCCATTTGATTGCATTCCAATGATCAATTACAAGATGACTCATATACTTGCTAACAACTACCACTACATGTGCAATATTTGGCCTAGTACATACCATGGCATACATCAAAATTCTTACAACTAAAACATATGGTACCTTGGACATTTTTTCCTCCTCTTCTTGTGTCTTGCGAAAAATCTCCTTAGTCAATTTTAAATGAGTAGGTAATGGTGATGACACCTTTAAAATTTCCCATAGAAAAACATTGCAACACCTTCACAATATAATCATCCTAAGATAAAGTCAATTTTCTATTTTTTCCATCTCTGCAAATCTCCATACCAAGGATTTATTTTTATGCCCCCAAATCCTTCATAGCAAATGAATCTACTAAATGTCATTTTAGCCTCTTAATGTGATCCATGTTAGACTCAACTACAAGCATATCATCAACATATAAACATAAAATAATGTAGTTGTCATGATCTAACCTCTTAAAATAAAAAAAATGGTCATAATGACACCAAGTGTAACCATGCTCATGCATAAAACTATCAAATTTAAGATACCATTGCTGAGGTGCTTGCTTCAAGCCATATAAATATTTCTTTGATTTGCACACTAAACCATGAAGAAAGGTTGTTTTAACATTAAGCTGCTCCAAATGTGAATTTTTAGTAGCCACTGTACTTAAAATAGTATGAATAAAAGTCATTTTAATAACATGAGAAAATATCTCATCAAAATCAATGCCTTTTTTCTGTGAAAATTATTTTACCACTAACCTGGCTTTAAATACTTTCTTACCTCCATCCTCTTCTTTCAACCTATAAACCCATTTATTTTGTAAAGCCCATTTACTTGCAAGCAACTTGCATAAGTCTCATGTCTAATTTTTTGGCAAGGAGTACATTTCTTCTTTCATTACAGACTCCTGTTGAATCTTTGTATCTACCTACATATATTCATCATAACATATAGGTTCACCAAAATTTGTTAATAAAATAAAATACAAAGAGGCATAAAATCTTCTTGGAGGTCTACTTAGCCTTGTTGACCATCTAACATTCACTAGGGTGTGTGGTATTTGTTGTTGCAGTTATTGTAGAGCATGAGGAACTAATGGAACATCATCTTTTGGATTATCATGCAATACTACATAATCATTTTATTTCTTCTCATGCTGCTACAATAGATCTTTGTACAATACTTTCTCATTGAATATGACATACCCACTTCTTACAATTTTATAATTTTCAAAATTCCAAAGCCTATAACCAAATTCATCAATGTCATATCCAAAAAAATACATTTCTTTGACTTAGCTTCTAGCTTTGTTCTATTTTTAGAATCTATATGTGCAAAAGATTCATAATCAAAGGTTTTGAGAAAAGAATAACTCACCTTCTTACTAGTTAATGCTTCCTCTAGAATACCACAACTCAAAGGAGTAGAGGGACCTCTATTAATCAAATATACAAGAGTATTGACAACCTAGTCCCACATGTTTAAGGGAAATCCAACACACAACTTCATGCTCCTTGCACGCTCCATTATTATCATGTTCATGCATTCAACCACTCCATTTTCTTGTAGAGTCCTTGAAAATTTGTTTAGAAAAATATTCTAGTTCTAATTTTGTAAGTGGCAAAAGCTTGTATAAAATGGCTTAGGGTTAGGGATTTCATTATGTATGATGAGATTGTAGCTTCTTGTAGCAGTATTGAGTTGTAATGGATCACAGATTGTAATTACTAGATAATAATAATATTGGACTTGTTGGTGGACGTAGCCAAGGGATTGGGTGAACCATATTAAATTCTTGTGTCTAGTGTTCTCTTTTGTGGAACTTATTATTTTTGATATTGGTTATATTTGCATGTAATTATTATTCAAGTCTTTAGTTAATCCTAACAAGTGGTATTAGAGCCAGACTATCATCATTTTTTTTAGCCCAATTTGTCATCCTTTTTTTGAGCTATCCTCTATAGGAAGGTCTCATGGTTGAGTGTGAGTCTAATAGTTGAATGGGAGCAATGGTAGAAAAGGGTAAGCTAAAGATTGAGAATTTTAATGGGTACAACTTTCAATTATGGAAAATACAAATGGATGACTATCTTTATCAGAAGGATGTATCATAGCCATTGGAAGGAAAAGCAAAGAAATAGGGAACTTTGATAGATGAGGAGTAGGAAATTTTGATAGAAAGGAACTTGAAAGTATTTGATTATGACTAGCATAATTGTTGGTGTAAATAAGTATTTACTTATTACACTTACTTAAGTTTACTTAGGTTTAATGAATTATTTAATTATTTTGCATTATTTTATTATTTTTATTTTTGAGACACTTAGGAGTTTGCGCACCTTTCTGAGTTGTCATGTAGACAACATAGGAGTATGCAACTCTATTTTAGCACATGGTGTCTATAACACTATTTTGTGTGTCACACCCTTGTAGGCTTATCCTCTCATCACCGCACTTAATTTTGTGCTTAATGGAGGATAACCCATATCTGGTGGATATGTGCTTGGTTGTATGACACATCATGGTGCTGATTACAAGGCTTTCTAGATGTATCTTAGAGGCCTTTATATTTAGGCACTCCTAGTGTACTCTCAACCAGTTATTGAATACATTGTTATTCTGATCATACTCTCTCTCTTTGGTCTACTGTGTGCTTGTGTTTGAGTTCTTAGTTTTTGGGTGAATTTTTCCCTTAGGCAAATTCTTACATGGTATCAGAGAAACTTGGAGACTTTCTCATCACATAGCCATTCAAGACCTTTCTTGCTTCATCACCTCAGCTCGAATCTGGAGTGCTGTAGAAATTGGGAGCATCCAGAGCCAGATCTAACCTTGCTATTGTGTCCAAAATGCTGAACTAGTGAAAATCGACTATAAACTTGGCTGCCTTAGCTCAAAGTCGATTGTGAGGCAAATTTTTTTTGCAAATCGAAACCTGGAGGCCCCAATTTGCAGTATGGGTATGGTCTTTTTTTGTAGATTCAATTAATTATTCAGATCTGCACATTTTATTTTTCTGCTATTTATTTCTCGTTAGAATATTTGTGGAAATTCAGGGAAATTTTTTTAGCAGACCTAGGTAGTGATACCCTAGATCTACCATTTTCAAAGGTTTATTTTATTTGGCTATCTACAACAATTAGATCTATCAAATTTGAGAACACTTATTCCATATTCATAGTTAGGCAAACACGACTACACTTTTTCGGTGACCCAACCTCCTCCTATCACCGGTGACCTTGCCCTTTTAGTTTTGTATTGCAAGTGTTTGCTTTTAAATAGCACATAAAGTGCATGCTTGGTCGATGTGGGATTAATATCCCAACTTGAGGACATCTTGCTGAATATTCTGGCCAATCTCTGCCATCATCTTGCCACCTATAGTTGGAAACCCCGGTGATCCGTGACCCAGTTTTTGGCCTGCGCAGTGTCCAAATTCTGGCATGCAATTTTATTGATACCACAATTTTTTTGCCAGTGATCGTGTTTTCTTAAAACTTTGGCTCGCGCATGAACATTTTTGACAGTTCCTTAATAGTCTTCTCCGGTGATGTCGTCCAACTCCCGTACTCTGCTAATTGGCCGATAAGTCAAGGAATCATGGTAGTATATTCTATCCTGACAGTCCTTTCATGTATTATGGGTGGTTTTGACACTGCATAGTAGTGTTTTAATCTCCCGTCCACACATTCTCTGCTCGTGGACTGGTGGACAAAACATTATCTACCACGTGTCCACCACAGACACATAGGACTTTACCACATCAGTAAGCTAGAACTACCACTTGCCATGTGGAATCCAAAATTTTTGCCAATTCATCAGACCCTATATTACCACATCAGCATAGTTATTACAGTACAGATAGTGTAGTCAGCAGACACATTAGCACAAGGCACTCTTTTTTGCTGACGTTAGGTTCAAATTGATGACCATTTGACCGTCATTACCAGGCCTTTTATAACTGCATTGATGGTCATTTGACCATCAAATTTAGACTCAAAATTTTCCTTCCAGACTCCTCTCCAGATTGCTTTTCAGTTTGGCAGCCTGACTTTGTGAGCCCATATCTCAGACATCCAGACTCTGATTCAAGTGTAATTTTTTTTGAAATCAGGTAAAATTTCTTGAATTTTCTAGCAGTGGTGTTGTTTTCTAGTTTTGGTGCATAGATTTTGCAAAAAATGCATTTTTTGGTGACTATACCTGCATAATCCTATGTTTTGCAACTTCAGAAGCTCCGTACGGGTGCATTTGGTCACTTTTTTAGGTTCCATTTTTTTTGAAAGTGTGTATTTTTTTGTTTAATTTCTAGATCTAAAGTTAGATTCTAGGGTTGTGTGGACCAATTTTTGACTTTCAGAATTAGGCCTTCTTTGGCATTGTAAAGCTTTGATTCTTTTTCAGAATTGTTGTAAATCTGAGCTACAGTGCTTAAGTGATAGATTTGAGCCTCATAAGGTAGTTGTAAAAACAAAATTAGAAAGTCCACTTTGTTCATTTTGACAAGTGGCTCATTGTAAACACACTACTTATAAAGTGCCAACAACATCTTTTTTGGGAGGGCCTTTTGATTGAGTGAAAAGGAGGGGTGTGTACTGTATTTTTTGTGTCTCTCTATTGTGCTCTTTTTATTTCTACATCATGGGTTTTAAATGTCCTCCTCTAACTTCATGCAACTATTCTACATGGAAAGATATTGCATGGAGTAGATTAATGGAAAAAGGATATAGTTTGTATGTTGATGGTATAATTACCAAACCTACTGATGCTAAAGAACTCATTCATTGGAAAATTCAATACTGACAGGCTTTAGGTGTTATCAGGAGTTGTGTACATGGGGATCTTCTCTTTCACATTAAAAATTGTTCAGAATCTAAAGAAGCTTGGGATAAACTTGAACAATTGTATGGTAAGGTGGATGAAGAAAAGGGATTTTAGATTGAGGATGACCTACTTCTCTTGGATCCTAAGAATTATGACACAATTCAAGATTATATCATCAAAGTCAATGAGTATAGGGCACTTCTGAAAGATTGTGGAAATCCTATGAAAGATGACAGGTTGACTCATCACATCCTGAAGAGGCTACCTTCTGAGTATGCAAACTTTGTTTTGAGTTTTAATACTCACAGGTTGACCATGGGATCTGCTTACCAGAAGCCTTCCTTTGATGCATTTTCTAACATGTTGATTGTGGAACAATCTCACTTGGTGGATTTTGGACTTCTCAAGTCATCAAAGACAAAAGCCTTGGTGGTTAGTGATGATCACAAATCTAGTCAAGGGGGGAAAAGCAACAATAAGAAGAAGCAGTGGAAGAAAAAAACACAATCTGAGACACAACAATCCTCCTCTCAACAAGGCAATTCTTCTCCAAACAATAAGGGAAGTAATGAAAATAAGGACAACCTTTTTTTTGCATACTGCAAAAAGCCAAATCATGACGAGCATCATTGCAAGCCAAAAAGAATTGATGAGTTAGAAAATCTACTCAAGAAGAACAAGATTCAAGTGCCAAGTACTTCCAAAGATTCTACTCCTACCTCTTCAAAAGGTAAAGGTCAAGAACTTATGGAAAACTCAAGTTCTTCTTTAGAATGGATACTTGACTTAGGTGCCTCTTACCACATGGGTTCTTCAAAAGAAGACTTTTTTTCATAAAAGCAGTCAAAGGTACCAGAAATCTTCGTGGGAGATGAGACTAAGATGGAAGTTGAAGGGAAAGGACATGTGGAAATGGAAGATGGGGAATTCAAAGATGTTCTCTACATTCCAAATCTAAGCTCCAATCTCCTATCAATTTACCAAATCACTCACCTTGGAGATAGTCATAAGGTTGAGTTCCTTCCAGATTCAGTGATGGTGTGAAGTCTTAAAGATGATTCATTGGTAGTAGTGGGGAAATTCAATGATGACAAGAGGCTTTATTCCTTCTCCCACTTTGTACCTAAGAGTCCTTCCCAAGCCTTTTTAACTCACTTTACTTCTCAAATCAACTTATGGCATGAGCAGTTTGGTCACCTTGATTTCCGCTTTCTTCAGCAACTTTTCTCAAAACACATGGTCAAAGGTCTACCTAATATCAAATTTTCTAAGGGATAATGTTCATCTTGTTTTGTGGATATGAATCTCAAGGAGAAGTATGATAAAGGGAAGTCTTCTCATGCTCCAGTTGTTCTTCAGCTAGTTCACATGGTATTAGTAGGACCCTTTGCAATGACTTCGATCAACCAAGGCCGCTATATGTAATCACCTAAAAATGGTCATCTAGATTATTAGCCCCCTTTTCAACATTTTGGCTAAATTAATTTAATCATTTACCTAGACCAAATTGCTAATAATCAATTTATTTGATTATAACCTATAGTTTGACTATGCTATCCTAAGTTCATTATTTGATTAAAATAACATGTCCCCTTTTAATTAAATAAAAGACCCCATTCTTCTAACCCACTTAAAGTGCACACATAAAGTCCTTTTTCTATTTTACAATTAAAAGAAAAGGCTTGTGAGACTTTTGTCTTATATGACAAGTTAACTTATATTCTATTGGTTGACTTGTGTGTGCACATGGATCACTCCTCTTTTCAAATTCCACCATTGATCATCCACCATCTTCATCTTGATCTCTACTGTCCATACATCTTTAAAAGGGAGAGAGCTTTCCCCCTCAATCCATCCTCATTTTGAATATTGTTATGCTGCAAATTTTCTAACAGGTTTCTTTGGAGCTTTGTGGAGAACTTCTATTTCTTGTCTACATTCTCTCATCCATGGCATCATGGCATTCTAGCTTAGCTTAGCTTTCATTTTTACATGTAGCTTAATCTCACATAGCTTAATAATGGTATTGTAACATTCTCATACATGTTTTAGCATAGCTCCACTTTGCATCTCATTCTAGCTTAATCTTCATTTGCATTGCATTCTTGAGGAACTCCTTGGGACATTTGCATTCTTGCATCTTTTCTTTGGAACCTCCCATTGCATGGTTTACTAGCAAGAAGAGTATCTCTAAGGCTCATCTGAGAGCCCTTGAACTTGAAATACACTCTCTTGCACTCCATGGATAGGGAGCTCTAAGCCGACATCTGAACATTCCAAACTCATGGAATCATTTGGATAGAAGGGTTTAGAGTGTGAGACAAATCAAGTGTACATTTTTGGCGCCCACCGTGGGGCTTGAATCAAGTTTATAGCTTCATTTTCTTTTATTTTTCATCTCTGATTTTTTTACAGCAGCATATTGGATCTAATTAAGTACTTTTGTAAGATTATCACTTTGATTTTAAGGCCAACCCATAAGTAGATTGGTTTGAAGGCCAAAAATCTAGTTGGTTTAAATATTTGATCATATCTTTTAAAAAGCTTGTATTTTGATTCTAAATTTTTTTTTGTAGGTTGGGCATGTATCCAAAATGTCATAGTCCAAGTTTTAGAGCATTTTGACATGATTTGCGAAAGTTATGATATTTTCTTTTTTCTTCATAAAAGTCATTTCTGGTCGCACATCAGTGTCTTTTTCAAAAAAACTTACATTTCCAAAAATGGTTTTCAATTTTAATGGGGGTTCATTCTTTGTGTTTTTAATTTTGAGGTCATATTAAGGATCAAAAACTTGATTTGATAAATTTGTCCTATTTTGACAAAATCAATCTCTAGAGCGCAAATGAAGAGATTTTTTTAAATTTCTTGCATTTTTGAAAAGCTCTCTAATTTTTAATAGGGGTCTCTTCTTTTCATTTTCATTTTTGGATAAGAAATCATAGCAAACAAGTCCAATCTTGTTGACTAGGTCAAAATCAAAGAGTAAAAATGAGAGCATTTGTGATTAACTTGCACTTTCTTTGCATGCACTTGGTTGGAAGATAAATTGGATTTTTGAGGCAACTCACCACTTTTTATTGCAAATTTTTATGTTATTTCACACTAACTTTTGGTGCTAACAAGTTGTAATTACAGGTTGCCATCCTTATGAAAAAAATGAAAACATTGCATAAAAAGAACGCATGTCAAAGCTTCAAATGCGCAAGGGCTACTAACATTGTTTGCAGGGCTGCCCAAAGCATAAAAACCCAAAATTTTTTGCTTTTTTGTTTTCATGTGTGGCATTGACTAATTGTTCATTTTTCATAGGCACATAAAACTTATGATTGGAGTCTTTTGGTAATAGGAGAGTATGCTCTTCACCCTTGTGGTGAATCAGAAATCTTGACTTGCCATTTGGTTTCAAAAGCAAGGGGTAACTGAATCTTCTTGGCGTGTTTGGGAGAAAATGGTTGTAATAGGAGAGTATGCTCTTCACCCTTATGGTGAACCAAAAATTTTGACTTCCAAAAGTTGATCCACTTTGTGTAGTTAGAATCCTTTAGAGGGCCTGCTCTCGGACAACTTGAGAGGAACGACCCAAGTGGGGACAAGCCGATTACCTGGCTCTTCCAACCCACTCTAAACTCAAGGCTACCAAAGACACAAAACTTTTATAGACATAGTGTTTGTCTTCGCCTAGTGTGATCGCTTATGAGATTTCGACCATAGGGAGATCACTAGGCAAGAATGCTTAAGGTACTCTTGTGATCGCGAGATTGGTTACTCATCGCAAGGTGAGGTGTCCCCTAATTGGGAGCAAGAGGAACACTATGAATGGAAGCCCTATCTAAACACCCTAAGTTAGTAACTACCCTTTTTAGCCGCTCAACTTTTTGGTGCAAGGATTGATCCTAGTGGACTACCCAGATCACCTCAAGATTTACACTCACCATATGTGTTCCCTTGGTTATGCTTATGACATTTCCATGACAAAGCCAATATCTCTTGTTGGAAACCACTTGGTGTGAGGCAAAGGAGCATTAAGTGTGGGCCAAGTTGTTGAGTAATGAACCATGTCCTTTAGGTAGATATTGCTTGATGTGTTCTCGAATGTGGTATACCTGTGAAAATCTTTTGAACATACACATGACGATAGTTCTAGAGATTTCTTTTAAGACCTCACATATGCTTGTATCATGCAAGGTTTCTTTGTCCCTTGCTTTATTGTTTGAAGACTACTTCATGTGTCACTATCTTGCTTGGAAAGAAATTTCTTTTGAATATCAAATTTGCTATGCTATAAATTATTGTCAAACTTTGTCAACCAAGTCAAAATGTCAAGTGCAAATATTTTCTTGTGTTACTTACTAAGGGGGATTTCATCATTTGGATATGATTTGTTATGTCTCTAGTGCTTAAACATGCTTAAAGTGGCTCTTTGGTCTTAGTGCTCTTGGTCTTTTTGTCTTCATGGTTTATGCATGCTTGCTAGTTATCCTTTTGCTAAAATGGTTACCTTGATTTCTTGACTACACTCTTGGGTTAGAAAAGTTGTTCACTTGTCACCCTGCTTGCTCTATCTATTTGGCTATTTGGGCATCTTGCCTAGCTATTGACTTGAGTCATTCATGTCGTAAGTTTCTTGGACATATTGTTTGACAAGTCACTTTCATCTCTCTCTACTATCTTGGCAAGTGAACACTCTACCTCCTATAGTTTTAACATCAAGTTATCTTGTAGGCTCTTTTATGCTTGGCTTTGCATCTAAAACTATGAGATCTAAACCTTGTGCTACCAAACTTCAACCAAATCTAGATGATCATGATATCCTCCATGTCACTAAAGAGTTTCAAGATCTATATGCACAATACAAAGAACTAGAAGAGACAAATGATCTTTCTTACCTTCATCTCTCTAAGCGCATGATGGAAATGAAGTCTAAACTTGAGAAAAGGTTAGAGGAGAAGATTGCATCAATACATGAATCTTTCTTAAGGTCTTTACATGCATGTGAGTCACCTTCTTTGAGGTCATCCTCTTCTTCTAGGTCTACATGCTCTACTTCAAGACATCAAATGTCTTCATCTTCTAGATGTAAAGATCTCTTTAGAGAACAAGCAAGTGATACCTCCTTTGAGCTTATGCTAAAATTTCATGATGGACCTATCTTTGACCAAGATAATGATGAATACATGGATACATACCATTTACTTGAGAAGCAACCAAAGGACTGCAGACATACTTTTGAGAGAAATTTTACTCCTTTGGGGAATTCTTATGATGACATTTTGAGAACACTTCTTGGCAATAAGATCATCATGTTACCTACGTCTAGCTCCTATGGAAATCCTTTCTTGGATGATTATTGTGCTTATCATCAATCTAATGACCATGCTACTTTTGATTGTATAGAGCTGAAACATAAAATCCAAGATCTCATTGATGATGAGATTGTTGATCTTGGAACCTCTAGTGACTCATGTGGTGAAGATACTTCTCTTGAGCAAGATTACATTAATGAACCTATGTCTAGTAGCAGCTCTATTACATCTTCCACTTCTTCCAACACTCGTGCATCTCCCAACACTTCAAATCTTTCTAGCATGCCTCCATCAAATAAAGAACCTAATGCTTTCCACATTGACTATGTGTATCCTCAAGGGCTATCTCTAAAAGAAACTAAAGCTAACCTTCACTTGGCTGCAAACCTTTTCCATGCTACTAATCCTAAACATCCTCAACCTTCATGCACCACTATACCTAATCCAAGCACTACTCCATTCACTCTTCATTCTCCCTTGTCCTTAGAAGTGGCTCCATGTCAAGAGGACTCTCAAAAAGAAAAAGCTATAAATGTCAAGAAAGATCAAGATCAAGAACCCTTTCATCTCTTTCAAGATTTTTCCCCTCCATATCCTATATCTTGTCCACCCCCCAAGTATTATGAAGATACCACTTCCATTATCTCCCTTGAGCTTACTGAAAATTATGAGAAAAGTTCTCTTCCTATGCTATCCAAAGCTACTTGTCAAGATCAAAGCATCCCCTCATGTTCTACTTCTCCACATCCACTTCAAAATTGTGGTCAAGCTTCAAGTGCTTCTATTAAAAATGTTGTTCCTATGAAAGATACTCATGAGTCTATTGATGGCATTGACCATGTTGCTCACTCTAAAGATGTTGATATCCCTTTCCAATATCCCTCTGCATCTTCTAAATCTATCCTTGGTCCATATCCATCTAAGCTAAAGAATTCAAACCTTCCATCCATATTGGGGCCTTATGTTCCTCCATCTCCTACATTCACTCATAGCTCATTCCCTAGCTCTCCTATATTACCTCAAGATCAACAAAGACACTCATCCTTGATGACTTTTCACCCATCTATACATTTAAACCAGTCATATCATCCTTATTCATCCACAAATCCCAATTCCTTTGGAAGTGAGAATAAACATAAGAATCCATTGAAAAAGAAAGATCACTATGTCCCATCTAATCGACATGTGAATGCTAAGAAGGAGAATGCACAAAAGAGACCACAAAGGTCCACTATTAAAAAAGCTAAATCAAAGAAAATATGGGTTCCTAAACCCATTATTGAAGAAATGTGTTTTGAAGTATGCAAAGCAAAATCTAAAGCTATATGGATTCCCAAGTCTCTTTTAAAAGACTTGAATATTCAAAATACTTCAAAGTTGACATTCAAGCTTCCAAAAGCTTCCATTCCATCTTCTTCCAAAAATCTTTCTAAAAATATTCCAAAGCCTTCCACTCCACCTTTTTCCAAATCTCTTCTACCACCTCATACATCTAAACCTCAAGCTACTTCATCCATGATTCCTCCATCATTCCAATACCCTTCAAGGTGTGTGTCAACGTTGATCTTGTCCAATATTTTAGCTACCCTCATGAAATCCTCTAAAGCTTACACTTACTTTCTATACCTGAACTATTATCCTCCATATACTCTTCCTACTACCATTTCTCTTTCATCACCCTATCAACATCTTTGAGCATACCTTTCTATGGTCTTGTCTTGTCATGAATTATCTTTCCTATAGGAGAACTATCTACATTCAAAAAGCTTGAGCTCTTTCTAAAAATTCAAAAAAAGAAAAAAAAAATGAAAATGTGCCTTGGTGAAAACCACTTCTTGTGGCACCTTGGTAGCAAAAGTAAAGAGAAATAAATCCATCCTATGGTGAAAACTAATTCTTGTGGCACCTTAGATAAGTACCATGATGAAAACCTGGCAAACATGCATCATGCATAATTCTTCCATCATCCATCTATCCCCTCTTCTCTCTTTGATCTTGACAATGTTGAGCTATCTTTGCATATTGGCTATCTTATCCACCAGATTTTCTATTGTGCTCTCCCATTCACTCATAGCCTCTATCTTGAGATTTATTCTTATTGCTCTATCCCATTGCTATACTATCTAGTTGACCCCTTGATCTTGATCATAATAAATGAAACATGGTTGTCATAGGTCTCTTGACATGTCTACTCTTTTGGACTACACACTTCATGCTATCTCACTTGTTGGCTTCATTGCTTATCCTACATGCTATCTTGCTCATTTCTTCCATTGCTTATCCAAAAACCTACTTTATATGGCTATCTTTCCCTAGCTTGGGTACTCTTGAGGAGTCAGTTCTTGAGGATGACTTTCACTTGCTTCACATTCCTTTCTTATGCATCTTTGCTTATCCATTGGCTTGTTTCTCCATCGTGTCCTATACCTTGCTAGACATTGGGAGAAAATAATGTGATCTTGCTTGAGAACTAGTAATCTCTAAAACCTTCTAAAAAATCCAAAAAATCATATATGATCCTGAAAAAAATCCTAAAAATCAAAAAATGTCTTGAAAAAATGATCATCTTAGTGAAAATCTGGCAATAGGTGCTTTGATGTATCACCAAAAAAAATCAAAAATTCAAAAATACAAAATTTTTTTAAAAGTCCTGAAAAAATTTGTCAAGTGGTGAAAATCTAGAAATAGGTGCTACTTGAGACCCTTGGACCTCTATCTATCAGTCTCAATTACCTATTTTGGTACACATGTCCTAGCTTGGAATTGTTTCTTGTCCTCGTCTTGGGGGCACAACTGCTTAGCCTATTGAGGTATTCTTGTGCATTAGGGTTTCTTTGACAACTCACAAAATAGTGTTTCTCAACACTTCCCCCACCTTGACATCAAGTGTTTTTCAACACTTTTTAGATAGTTTACCTATGGTCTCCGATGTCGCGATATTTCTCACTATCAGAATCAAGTCTTGAAGAAATGGCCAAGTGACTTGCACACACACACTTTAACACTTAAACGACTGAGCTATGCTGATCTTTATCTACTTTGTGTGCTATCTATGATGATTTCTTTTCCATGTGTTCCCTCCCTAATAGTCTTTCAAAGATGTCATTGACTAGAAGACTGGGGGCATGGGACATATTTTCTTGATTTTTGCTTGTGGGTATACTTTTGTTTTTCTATAGTGTTGTAAGCATTTATGCTTGTCCTATTCAACATGTTGACTTACAAATTTATCATCCTTGACTATTTTGCAAGACCGCACTCAGGGTTTATCCTAGCGCTTATGCCTTGATACAGGTGTAATCTTGCTAAATTAAACTTAGGGAATCTAATCATGTAGTTATCTTGACTTACATGTCTCTGATGCTTAGATTGGATTTCCACATACCTATCTAATATTGATCATATTCATATCTTCATAGTTATACTAGTGATGGTTGTATGATCTCATGATGTCCCTAATAAATGCTCAATGATGAAATTAAGTCTAAATGTTATGCGTTTCTTGCTGGTAAACCACTTTGCATATTAGCTTGCATTTTAGGTTCATTTTCTAGCTTAGTCTTGCATTCTTGCATATGGGGAGAGCTCTCTCTTCATCTTTTTGTGGACGTATCAGCTAACTCCTTTCATATATTTCTTTACTTTCTTCTTGTTCATGTCTTTTCACCTTCTTAATCTTTCACTTCATCTTTTTTCTATCTTATCATCACATTATATAAAGTTTTGACCTCTTAAATAATTTCGATGTCCTGGATTCCTTTTCAGGATCGAAATCCAAATTCAAGTTCATCTTGATGGTCAAAATTGTCTTTTAAAATTCTACTTTCTTCTGAGCAGTTAGCTGACCTTTTGAGGTCTAATCTTTGAATCATCACTGGGGAATCTTCATTTCTTCATGTCTTCATCATTTCCATACTTCATATCTACTTCAATTCACTGTTTCATGTCTAAAATCACCTTTCTACTCATTTTGACCTAATTTTTATGATATATCCTTCAAGGTCAACTCTAGTCAAACTGAGGCATTTTATCAATTTCTTATAGTTATTCTTGGGTTGTAATCATCTATCTATCATCTTGGACATTGCTATATTCTAATTTTCTCATGTCTAGCCAATTTTTGCATCCCCTTACCTCATTTCAATTTCAATCCCGAGGGGGCAGATATACTCTATCACTGATTCCTACAGCTATCTATTTCTTAGGAGCATTTGTTTGACCTTATCACTTGCTCTCGATCTATTCGCTTTGCTAGGTGTTAGAATTCTTTTCAGATCCTAACATCATCTTCCTAGTGTTTAGTACTACCGCTATTAGGCTGTGCATTCAGGACTTGCCATCTATTTCTGCATTTCATTCTTTGAAATCAGATATCCATATCTATCACCGCCTACTTGGCTTTCTATTTTCTTTGACATAATGTGTTCCCAAATCAATCACACATTAGTCAAAGAGGGGAAAATGTAATCACCTAAAAATGGTCATTTAGACTATTAGCCCCCTTTTCAACATTTTGGCTAAATTAATTTAATCACTTACTTAAGCCAAATTGCTAATAATAGATTTATTTGATTATAACCTATAGTTTGACTATGCTATCCTAAGTTCATTATTTGATTAAAAGAACATGTCCCATTTTAATTAAATAAAAGACCCCATTCTTCTAACCCACTTAAAGTGCACACATAAAGTCCTTTTTCTATTTTGCAATTAAAAGAAAAGGCTTTGTGACTTTTGTCTTATATGACAAGTCAACTTATATTCTATTGGTTGACTTGTGTGTGCACATGGATCACACCTATTTTTGAATTCCACCATTGATCATCCACCATATTCATCTTGATCTCCACTGTCCATACATCTTTCAAAGGGAGAGAGCTTTCCCCCTCAAAGGATCAATCCTCATTTTGAATATTGTTATGCTGCAGGTTTTCTAATAGGTTTCTTTGGAGCTTTGTGGAGAACTTCTATTTCTTGTCTACATTCTCTCATCCATGGCATCATGGCATTCTACTTAGCTTAGCTTTCATTTTTACATGTAGCTTAATCTCACATAGCTTAATAATGGGATTGTAACACTCTCATACATGTTTTAACATAGCTTCATTTTGCATTATCATCTTAGCTTAGCTTCCATCTTGCATTGCATCTTTGAGGAACTCATTGTAGACACTTGCATTCTTGCATCTTGTCTTTGGAACCTCCCATTGCATGGTTTACTAGCAAGAAGAGTATCTCTAAGGCTCATCTGAGAGCCTTCTTATTCTTGAAATATACTCTCTTGCACTCCGTGGATAGGGAGCTCTAAGCCGACATCCAAGCATTCCAAACTCATGGAATCATTTGGATAGAAGGGTTTAGAGTGTGACACATTTCTAGAGTTTGACTATGCTATCCTAAGTTCATTATTTGATTAAAAGAACATGTCCCCTTTTAATTAAATAAAAGACCCCATTCTTCTAACCCACTTAAAGTGCACACATAAAGTCCTTTTTCTATTTTACAATTAAAAGAAAAGGCTTGTGAGACTTTTGTCTTATATGACAAGTTAACTTATATTCTATTGGTTGACTTGTGTGTGCACATGGATCACTCCTCTTTTCAAATTCCACCGTTGATCATCCACCATCTTCATCTTGATCTCTACTGTCCATACATCTTTAAAATGGAGAGAGCTTTCCCCCTCAATCCATCCTCATTTTGAATATTGTTATGCTGCAGGTTTTCTAACAGGTTTCTTTGGAGTTTTGTGGAGAACTTCTATTTCTTGTCTACATTCTCTCATCCATGGCATCATGGCATTCTATCTTAGCTTAGCTTTCATTTTTACATGTAGCTTAATCTCACATAGCTAAATAATGGTATTGTAACATTCTCATACATGTTTTAGCATAGCTCCACTTTGCATCTCATTCTAGCTTAATCTTCATTTGCATTGCATTCTTGAGGAACTCCTTGGGACATTTTCATTATTGCATCTTGTCTTTGGAACCTCCCATTGCATGGTTTACTAGCAAGAAGAGTATCTCTAAGGCTCATCTGAGAGCCCTTGAACTTGAAATACACTCTCTTGCACTCCATGGATAGGGAGCTCTAAGCCGGCATCCGAACATTTCAAACTCATGGAATCATTTGGATAGAAGGGTTTAGAGTGTAATTAATTTTGAAAATTATGGGAAATCAAGAGGAAAATAAAAGGGGAAGAGGTCTCAATCTAGAGGACCAAGGGATTGTCGGTGCTATGAGAAACCAAAACATAAGAAGAAAGATTGTTGGACTTGAAAGAATAGTGAACCAAATAAACCAGAAGGGAACAAGGAGGAAAATATGGTGAATAAAAAATTTGAAGAGGATTCTTTACTTCTTTCTTTAGAAAGTGTTGATGATTCTTGGGATTTAGATTCTAGGGCTTCATTTCATGCTACTCCCCATAGAGGTTATTTCCTAGATTATGTCCAAAGGGATTTTGGGCTTGTTTATTTAGGGGATAATGAACCCTATCAAATTTTTGGAAAGAGAAAAAATAAGATTGAGTTTTAGAATGGGAATCATTGGCTACTATATGAGGTAAGCCATGTTCTAAAGCTGAGTAAGAATTTAATTTCAACAGGGAAACTCGGTGATGAGGGTTGCATAGTTACTTTTAATGATAAAAATTGAAAGGTTTCAAAAGTTTTCCTTGTAGTAGAAAAAGGTATGAAAGTAGGCACCTTATATATTTCTATAGGTCATATTGTTCCTTCTACTTTAATTATTTCAAAGAAAAATGAATATTCAAGAATAGTAGTTGCAGTTCAGAAGGGAGAACAAACAATTGATGTAGTTTCCAATATAGTGATTTGGCACTACAAACTTGGGCACATGAGTGAGGAAGATATGAAATTACTTCATTCAAAAAATGTTTGACTAAGTCTAAAAATTATCAACATGGATTTCTATGAAAGTTGTGTGTATGGAAAACAAAAGAGAGTGAGTTCTGTGAAGAATGGGAAGGAAAAGAAAAATGAGAAATTAGAGCTTATGCATACATATGTATGGGGACTAGCTTAGGTATCTTCCCTTGGTGGCTCTCATTATTATGTTACATTCATTGATGATGCAACTAGAAAATTATGGGTTTATTTCCTTAGACAAAAATATGATGTATTTCAAACTTTTAAGAAATGGAAATGCTTGGTTGAAAATGAGACTGGCAAGAATTAAAATGTCTCAGATCTAATAATGGTGGTAAGTATTGTAGTTATGAATTTGAAGAATATTGCTCCACTAATGGTATTTTTATACTGAAAATTGTTCCAAGGACTCCATAGGAAAATGGAGTAGTTGAATGTATTAATAGGACAATAATAGAGCATGCAAGGAGCATGAGGTTGCATGTTGGGCTTCCTATAGAAATAATCTAGGGGGAAACCACACTAAATAAACCTTCGAGTCTAATTAGGATCCACGTCACAAAATCCCTTACTCAAGAAGGAAGGACAATATATTTCTATAGTAAAAAGATAAATGAGGCCAAGAAAAAATATTCATCCTATGACCTAGAGCTCTATGCTTTAGTTGAGGCCCTAAGGAAATGGAGGCACTATTTTTTACCTAAGTAATTTTTGATCTTTACTAACAATCAAGATATGAGCTACATATATACCAAAGAGAAGTTTAGCCATATGCAAAGTGGATGGAATTTCTATAAGCTTACACCTTTACAATAAAACATAAAAAGGGCCAAAGAAATAAAGTTGTTTATATACTAATCAGGGGGTTGCTCATTTTTTAAGAAGTGCAACTTTAGGTAATTGGAGAGGAAAGTCTCAAGGATCTTTAAAAAATTGATGAGCACTTATCATATACATAAGAGTTATGTTAAGTTCAAAAATCACTTTCATGGTTAGCTTTCAGACTATACATCGTAGAATGGATTATTGTTTAAGGATGAACAATTATGTGTGAGTAGGGGGTCTATGAATGAGAATATCATCCAAGAAAAACATAATGGTAGCCTTAGTATTCATTTTGGCCTTAATAAAACACTTGAGTTGGTGTAAACTTTATACTTTTGGCCAAATATGTAAAAAGATGTAAGGAACTATATTGAAGAATGCATAAGTCATCAAAAAGAAAAAGGTACTTCTACAAATGTTGGACTTCACCAACCATTTTCTATTACTAATAGGCCATGGGAATGTATTGACATGGATTTTTTTTGGTTTTCCAAGACTAGCATAGGGTTGGATAGTGTATTTGTGGTTATTGACAAGTTTAGCAAGATGAGTAATTTTATACCATGCAAGACCACTCATGATGCTAACTATATAGGCCATATATTCTTCAAAAAGATGGTAATAATCAATAGTTTTTCATTTAGCATTGTGTCTGATAGGGATGTGAAACTTATGGGCCATACTTGGAAAAAATTGTGGAAGAGGCTTGGAACTAACTTGTCATTTGACTCAGCCTATCACCCATAGAGTGATGGCCAATTTGAGGCCATTAATATGATCTTGTGTAATCTATTAAGGTGGTTGATAAAGGCATATGGAAAATTTGAGATCTAATAATACCCCAAGCTAAGTTTTCTTATCATGATAGTGTTAGTAGGACTATTGGAAATAATCCTTTTGAAATAGTGTATGGTGTTCATCCAAGAGGGGTATGTGAAATTAGAGAATTAGGAGTCCTAGAAGGAAGGAGTGGGCATGCTAGGGACTTTTCACAATCCATGAAAGAAGTACATGAATAGGTTAAAATTCACCTATGGAATCCATTCAAAGACTAAATGCTAAAGTTCATGATTGAAGAAGAGAGATGCAATTTGAGGTTGGGTACTTGGTCATGGTCCACCTTAACAAGGAGATGCTCTAGAGGGGTTTCCCAACTAAGTTGTAGATGAGAATAATAGGACCATATTCAATCTCAATTAGATGTGGTCAGAATGCATGTAAAGTATGTCTTTCTACAAAACTATCTATTTCACCAATCTTCAATGTGAAATACTTGACAAAATAAAAAGGTCCTATTGCTAACAAAGATGGTTAGGTTACTAAGGTTATCAAGGATATCCTTAATGTGATATTACCATAAAAAAAAAACTATAGGAGAGAAATTTTTGGACTCAAGGGTCAAGAAAAAGACTAGACATGGGGTGTATATTGAACACTATAAAGTGGAGGAAACCTCATGAAATAGAGGCCACTTGGGTTGCAAAAAATGAGTTTAAGAAGCTAGGGATCAGTACTAAACTCCTATCATCAAGTCTGACATAGCTTCTTTGTAATGGGGCATAATGATGCAAGAACACCTAGGAAGGGGCTAGTTAATTAGTCAAAATTTCTTTTGTAGATGAGTCTATCCAAGTCATGAAGTGAATAATGACTCCAAGAGAATCTCAAGTGTATCTTGGAATCATTTTTTAGGTGAGAAATATGTTGGGCAAGAGTTTCTACAAGTTGCATAGTTTTTCCAACATAATGCAAAAGTTTCTAAATAGGGCCTAATATGTGAATCAAATCCAAAATACTTGCCAAGAGTAATGTTTTAGTTTTACAATACACACCCCATTTTCAAAGTAAAAAATGGTGACTCATCTTTTCCTTTTGAGTCATAGGAACCTACTTCATAGAATAGGGTGGCTTTTGAGGCACCTTAGGGTGTGGGAGTATTATGACCTAGGTCGAGAAAAAGTATGACCTAAACTTAGAAAACTAAAGAAGTTATAAAAAATACAAGGAAAAGTGCATATCTATGCAAGGTGTACAGTTCCCCCAAGTCCCCTTTACTCAAGTAGTGAAAAGGTGTGCAACTCCCCACTAGGCACAAACCTAATATCTAAAAATCAAAGCACACCCCCATAATTTATTCATTTGTATCTTGGATCCCTCTAGCTATGTACCTTCACACATCTGATCCTCTATGTAATAAAATTAGTGTTCTTTACATGCTAAGGTATATGCCTTATGTGCATGTGCACACCATACACACCTGCACACATCTGCATGTACATGATCTTTGCATCTCTTCCATTTTGTGGACCACAAATGCCAACTCCCAGTGGGAACATGTGCAAGTGTGTAATGTGTGCATGTCCTCTTACTTTCCCTTTGCACTTTCCTATCATGCACAAATTGTGTAGCCTACACACTTACATAGGTGTGCAAGTGTGCACTTTGTAGTTTTTAATCCAACTTTCTCATTTTAGTCTATTTTTAAACCTTTTTTATACATTAAGAATCTTTTTTTCCTTCTGAGCAACATAGTTTATTGATGTTTATCCTTTTGTGTAGATTACCATAGCTTCCTCATATTCCACAATAGCTAAGATCTCACCCAAGCCTATAACTTTCAAGTTCCAAGGAGTACCCAAGAAGTCATGATTCATAGATTTGCACTCAAAAGCCATAGATACAAAGCTTGGGCACATTAATTGGAATAAATTCTTGGTACTTTGCAACAAGACCCATGAGAGATTAAAGATGATCCCTACACTTATTCAAAGTGGGTTGGTCAATTTTGTATCACATCTAGTATCATGAAAGTCATCAGATTTAATCATGGACTTAGCACAACATTATGTTCCTTATGGGAAAGTGGTAAAAAATGCTACTGGAGAGATTGTCCTAGACATTTGACCGCACAACATAGAGAAAGTGTTCCACTTTCCCATCTTCAATGAACATTAGGAGATCACATATGAGAGTGCAAATAAATGGTAAAGGAAAAATTAGAAAGTGGCTAGGGATATAGTATACGATAAATATTTGATCACCAAGACCTCACATAACAAACTAGAAAAAGTTGATATGACTTGACGATACATGATTGCAGATATTAGCTATTACATAGTTCTCTTGAGTAGAGTAATGGGACTTCCTATAGAAAGCCATTTGGAGGCATGAATTGTTCATTTTATATAGAAAATAAGAACAAGATTTCACAAAATTTATTGGGGCACCATCATTAGTACCTCTTTGGATAAGTAACTAACTTTGGTCTAGAGTGAACCCTAGTTCTACATGACTTCATATGTAGTATATTTTCTAGCAACCAGAGCCACAATATATCTAGCTCTCATGAGGAGAGAAAGTATAGAGGATGTCAATGTTTGGCCATATATTGTATACCTTTAGTTGGTTTAGAAGAATCTCCTAGATGAGATCCTAGAATACATAATAGTGAATGATGCCTTTATCTTCACAACAATTTGGTTTATTGAAGATGATTATGTGAAAAGGTTATTAGTTGAGGCAAAAACTAGGGTTACACAAGTGGGTGGGTACAATATCTAGTACTATACTTTCACCTACATCCAAGTGGTTGGAACCCTTTTCCATCCAAAGAAACTACCACACTATCCATTGGATAGACTCATACTACTAGAGATTCACTGACAACTAAGTTTTGCATATGATAGGATTGGGGAGAAGCATGGGAAGACATGGGTGTGGCCTATTACCATTAGGCCTTGTGAAGTAAAGAAGAGCCATGACATTCACACCTTTGAGGTGGAATGGGAGAAGTATTATCTTTAGGAGTACCTAGTGGCCAGCCCCTATTTTTATAATATAGGATGTTTAAGCATGTTGTATGCAAGGAGTTTGTTCCAAATGCATTTATTTAAGATCATTGGTTGAACTATGTTGATGACTATGAAGCCCAAATAAGGGACTATTGCAAGATGGAGTTGACACTAGCAAAGAAGGTGTTAAACTTGAAGATACCTCTCAAGGTTTGGAATAAGAATAGTCCTAATGCCCTAGATCCCACCTATAATAGGGATAAGAACTTTGAGTTCTTGATCATGATAGAGAGGTGAATAGGGAAGAAAATAATGACATAATAACATCTTGTCTGATATGCCTCTAACCTAACAAGGGCTTAGATACATAATCCTTTCCACTTAGAATCCTTTCCCAATATACCTACTTTGAAGCCACTATCTAGGCCAAAGAAAGGAAAAGGGACAAAGATCACCCTTTCCATCTACAAGGAGCAATTTTTAGTGAGGTTTGAGATAGTGCATGGGAACAAAAGGAAAGTGGTCTAAATCCATAGAGAAGAGAAATCAATGGGAAAGAAGAAATGTAAGGTTGAAGAGATAGAAGAATCATAGCCCAAATATCCTCCATCTCCTAAAAAAGATTCCACATTAGTCCTAAAATAGATAAAAATGGATATCATGGTCAAAAAAGAAGAGAACTCCTTCATCTCAAATCTTTGATACTATTCCAAGGGTTGAAGAGGAAGGAGAACAAGAGATGGAGATAGACTATCTCCCCTTGAATAATAGGACACATTTAGCTAGGGCCACTAAAGAGGAGGTATAGAAGCTAAACACAATCACCCCCAATTATACAAGACTAACCAATCTAGATTGAGGAATCCATGGATCTAGAGTAGGAAGGATGGCATGGGTTCACTATAGGGGAAGTGCTAGATGTGTTTGATTTTAGCAAATTTGACTTCATGCCCATGGAAATCCACATAGACGATGGAGACATAAAGGATATGCCATGCCAAGAGCCACTAGTTGATGATTATAACATGATTCCTCCACTCCCATAGGGTCTAGTAGGAATACCTCCTCTACCTTCGAGAAGGCTAGGGGCACCATGTATACCTTTGCTAGAGTAAGAAACCATGCCAATACCTCCTCCAATTATAGAGGAATGAATTAGGGCCATCTCTAAGGAAGAGGTGTATGTAGTTCACTCAGAGGAAGATCTTAAAGAAGTAAAATAGCTATAATAGAAGAACAAGCTCCTCTTGTGGTGTAACCACTTTTCTCCCCTCTTATGACCATAATGACCACCCCAATGGTGGAACAACCAAGAGTAGAAGAGGCTCCAAAGAGGAAAGATATAGGGAAAGGACTAGAATCAATGATGAATTTGTCACCTATTCACTACATGTCTCTAATGGGTACTACCCCAACAAGGCTAGAGAGGGAAGTAGAAATAAGGAAGAGGAGATACATAAAAATGAAATTTTTATAGAGGTTGTGTGACCAATGGTGCCCACTCTTGAGAATCCATACCAAATAGATTTTATAATGAAGAATAAGAAAAAATATTTGGTGGCACATATAGCCATTCCTTCCCCTCATGTAGATCCAAAGACTATAACCCCTCAGGCCTATCAAATGAAAGAGATCATATTGAGGAAGGCTACTAAGGATACAACTTAAGTTTTGACAACCATGGGGCTTTGATAGGTGTTTCAATAATTTGATAAATGTGAAGAGGAAGTCACAGTTTTGAGGAAACAAAATGGTATTCTTTGAGAATTTGTAAAAGAGGTAGTGGGTCCGATTGACCTTGCTCACTCTAAGATAGCTCTAAAGGCTTTCCTTGAGAAATGAGCTCTGAAACCTACATGAAGTGACTCATTTTTGGATGCATTCAAGAGATGGTGTTTTAGTTTCAAATAAAAGGAAGTAGAGATTATAGAGAAAAATATGCATTTTTTACATAGTATACAGAAGAATGTGAATAAGTTAGCAACCATGTTCAACCAGGATTTTGGGTTTGTGGATGAAGTGTCTAGCTAGACTAATGATATGAATGCATTACAAAATATTATAGGGAAGAGATACATGATGTTGTTAAATGTATATAGAGGAGAAGAAATAGATAATATGGATGATTTTATTGAGAAGATACAAGCCAATACTAAGGTCTTGTTATCTATGCATGAAGATATCTAGGATATGCAAAGAAAAACTCATGCCTAATTATTAGAAGCAGATAATTACTATAATGTGACTAGTTTGGATAATTTTGATGATGACCCAAGGTAACACTTATGATTTATGGAAATAGTAATACAAAAATTCCAAGCATATTTTGAAGTAGCATCCTCTGAGGATGATGTTTGACCCATATTCAAGGTAGAGGAGACACTAAAGGAGTTGGATTCAAAAATGGATCATTTTGTCAAAGTGTGAAAGGAGGTTCTTGATTTTCATGGGGAATTGAGGGAAAAATACTAAGCTTTATATTTTTTGGATCAAAATAAATCACCATAGCTATGTAAAATTTCAAGGTAGCTCATCCAAACATAATTTTGGTAAAAAATCAACAAGACCCTAATGCTAGAAATTGAGATTTTAGACTTAGAAACATTCTGCCAATTTCAATCTTGAGACCTCTAAATGTGTGCAACTCCATAACTCCACATTTTGAAGATTTTGGGGAGGAATAAATTTTTTCTCCAAAGGTGCGTTGGTGCACAACTTTGCAACTCTATAGGTGCGATGATTTTTTATGACTTATGGTTGCACTTGAGCATGGAGGAGGACGATTTTCTCTTTTTTGAAGGCCCTAAGCTCTAACATGCACTTGAATATCTCTATGTTCTATCTTCTTCTTCTTTTATAGTTTTAAGACATGTAAATTCATACACACAATTTAATTGAAGGAGCTAATACTATTATTGTATGTGAATGAGCATGCAATTTTAGTATTCTAGGAGTTTGTCATGAATAGTCCCATAATACCTCTATTGTGACTAATTGGAGAAGGGGATTTATTACGTGTGCTCATAGAAATTTGTTTCATGTGTGTGTACATTTTGTGGGTGGGAAAATTGATGAATTTTGAAAATCCTTACTAACTTACAAAGTTCCATTGGTGATTGCATTAGGGAGATTATGATTGTGCTACTTTGAATTTTGTTGGTTTTCTTCCATACCCTTCAAAGATATAATTTGTAGACACATTGTTGTTATTGTTATTGTGGCTTATATCCATTTAGATTTCCCCTTTCAACAATTTTATTATCTTTCTTGTTACCTTAACTTCATAATTTATTTTTTCATAAAATATGGTTAGGTTATAAATTCATGTTAAATTAGATTTGCATGCATCATTTGAAAATTCAAAAAAAAAACAAAAATGTGATTTTTTCACTAGATATTTTCTAATTGTCAAAAATTTATAGATTGTAATTCACTAAACTAAAAAATTCATCTTCATTAAGTATAAAAATTCTATCTTCAATTGAGCTACCCAATTCGGTTGAAAAATAGCCTCCTTAAACCTTGGAGTTGATATTTTATTGACTTTTCAAGAGAGAGATTCTCATGAATTTATGTCATTGTCATCATGCAATTATGATGCTCAAAAAGAAAGAATGGAGTTAAATAAGTTTAATATAGCCTAAGAAGTCAATCTGTACTCATTTTTGGTGTTTTTGCATGATACAAGGTTAGTAGTGCAAAAGTTGTCAAGTTGTCATTCACAACATTGCAAAAGCCATGACAATATTTTAGTAATATTTGGCATAATGACCAAAATTAGTTATGGGTCTAGGATTATGGTTGAAAAAATTTGAGATGAGCTATTTAAGGCCATCCAAGACCTTGGAGTGGGATTGGTTTATGTATTGAGAAAACTATAATTGAAAGTGAGTGTTCTCTATAATTTTGTCACAATCGAGCTTGCAACTCGGACATCTATCAAATAATGGATTAAATGAAGAATTTTGTTATTGTACTTAATTAGCATTCTAATTTTCCTTTCTTTTTGTATCTTTTTTTTTATAGTTGACTAATTTTCTCGGTCAAACAAAAATTCTTCCTCTATTACCAGTTCTTTGGCACAGTTAGGGTTTGGAGCATAAAAATGCATATTTCATAAAATTCCACCACAACCTTCTAGGACATGGAAGGGGACTCATTCTAAAGTGTATATTATGAATTTTTTGTTGAGATAAGACAATTTTCTCTTTTTACATGCTTTCCCTAGGCGAGACAACTTGTAGACATCTAGGAGCAAGTTGGTGATTAGGCAAACAAAATGGAGTCATTAATTTTGGGAAATTTCTTGGTTACAAAAAGAGATAAGAGATTTATTTCTATTTTGAACTCAAAAAGAAATGATCTTATTTTGGAAAAGATGAGATTATATGAATTAGAATATTTTTCAAATTAGGAAGATATTAATTACCAAAAATGTAATTTTGGGAGATTTTTGAGGATTTAATGTAAATTTGAGAATGATTTTTTCATTTTTATGATTTATTTGAACTCACTTTTTTGCTCTTGATTTTTTAAATTTTAGAATAAAATTGATTCCAATGGGATTTTTATTTTTATTCTCAAATTAAATTCAATTAAATATTAAATTTTGAAATGAAATGAAATAAGAAATGATGAATTTGAATTTGGAGAAAAAAAAAAACATTTTTAATTATAGACACTAAGTTAACTTGAAGAATTTATTAGGCAATTTGAATAACTTAACACAATAATTTAATTAATAGAACTATAGGTATTAAGCTTAATTAAATGATGAAGAAAACTTAATAAAAGGTTGGTTAATTAAATAATATTGAATACAATGGAAAAATCACTGAAGGATACAACAATACGATTAATGAGCAATTAGGGTGAAGAATATGTCAGCTAAATTCTTTGCAAGTCATTATGACCACAACTTACAAACTTGTATTGTAAACAATTTCTCATGAGATTTCTCTCCTCTTAGCAATAGTGAAGGCTCCCTTGTTACCTTAGGTGGATTCAATAGGAACTTAACTAAAATTATTAAAAGGGAAATTCTCCTAATCAATTTCTCTTTTTAAGGAATGATTTGCATACAACTACAATGTTTCAACTATACAAAAAGTGCCTTATAGCTATGATAATATCAAATGGATTAAGGCATGTATTTTGGGTGCTTGGTTTTCAGTGTTAATAAATGGTAAACTAGTGAGCTTCTTCTCTTCTACTCAAGGGGTAAGATAGGGAGACCCTCTATCCCCAGTTCTTTTCATCATCATGACTGAAGCCTTTAGCAGGACCATTTCACATCAACAAAAGCTCAGCAAATCACATGGCGCTCTTATTTTGGGTACAAATATTGGTACAACACATTCTCTATTTGTGGATGATACACTATTATTCAGATTGTCACATGTTCAAAAGGTTTGACGTATTCTTCATGTTATTAGTCTATATTCAACAGTATTAGGTCAAGCCATTAATGCTTAGAAGTTAAAAATCTATTTTTTTAATACAAACAAAGTGGTTTATGATAAAATAAAAAAAATTGGGGTTTTTCAGAAGATTTTTACCTTCTATATATTTGGGTGTCCCTTTCTTTATGGGTTCAAACAAATCTTCATATTGATCTTCTATCATTTAGCATATCTAGAGTAGAATGGCAATTTGGAAAGTTAGATGATTGACCTTGGCTGGGAGAGTCTTGCTAATTAAATCAATATTAGCTGAAATTCCAAATTATTTCTTTGCTATTCTTAAAGCTCCTCCCAAAATTCTAGTTCAAATTCAAAAAATAATTAAGGGCTTCCTATGGATAGGTAATATGGATGATTCTCACAAGATCCACCCTATTTCATTATAGGACATGTCATAGATTCCAACAGTAGGAGGGGTAGGTGTACATGATCTTACCAAAAGAAATGAAGCATTTGGTGGGAAATTGGTTTGGAAAATGTACAATAAACCTCAATCCACTTGGTGCAAAATTATGCAACAAAAATATCTAGATAATAATGATCCTTCTAGAATTCTCTCTATTTTGGATCATCCCAAAGGTTCAGTTATATGGGATTTCATGACAACTTCTCAGAATATTGTGGTAAATTATGTTTCTTGGGAATTTAATGATGGTACTAGAGTTAACTTTTGGAGAGATTCTTGGAATGGTCAAATTCCACTTTCCAATAGTTTGATTTCTCTAAATATTATTGAAGTGTTAGAACAACACTAGGGTACTCAACTTTATCAGTATGTGGCTTCTGTTTGTGAACTTTCAGGGAAAGTGTTTTGGAAGGATCCGATGGTTTTACCACTATCATCTTAGCAAATAAGTCAATTCAAAGATATTTTGACTTCCAGGCAAGTCTTCTTTTCTAGATCTCAAGACATGATTTTCTAGGCCCCAACTAAGGATGGCAATTACTCTGTAAAAGAGGGTTATAAAATTTTGCAGCAAAATGTTTCACATAAAGTTACCTATAGGGAATTTTCATTTTTTTGAAATCATATTGTGCTTCCAAAGGTAGGTTTTTTCTCTTGGCTTGCACTAAAACATAGGATTTTGACTAGTGATAGACTTAGTAGATTGCACATTGCCTCCTCTTTCAACTGTGTTTTTTGTGATGAGTGTGAAGAGCTAGTGGATCATCTTTTTGTCTCATGCTCATTCGCTTATCAATGCTGGAGTTTTTTTTTGAATAAACTACACTATAGTACTCCTCTCTAAAACAATCTTTGGGATCTTTTTCAAGCTTGGCCAGTTCTTTATCCTAGATCATTATTTGCAAACCTCTGGAAATGTATCTCGGCATTGGTTGTTTGGGCTATTTGGTGGGAATGTAACAAACACATTTTCAGAAAAGAGATTCATACCTTAGTATTTGTTTTGGAGGGAATTGAAAGATCTATCTTAGAGGTAACAAATTCAAGTTTGAATAAGAAAAAATATAATCCTATTGTTACTTCTTGGGATTTTCAAATTATTCAAAGCTGGAAGCATTTATTCATTCTAGATGGTTGGAAAATTAGTAATTCATTCAATTCTTCATTATCTTGTATGCAAATAGGTTGGAGGCCACCGAATTAGGGATATAGGAAATTGAATTTTGATCAAGCATCAAGAGGTAATCCTAGCCCTTTTCATTTTGGTGCATGCATAAAAAAATCAAATGGAGATGTTGTGGAAATTACAGTATCTCCTTTGCCTATTTCTACAAATAACATGGCAGAGGCACAAGCTTTATTAGCTGGTCTCCTTTTAGCAAAACAAGGTAATTTTCATTTGCTATATATTGAAGGGGATTCTTCTATCATTATAAATGCCTATATTCATAGAACTATCTTTTCTTGGAAGTTAAAATATATTCTTACTCAAATCTGGAGGCTCCTAGATGAGTGTATGGATGTTTGTATTTCACACAGTTATAGGGAAGGGGATCAAGTTGCAGATTTTCTTTCGAATTTGGGTTGTGATGGGTTGTTGGTTTCATCATTTCACCCTTTATCCATAATAGAAAAACATGCTTCCCTCAAAATTCTAATTCAAGATGATAAGACTGTTGGATCATGCTCGCACAATCCATTTTGATTACATTGCATATAAGGAATAGTCAGAAATTAAAGTTGATAATTTGCTTGGATATTAGTATTTGAATCAAATGCTGGTTTGGGTTGGTCACATATTACTTCTTAGGTGTGCTTTGGCTGGGGGCTTCATATTGACTACTATGGGGATTGGCATGGTGAGCAAGGTACTTCAGAAGGTGGTAGTGATGTTTTTTGGGAAGGTTTGCCAAATTTTAATAGTAAGTTTTTTTGTGGCTATGATGACATGGAAGAATGATCTTGAGGATATTCTTTTGAATTTTTTTATCTTTTTGCTGGTATTATTGTTTTTTGATATTGAGAATTGTGTTGAAAATCTTGAACTGATAGAGATTTTGGATGGGTTGATATCCAACTTTTGGTATAGCGATGGGTGGTAGTTGATACACCCTTTGTAATTATTTTCTCAAAATATATAAAACTATGTATATATTAGGGACGATGTTGGGTTTTCTTCACTAATTCTTTCCCAGTTGACCTTGTTGAATCATATTAATAAAATATTATAGTGGCTTGCCACTTTTGCCTAAAATAAATAAATATCAATGACCCTAGAATTGATATAAGAACAACATCGGGGATAGAAGTGTGTGTGTGTGTGTGTGTGTGTGTGTATTATGAAACAAATACGAGAACTTGAAGTTTCCAACACTTTTCTCAAATGAGGATTCAAGTAGAATAAATAGTAAGGAAAAAAGTCTCTTACTGGATATTCTAAAAAATAAAAATAAAACTTACAACTAAAGCCCAAAGTATTTACTAAGTAATTATAGCCACTGCTATCTATCATAAATTTTCATGTTGCAGTACATTGTTTAAAAGTTTAAATCGGCTTTGAAAGCAATAAGTAGCTCAAAGTCTTGCACAATTGAATTTAAATCCTTCTTAAGAGAAGCTCCAAAATTCATAATCAGTATCTAGAAAATGTCATCACATAAAACCTTGAATCAACACAGATTTTGAAAGAAATTTTCCCATTTTATTGAAATAAATTCAATCTAAATCTAAGCTCAATGTCTTAGAGTGAAAATATCCATTAGCAAAATTTTCCTGCATTGCCAAAAGATGATTATTTATAGTGAGCTCCCTAATTTATATAGGAAAAGAGTGGAGAAAAGGGTGGAGAAAGAAAGGGAAAATCCTTAACTACCTTGACTTATTATCTAACTAACTACTAACTAACTTTAACTTATTCAAAATTGCATGCTTAATGCACTCACATCTTGATTACATGTTAAAACATTGTGCGTGATACTATCACATATAATTATATCTTATTTTTCCATTACATGTAATATATCATTTACAAATTATAGATACATGATAAAAATATTCTTAGTGCTTGACAAGACATGACTTCTATTACATCATCCATTTTGGTCTTTATGTGGCTAAATAGATGCTTTATGAATGATGTGTTTAGGTTTAGTGGAAGAAATATTGAACCAAAACATAAACATGAATCATTGATTGTTCTATTGAGTTTTCATTGACCATATTTGTATTGAAAGTGTACACGGGAGAAATGCGTATTAATGAGACCTTGGTGTGAAATGCAATGGAAATGGTAACGAGCCAAGATAGACCTAAGAAATAATTATCAAATAAAGAATCCACAAGCATCTCATGTTTCCCTAACTACAACTATAAGATTTCTCTTTGACCAACATCTTAGTGATAGTTCTAGAATGGGATTATGATATTTGTACATATTTATGAAAGACTATATGAGATCTATATGAAATACAAGATATATCAAGATGAGAACATGCAAATGCTATAGATGTGTGTATGAATCTAAAAAATGCTAAAAAATGTTAAATAATGCTTAAATTATGCTTAAAAACATCTATTATAATGATGCTAAATGGATTATCAAATGCTAGCTCTAATATGCCTATAGTAAGGATGCATAAAAACTTGGGTCCTTTACTATTGTTTTTCCCTTCTATTTACAAGATTTCAGAAGGGGGTTGGGGTAAAGATATAGGATTTACCTTTTACTAGGGGTAAGGGTGAAAATGAAATTATCACACAAAAATCCAAGAGGAAAAGTCCAATAGACTTGGTTTATGAAGATAAATAGGGATTTTTCAATTCTTTTAAATTCCAAAAAGGGTTGATTTCACTTTTGAGAGGATAATAATTTTAATTGATTTATTAAATGTTACATTTCTTTCCAACTTTTTTCTTTATATTTATTTTATTTTTTGATTTTATGAATTGAATTTCCCCTTTGAAAGTGATTTTGGTTTTTTGAATTTTTAGAGTAATTAAGGGTTTAGGAAAATTGATTAATTACTCAAACAACTTGACGTTGTAATTGATTTGAAAGTTTGTTATTTTCTTTGTTTTTTTGATGTTATCCTTAATCTTTGTTATTTGATTGAAATTCATGTTTTTTGAGTCTTTTCCTATTTTAGAGTGTTTACAAATACCTATCTTTGAGATAATATGTGAAGAATTTTCCAATTTTCTGATTTTTAAGCCAAATTTTTGGTGATGGAGTATTTGATAGTTGATGTTTTGTTGATTTGAATTTGATACGATACTTGATTATTGATGATTCAATGTCTAGTCCTAGTATTGTGATGTTTAAATTTTTTTTTATTAGAATTGTTTTCTTGGATGTCCCACTTTATTTGATCAATGTTTAAGTTTGGCTAAAGTAAAACATTTTTTTATGTTTGAGAAATTTTGATGCCCTAGTTTGATGTAGGTATATCGCCTGCTCAAAAATAAAATTATTAAAATTGATTTGCAATATATGGAGAGTCCAATTTTATTTCTAAAAAACTACAATGAAAAAGTTGAAGAGGAACTAGATAGAAGGGTTTCATTGAATTTGATGGAAAAATACCCATGTCAAGAAAATAGGTCGAAAGGCATTAAATATGATGAAAGTGTTGGAAATGTAGAGAAGGCTAGGTGGCTAAGTGGGGGGTGGGGAGTTAAATCAGGAACCAATAAAACTTTTACTTCAATTCGCCAATTAATCCTTCATAAAATAATATGATCTAATTACATGCATGAAAGATTGAAAGTAATAAAACATTGATAACATTTGACGCAATATTTGGTAACCCAAAAACCTTCCAAATAGAAAGTAAAATTGGGGTGAGGATGATGCCCACAAGCTTTAATACTGTAGTATAAAGTTGGCATGTTAAGGCTTAAAAATGATCACTTTTGATGATTTTCCCTATTAGGAGCAATAATGACTATTAGGTCCACCTTGTAAAAGGATTTATAAAATAAAATGAAGTGTGTACTTAGTTAGGAGATCTTAGAGGATTTGACTAATGCACCTATTAGGATGAACCGGTAGTTGATCTCTACTCTGCAACTCAATTTTTTGAATGAGATTCCTTTGATGTAGAAAGATCACCTTAATGTGATGGATGAGACTCTTCTTTTCCTTATACAACTTGTAACCTTAAAAATCACATGTTCTTTATATTCCATGCATTTCATACCATTGTTTGATATGATAAGATATCTCAAGTTTATACCAATCCAAATAATTACTATATGCTAAAAGAAATGACCTGTAGGGAGCATGAATCAATAATCAAAAATTAGTTCAAACCAAAATATGCATCATGTATTCACCAAATGAAATAACAAACTAACTAATGCTTGCTTGATTTTTGCAACTCAAAGCAGGCAATCAAGCCAAATCCTCAAGCAACCTCTACAACTCAACAAAGGCACCCATGAGAGGCCTTGCTGGTGTATTAATATTGGAGGAATGTTTGATGTGCTCTCCCAAACACAACAATGTATTGAATCTCTTGATGATGGATATGCAAGTGTGAGGAATGCAACCATGAGCCTATGCTATATGAATATGAAGAACACCTCAAACAATGGAAATGGAGAAAGCCATGCTTGGAGGCATTCAAAGATGAAGATATGAAATGCAACAAAGTAATCTAAACCATGATGCAAACTAAACTAAGATGCAAATGAAATGGAGATGAGAAATGCAAGCCATAAATCTACTCTAGCAATGCAAATGAACTCTAAATCAGCTACCAAAGCTTAGTATGCAACCTAGAAATCACTATGAAAGCTCTAGCATGAAAACTCAAAACTCAAAATGACATGATAACAATGCAATTGTGGTAGATGTCAAATGCTTGAGACAAGGCCTCTATTTATAGGCTTGAGGGAGGACTTGGTGAGGTGGCATCCATGTAGGTGCCACATAAGGTGACATGCAAGCCATGCAAGTGGTCAAATATTCAAAGTTTTCTCACACATGCGTGAGCACACACTTAGGCTAATGAGGGGGATTAGGAAAATGATTAGGATGATTAAGTGGGATTAAATTATGGGTAGGCTTAGGAGGATGAAAGTGATGGGTTTAGGCTAGGTTTAAGATTAAATTAAACAAGATTTAATTTAATCATAGGTTCAAAGGAATTAATGAGATGGAGGGATTTAAATAAATAGAATTTATTTAAAAGAGGGATTTAATGGAGGATCATGTATTAAATAAATTTAACACATTAAGGCTAGATGTATTTAAATTAAATTTAAATACTTTAGGAAAATGAAACTATTTAATTAAATAAATTTAATTAAATAGGTAGAAGAATATGACAAGTATAATTAATTAATAAATAATTAATTACAATGTCAAGGGCAATATTAAATAAATTAATATAGTGTTTAGAACAATTTTAAGTGTCTACAATTACCTTCTAATTTCAACTACAATATCATATTCAACAATCTTCACCTAGTCGGCTCAGTGCTGACACTCAGATTCAGAAGTCCACTCATGTGATATATTGATACTTGGCAACACAATGAACTTGAAAATATCTGGCAATTGGTTGACACTAGTGCTCAGTCCACATTGATCACTCAAGAGTAGGTGTCAACTCAGTTAATACTGATGACTCAAAAAATATTATATAGCTCGATTGACACTACAACAACTTGGCTACTATTGTAGCTTAGTCGACACTAATATTGGCTCTACTTGGTTAACATGGCTAGCTTCTTCGCTTGGTAAACACTCCATGCTTGGTTGACAATGTCGACAAGGTCTACTTGGTGGTGCTTAGTGAAAATGTAGCCAACCAAATGACTAAGTGTTTTGGCACTAATCGACAACTAGTTTGGTTGTAAGGTCAATAATCTCCCCCTTTGGCATTAGTGACAAAAAAACTTATCATATCAAAATTTATAAATACTCAAAATGATGAGTCAAAACTCCCCCTATCAATGTACCTAGGTATGTTCCTTGGTTTTGACTACTATGTTGATACTGGGAAGATAGTGACTCTATTTTTTATTTTTAAAAATTATTTTTATAGCTTTGCTACATAGATTATTTCTTCCTTGTACAAAAGATTCTTTAAATATTGTTATGTATAACTATATTTACCCCTTGGATTCCTTACATGCTATATTTCTCCCTTGTATTATGATATATTTCCCACATGCTTTTGACACAAATGACAAAAATGCATATTTACAAGGTAATATCAAAATGTGAGAGGAAATCACTATGTATCTTCAAATTAGAGACATGATTTTGTCCCAATTTTCTTGTAAAACTTTTGAAGTATGCAAAGCTATCTGAATCTCAGCTGATAACTTCATCATATAATCAATAATAGAAAATTTATTGTCATGAATTAATGTCTTTGCATGAACAACATGTTTCTACATTACATCCATGTTTGGAATTGTCAAACTCTAAATTTATGATTGTGTAGCCCTAATTCTTTCTTCTTCTCTCAATAACTCTTCCTGTAAGTCAGTCAAATACTTGATCTTGAAAAAATGTGTCGAGCTAGTAGTAGGATCAAATGATAACTAGTTTTCACTTTCCTTCAGATTAGTATCAATATTTGATAGCTTGTCTTTTATTTTGTTGGTAAAATTTGTGGTATCACTTAATTTTACAAACAAGGAAACAACATTATTAATAGTGCTTTCTAAAGAAATAAGAATAGTGGATAGTTCCACTTGATCTATGATAATCTTCTATACCACATTATCCAAAACCTTATTCTCAATTTTTCTCTCTACCCTCTGTAGTAGTTTCTCTTGACCATTCAAATCTTCATTGAACTTGTGGACTATGTCAACAAGTTAGTCTAAAATAGAGTTCTTTCATCAACCTCAATACTCAGTCCATCAAGAAATATACCTTTGATTTTTTTTGACACTTTATTTCTATTCTTCTTCTCTTCTCTAAGCTTTTGTTGTTTGGTACTTTCTTCCAAAGTTCTCCAAGAGTGTCCATTTGATCACGAGTAATATTGGAGAAATCCCAATTAGGAATTACTATGTCTTTATCCAGATCAACTTCATCAATGGAAACTTCTATCTCTTTCACTTTATCCTTTGGAATAAGTGAAGGAATTATTTCCTTACCTTTACTCATATCTTTAGTGCTCGATTGAGGCTTGACTTCAACTATCATTTCACTTGTTGTGGAATCACTTGTAATAATAACAACATGATTAATTGGAGAAACAAAAATGATTGTAGGAGTACTTACAGTGCCTATTTGTCTTAGTCTAACTTGATTTTGAGATGAGTGGAGCCTATAGCTTGATAGATAAAGTAGTGGTAATAGTACTCACCTTTGAACTCAATAAGATAGATCCAACAATCAATTAAGTGCTTGGTTGAATAGTATTTAACCCAATGGTTCAAGACTTGGATGTTGTCTTCTCTAAACTTGATTCTATTAGTATTTTACTTGGAGATTTAACAAGGGAGGCCATTATATCTACTACAATCTTTTCTAGATCTGAATCTTTAATGTTCTGAACTTCTTTATTGATCTAGTGGGTTTGCTAGTGGTGAAAGCAAGAGTTGACCTTGTAATTCTTCTTGATGCATATTTTCCATTTTTATTAGGTGGGTCTTCTTCTATTTCTTCTTCTTCTTCTTCATGTTCCTTTTCTTCTTCTTCATCTTTAATATCATCACCCTTACCTTCTATGAGAAAAAGAGGGGAATCAGATTTTGTATTCTCCTTCTCAAACTTATCTACCTTCTTCCTACATCTCTTTAGAATTTGAGGAATCTTGATTTCAATTGAGATCCTAGTTTTAGCTTCTTTGTAGGTTCCAAAATAAGGTGCTTTGGGGTCTACAGGCTCATTAAGGTGCTTTGGGGTCTACAGGCTCATTAACAAGAGCCTCAATGATGTCCTTAGTATCATCAATATTTACCTTATAGCCAATAGGTCTTACCCATGCAACTCTAGGTTTGACTACCTAAATATATGCCTTATCATAGTCTACAAGAAAACATATTTCTTTTTCATAGTCATCCACTAGTTTCTTAGGAATTATGAATTTTGTTTGTATCCTTTCCTTGAAATTTTCAAAATATGCGTCCATGATGCACTCTAAGTTGTCTCCCATTTCAATTATGAATTCATTAATTTGATACACAATGGGTATGTCCTTCTTCCATACTACATTGCCCTTGGAAGAAAAAAAAAATCTAAACATAAAAGAATAAGTAGACTAAAAGTGAACCAAAATTACATGGATTTTTCTTTGATTCCTAGATACTTTCCATTTTTTCTCAAATGGTTTAGTTACAACTCGACAAGGTCAAAAGAAAGATTGTTCTTGACTACCTTGAAAGCCAATTCCATAGCTTCACATGGAACACTGTTTGGTCAACTAGAAATATATATCTTATGTGTAATCACATGAATACCAAACTTAATTTCCATGTTAGTGAATCCATTTAGCTTCATTCCTCTACCATCCCACTCAATGAGATTCTTCTTTTCCAACTCAACCTGACCTAGGGTTTTGGTCATCTTTGATTTATTAATAATGGTATATTTGGTAACCCTATGAATCATTTTCTTCATGATATTGATGGGTAGATTGACCCAAAATTTCATATCATGAACATGGCTCAAGATGAACCTAATACACTTTATTTGAAAAATCTTTGGCATATGCAAAATATGGGCTAAACCCTTCATTTCTAGGTGTTTGTGCTTGGGTTTGAGGTTTCCATCCACACATAATGCCTCATATTCTTTATTCAGCTCTAGAGTTCCTAATTCTTGAATTAAATAGTGATAAAATAATCTAACATTATGAATTAATAGTACCTTCGATAGAATTTATGAGTGTGCACTGATTGGGTCCAATTCCTTTGCAACTACAGGACAAAGCTTGAGCTTTGGGTCTATAGGCACAACATTACTTACTAACATCTCAAATCCATTCTTAACCTTATTGATAGATGATGATGCCATAATGCTCAATGACTAAAGGATAAATTCACTTTGAATTTCTTGGGGGCTTGATTTTTCTCTTCTTTGTTCTCTCTTGAATTCATAGTGAAGAATGAAATTGTTTGATTCTTCCTTTTATTCTGAATTTGTCTTTGTGTTTCCATAAATGCATCATACAATGAACAACTCGATGATAGCCTGTTTAACTTAGTAGGTGTGATATGCTTGATTAATACCTTTAGTCTCAACTTGGGTCTTGAACTCATAAAAACTATCTACATTCATAATTGGTTAGGTCTCCAAACTTGGTAAAGATCAGTTAGAACTAACTTGTGCTAGACTTCACTTGGTTAGGTCATGCAACCCAACTTTGCTTGGTAAGGTCTAAGATACTGATTCAAACTAACATTCAACTTGGTGATCCCAATGCATCTAAAATGCTTATTTGGATCTTCTTAAATGTTGATTGGAACTAATATAATATTTTTCTTTGGATTTTAGTTCAAGTAATCTCCATGGATAATTAGCTTGAAATAGTTGAATCACATAATTCATTGACTTAGGTGTCAATGCTATCATGGCTTTGACTTGCATTCTCTAGAAATTTCTTCACCCATTTATGTCTCATTTGATTTCTAATATTTTTAGCCTTTTCTTTCTTTTCATCTTCAACTATAGCTCAATTCATATAGTTCTTGGCAAGATGACCAAGTTCTTTGCATACAAAACATCTCTTTGTAGGGTCTCTCTTCCTCATGTGAGTTCTTATGCAATTTTCTCTAATGTGTCCATCTTCACCACACAAGTAACACCTACACCATGTGTTATAATCATAACCAAAGATAGCTTTCATAATTTGGTCTATTGGATTCCATTTCTAGGTTTCACATTATGAAGATTTGTGCCATTGTTTGTTGCATTCTCTGTGCATTCACTTTCTCTATGACCTTTCTTATTACAACTATAACATTTTCCACTGAATTTTGATTTACCATTACTCCAAATTTTTTTTGATTATGCCATGTTTTTCTATAACGATTATATGTAGGCCTTTTGTTCTTTTGAGCTCCTTGTGATGATTCGCCTTCATCTATATAGCCTAATCCATATTTGCCTTTGTGTCTGAATTGAGTTTTCTTCTCCAATTGATTCATGCTTTCTTGAGATTTCATCATGCCTCCATGGGTTTTCCTATCTATGCTAAGATCATTCTACAATCTTGCATTATCTGTCCTTAAGTTGATAAGCTATTGATTTGCACAATTGAGTTAATTTATCAAATTTTCTTGTTGAAGAGATAGGTGTTGAATTTTTATTATCTTTTTCTTCTACCTTTTTAGTTAGAATTTTTTTCTCTTCTTTTGCTATGTGCTTTTGTTCCATGTCTTCATACATTTTGATTGACTAAATTTCTTGTTCTCTTTTTAGTTTTCTCACTTCTTCATGTAGAGTGAGATTCTTTTCAAGTAAATCTTTAATTATTGCATCAACTTCATCTAGATTTCTATATTGAAAAATTTCTTCAATTCTTTCATCTATGTAGAGATTGTCATTCATTTATGCTGCTAGTTCTTTTCTTCTTTGTAAGGATTTAGAGAGTCTCCTTTAGTTTCTTGAATTGATCCATGGCCATCTATAGTTCCAACTTTTCATTTTCAATAGCTTTCTCTTGTCTGTACACTTCCATTGCCTCTGATATTTTTCTCAAGCTTCTAAAATTTTTGATATGAGAACCAAATAGCTCTAATACCAATTATTGGAAATGTAGAGAAGACAAGGTGATTGAGAGGGGGATAGTGTGTTTTTTATTGGTGAATATTCCTAATTTTGCTAATTTCAAAAAAAAATTGCTAGTAATTTGGCTAATAATTTAAGATTTAATGCAACCTAAATCACCATATTTTTATTAAATTTAATTCTAAAATATTAAAAATCACTCAATAATTTATTTTATTAAAAAATTTAAACTCAAAGATTTGATACATGATTAGATTTGATTCACATAAATATTATATATTATCAAAGAAATAAAAATTAATTCACCAATAATTATCGTAATTATTAGTTACTTCAAGGAATATATTACCAATATTTAGTTTTCACCATTGATTTAAAATATAATGTAATTATCCTCCAAATTTCCATGAGATAAAATATGTTCAATTTTGATTTGTAATATTTCATGATGATTAGAAAACTTCCTATTATTATTGAGATTTGCCAATATTTTCTACTCAAAACTTATGATTCCAAAATAATCACCAAAGTAAATAATATTTAAAATAAAAAAATTGAGAGATTCATTGATAAAAATAAATTGGTTTTTCAAAATAATAAAATATTCACTAATAATTTATATCTTTTTCTAGTGGAGGGGGTCATGAAGTTTACCTTCCGGGGGTGGGTGGGGGGAAGGTGAATTAGGAACCAATAAAACTTTTACTTTAATTCACCAATTAATCCTTCATAAACTAATATGATCTAATTGCATGCATGAAAGATTGAAATTAATAAAACATTCATAACACTTGACACAATATTTGGTAACCCAAAAACCTTCCAAATAGAAAGTAAAAATGGGATGGGAATGATACCCACAAGCTTTAGTATTGCAGTACAAAGTTGGCCTGTTAAGGCTTACTGATGATCACTTTTGATGATCTACCCCATTAGGAGCAATAAGGACTATTAGGTCCACCTCATAAAAGGATTTATACAATACAATGAAGTATGTACTCAGTTAGGAGATTATACATAAGACTATTAAGTCCACCTTGTTAGAGGATTCAACTAATGCACCTGTTAGGATGAACCAGTAGTTGATCTCTTCTCTACAACTCATTTTGTTGAATGTGATTCCTTTGATGTAGAAATATCACCTTAATGTGATGGATGAGACTATACTTTTCCTTGTACTACTTGTAGCCTTCAAACTTGCATCTTCTTCACATTCCCTACATTTCATTCCATTAATTAATATGACAAGATATCTTATGTTTATACTAATCCAAATAATTACCTTTTGAAGTTGGCTACAATATCATATTCAACAATCTTCACCTAGTCAGCTCAATGCTAACACTCAAGTTCAAAAGTCCACTTGGGTGATATATTGATACTCATCAACATAGTGAACTTGGTAATCTTTGGCACTCAGTTGACAAGGGTGCTCAGTCCACATTGATCACTAGGGAGTAGGTGTGAACTCAGTTGATGACTCAACAAACATTGAATAGTTTAGTTGACATTGCAAAAACCTGGTTACTATTGCAGCTCATCAACACTACTATCTACTCTACTCAGTTAACATGGCTAGCTACTCTTCTCGGTTAACACTCCACATTCAGTTGACACTGTCTAGAAGGTTTACTTGGTGGTACTCAATGACAATGTAACCAACCAAATGATCAAGTGTTTTGGCATTGATTGACAACTAGTTTGGCCATAAGGTCAATAGAAAGAGGTTAAAATATGCCATAAAATTCCCCCAGTGAGGGTTAAATAGGTCAAAAGGCCTTTCACTAATTTATATTTTACACTCTACTTTCACTGTTCTCCATTTTTAGCACTGAATTAGCAAAGATGGTGGTCACATTATGAAAGCACAAATTTGAGAGGGGTTGAAGATACAAGCATCTAGCTAACTATGGTGCCCTAGTAAGTCATTGAGAACCTCTGTTATTTCAAATTTTTTTGGATTGTGTAGGAATTTTTGAATTTTTGTGTGATTTTAATTGATAAATGCTTGTATTGAACATTTAATGGCATATAATAGTTGTTATAGCATATTTAAATTTATTTAGCACATATACACTAGAAAATAGCTCATTTAGAAATTCCCTAGGGTAGAAAATTAGTGCACAACATGGAATTGTAGCTCATATGCATATTAGAATAGTGTATCCATTAATTTATGCACATAAGTTACTTTTTATAGCACACACATAGCTTAAAATAGCACATATGACTATTTGATGAAATGCACAAGTGTGATGATCATAAGCCTATAATGTTATAGAACATATACAATGAGTTAGAGCACATCCATAGCTTGTAGCACTTTTGTGCAGTAAAATGGTGCATATGTTGACTTAAATAGTGCTTATGAATTGTTTAATGAATTTGTGCTAGATAATAGTACCTTCATTTTTAAATAGTATGTCTATTATATTTTATAATTCTTTTGAATAATATAGCACATTCATGCTCTAATGTAGTGCTTTAGAGTAGTAAATCAAGCTTGGAAGGTTCAAGTGATATTGCGGTATCTAATGTAGGGTTTGTCGAATAGAAAAGGATCCATATAGGTGAATGTAAAGATGATGAGTATTTGATCATAGTTTGATATAAAATTTTGATGTCCAATGAATAATGAGAATGTTGATGATGACCCAAAAAATTGTTCACACAATAACTTAAACAATATAGTAGTGTAAACACAAAGTGAAATGTAGGATCAATCAAGTATGTTAGATAGGATTAAAAAAGTGCCAACATTGGGATATGAAGTAGGGAACTAACATGTCCATCTTAAGATATAGAGTGAGACAAATAAATGGTTCAAGATCGAACCATTAGCTAGATAGCTAGATGTTGACTTAGATTGATGTAGGATAATCACTTGTACTAAAAAAATGATGCCATTGTTTGATTGTTTTGTTAAATAGGTATGATTGTTTTGTTAAATAGGTATGTAGGCATAAGCTCATGGTGCAATGATTATATTTATGGCCACTAGAGTCCATTGGTGGATTCTCAATGTTGACAATTAGCTATATATTTAGTGATGTAATTGTTGTCATTAATGGCAACCCATGATGTACTTGCAAAAAACCTTAGTAATAAAGATACTTAGCTTTTGGTACTCAAAAAATTGTCTAGGTATGAAATTGGTTTACAACAATACATTGTTTTATATCTAAAATGTTTCTAACATCATATTATGACTAGCGAAGATAGATGGGGATTTTATATATGTTGATGATGACATGTATAACCTTGAACATCAGTATAGATAGTATGGAAAAGAGTCACCAAGTGAAATAGAACAATAGAATTAAAGGAAAGGAATTATTTTATTTACAAAATAATTACTTAACCAATTAGGGCCAACATCCTAGATGCTTACTCTAAGTTGGAAAAGTATATTTTGGTCTTAGCTGACCTAGCAGCAATTTGTGAAAAGGCATGATATTTATACAAAGGATATCTTGCGTGAAGAAGTGTGAAATTGTAATATGAAAAATAATATGCAAACTTTTTGTGAAGTGATATATGTGATGTTTTTGAGAACCTAATTTTGTGATGTAAGATCAAGTTGAGGTCAAAGATTAGTCAAGAAAGAAGATACATCATCTATATACCTAAGGACTAATTACTTGTTTGGGTAGTGAGCTCTTCTTGTAATTGGAATTGTATGTTTGGGCAATAAGATCTTCTTACATCCACTGTACTACAACTCCTAATAGGGTTGGAATGTCCTAATAGGGATTCAAAGTCTCCTAACAAGGACTCTCTATACTAAATTTTCTCATTGACTCCTAATAGGGTCCATCCTCTAACAAGGAAGATATATATCAGTATATTTTCTAGTGGGTATCATCCCCACCAGGCTTTTCCTTTGGCCATGGTTTCCCTAGTTAACAAAATATTGTGTTATGAGTTCTCTTTATGCATGATTATTATTAATATTTAGTATTACTTGCTTACTTTCTTATGCATGGTATAGAGTAATTAATAATATCCAGTTGGCAATAAAAATTTATAGAATACTAATTCACCCCCCTCTTAGTATTCCTTATTTCTAACAATTGGTATCATAGCACAATTACTTAGAAGAGGCTTAATAGCTTGAGTAAGATCCTTATGGATATGGAACAATTGATGAAGAACCTTGAAGAGGCACTTGAATAAATTGATCTCCTTACTAAAGAAAGAGATAACATTAAAGATATATATGAAGACTCCAAAGTATACATTGGACAATTGAAGGACAAGATTAAAGATCTCAAATCCAAGCCTGAATCTATAGAATCTACTAGTGATGATGAATATTCAAAACTAAAAATAGAGTACAAGATCTTCAAGAATGAATTAAAGATTACCGATTTAAAGTTGTGTTTGAAGAATGATCCTAGCAAAATTGAATTTGATTTCAAGACTGGAAATTTAGATCTTAGAGCCAGTTGAGCAAAGAAGACATCTGAATTTGAAACATTAAAAGAAGACCATGAAGAAATTCATAAGTAAAACACTATTATGAAAGGTGAACTAACATAGTGCAAGCAACAACTTGAAAAGCTTTACACTAGAAAAGAAAATCTTGATGAATCTATGTCAATACAAAGACCTACCTATGATAAGACTGGTCTTGGTTATCTATTTAACATGTCTGTAAAGAAACCTGAAAGTAAATTAGATCTAGAAGAGAAAGATAAATTTAATGATAAGATTGAATTTGGTCAATATTCTGATAAATCCAAAGAAGTTGAACAAGAGAAGGAAACTATAAAATTGGATGAACCTAAGCAAGTGGAATCTCCTAAGGAAGCTAGAGTATGAATTTTGTGGTAAGTGTTTTTATGTAATGAAATAGGTCATATGAAAAGAGATTTTACAAATAAATCATCTAATCATGTTACAGATTTTTACTATCATAATTGCCATGGTATTGGTCAAAATGCAATTGATTGTAGGAAATCAAAATATGATAATGATAGAAGAAATAGTAGAATGTCTGGAAACACTAACCTTGCAGATAGAAGAAGATCTAATGAAATAAAATCAAGAGAAAGTAGACCTTATGTTTAGGAAGGAAGTAGATCATGTTTTATAAGTGTAACAACTTTGGACACATAGCCTAGAATTGTCAAGCACCTATTGATCAATAGAATCCTAGAAGTAGAACCCATTATGTTAGTTATGCAACTAATTTGGACATACAACAAAGTACTATAGAATGAATAGAAGCAATAATGGAAGAAAATTTGGAAATAACAAAAGGAATCATGGAAGAAACTTTGGAAATAGAAGCAACAATGGGAAGAACTTTAGAAATGACAAAAGGAATCATGAAAGTAACCCCAGAACAAAAAAAGACAATGGAGAACAAAAAAATGTAGTCAATGAACTTCGAGAAGAACTTAATGAGACATTTATAAAGGGATTATACATTTCAAAAAAATTTGGATGATTCTAAGATAGGAAAATCAAAGTCAGTAATCAAGTTTTATTCAACCAAGTTGAATTAAGCTTGTTCATAGAATTAAAATTGGAAACTTAATTTAGAGATAGAGCTATAAGTAGTGAGGTTGAGAGAAGATGTATCTTAATGAGTTTGGTCTGTAGTTAAGCTCGCTTGTAATTTGGATCTTATTGAAACACGTTATGAAGGAAATAAGAGTTACTTTTATAACAAAGAAAGGTTAGTTTGTGACAGAAGATGAAATCTATGTTTCTATAGAAAATTTCATGAAGTGAAGTTTTGTGGAGCAATGTCATGATGAAAGGAAGCTATGATGAACCTTGGATAGCATTTAAAGATCATATAGCTGATCTTGAGTAGATATTTGATTTCAAAGTGAAATAAACAACTTTTTTTATTGAGTGAAGTATACAATTAATGCAAGTTCAAGATGAATAAAAAGAGTACAAACTTGTTATTTCTACATTATGATCATCTCAAAAGCTTTAGAGCACCCAAAATTAATTTGGAAAAAGTGATTTTGAGAAAAATCCTACTACAAAAAAGGTATTTTATCATTCTCTACCCATAAATTCTTCAATAAATTTTTATTTGATGTAATCATGGATATGTCAGTTGTTTTGAATGGTGAAAATGTTGAGAGGCCCAAATTAAAGGTTGTTCCTATGAAAATCCTAGAGGAAAACCCTAATTTGGCCTTATCAATTACTCCAAACAATGTAGTGTTATTAGAAGATGTAGGAAGTCGTCTGTGTAGTAAGTTTGAAACTATTGGAAGTGAGTTTATGAGCAAGGATATGGAAATTTTTTTTAATCATGATATGACTATTAAGCTTAGATATGAGCATCTAAAAGACTTAGAATTAGCCAGATATCATTTTTACCAAAAAATTGATACAGAAGAATGGACACATATCATATTGAGAAGAATTCATAATGGAAAGATTTGGATGCGAGAAAATGTAGTCAACATCTCTATCAACCTTATTCATGAAGTCACTGGTCTTAGCAAACAAGGCAGTGTACCTATTGGTGAGAAAATAGTTAAGGGAAAGGTTGAAAGTTATACCAAAGTAGTTTACAATGGTAAAGCAATGGTGATTAGCACCATCAGACAACATGATGTAAGATTCTTGAGTAGAATCATTGCATATTCTATATGTGCAAGTTCTAAGAATGATGAGTTCTTAATAGGCTTCATTTATGTAGCTTATAAGATATGTGTTGAGAAAGAACAAGTGAATTTAAGTGAAATTCTAAGGGTACAACTTCTTGAGAATTTAGAGAACATTAAGAGAACTAAGAATAGTGTATTTAGATTCAAGTCTTTGTTAATCATATTTTCTTTCATGTACTTAAGAGATTTCCATTTTTATCAGTTACTAATATCATGAGTGGTTTAAGATGCACTATGGACAAGATAATAGATGTGTGTAGAAGGCAACTAGCAGATAAAATCTTGGACAACAAAAATTTGATTATGAGGACATTTTAGAATGAGATGAAACAATTGTTCAAAATTTCCCTTGCAATTGTGGATAGATTCAAGAATGATATATGCTTTATGGTGGATATTGACTTAACCTAAATTGAAGCAGAAGTACCTCAGGAAACATCTCTTGAGCCCCTAGGTTATGAATTGAGTGATGATGTAGCTATTAGTTATATTGATTTAATGCTGAAATCCAATGTAGATCAAGCATCATATAGATTCAAAATGTATGAGGAGATAACTCAGCCATTGTACTAGGCATCATTAGAAAAGGCATTTCATAAGAAGATTGCATCTATAATGAAGAAAGCACTATTTGAGGCTAGTATGTTAGAGGAAGAATCACAAGTAGTTAGACAAATAATCTCTAGATTGAAACAAACTAGTGAACAAGGTGTAATGTATGTGACACCTCTATTAGTTGGCCAAGCATCTAGTGTATCTATTGAAGAAACTTCCACAGAACAAAGCATTCCATATACTGCTATATCGACCGAGAAACCAAGTGAACCTAAGTGGAAGTCTAAAAGGTTAGTACAGACTCATAAGTCTAAAAGAATCAAACAAAAAGCTACTAGACTAGAGAAAAGGAAAAAGACATTGTTGTCAATTGATGACTCTAGTGATAAAAAAGAAGAAGAGGAACAAGAAGACAAACAACCAAAGAAAGTCATTATTTCCAAGTAGCCAACATGTAAAACAAGGCAACATTGGAAGCAAAAGATAGATAATATTAACACATCTATTGTTAATGAAGGGAACTTTGTATAGATGAATAAGTTCTATGATTTGTACAATGATATGGAGAAAGAATGGATTGATATCTCTATTGTGAGACATATTATTCTCAATAACTTGAAAATTGAGACTATTAAAGGCATGATGAATTATAAGGTTTATGAAAAACTTGTAGCTAAGAAGGCACCGATTCATGAAGAAGACATGGAACGTCAGAAGTCAATGTTAAGAACTATGTGCAAGATAGATGATGAAGATGAAATCAAAAAATTTATGAAGAAACTAGCACCTTACTTGCGAAGTAAGATGAGGCCATTTTTATTCATGGGATGAGAAAAGAATGTTATTATAAGTGAAAATAAAATAGCCATCAATCAAATGATGAGTGTGTTAAAGACATAACCTTCAATTGTAGAGAAAACTTTGGAAGTATTTGTAAGTGGTGATACTATGCAGATTAATCAAACAAATGTTATAGTTAACATTGATGAAGATATGTTCAATCAGCCTAAGCCCCTTTCTAAAGATATTCAAGATCAACTAAGACTGATTGAAGAAGAGAAAAGATAGCTAGAAGATGAAAAGAAGAGGATTGAAGAAGCCAAGTTGAAACTAACTAAAGAGGAAAAGAAGCAGAAAGAAGATGAAAAAGAAAAGGAAGTAAGAGAAAAGAAATAAAGAGAAAAGAATGAAGAAGAAGAGAGAAATTCAAAGAAGGCAGTAGAGAAGAAACTAAAGGAAGATGAGGTGAAAGAATGTAGCTCATCCTCTCCTATATCTCTTGCAAACCTTACAGGTGATGACGATGATCAATTTAACTTGATCTCATCCTTGACAAAATTATTTGAGAAGAATAAAAAGGTTAGAAGTCTACAAAGAGCATTAATGGAGGTGACTGAAAGATTACACAACACCCTCATAGTCAAATACACTAAAGTAGACCCCGAATAGAGAGTTGAAGTAGTTGTAAAATCATTTGATGATGAATTTATAATTTTTTTGAATGTTACTGAGTCTAAGCCTCAAATTTCACATGATACTAATCTTTTTAGTTGTCAAAATATTTAGAATGATTTACTAAGTCTTGATACTTGTATCAAGGAACTTTGAAGATGTCAACAAGTTGACAAGGTACTGTACATCAATTGTACTTTATCTCATAAGTTGATTAAAGATGTGGACATAAAGATTCAAGGGAAGCTAAGTGAGCTGGAAGTTCTAACTAGTCAGATACAATAACCCTCTTGTGGAGTTGATGAATTGGAAGGACAAATTGTTGGTGTTTACACAGACATTGGGAAACTAGAACTTGAAAAAGAACTAATGGTGAGAAGACTATTAGAATTTAGAGAGTCTATTTCTCTGAAGATATTAACCATTGAGAGATAGTTGGAAGAATGTGTCAAAGCAAAAGACACTTACGCAAATTTCACCTACTCTGACCTTAATGCAGTTGAGATTGCATCATATTCCTTATGTGTAATGCTCACTATTACTAAAGCAAAAAAGGACACATGGGAGAAAGGTATAGACAAATTGAAAGAAAATTTTGATGATTGTATGAAGATTTTAATAGCTTAAGGTTGCAAGATAGTGTTTTGACAGTAGACAGACACCTTTTTTTGATAGCTTTTGGATTTTTAGATCTTTGTCATTGATGTCAGAGGGGCAGAAGCTGTAGAAAAAAATTGTCTATTAAGTTATGTATGCAGCAATCATATCCAAAGGGGGAGCAATTTAGCAATTGAGCATTTGTACCAGTACAAGTATTGTAAGTTAGTGTTAAGTTTTTGTCACTTAGCCAATTTTCCTTACTTTGTTGCCATTGATGAAAAAGGGGGAGATTGTTGACAATTGCTATATATGTAGTGATGTAATTGTTGTCATTAATGGCAAAACATGATGTACTTACTTGCAAAAAACCTTGGTAATAAAGATACTTAGCTTTCGCTACTCAAACAAATTTTAAGTATGAAATTGGTTTACAACAATACATTGTTTTATATGTAAAATATTTTTGATGTCATATTATGACTAGTGAAGATAGATGAAGACTGTATACATGATGATGATGTGTATAACCTCAAATAGTAGTACAGATAGTATGAAAAGGAGTTAATCACAATTCACCAAGTGTAATAGAACAACGTAATTAAAGCAAAGGAGTTATTTTGTTTACAAAATATTACTTAACCAATTAGGGATGACATCCTAGATGTTTACTTTAAGTTGGAAAAGTATATTGTAGTCTTAGATGACCTAGCAGTAATTTGTGAAAAGACATGATATTTAGACAAAGGATATCTTGTGAGAAGAAGTGTGCAATTGTAATATGAAAAGTAATATGCAAACTTTTGGTGAAGCAATATATGCAAAGTTTTTGAGAACCTGATTTCATGATTTAAGATTGAGCTAAGGTTAGAGATTAGTCAAGAAAGAAGATACAATATCTATATACCTGAGGAATAATTACCTATTTGGGTAGTGAGCTCTTCTTGTAATTGGAAGTGCATGTTTGGGTAGTGAGTGTACACCAAAAAGAGTGCACTTCCCTAAACCCTTCTATCCAAGGTTTTCTATAGGTTTGAAAGCTTGAATGTCAGCTTAGGGCTCCCTAGTCATGGGGTGCAAAAGCATACAAATAAGCATAAAATGGCTCTCAGCTAAGCCTTAGAGATGTAGCCCTTGATAGTAAACCATGAAATGAGATATTCTTTGAGCAAGAGCAATAATGAAAATGACAAAGAACTCATGATGCATGCAATGCAAGAATGGAATGCAACTAAGCTACACAAGTGAAAGTATTATAGCCATCCTAGTTAAACTATGTGTTCTAAGTTATTTGTAAAAAGGAACTACACTATGTGCAAGCTAAGCTAAGATGCAATGCAAAAAAATTCCATGAAGGTAATGGATGAAGACAATAAGATGATGCTCTCCACAAGAAGCTCTCGAGCACTCCGATGAAAATCTTGCAACATAACAATACTCAAGAGTGTGGATCCTTTGAGGGGAGAAGCTCTCTTTCTTTTAAAGTCATACAGACAATAGAGATCAAGTTTTAAAGAATGGATAATCAATATTTGAGTTCAAAAATTGGAGGGATCTGTGTGCACACACAAGTCAACCGATAGAAAATGAGTTGACTTGTCATATAAGATAAAAGTCTCACAAGCTTTTCTTTTAATTTCAAAAATAGAAAAGGACTTTATGTGTGCACTTTAAGTGAGTTAGGAGAATGGGGTCTTTTATTTAATTAAAAGGGGAAATGTTATTTTAATCAAATAATGAACTTAGGATAGCATAGTCAAACTATAAGTTATAATCAATTAATTGATTATTAGCAATTTGGTCTAGGTAAATAATTAATTAAATTAGCCAAAATGCTGAGAAGGGGGGTAATAGTCTAGATGACCATTTTTTTAGGATAACATAGTCAAACTATAGGTTATAATCAAATTAATTGATTATTAGCAAATTGATCTAGGTAAATACTTAATTAAATTAGCCAAAATGTTGAGAAGGGGGCTAATAGTCTAGATGACCATTTTTGGGTGATTACAGTGAGCTCTTCTTGTATCCACTATACTACAACTCCTAACAAGGTTGGAATCTCCTAATAGGGATTCAAAGTCTCCTAACAGGGACTCTCTATACTGAATTTTTCATTGACTCCTAACAGGGTCCATCCTCTAACAAGGAACATATGTATCAATATATTATCTAGAGGGTATCATCCTCACCATGGTTTTCTCTTGGCTAGGGTTTCCCTAGTTAACAAAATATGGTGTTATGAGTTCTCTTTATGCATGGTTATTATTAGTATGTAGGATTACTTGTTTACTTTCTTATGCATGGTTCAAATTAATTAATAATATCTAGTTGGCAAAAAAAATTTGTAGAATACTAATTCAGCCCCCCTCTTGGTATTCCTTATTTATAACACTCAACAATTGATCAAAAAATCATTGATAAATGTGGATTCTCATATCTTCTCTAGATGTCACAATTTTGGGTGAACCAAGGATTATTAATAGTTGTGGCCAAGTGGTGGCACTCGAACCACAACACCTTTCATATGTCACTCAGGGAGATGATGATTACCCCTGAGGATGTGTACATGATTCTCTATATCCCTATAGGAGGGGATCTAGTGTATTAAAATTAGACACATGATGGTATAGCCTATAGAGATATGTTTATGGATGTTGATATTGGGGATGGAAGTGTGCCATGGTTTCAAATGCTTCAATATGATCCCTTACTAGCTCTACTAGTCGTGTTGATAAGAGGATTCCTCTTGTTAGATAGGTGAGGTTGTGGATGTCCAGTTGGATGGGGCCACATCATTTAGGATATGATCGATCGACCATGAAGATTTTTGTGGGGTAGTTGCATTCTACCCCATTTTTATCATGATTTACACCAAGTGGTGTGTTTAAAGGCCACATCACTATCTGCTAGCATGGTGCTTTTATAGATATAAAAATGGGAGCATCTTCTCATCACCCTGCCTATATGTGTTTAATAGCAAGCATAGGACATGATCTTCATATATGTATTTAGGTATCATTGTCCAGCCCCATATGGGCAAGATAGAGTATTGGAGACATATGTTGGATGACATGGATGAGGTTGTGTGGAGGCCCTACATGTATATAGAGCCATAGGTGGAGGATGATGATTAGATGGTTTATTTTTATTGTCCTCATTATTTGCTTGGCCAGATTGCATCAATGATTGAGAGATTTTGCTTAATGAGGGTAGTCAGGTAGTTTGGATGATGGCAAGGGATGCCATAGGGAGTAGTACATTATGTCTATGTTCATGCATAGAGGATGAGGCATGTCAAGAGGATTTTATTAAAATGATAGGGACACCATAGAGATGGTCGTTGAGGGATTATATGGTCAATGCTAGGATGGAAGGGGACTATGCGCAATGGTTTAGAGAGCATCCCTTTCCTAGATATATAGATCTAGCTAATACTAGGAAATGAAGAGAAGTTGAGAGAAGGTGAGGATGATGATAGTAAGGGTGGGTGGGGAAGAAGGAGGGCTAGAGGTTGAGGCTAAGGACCAAGAGGTCGAGGGAGGTATGGAGGCAGAGGTAGGGTTAAGATGATGCCCTAGCATAGAGTGTTACCAAAGGTTCCAGCATAGAGATAGATGTTTGTGCAAAGGCAAAGGGATTTGGGAAGAGATAGATCCAAAGAGGTCTATGGGCATGGGGGTATTATGGTGAGATCAGGCACAAGATCTAGTATGAGCAATGCAGTGGCTAGTGGGATTGGTGGGAGAGGTTAAAATAGTGGTGTAGGGCCTAGCAGGAGGGATGATGATGCGGATTAGGGTAGGATAGCATAACATAGGATGAGGCTACTAGAGGATGTTTAGTTTGTTAGGAAGCAGGGGCATTAAGTATATGATCCCTCTATGCAGGTATAGAGCTCCCATCCATAGCCATAGCTATAGGTGCTTGTAGCTTCAATCTAATTAGCATCAATACTAGGTGGTTCTTTGTATTTGAGCACCTATGTGAGTGTCATAGAGGCATATATTAGGGTGATTATCTTGTAGATGAGTTAGTTGGCAAGCACGGTGTAGACATTCATAACATTGACAACACTAATGCCTCCACCTTCACCTCTACAATTGAGCATAGATAGAGCGACCTTGAGTTAGGTAGTCCTAGCTATACCTAGTGTAAAAAGTATAGGTGGATTAGATTAGAATTTGAGAGATTGGGATGAGTGCACATAATGATTAGGAACCTCTCAATCAGACTTATATTATAGATGGTGTAGGTAGCCCAAACAGTGAGATAAAGGGATGAGTCATTGTATCATGTTTTGTTTTTTGTTGCCTATGTTGACTATCAAATGTATCATAGATGTATTGAGGGTGACCTTTTAATATATGAGCATTCAAATAATGTTTTTCTTATTTTTTTATGTTAGAAATTTATTTTTTTGTTTCATGGACTTTATATGCTCTATGGTGGTAAACAATGATGTGATGGATGTTTTATGTTATATGCATATGTTGTTTTGTATTTACGATATTCTTGTATGTGCATGTAATGTGGATGTCTAATTTGTTTGATGTGTAGATGAATAAATACTTGATGAATAAAGCACATAAGGATGGGGGTGAAAACAAAATCTAGATGCCTTAAAGTGGTGTTGAATGAAGAATGGGCTTGAGTGCAAGCTTTGGAAGCTGAGCTACGAGTGGAAAGATCATGAGCAGAAGGAAATCAGGTAGGGTTTCAGGGCGAGTGAGCAAATGCATAAATATTGTAGGATTCTCTAAGGATGGCACAAGTGAGTTTGGAGAGAATGTATAATGAGGTAGTGCTACTACAAGTGTAGTCAAAGTATTTTGAGGATGTGGTGTCAAAAATGAACATGATGTCATTGTAGTTGCAAGAGCGGTTGGCGGTGAGTGAGACAATTTCAGTAGCAGCTTGATGAGACTAAAGCTGATGTGGAGCACTAGAAAATGGTTGTCGAATATATGCAATATGAGTGTTATGTAGCCCAATGGTAAATTACTGCATTGGGTATAAATAAAATGGTGGACAATGGGTTCACAGATATGTAAAGGACTGCCAAAGTGCATCAAGAAGCCACATATTACATGGGGCTATATTATTAGCCAATGTCATTGGAGCAATGGCAAGAGACCTAGTTTATGGACAAGAAATTTACTCATTTTTTGAATGCTTAGTTGTGTAGTTGGAAATTCCTGATATCCATGGATGTTTTTTGGGTGCACGAGGATCAATGTTGGAAGATTCATCTTTTGGGATGATGTTTGGGGAAATTTCCTAGCCAAGAATCCCAACATGCCACCTCCTTAAGGAAGATCATAATGAGCTTCCCACTAGGGTTGTGCAGTGGTTGTAATTGTATTGTTTCCCCCATGATAAATAAGAAATTATTTTTATTGTAGACAAAAGGGTAGCTTGTGTGCTTTGTGTGTCTATGTGCAATTTTATTGAAAGTGTCTAACTTTTTTGGTATTTTTGAGAGGTTTTTAATTTTTTTGGTATTTTTGTTGGCTATTTTGGATATTTTTGGTATTTTTATTTATTTATTTTGGATTTTTGGCATTTTTAAAGATAAATGGACAAGAATGAGATGGACAACTGTTGAAATTGACAAAAATGTGTACAAATGAGGGACATCTAGAGGAAGACTAGCATTTTATTATGTGTTATAACCTATTATTTCCAAGAGTTGATTTGAATGCCAAAAAAGAATATAAATTAGGCTTTGAATGAAAGATGGGTGCAAAGTTGGGCAAAATTTAGAAGGCTGAAGTGCACTAGGTTGAAAAAGAAGGAAGTGTTAACTCATGAATTGCAGGCAAAATTTGATTTGAGAAACTCTGTGTATATTGATAGCCTTTCCAAAAAAGCTAGAGCTAAGATCAAGATGAGCAGTCCTCTCCCACTGAATAGAGAAATAGTGATTATTATGTAGGTGTAGGTCAAGATAGACATGTTTGGGATTGGATAGAAGGTAGTTGTGGCTTTAAAAGGCATTTTGGGCCTAAAAAGGTACTATGGATCTCAAAAAAGGCACTTGGGCTTGAAAAAGGCTTTGTGGGCCTAAAATGATCCTACAAGGCCTAAAAAGGGTATTGTGGACTTAAAAATGGCATTAGAGGGCCTAAAAAGGTGCTTAAGGGCCTAAAAAGATATTGGAGGGCCTAAAGAGACACTATGGCCTTGGAAAAGGTGCTAGAGGGCCTAAAAAGGTGTTAGGGCACTTGAAAAGGGTGCTTTGGGCCTAAAAATGTGCTATGGTGCTTGTAAAGGGTGATTGGGCTTGAAAAAGGCTTTGTGGGCCTAAAATGTGATTGAGGGCTCTAAAAAAGGCTCTATGGTCCTAAAAAGGTGCTATGGCCCCTAAAAATGGTTTTTTAAGCCTAAAAAGGTGCTTGAGGTTAAGGCAACCTCTCAAACTCAACGCTTGTTTATTATGGGGCTCTACTAGCTCCAAGGGTCAAGAGTTTGACCCTCATGGAAATCAATCTCTTGCTTTGCTTCCTATGATTAGGAAGTAGGCCAACCTTTTAGGTTTCTAGTAGCATTATTGTTGTGTATGCAAAATGGTGGCCTATCTAGATGGTGATGAAAGAGTGTGACCGATCTTTGCAGCAATCCAAGTGATGCCCAATTTTCCAAACCTACAAGCATACTTTAGACCATAGAAATGGAATGGGGGGTCACAAGGTTTTTTGTAGGATAGCATTGATATATTGTTGAATGGTATTGATCAATCGTGGCCACTGCAACATAAATAAGTTTAGAAATCCTACTTGATATACATTAAGGAATAGAAGGGTGTGAAGAGGGACATAGGAAATTCTCTTTTGATATCTATAGTGTGCTAGATATTCCCAAGCTCAGAGATATGTTTCAAGACATAAGAACATTGCTTCTTAATCTTGTAGAAGAATGTATGGTATTGAAACATTTGTCAAGAGATAATAGGATAAGGATCCTACCATAAAATATTTAAATATTTTTCAATGTAGGGCCTCACCATTGATTTTATATAAAATTGGTCAAGGTACACAAACCTATCTCGAATGAGTAGTAATTATAGATGGACACTAGCTCAACATGAAATAAATGAATCATCAAATTGAAATAAATAAATATAATTTATGCAAATGACAACATGTTTTTGATGTTTTTGTTTTTTTGTTTTTGTTTTGATGTTTGTGATTTTTTTGATGTTTTTGATTTTTTTAAATTTTTTGATCAAGTTGGCACACAAATAGTGGCTTGCATGCTAGTCTCTCGGGCATATTTCATATTGTTGAACTAAGATAGATGGGAAGGGGAAGGATGTGAGGTTTTTTGGATTATGGGGACCAAATGAGAGAGGCATCAAGGCTAAAGTGGATTTCTGGGACCACATGGGTATTTATGGTAGCTAAAAGTGGATTTTTAGGACTACATGGGTATTTATGGAGGTTAAAATAGATTTTTGGGACCACATGGGTATTTTTGAAGGCTAATATGAATTTTTGGGACAACATGGGTATATATGGAGGCTAAACTAGATTATTTTGGGACCATAGAAGGGTCATGATTTTTTTTACAAGTTTGAGATGTGCATTGATCTTCCTATAATTCATGCTTGTGGTATCTTCAAACATGACTCAATGTTATCTTCAAACCATTACCTTATTTCTTACTAGTTGTGTTTGCTATAAGCTATTTCTAATGTCAAGAAATCATTGATCTGAAATACACAAGTAATTCTCAATTTGGTATATACATAATTAATTCAAGTTTAGCACCCCTTGTCCTTTTTTTCCTATATTTTATTAATTGCACTAGGTGGTGTTGAAGCAAGCAATGGAAAGGCCACATACAAGAAAAATTGACATGAGACACACAACATGAATGGTTTATCATAGCCCCTATTGTTTTATTTTTATTTGCATTGAAGGGCTTATGTTGTTTGGGGAATGCTCAAAGGTGCTATCTCTGACTTCTTTTTATACTAGATTTTTTTTTTGAATGTTTTCTGGTTGTTTTTGGTAAATTTCCATATATGTAGTGGTCATTCAAGGCTCTATACATAGAGCCTTTTGAGATCGATGATGTTAAGGGGTTCTGCTAGCTCTTCCCCATCATAATTGACAAGCTTGTAGGTTCCTATCTCAAAAGACTCTGTGATGATGTAAGGCCAATCTAGTTGGCTTCCCACTTCCCTTTCTTTTCTCAATTAGCCTAATTTTTAGGGTTATCTCAAAGAACTAGATCCCCTACTTGAAATACATGTGGTTTCACTTTCTTGTTATAGTGTCTAGATAACCTATTTTGATACACTTTGAGGTGTTCATGGGCAGTGCATTGATGTTCCTCTAGGAATGATAATTATTCTAAGAGGACAACCCTATAGTCTTCATCTATCATGAAATCATGTAGGGTGACTCTTAAGGATGGGATTTCAACCTCCAAAGGGAGAATTGTTTCACTGCCATAGACTAAAGAAAAGGGGGTTGCCATGGTAGGCATTTGAACACTTGTCCTATAGGCCCAAAGTGAAGGATTTAATTATAAATGCTAGTCTTGACCAATGTTGTTGATGGTTCTTTTGAGGATTTTGATGATATTTTTGTTGGTGGCCTTTGTTTTGACCATTGCCTTAGGGATAATAAATTGAAGAGGAATGGTGAATGATATGAATTTTTTTTACATAGCTCATCAATTATTTGTTTTTTAAAGTAAAAAGAATTATCTATTAGGATGTCATGAGGTATGCCAAACTGGCAAATGATGTCATTAAGAATGAACAAGGAATTTTTTTTCCTAGTGGCATCTATGAGCAACACTGCTTCAACCTATTTGGTGAAGTATTTTGTGGTCATAAGAATCAATTTGTGGTTGTTGGAGGAGTGTGGATGAATCATTCCTATTAAGTCAAAACCAAAACCCTACTAATAAAAAGGCCATGATGTGGCCAATGGGTTGAGTTCCTAAGCTGGTACATGAAAGAGGTTACCATAAATCTGGAACTTCTTACAAGTTTTAACATAATCAATAGAATCTTTTTCCATGGTGGGTCAAAAATAGTCCATCCTAAGGATTTTTTTAGCCAGAGTGAACCGACTAGAATGTGACCCACAAATACCTTCATGGACTTCTTGTAGAGTAGCTCTAGACTCATCATTTTCTAGACAGCTAAACAAAGTTCCATGTAGAACTTCTTGATACAATGTGTCAATCATCAACATATAATAGGAGGCTTTTTAGATAAATTTTCATCTCTAGTTTTTGGATAGATTGGTGGGCATAACTTTATCTTTCAAGTAGGTGGAAATGGGATTGTACCAAGGGGAATTTGGAGTGTCTAGGAAGAAATGATGTGAGATTCAAGTTGATTAAATTCAAGTTGAGCCACCTCTTGTATTACAAATTCATAGTATTCATGTTGGTCTCCCTATTCTTATCTCTAGGAATTTACTCAAACATGATCTAAACAAAGCATTCTTTAAGTGTGTCAACCATATGTTTGTAAGGAAGCAATTTTCCATCTTTAGTATGAAATGTGTTATTAACTTGATTGATGACCAACTAAGAGTGTCCATAGACATCTAGTGTTGTTAACTTTCATTCTAGTGCTAATTTGAGGCTAAGAACTAATGCTTCATTTTTAGCCATGTTATTAGTGCATGGAAAAAAAAAGTTTATAGGAATTTGGTATAGTGACACTAAAGGTGTGATTAATAAAACACTTGCACCTGAGCCATTATGTGTATATGAACTTGTTGTCACTTAGGTTTGCACCCTTGTCCAAAGCCTATGCATGAGGACAACCTAGTGAAACATGGAAACAACTTCCAAGCTATGGGACTTGAACTATGAGGTTGAGTCTCCAGAGAAGGCCGGCTTCCTCTTACTATCAAGATGCACCTAACTACTCTTGGAGAGGAAAAGGGAGAAAGAGAGCATGAAAGAAAATCTACCTAATCTAATCTAAAGAGATGATGCACCAAAATAGAGTGTTCAAACCAAACTCTGCCCATATATGCACTATTGAACCAAAATGAAACTAAGGATATACACATTCAAACTTGCTTTAATCTAATAATCACATGCAGATCAGAAGACCAAGATGAATGACAACAAGGAAAGAGAGATTCACTTATATTATCATTCATAGGCCAAGGGGATATAGTCATGCAGGTCATAGATCTCTACAAAACACCAGTAAGAGGCAAAGAGTTCTTGCACTTTCATACCAATGGCTGAAAGAGATAAGATAGAAAATCATGTAGTTCAGATGCACATGGGAATTTACATTGAGAATCTGCAGAGCAATAATAGAGAAAACAGAGAAAGGTTGACCCTACAAAATTCATAAAAATTTTCCTTTATAGCTTAGGCATAACTGAGATGTCCTCCCAACTGTAATTACTTCACAACAACCTACCATTAAGCCCTACAAAGAACAATCATCGAGAAAATCTAATCTAAATATAGATTTTTGGTACCATGAAATTTGATTTTTAACTAAAATAGGGCCTCAAAAAGATAGAGACATCACTATAACTATGCTCTAACCAAATAGATAGATTAGATCGGGGTGGTAGAGTGTCTCTGCATTCTTCACATTCACTTCTGGTGGTTGGAATTGATCATAAGATCAAATGCATGTAAAACCTTGATTTCTTATCATTTTTGGTGCATGAATTAGTAGAGTCAACAAGTTAGCCAAATGCTATAAGAAAAATAAGCCACATAGACTAATCAGTTTATTTATCTTTGTCACCCACAAGGTCTTCCCGAGGTTGACCAATCTTTCTTTACAAACTACACCACCTTGCAACCTTGATCGCAATAGTCACATTAACTGCCAGCTGCTAACCATTACTACCTCCACCAGACCCATTGGGACACGTGTCACTAAGCTAATATGTTGCTATATGTATCCTCTATGTAATTTTCCATAGTGAGATAGTGCCCACTGTGGATCTAGACTGATATGATGATCATGAAGACTCATCATATTATTGCACTATCTCCTTAAAACCTCTGGGCCCAAGAAACACTTGGCAACCACCTGGCACAACCTGGCATCCTCATCTTGGTGAGACCTGACCCCACTGATCCATGTGGCATAATGGTGTTATGTCGCTATGGGTAATATCCTCGCAGCTTTCCATAGTGAGATAGCGCCTACCGTCAATTTCCTTAGATCTATGGTGATCAACAAAATTGTACAACTGCACATTGAGTTGGCTAAATGGACCAATGAAATATCACCACTGTACTATGACCCACCTAACAAATGCCATCAAGGATGAGCTATAATATTAATTTGGAGAAGGGAAGTCCCATTACATCATATGTGCCATGCGTCACCAAGGTGCTATGTCACTATGGATAATATCCTCGCAGCTTCCCATAGCGAGATAGCACCCACCGTTGATTTTTTGAGATCTGATGATGGGGACTTGCAAGCCCACAGAAACATTAAAATGCACAAGGAAGAAATATCATAAGGTTATCATAAGGTATTTCATGTCCTTTTTGAACATTTGGATATTTAAAACCTATGAACATTACTACATTGAATTCAAATGTGGTGATTTTGGCGGGAAGGCAAAATTGACAAACAAATCTGGTGACTCAAAGGGGACACAAGCCAGCTATGCATAGACTAGTGACCTCACACATCCATTGGGCTATAGAGTCAAAAAGATGTGGATCCTATGCATATTGTGAAACCCTAACCCTACCTCTGAGAGGAAAACCCTGAAACCCCTATCTCTGCAACTGGAACCAAAGACCAAAACCTCCTTCTACAACCTTCAAAATTTCAAAAAATTGCTATCTCACGGAGACAATCCTATGCTCATGCACTTCTTGGAAAAGTAGAGAAAAAACTAGAAATGAAACTAAGCTAACCATGTACATGGAATCTCAAACCCTTAGAAACATGGCTTGAGATAAATCCCATTGACTGGGATGGGTAAAATTTTGCCACTAGGCCTGCTTAACTGAAAAGCATTGGCCTGTTTACAACTGATAATCAGATAGGGGCCACTCCACAATGCATCAAACTTTGAGTGTCTTCCTAGTTTCTCCCTATCTGCATCCCATTTCAGAACCAAATCTCCCTCCTTGAAGATTTTGGCCCTAGCCTTCCTATCAAAACTCTTTTTTACTTGTTGCTGGTGTGTCTCTAGGGTCTGCATAGCTTTATTTCTCTTCTCTTCTAGCTCCATTAGCTCTACCATTCTTACTATCATGGCATCATCTTCAATCAACTCCAGCTGATGAGCTAGCTCTAGGTATGGGAACTCCAATGAAATTGGAAGCCTTGCTTCTTTGCCATAAACTAACACAAAGGATGAATTCTCTATTGACATTTTAGGCATTATTCTGTTAGCCCACAATGCAGTCTTTAGTTTTTTATGCCAACACCTCTGGTTATCTTCTATTGTCCTTTTCATGATCCTGATTAGGTTCTTGTTGGAGGACTCAGCCAAACCATTACCATGAGGATAGTAATTTGAGGATGTGCTCGAATAGATATTATGATCCACTGCCCATGCACAAATTTGAGCTCCAACAAAAGACTTTGCATTATCTAAAATGATGGTTGAAGGGGCACCAAACCTGGTCACAATTCCATCAAGGAACTCCACAACTAAAGATTATGTGGCATCATTCAATGCAACTACCTTTGTCCATCTAGTGAAGTAATTTGTAGCAGCTAGAATACACTTGTGACTAGAACTGGAAGAAGAATTGATAGGGCCTATGAAATCCAATTCCCACTGAGCAAAAGGTTGTTCCACCTGAATAGGATGAAGGGAAAGAGTTGCAAGTCTTTGTTTTCTAGAGAAGAAGGCACATTTTTCACACTTCCTCACATACTTATGACAATCATGAAATAGAGATGGCCAGTAATAGTCAACCCTCATGATCATCATTGTAGTTGTCCTTGCTAAGAAGTGGCCACCATCAGGACCATCATGAAGTTCTTTGATCATTCTTTCAGCCTAGTCCGTATCAAGGCATCTTAATAGGGCTCCATTAAAATCTTTTCTAAAGAGGACACCATCAACTATGACATAAGGAATTGACTATAATCTATACTGTCTCCTTTTAGTTCTATCTAATCCTTGAGGGTATCCATTGCCTAATAAGAAATTCATCATATCATCCATCCAACTCCTTGGGTCACTATTTCTTACCTCTTGTTGCTCTATCAGTATCATAACAGCTTCCTCATTAGGTTCTTGAGATGATAACATCTATTTACACAACTCCCTCCCTCTTACTAGCTTGGTGATTTGGATGTCAACATCATATTCCATCAGTTTAGTAATCCAGCCAACTCTTTTCTCACTAATATCTTTGCTCAAAAGGAAATCCTTCACACTAGCATGGGGTACTAACAAATGAATCTTATTATGAGATAGGAGGTGTCTAAATTTATTTAAAGCTCTGATGACTGCAAGGGCTTTCTTCTCTACATAGTTGTATTTATCTTCATATTTTTTAAGCCCTTCACTAAAGAAAGCTATGGGTTGCTCGTCACCTTTATCATTTCTTTGAGTCAGGACAGCAAAAATGCTTGACTCACCACCTAAGGTATAAAGGATGAAATCTTTCTCAAAATTTGGATTCATGAGAGTAGGGGCTGAGGCTATGGCTATCTTGATCTCTTCAAAACTTTCCTTCCCTTCCTTGGTCCATGCAAAGACCATACCTTTCTTAAACATAGTTGTAAGAGGTTTCACCATGGTAGCAAGATTAGGGATAAATCTTCTTACAAAATTTATCCTACCTAAGAAATTTTGCAGCCCTTTCTTGTGTTTAGGAAGAGGAAGGGAAAGTATTTCTTTTGTCCTCTCTGAATCAATGGTTAAGCCATCCTCAGATACAATATGTCCTAGTAATTTTCCTTGGTTAGTAGCAAAGACACACTTGCTTGGGTTAAGGGAAACCCCAAACTCTCTGCATCTTAGGAATACCTGTCTTAGATGATCAAAATGATCTTCTACATCCTTCGAATACATAGTGATATCATCAAGGTAAACTAAGACAAACTTGTTAATCAATCTTTTGAAGGCCATCTCCATTGCCTTCTGAAATGTAGCACCTACAATTGTTAGCCCAAATGGCATCTTACAATAAACATAGGTACCCCATTTAGTGGTAAATGTAGTCTTGTACCTATCAAAATCTTTAACCAGCACTTGATTGTAGCCCGAAAATCCATCAAGAAATGAGAATCTCTTTGAACCACTAACCTTGGACAAAATTTTCTCCATAGAAGGGAGAGGATGGTGATCTTTAAGGGAAGCTTGGTTAAGGTCCTTAAAGTCCACACACAATCTAATTTCTCCATTATTCTTCCTAACAGGGACAAGGTTTGCTATCCATGATGAGTGTTTGATGGGAAAAAATATATTGGCCTCAATCAACTTGGATAGCTCTTTTCTCATTAGGGGTTCAATCTTGGGGTTCACTGGCCTCTATTTTTGTCTTACTAGTTTTACATCATTAATTAAATCTATTGTATTCTGAAATAACCTTGGGTTAAAACCCCTTAAATCATCATATGTATAGGCAAATATATCATTAAATTCTTCACATAGATGAATAAAACTCTCCTAATCAATTTCAAAACATACCTTACCCATGTTCAAGGATTTTCCATCAGCAACCATGACTGGAGTGTAGTCACTTTCATCAGCAGCTAGGTTCATGGCTCTGCCCCTTGTTTGGTCATCAGGGTTGAAAACACTTTCTAGGGTAATGAGAACCTTAGGCAATTTGTTAGAACTAAGATGAATGATCTGATCACCATACTGATCCTGCAGCCTCAACTGTTTCCTACCTAAAAACTCTACTTCATTCTACAAGAAGCTAACAATTTGCTCATCAAATTCAAACACTTGCCAATGGGTTTTGTTATTAGGGATAGTAGGCCTTACTACCACTCTGATTTTTTGCTTCTTTTCCTCCTCAAGATTCCCTGGCACATCATAAGATGTACCTATTGCTACAAGTCTATTAGCATATATGTTTTCCTTTCTAGGGATGCTTTGAATATTAAATGCATTCAAACCTTCGAGAAAATCCCATACCCTATTTTTATAAGACTTGAGCAAACCATTCTTGGTGGTATTCTAATTTCTCACTTGATTAACCACCAACTCACTATCTCCATACACCCTTAAGGCTTGGATTCCTCTTTTTTGAGCAAGTAGGAGACCTTGAATCAAGGATTCATACTCAGCTACATTATTAGTGCAACTGAATTGGAGCCTAAAGGAGAAGTAGTAGCTTACTTGTGTAGGAGAAATCAACATCACACCAGCCCCTGATCCATTTTTATTCCTTGATCCATCAAAGTATATACTCCATATCACACTCATATCTTCTTTAGTCTCCACAAGATTGGGAACTAGAGCATCGTTTTCTAATATACAATATGTATCGAGACCTATCTCAAGGTTTTTTGACATAGGGTCAAATTGATAAGCATTAGCCCATTAATCTAAGAGAAAATTAGGTATCTCTACTAGGGATGTGGTAGGCTCATTCACTATGTCATTCTCATTCATCTCTAGGATAGGGCAATTCATGTTGATGGAATTAGGGTTGTAAGATTCAGTATGATGGAGGGCTTGAGGCTCTACTCTAATTGAAGCATTGGCCCCATATCTCATTCTAAAAAACATATATGATCAGTCAGAAGATAAGTAACCACTTATTTGGGTAGTGAAGTCTCTTGATAGATAGATGGAAAAATATGGCTTGACCTCAGCAATAGAGATATCTTGGGTTACAGTACAACTAGGGCATGCATGTAAGGCCATCTCCATATTCCTAAGGATCCCTACAGTCTTGATAGTACTACCATCCAACTGTAATACATACCTAACAATGGGCTCATATTTCATTCCTAAAGCATGAGCAACACACCTAGGTATCATTGAACTACTAGCCCCTTAATCAATCATGCAATTATGGACTATTTCCCCCCTATAATTAGAGAAACATAGAATGGAGGAGGTCTAACCTTTTTACTTGTTTCTACATCCCTTGATGGTTGTACTAGGCTTGTGGCACTTTCCATACCGAGTGTCTGATCCTTTGGTTCAATCCTTTCCAATTCTTGTTGCAGCAACCTCTTTTGCATGGGTATAGTAGCAATAGCATCCTACATGGAGATATTCAAATTTGTCTTCTTCATTTGCTCTACCACACTGAATGGCATAGCAGGTGTCTTGGTAGAAGCTTTGGGAGCTGCAATTGTATGAGGTTGAGATGGAATAACCTGAGATCACTTGTATCTTTTCTGCCATGATTTTGCCTTTGCTATTGAAAGACACTTGATTGATTATTTTCTGCTTGCTCATGAGATATTGTATTTGAAGTTGAGGCCTGATTGGGAGGAGGGGGGACAACATCTTCCATAGCTCTTCTTTTGCTTCTAGTGTTACGAGCAATGGAATCCTGGTTTACATTATAATGCTCCTCCATCTGATGATTCATAAAAGAGAAATTGCCCTATCTTTTCATATCTTAGGTGTCTTTAAATTGCTCCTCCTTGTATGATGGTTGTATTGCTAGCTCTTGTACTATCAAAGCCATAAAAGGTTTATCCTTCTAACACATACAATAGGCATACGAGTAGTTGATCTTGAGCCATATTGTTTTGAGGGACTATGGCCCTACTTTGGTTTACATTTGAGGTTGAACCATGGCCACCCTACCTACTCTGATCAAAAGAATTGTTCCAATGATTAGGATTTGGAGGCCTACCACTACTTGGAGTTTGATATTGCAATTGATGAGGCTTACTACCTTGAGCTTGCTATCTTTCTAAAGTCACCACCTTGTTGCTTACTTTTTGCATCATAGAGGAGTTATCCTCCCACTTCTTCCCATAATCTTGCAATCTTTTCTCTAGGTTCTTTTCTCTTTTATCCATGTTTTGCATCAGAGATTGTATCATCTCTTTGATTTCATCTATCCCATTTGAGGATGTGGAATCTTGAGGGACTGGAGTAAGGGATTGTGATGTAGAAGTTGTGGGGAGAGGAGCCATTGCTGGTTGATGATTTGGAACATTAGGGAAGAAAGGCATAGGAGGCCTTGGAGCTAGCTTACCTCCTTGTATTAGGATGTTCTCTGATTTTATTGCTATGTCATAAGCATTAGGCAAGGTATCTCCTCCCATAGTTTGGATTGTAGTGGCAATATCACTATTAAAAGCTGTAAGGTAATGCAAGAAGGCATTACTAGGGGTAGGCTTAACTTAAATAGGTATTCTATCCCATGTTTCTTGAAATCTATAATTAAAATCAATTATACATTTATGGGGGCTCTTTTTATAGTGGTCAACATCTCTAAAAGTGATAAATAGTCACTTTTATCCTCAAAATGTTTGCACAATCTTGTTCCTAATCCATCCCAATCTATTATAGAACCATGAGCTAAACCTCTATACTTTTCCTTTCAAGGATGAGGCTAGGAGCCTAACTACAACATCATCCTCTATAATACCATGGATATTGCAGACATTTGCAACCTCTTGAATGTGTTCTGAGGGAGAGATAGAAGTTTCACCAGTAAACTCTGGTATACTTTTGAGGGTATCTACTGGTATGTCATGTATTTGGGCTAATAGGAGAGGGATCCCACCATTAAAGGTGGCAAAAGTATGAGCTCTAGGCAACACCCTATAGACAAGTGATCTATTGATATGTATTGATGGCAGTCTATGCTGAGATCTAATAGCAGGAGGAGTAGAGATAGATCTTGTAGGTGTATTTGTTACTATTGCACTCCTAATTGGTGATAAAGATATTCTAGTCTTCCTTCTTCTAGGGTTTTAAAATGAAAGCTCTTGATACTGAAACTTACCTCTAGAAGATGCCCTTGTTTTAGCTCTGGGCATGAATCACTGCAACTTTGGTTTGGAACTAGATATGTATTTGAAGCTTAGACTTGCCAAGTACTTTGAAGAATGAGTCTCTTGAAGGCTTAAACACTGAAGCCAATACTATCTCCTTGGTATTGATCTTGAAATCTTCACTTTTGACACCAGCAGGCTTAAAATTTTCTAAAAAGTTGTCCCACCGGGTGTGCCAAAAATTGTTGTCACTTAGGTTTGCACCCTTGTCCAAAGCCTATGCATGAGAAAAACCTAGTTAAACATGGAAACAACCTCCAAGCTATGGGACTTGAACTATGAGGTTGAGTCTCCAGAGAAGGCCAGCTTCCTCTTACTATCAAGATGCACCTAACTACTCTTGGAGAGGAAAAGGGAGAAAGAGAGCATGAAAGAAAATCTACCTAATCTAATCTAAAGAGGTGATGCACCAAAATAGAGTATTCAAACCAAACTTTTCCCATATATGCACTATTGAACAAGAATGAAACTAAGGATATACACATTTAGACTTGCTTTAATCTAATAATCACATGCAGATCAAAAGACCAAGATGAATGACAACAAGGAAAGAGAGATTCACTTATATTATCATTCATAGGCCAAGGGGATATAGTCATGTAGATAATAGATCTCTACAAAACACCAATAAGAGGCAAAGAGTTTGTGCACTTTCATACCAATGGCTAAAAGAGATAAGATAGAAAATATGTAGTTCAAAGGTACAAGAGAATTTACACTGAGAATATGCAGAGCAGTAACAGAGAAAATAGAGAAAGGTCAACCCTACAAAATTCATAAATTTTTTCCTTTATAGCTCAAGCATAACTGAGATGTCCTCCCAACTATAATTACTTCACAACAACCTGCCATTAAGCCCTATAGAGAACAATCATGGAGAAAATTTGATCTGAATATAGCTTTTTGGTAACATGAAATTTGATTTTTAACTAAAATAGGGCCTCGAAAAGATAGAGGTAGTGCTATAACTATGCTCTGACCAAATAGATAGATTAGATCAAGGTGGTAGAGTGTCTCTGCATGCTTCACATTCACTTTTGGTGGTTAGAATCGATCATAAGATTAGATGCGTGTAAAACCTCGATTTCTTATCATTTTTGGTGCATGAATCAGCAGAGTCAGCGAGTCAAATGAACGCTGTAAATGAAATAGGCCACATAGACCAATCAATTTATTTCTCTTTGTCACCCACAAGGTCTTCCTAAGGTTGACCAATCTCTCTTTACTAACTGTGCCACCTTGCAACCCTGACCGCGATAGTCACATTAACTGCTGGCTGCTAACCATTACTACCTCCATCGAACCCACTGGGACATGTGTCACCAAGGTGCTATGTCGCTATGCATATCCTTCAAGCAATTTCAAATAGCAAGATAGTACCCACCATGGATCCAAATTGATCTGACGATTGTGAAGACTTGTTGTATTATTGCGCTATCTCCTTAAAACCTTTGGGCCCAAGAAACACTTAGCAACCACCTGGAACAACCTGGAATCATCATCTTGGTGAGACCTGGCCCCACTGATCCACATGGCATAGTGGCACTATGTCACTATTGGTAATATCCTCGCAGCTTTCCATAGCAAGATAGCGCCTATCATCAATTTTCTTAGATCTATGGTGATCAACAAAATTGTACTACACACTGAGTTGGTTGAATGGACCAATGAAATATCACCACTATATTATGACCCACCTGAAAACTACCACCAAGGATGATCCATAATATTACTTTGGAGAAGGGTGGGCCCATTGCGTCATCTGTGCCACACGTCGCCAAGGTGCTATGTTGCTATGGATAATATCCTCATAGCTTCCAATAGCGAGATAGCGCCCACCGTTGATTTTTTGAGATCTAATGATGGAGACTTACAGGCCTGTAGAATCATTAAAATGCATAGGGAAGAAATATCCTAAGGTTATCATAAGGTATTTCATGTCCTTTTTGAACATTTGGATATTTAAAACCTACGAACATTACTACGTTGAGTTGAAATGTGGTGATTTTGGCAGGAAGGCAAAAATGACCAATAGAACCATCAAAATAAATCTTCCACGTGACTAGATCTATATGAAGAATGTGTGTGTCTAGAAAATATAATAAGATAGGATTCAAGTCTTCTAGGGGTGCATCTATTAACTGATATACATGACCTATCCTTTGATAGCCTTCCTATTGACATATTCTATGTCAAACTCATTCAAGATCATTAACCACTTAGCTAACTTTCACATTAATGCTATTTTTCTCATAAGGTACTTTAGAGGGTCTACCTTAGCTTTGAGTTTTACTTTGTGTGTTAATAGGTAATGACATAGTTTTTGGGAAGCAAAAACTATTTCCAAACATGCCTTCTCAATGAAAGTATAATTGAGCTCATAGTTAACCATGGCTTAGCTAATATAGAAGATGGCTCTTTCTTTTCCTTGTTATTTTCTTGTGCCAGTAGGGCTCCTATTAATTTATCAGTGTGCAATATATACAACAAAAAAGGTTTTGTGTTGAGTAGGAGGCATCAAGATGGGTGGATTCATTAAATAATTCTTGAGGAGGTCCAAATTTTCTTAACACTGACTATCCCACTTGAAGACTACATATTTGTTGAGGAGGTGAATAAAGGGAACACATTTTTTGGCCAACTCAAAGATAAATCTTCTGATGAACTAAAGTCTTCCTTGGAGGGAACGTAGATGGCTTAGATTCTTAGGAGGCTTCATGCCAATAATAGCTTGTACCTTTTTTGGATCTACTTCTATCCCTTTTGTGGAGACAATGTAACCCAAGAGTTTCTTGGATTGTACCCCAAAGGCACTCTTCTTAGGATTTAGCTAAACTTTAAAAGCTTCTAGTTGGCTAAATATTTTTCCAAGTATTGGAAGGTTATCTTGTTAGGTATGAGATTTAGCTAAAATATCATCCAAATAATCCTCCATGAATGTATGCATCATCTCATAGAACATGGTTGTCATGGCTCTTTGATATATGTGGCCCTTGCAATTTTTAGATCAAAAGGTATAACATTCTAATAAAATGTCCCCCATGCACAAGTGAAGATTGTCTCCTCCTAATCTTTAGGTACTATCTCTATTTGGTTGTAACCTAAAAATCTCTCCATGAGAGAGAACATGGAATGTTTGGCTATTAAGTTAATGATGACATCTATACTAGGTAGTGGGAAGTCATCTTTTGGATATGCCTTATTGACATCATGAAAATCAATGCAAATCTATATGTTGCCATCCTTTTTTGAAATTGGTACTATACTTGAAATCCATGAAGCATATGCCAATAGTCTTAAAAGTTGATTTGGAGTAGTTTCTCCAACTTTGATTTGACTAATAACATTATGTGTGGATGCATCTTTCTAAGCTTTTGTTTGATCAATTTAGCCTCTAAGGAAATATTAAGATGATGGAGAATCAAATTAGGATCTAAACCTTGCATATCTGTGTAGTGTTGAAAACAATTTTTCAATTGTATATTGTCTTTTATGTTACACAAAATGTCAAGTCTTTACCAGTCATTGTTTGTCGAGCTCACTTGGGAAATGAAGATGGTTTCTAAGATTTTTTGAGTGTTCCAAAGATAATCAAGTTTGGAGATAGTGTCTATCGAGTTCATTTAGGTACCAAAGGAAGTTTGTAGGAAGACAATGTCTATCAAGTTCACTTAGGCACCAAAGTGAAGTTGGGAAAAAACCAATATTAACCAAGCTCACTCAGTTACCAAAGGAAATTTAGTTTAGGATGCAGTGTTAATCAAGTTCACACAGTTAACAAAGAAAGTCTAAATAAAGTCTTGTATGAGTTAGTGTTGGTTGAGCTAGGTCAACTAACAAAGAATGTTCTTGAATCAACATATTTAGTCTAATGAATTTATTTTTTAAGTCTAGCCAACTTAAGGGATGAATAATGAATATTTGTAAGTGTATTCAAGCTGACTTGACTAGGAAAAAGATATAAGTATAAGGTCAAGTTATGGGATTGAATGAGAGAAGCATGGGATTGAAAAGATAAACCAAGGAAGCAATTTGGAAGGATAGAGGAGTATCCTGAGTTGATCAAGTTGCAAAGTTTTATCTAATCAAGGAGGATCCAGTATTCAAGCAAGAATATAGATCTAAAATCAGCAACATAGTTGCATTAGCAATTAGGTTATATCATTTTTCATCTCTAATAATTGTAACAGTGTAATAAATCTCTTAACAAAGTTAGCTTAACAACTATTTGCCAAATCCTCTAACAAGGTGGCATTTCTAGATTGAAGTGTGTAAAGACCTCTAAAAAGGCCACTCCTAATAGGGTGATTAAATTCTTTAATAGGGTCACACCTAAGAGTATTTTTTTTAACCTTAACATGGTTGGATCCTAACAAGGCTCACTTCAGAAGAGTGAAAAAAATAACTACTTGCAATCATTATTTTTCCCAAATTGGGTTTCCATTTTAAATCTTGGTGCCATATGTGTTCATGTTGTTCTCTTTTTATTTCTCCAACTAATTTAATTTTGGTCAATAACATTTAAAATCTTAAGAAGCTTTTATTTTAGTAATTACTAAGTAACAAAGATTCTTAGTGTTTGCTGAGTGATTTAGTGCTAACTGAGTTGCAATAGTATTTTCAATTTCAATAGAGTTTGATTTTGATTTGTATTGACATCTAAGGGATCTTAGATTTATTTTTGTGGTTACTAATTCACCCCTCTCCTCTTAGTCAATCCTCTTATATTTACAACAATTGGTATAAGAGAATTTGGTGCTTGCAGAGAAGGTTTTGAGGACCTAAGCTAAAGATCAAGATGTATTATAGAAGGGAGATCCCTAAGCTAAACATAGATAACTTTAAGCTATGGAAGGAAATCATGATATTGTGTTTGGAAACCATTGGAGACTCAGGCTTAAATTACCTAGACACAAAGTATGTGACACCTACTAGAACTATGATTGTTGAAGAAATTAAAGAAAAGAAGAATCATAACATAATGATGATTGATATTGCTTCAACTCTCAGTTATTTTGAATTTGATGAAGTCAAAGACTATGTTACTACTCATGAGATGTGGATCAAGCTGAAAGCCATCTAGTGAGGAGATGATAATGTGAGGAAAGCTAAGGTAGAAAGTCCCAAAGCTCAGTTTGATCAAATGAGGATGAGAGAAGATGACAACATTGAAAAATAGTGTGATAGAATCAAAGCCAATGTGTGTATAATTAGATCCTTGGGAGGAAAGATAAAAGATGAGATAGTGGTAAGAAAGGTTCTCAGAATACTTCTTCTTATATATGCAATTAGAGTTTCAACAATTCAAGAGATGAGATGAAATCCCAAGAATGATATAACATTGGCTGCGGTAGTGGGAAGGTTGACATTATTTGAGTTAGATAACTATGATATCTATGTTCCTAACTCTAGCAACCTTGAGTCTACATTTCAAGCCAAGCTATCACTCAAGAAGAAAGATGAAAAATTTAAAAGACAATCTAATAGTGAGGATGAAGATGGTTTTGATGAAGATCTTGAAGTCATTGAAGCATTACTTGCAAGAAGATTTCCCAAGGGAAAAGGAAAGTAAAAAGGTAAAATTCCTTTGATCTACTTTTCTTGTGAAGAAGTTAGCCACATTGCTACAAGATGTCCAAATAGAAAAGGAAAAGAAAATAAACATGACAAATATAAAGAAAATAAGGATTTCAAAAGCTACAAGGACTACAAGGACACATCTAAGAAAACCTATTACATTGCTAAAGATTCTGATAGTAGTGAAGAAAAAGATGAAATGTTCTACATTTTTGTTAAGGATGAATTAGATGATTAGGATGATAAGATGGCACTTATCTCACATATTATTAAGAATGATACATGGATTATTTGTAGTGGCTATTCTCACCATATTATTGGTGACAAATTTAAATTTAATAACTTGGTACACTATAATGATGGAAGTGTTCGATTTGGCAATAATAAACCATGTTATGTGAAAGGTAAAGTTCGTATTGCACTAACCAATGATCTCAAATGTGATAATGCTTATTGGGTTGAAGGATTAAATCATAATCTACTTAGTGTGGCTCAATTGAATAACATTGGATTTAATGTATAATTCATGAATGGAAAGACTAATCTACTAGATGGGAAAGGAAATCTAGTTGGGATTGGCAAGCAAACAAAAGGTAATCTATTCTACCTAGATCTTAATGGAAGTTCATGTTTCATTGTTCAAGTAAAAGAAAACTAGCTATGGCATAAGAGGTTATGTCATGTGAATTTTGATAACCTAGTGAAAATAATCAATAACAAAAGGGTTAGAGGCATTTCAAGCCTAAAGAAACTTGACATGGGCATGTGCAAGAATTGTGAAATTGGTAAGATGGGATAGACAAGTTTTAAAAGAAAAAACTATCATTTTGAAGACATGTTGGAGCTGGTTCATATAGACCTTTGTGGACCTAGTAGCATAGAAAGCTACATAGGAGATAAGTACTTTATTTTATTTGGCGATGATTATTCAAGAATGATAACTGACATGTATTTGAAGGATAAATTAGAAGATTTTCAAAAGTTCAAATGGTACCTGGCTAGATGAAGAAAGAAATAGGAAAGAAACTAAAATGTTTAAGATCAAATAGAGGAGGAGAATTCATTTTTAATGAATTTAATGAATTTTGCAATAAAATATGAATAAAAAGACAAGTATCTACACCTAACACACCTCAACAAAATGGAATTGTTAAAAGAAGGAATAGATCAATCAGGAATTGTGCAAGGATGTTGATGATAGAGAGGAATATTTCTATCAAATGCTAGAAGGAAGCAATCAACACTACAGTTCATACCTTTAACCAAGTTCAGTTGATGAAGGATTCAAAACAAACACCTTTTGAATTATGGTATGGCTATAAATTGAATGCGTGTTACTTCAAAGTATTTGGCATACTTCAAAGTATTTGGAAAAAAATGTTATATTCTGAAAGAGTCTAGAAAAGGAAAATTTGATGTGAAAAGTGATGAAGGAGTATTTATGGGATATTCCAATAAGAGAAAAGCATATAAATCTTTGAACCTATCTACTCTAAAGTTACAGAAAGTGCACATGTGAAGATTGATGAGTTTTCATAAAAGAGTGAAGAACAAAGTAGTAAGGGACCTAAAGACTACAAAAAATTTGTTTACTGTGAGCTTAATATTATGCCTAATGTTTAAGCAAGTGGCAATCAACAACCTTCACCACCCAAGTCCCCAAAATCTCTAGTTGAACCCAAGTTGCAGCAAGTACAATTTGAGCCATCAAAAGGACTCAAGTCATAGTTAGAAGGGCCCAAGTTTCAGCAAGAGGAAACTGAGTTACAATCTAATAGACCCCAATCACAAATAGTGGGACTCGTAATCACCTAAAAATGGTCATCTAGACTATTAGCCCCCTTCTCAACATTTTGGCTAATTTGATTAATCATTTACCTAGACCAAATTACTAATAATCAATTAATTTGATTATAACCTATAGTTTGACTATGCTATCCTAATTTCATTATTTGATTAAAAAAACATGTGCCCTTTTAATTAAATAAAAGACCCCATTCTTCTAACCCACTTAAAGTGCACACATAAAGTCCTTTTTCTAATTTTCAAATTAAAAGAAAAGGCTTTGTGACTTTTATCTCATACGGGAAGTCAACTTATATTCTATTGGTTGAATTGTGTGTGCACATAGATCACCCCTCTTTTTGAATTCCACTGTTGGTCATCCATCATCTTGACCTTGATCTCTACCATCTTGACCCTGATCTCTATCATTTTTATGAATTTAAAAGGGAGAGAGCTTTCCCCCTCAATCCATCCACCATTTGAATATTATTATGCTATAGGTTTTCTGATAGGTTTCTTTGGAGCTTTGAGGAGAACTTCTATTTCTTGTCTTCATTCTCTCATTCCATCACATTTAGATTAAGATCATATGACATGTTAGCATAGTTTCATGGTAGCTTAGTTTTCTTTACTATAATCTAGCTCACATAGCATAATAGTTAGATTGTAACACTCTCATCATTGCTTAGAATAGCTACATTTTGCAATCTCATTCTAGCTTACTTTTCATCTTTCATTGCATCCTTGAGGAACTCCTTGTGGACATTTGTGATCTTGCATCTCATATTTGGAACCTCCCATTTCATGGTTTACTACCAAGAATAGTATCTCTAAGGCTTAGCTAAGAGCCTTCTTATTCTTAAAACATAATTTTTTCCACTCCGTGGATAGGGAGCTCTAAGTTGATATCCAAGCATTTTGAACTAATAAAATCCATTGGATAAAAGGGTTTAGAGTGGGACACATTTATAGTGTACATTTCTAGCACCCACCATGGGGTAGAATGTCTTAGTTTTGCTCTTCTTTTTGTTGCATTTCTACATTTTTTGCATCTTGTTCACAAGAGTTCTTTTTTTATAGTCACAAGTTTCAAGTGACATTTTTCCAGTTTCGTATGATAGTTCTCATAACTATTGGGTCATACATTTTGGAAATAGTTTTTCATGGCTATACTATACTCTGTCACCTTGGTATAGCAAGTTTTGTCACCTGGCTTAGGCAAAAATATCGCACAGAAAGATTTTCTCGCATGGCTGTTAGGATTAAACCATAGACAAAAATAAAAATTACATGCAAATATAACTAGTAATAGAAAATAATAGATCACATAGAAAAGAACACAAGACATCAAGATTTAATGTGTTTCACCCAATCCCTGGGCTACATCTATCAAACAACAAGTCCAATATTATTATGATCCAGTGATGATAACTTGATTACAATTTGTAACCCCTTACAGCTCAGTACCGCTATAAGAACCAATTTTGCATCATAGCTATGAAATAATCTCTAACCATAAGCTCTTTTAAACAAGTATTTTTACCACTTTAGGGTTATAATTAATAATTACATGTCAACCTAAAATTCTGATAAAATAGGGCCCAATTTTTTTTTCAAGCCTCAAAGAATTTATGAAGTATGTACAATACTTTCCTGATCAGTCACCAAAATCTAACAATCTCCCACTTGGGGACTGATTAGGATCCACACTAAACAAAAATCTCCCACTTGGAGACTAATCTTGTAGCTATGTTGCTACTCCATGAGGCTCCCACTGGATCAAACCACCCTAGACTCAACTATTCTTTTATTCATGTTCATTCTAGAAGACCAATCGAAGCTAAAGAGGAGTTCATCTTCTCCCTTGTTACTACCTTTGTCAACATATCTACTAGATTTTAATTTGTATTTATCTTCTCCAACTTTAACTATCCACCCTCCAAAACTGACCGAATGAAATGGTACCGCAACTATATGTGTTTGGTCTTTGAATGTAGAGCTGAATTCTTTGTAAGATGAATGACACTTTGACTATTTGTAAACAAATAATTATCCTTCTAAGGGTGTCCCAATTCTTCCAAGAAGAACTAAATTCATATCATCTCCTTGGCTACCCCTATAGCAGCTACATACTCTACCTTTGTAGTGGATAAAGCATTAACCTTTTGTAACCTAGAAACCCAGCTCATAGTTGCCCCACCAATAGTAAAGACATAACCTACAATACTCCACCTAGTATCAATATCCCCTACCAAATCTAAGTCAACATATCCTTGTAAATTAGTAGTAGAGCCCCTAAAGTGTAAATACTTATTAGATGTTCCTCTCAAATATCTAAGAATCCATTTGACGACATTCCAATGCTCAATTCCTGGATGACTCATATACCTACTAATGACTCCCACTACATGTGCAATATCTGGCCTAGTACATAGCATAGCATACATCAAGCTTCTTGTAGCTGAAGCATAGGATACCTTGGACATCTTATCCTCTTCTTCTTATGTCTTAGGACACATCTCCTTAGTCAAATTCAAATGACTAGGTAAAGGTGTGCTAATAGCTTTAGCATTCTCCATAGATAAATGTTGGAACACATTCTCCACATAATTAGGCTGAGATAGCATCAATGTTTTGTTCTTCCTATCTCTAAAAATCTTCATACCAAGGATTTGTTTTGCTGCCCCCAAATCTTGCATAGAAAATACATGTGCTAACTGGCATTTTGGCCCCTTAATATGATATGTGTTAGACCTAGCTACAAGCATATCACCAATATATAAACATAAAATAATGTAGCTGTCATCATCCAACCACCTAAAATAAACACAATGATTTGAGTGATACATATTGTATCCATTCTCATGCATAAAACTATCAAATTTTAGATACCATTACCGAGGTGCTTGCTTCAAGCCATATAAAATTTTCTTCAATTTGCACACTAAATTCTCCTTACCTTTGACCACAAATCCTTGTGGCTGAGCCATATATATCTCTTCATTCAAATCACCATGAAGGAAGGTTGTTTTAATATCAAGCTACTCTAAATGTAAATCTTCAATAGCCACAAGACTTAAAATAGTATGGATAGAAGTCATCTTAATAACAAGAGAAAATCCTTTCATAACTAATCTGGCTTTAAATCTTTTCTTACCTCCATCCTCTTCTTTCAACCTATAAACTCACTTATTCTATAAATCTCTTTTACCTATAGGAAACTTTTGTAAATCCCATGTCTAATTCTTCAGCAAAGAGTCCATTTCATCTTTCATTGTAGACTCCCACTAAATCTTAGTATCCACCTACACAGCTTCATCATAATATTCAAGTTCACTAGCATCAGTAAGTAAAATTGAATACAAAGAGGGAGAGAATCTTTTTGGAGGTCTAATTTTCCTTGTTGACTATCTAACATTCACCAATGTGCATGGTATTTGTTGTTGTGGTTGCTGTACATCATGAGGAATGGCTAGAACATTAGCTTGTGGAGTATCATCCAACACTACATAATCATCTTCTTTCTTCTCATGTTGCTGCAATAGATCTTTGGACAACACTTTCTCATTGAATATGACATCCCTGCTTCTTAAAATTTTATGATTTTCAAAATCCCAAAGCCTATAACCAAATTCATTAATGCCATATCCAACAAAAAAACATTTCTTTGAATTAGCTTCTATCTTGTTTCTATTTTCAAAATCTATGTGAGCAAATGCTTCATAGTCGAAAGTTTTGAAAATAGAATAACTCACCTTGTTACTAGTCCATGCTTCCTCTAGAATACTACAGCCCAAAGGAGTAGAAGGACCTCTATTAATCAAATATATAGAAGTATTGACAACCTTCACCCACATGTGTAAGGGCAACCCAACATGCAACCTCATGTTCCTTGCACGCTCCATTATAGTCTTGTTCATGCATTCAACCACTCCATTTTCCTGTGAAGTCCTTTAAACAATTTTCTATCTATGAATACCATTAGTGGAGCAATAATCTTTAAATTCATGATTGTAATACTCACCACCATTATCAGATCTGAGACATTTTAATTTTTTACCAATTTCATTTTCAACAAAGCATTTCTATTTCTTAAAAGTTTGAAATACATTAGATTTCTGTCTAGGAAATAAACCCATACTTTTTTTGTTGTGTCATCAATAAATGTAACATAATAATGAAAGCCACTAAGGGAAGGTACTTGAGCCAGTCCCCATACATCTATATGCACAAACTCCAATTTCTCCTTTTTGTTTTCCTTCCCAATCTTTACAAAACTCACTCTCTTTTCTTTTCCATACACACAACTTTCACAAAAATCCATATTAACACATTTTAGACTTGGTGGAACTTTTTTTGAATGAAGTAATTTCATACCTTTCTCACTCATGTGCCCAAGTTTGTTGTGCCACAACACTGTATCAGAATTTACAAAAGCTATTTGTTCTCCCAGCTTAACTATGGTAATTGTTCCTGAACATTCATTTTTCTCTAAAACAATTAAAGTAGAAGGAACAATATGACCTGTACAAAGATATAAGGTGCCTGCTTTCACACCTTTTGTTACTACAAGGGAACATTTTGAAACCTTCCAATTTTTATCATTAAAAGTAACTATAACTACACAACCCTCAGCACTGAGTTGCCCTACTAAAATTAAATTCCTACTCAGCCTTGGAACATACCTTACCTTATGTAGTAGCCAATGATTCCCATTCTGCAACTTAATCTTAATTTTTCCATTTCCAACAATTTGACAGGGCTTTTTATCCCCCAAATAAACAAGCCCAAAATCCCCTTGGACATAATCAATGAAATAACCTCAATGAGGTGTAGCATGAATGAAGCACCAGAATCTAAAACCCATGAATCATCAACACTTTCTAAAGATAGAAGCAAAGCATCCTCTTCAGATTTGTTACTTACCACATTTGCCTCCTTGTCTCCATCTGGTCCATCTCCTTCATTCTTCTTTATTCCAACAATCTTTCTTTTTATGACCTGGTTTCAGTACCAACAATCATTTGATCCTCTCGATTGAGACCTCCTCCCCTTTGACTTTCCTCTTGATTTCTTACAATTTCTAGAATTACTTCCTCTCTTAGTCATTTTTTTCTTGCTTTATGCATTCAAAGCACTTAATGATGTGGATCCTGAGGATCTCCTATGAGTTTCCTCACTCAAAATTACACCAATCACATCATCATATTTTAGGGTACTAGATACAAGAATGGAATTACTCACAGCCATTACCAAGCCATTCCAACTTTTAGGCAAAGAATACAAAATCAAGAGAGCCCTAATTTCCTCCTCAAAATTGATACCCATAGAAGATAACTAACTAGTAATATTATTAAATTCATTTAAATGATTTCTAATAGATCCACCTTCTACCATTTTTATATTAAATAAATGCTTCATGAGAAATACCTTCTTTGAAGTGGAGGGCTTTTCATATAGTGTCACTAGGATTTTCATCAACTCTTCTATTGTCTTCGCTTTTGTAATATTAAATGCCACCGATGGCTCTAGTCATAATTGAATGCTTCCAAGTTCCTTTTTGTCCAAAAGATCCCATTCATCATTTTACATAGATCCCTGATTCTTGGCTTTGCCTTCCAACAACTTCTATAAATCCTTTTGATAAAGATAGTCTTCCATTTGCATCTTCCATAACTAGAAGTTCTGCCCATTAAACCTATCAACCCCTAGCTTACCCTCATCTTCCATTGCTCCCACTCAAACATGAGACTTCCACTCAACCGCAAGACTTTCTTGCAGAAGGTAACTAAAAAAATGACCTTACTCTGATGCCACTTGTTAGGATTAAACCAAGGATAGAAATAACAATTACATGCAAATATAACCAATAACAAAAAATAGATCACATAGAAAAGAACACAAGACACCAAGATTTAATGTGGTTCACCCAATCGCTGGGCTATGTCCATGAAATAGCAAGTCCAATATTATTATGATCCAGTGATTATAACCTGATTACAATCTATAACCCCTTACAACTCAATACCACCACAAAAACCAATTTTGCATCACAACTATGAAATAATCCCTAACCTTAAGCTCTTTTATACAAGTATTTTTAGTACTTTAGGGTTATAATTAATAATTACATGTTGGCCCAAAATCCTCATAAAATAGGGCCCAATTTTATTTTTATTTTTTTCTTAGCTCCAAAAAATTTATGAAGTATGTATAGTACTTTCCTATTCAGTCACCACAATCTAACAATGGCTATACTGAAAAGTATCACACGATAAACTTCCACTAAAAAATTATCACCTGACTTGAACTTGCTTGATGTTTGGGTAATTTTTTTAGCTTTTTAGTTGTTTCTTGTTGCTTACTAGTTTTTACAAGTCTTTAGCTATTTTATAAAGGTTCACTTATAGATTTCATATTGTTTTGAAGCTAACTTGTGTGGCTAATAGTTGTGATTATAGGATGTTACCTTGAAACAATGCCTAAATTGTCTTAAAAAGAACACATGTCAAAGCTTCAAATGCACAAGGGCCACTAACACTTGTTTGTAGGGCTGCCCAATGCATAAAAACAAAACTTGCTTGTATTTCTTTTATTCCATGTGTGACATTCTACTAGTTTCTTTAATTTCTTAGGCACATTAAACTTGTGATTGAGATTCTTTGGTGATAGGAGAGTATGCTCTTCACCCTTGTGGTTAATCAAAAATCTTGACTTATTTTTGGATTTTGAAAGCAAAGAGATAATTGGATCTTCTTGGCATTTTTGGGGGAAGCAATCAAGATAGGAGAGTATGCTCTTCACCCTTGTGGTGATCAAAAATCTTGACCCTTGAGAGTGGATCCAATCTGTGATAGTTAGAATCTATTAGAAGCCTTCTCTTAGAAAACCTAAGAGGAATGACCCAATTGGGGATAAGAAAAATACCCACATCTTCCAACCCACTATAAACTCAAGGCTATCAAGGACACAAAACTTTGGTAGGCGTAGTGTTTATCTTCGCTTAGTGTAATCACTAATGGGATTTTGACCATAAGAAGACCACTAGGCAAGAATGCTTAAGCTACTCTTGTGATCATAAGGTCTATTACCCACTATAAGGTGGGGTGTCCCTTCATTGGGTACAAGAGGAACAGTACAAACAAAAGCCCTTTCTAAACACCCTAAGTTAGTAACTACCCTATTTTGTTGCTGAACTTCTTGGTGCAAGGATCGATCCTAGTGGACTACCCAGATCACCCCAAGATTTTACACTCACCAAGTGTTCCCTTGGTTATGCTTATGGAACTTCCATGAAAAAGCCAATATCTCTTGTGGGCAACCACTTAGTGTGAGGCAAAGGAGCATCAAGTGTGGGCCAAGTCATTGAGTAATGAACTATGACTCTAAGGTAGATTTCTTTGCTAGTATTTTTAAATGTGTTGACCAGTGTTAACATTCTTGAAAATAAAACATCTTAGTAACATTGGTAGGAAGGTTGTTCTAATATCACAAATGTGTATTGTCAAGGTTGTTTTTACCCTTATTCAATTGTTTGATACATGTTAAAAAACCTATAGTTTGCAAACCTTACTGATAATCGACACAAACTAAAATCTCACACTGACTAATCTACCTAATTGTCAAACTAAATATAGGCTTTTTGAGTCAAAATTTTTTCTTTTAAAATAAAACTAGCAATCTATTGCATATACTTTGGAGATATATCACACAACTATATTTTTCAAAAATTGTGTTGCCCTCTATTCTAAGTTCTATTGTACTGTTATACAATAGTTTGTCATCCTTCCTTGTGTGAACTATCTCTCAAGAGAAAAGTATCACCTAGTTACTGCAAACTATATCACATGACATATTGTGCTATCCTTCTATTGCTCGAGTTCTGAGAAAATATTGCCTAAGACTATTTGCTGCTAAAATAGTGTCCATGTTACACTTTTCGAGATCTAAGGTCTTGTCACACCAGTCCTTCATAGTCCTAGTTGCACATCCATATATTAGGTTTTGTTTGAAGTTGAAAAGATGGGTTTAGTCCATTATATGTGAGTCTCAAATAATCATTAATGAATCACTTGTCAAAATCTAGTTACCATTCTATACTAGCTACTCACTATTGAGCTTCTTGCTCATTTGCTCAGCTCAAGTCACCAGTGATGTAAGTTCTTGAGCATTTTTTGACAAGCCATCTATTATACTTTGACAAGTGACTAATCTTGATTGTAAGAGCTTCAAATTTGACACACTTTTCTTGTCCTATTAAGAAAATACTATTGGATTTACAAGTGGGAAAAGAGTAAACTTTTGAGAAGGGGGGGATGTGAATCAAGAGTTAAACTTTGATCTATTAAAATTTCACCATTCATCCATCACATGCATTAATAATATGAAACAACATGTAAAACATATGCATCAATCATGTAAACATGTAATCAAACAAACACATAACACCAACTATGATGACGCAGAAACCCTCCAAGTGAGAAGGTAAAACTAGGGTGGGGATGACACCCACAAATCTTCACTACTATAGCAATAAAATGCATCCAATTAAGGTTACAATGGTTCGACCAGGAATTATGGTATTCTCTATGAAAGGCTTGCCTTGTTAAAGGCTTACAAAGACCATTAAGTCCACCTTTTTAGATGATTTCAACACCCTATTTGAAGTGTGCCTAATTAGAGAACTTAAACTTAGAATTAAGTAAGTACCCTGTTAAAGGATTTCATACAGCCTATTAGAACTACTCTATTAAGAGATTTAACTAAAATCACTTGTCAAAATGTCTAAGCATAGATCCTATGGTTGGAACTTTCTTTCCTGATAACAGATCACCTCTATCCAATCTTTAATTTAATCCTTCATGATCTGATATATCAATGTTGTATCCTTCTCTATCCTCTATTCTTCACTTCACTAATAATGCAATTCATTATTACTATTAAGTCACCTTGAATTCTCTACAAACTATCTTGTTTACTCTTTTAATTTGATTATTCACCCCTTGTGCACCATTCTCATCATCATTAAAATTTAGGGCTTCATCCTCCTTAAGAAGACTTTGGTGGCTTATGGTTAGGTATGAATCTACAGCTAAGATTCATCCTTTTTGCCACTTAAACCTTGCCATTTTTTGATTGGCTACATGCAATTGCATAGGGAATTTGCATATAGATTCATCCTTATCTCTAAAAGATTGAAATTTATCCTTAAGTTAGCTAAAAATGATTTACATAGTTGTTTGTGCCATTACAAACAAATATGTCCAAACTATCTCACTCAGCATATGAAGTCTCAGATGCTCGACATACATTGTATTTCTACTTCTGACTCAACACTTGAATTGCTTGGCATCTACTATTTACTCAGTATTGAATTCACTTAGCATGGTCTATCTACTCGACATTTGAGTTCACTCAACACACGAGTGACTTGACACTCATTACAACTCTACATTGTCTAATATTTGCATGTTGTGTTCAGCATGTATTACTAGTTTGGCATGAACTAAGTAAATGGTTTAAGTGTGTTGACACTCACTTGTCAAAACCAATCTAAGATCAACAATTTCCCCCTTTGACATGAGTTTCAAAAAAACTTAAATATACAATGTTCTACTTAACTTTTCAAGCATAACATATCCATGGTTCAGCTTATATATACAAAACTTCAAAAATTAAAAAATCTACAATAACACATATACCTTAAAATTCATAACTCTCCCTGAGTTAATGTGTTTGTTTTGTATCCATAATTTGTGCTTCTCTTTGACTTCAATGCATTGTATCTAATATTCTTTCATCCAATATGCTCTACCATAGCTAATATTTGTATCTGTTTACTACTTTTTCTTTCAAAAATGAATCTCAAAATATCTCAAAATTTATATCACCCCAATGATATAACTTTTATTACTAGGCTCCCCATTTGATATTTCTTCCTTGCTTTTATTCTCTACTTTATCTTTGTTTCCTTATTCTCTTCTTGCTTTATCTCTCCCCCGTGGTTTATCTATACTAATGCCCACTATTATTTATTCTCCCCCTTTTCTTTATCTCTCCCCCTTTTTGACACTTATGTCAAATGGGCCATACATGTTATGAGGTATATTAACGTCTCAAATTTGATATAGTTTTTATATAGTCCAAACTTACTCTTTGAGCCATGTGAAAAACATTTTCAAAATACTTGTTTTAAATGTCTTGTGAACTTATGTTAAATGTAGCTAGAACCTATAAAACCTATGGATAGTGGATATTACATACCTTGCTTAATATTATATATAAAGTGCAATATTTCATATAAATATTTTAAGCTATGTTTTCATATTTGAATGAGAGTAGAAATGTTGTTGTATGTGTTTGAATGATTCTAATTTTTAGGGAATTTAGAAGTGGTGTGAAGAGTGGCAAGCACCACATTAAAGAAGGAGTAATGAAGATCAATCATAGCATGAGAAGCGTAGGTTAGTTTCGGGTGATAAGCCACATTTATGAAAGGAGTTATCCTAGAAAGCTTGACATGTTACATTATCTACAAACCATTATTCTATTACTGAATCAATGTTCTAAAAGTTGTGGTTGACATCCTGCCCTTTTTCTACTGATGATGTTTGCTCATGAGTTTTTATTTTGTAATAAGTTCCAATCCTCTATATATACAGAAAGTTAGAGTTAGTGAGAGGATTTAGAGGTTTCAAAGTTGTTTTCTTTTTTCTCTACAAATTGTTCAATCATGTAACAAAAGAAGAATCCTAATGAGAGAGTGACTTTGGATTACCTACTGTGTTCTTAATTAGTTGAAGCTAGCCAAGGGGGCCCACTTGGGAGGTGGAATAGATTTAGGTAGAGTAGATTTGTTTCTTGTAGTTTCCTATTTAAGAGAGATTTACTATATTAGTCTTGTAGCATAGTTACTATGAAAGTTCTTGCAACACTTGTGGAAAATTGTCATAGTGGATATTTTAACTATTAACTAGTTTAGAATTCCCTTTTCTGTAGTTTCTACAGTTCTCTATTGATAGTCTAAGTGTGTTTACTATTATGTATCAGTAGTATAGATTCCTTTTATGAATTTTACTTTCCTACAACATAGGTGTTAAGACTCAAAGGAACTTGGTGCATATATTGTGCTAACCAATTTCAAGTCCTACATACCCTAGGTTGACAATTCAAATGTATTTTCATAATGGAATAGATGGTTCTCAAAATGGATATAGTACCCTTGTTAACATAATAGTAGTGTGATTATCTTGATCTATCATGGAAACCTACATTTTGGCATCATTTCCAGGGATGGTGTCAAACTAGCAACCTTCATGAGTCCTCTATTTCAAGGTTAGTGTGTTAGTTAGAAACCACAAGATTGAGTACTTGATTCACAAGTCACCAATTCAATTGCATGCATCAAAGAGGAAGACCACAAGATGAATATTTAAGATTTCTTCCATGGGAGCCTATTAATTTGAATGAAGAAATTGAAGAAGAAGCTAAGTTGCCCTTTTCAAATGCAAGCCCTATTTTTCCTATAGAATCATCCTCAAGGGCAGAACCTTTGGATACAAAAGGCCTTCAACCTTATGCTAAAATCTTGGCTAGTTTTATTGATAGTACTACTCCAAATCCATGAGTTGTTAACAATCTAGTGCCCAATATCCCTTTTCAATAGCAACCTCATAATCAAATACATCCAATAATGGCACAACCTACTTTTCCATTTCCTCTCGCAAGCCTTGTAACCAATGCTAATCTCAAAAATATACCTCCAAATGCTCTTCCAAAGTTTTGTAGCCTTGTAACTGAAGATCTTGATACTTTCTTATTTGATTTTGACATACTCTTTCATAGCTTTGACTACAACACTAATGCCCATAAACTCAAATTATTTCCAGCAACACTAAAAGAGTCAACTTTACGATGGTTCATGGGTTTAGGAGCCAATGCATCATGTAGTTGGGATGAAATGCAAACTTTGTTTCTGGACAAACACAAAGTATAATATGAAGAAAATTATTCAAGATGAGATGGTATTTTTAGAATATCACAAAAGGAGGAAGAAACAATGGAAGACTATGTTTCATGTTTCTTATATACACCACAAAAGAACCCTCAACATGTGTTGTTTGAGGATTCACAAAAGATAGTCTTTTTGAGAGGTGTGAATGATAGTTGTCTAGAAGCATTACACTTGATGGCAGGAGGAGATGTGTATCAATATTCTTGGGATGAGCTCAAGAAAATTTGTCTTAATTACTCAAGATCAACCATGAAGAAAGGAAAAGGACACTAAACTATAGCTATTAAAGGAATCAGTCAGGGTATTTCAAAGCTTGAGATATCTAATCTACCCTCAAATTTTAAGTAGGACATTATAAATTATGTTGCTACACATTTTGACACAATGACTACAAAGAAGAAACACACAGAAGCTGAAGTACAACTAGCTAAGTACTACCCCCATTATCAAAAGCACAAGAAAGATTGCATTTGCTAGCCATAGGCCCAACATCAAGGTATGCCTTAGGATCCTTTGCAAAATTCAAATCTATATGGTAATCAATGGAAAAACCATAATACCCAAGGTCCTCCACAATATAGTCAACCTAATTGGAATAATGATTGGAAAAATAATCCATAACAGCCCCAATAGCCTCAGAATTTACAACCTTCCTAGCCAAACCAACAAAATAATTAATGGTAGAACTAGAAAAACCAATGGCAACCACCCCAGGGGATTTGGTAGTGTACAAATCAATGGAGAGGACCTCAATAGTGGCCTAACCAAAATACTGGTAATCCACAATTACCACCTCCAATTCAACAACCTACACTAATGCCACTACTTGTGAGTCCTAGACCTCAAAAGTAGACCTAGTTACCTGTACAACCTTAGCCAACAGTCACAACGATCCATGTACTCTGCTAATGCTTAGCAATATCTGGCTTATGCTTTGAATGTTGCAAATATAAATTTGAGATTTGGTACAACCATACCAGTGCCTAAACTGCCTCTTATAACTAAAATACCATATGCTCATGTAGCATTAGAACCCTCAGTTTCTTAAGAGGTTGACCCAACTAATGTCACTATTTCAGCTCAAGCCCAACCAACAATTGAACCTCCTTTTTCAAAGAACCTTGTACAAAGTAAACTTTTACAAATAGAGAATAGTCTTTTGATATTGTTGATCAGTTAAAGAACATGCATGTCCGAATACCCCTATTCCAAGCTATTAATGATGTTCCTATCGATGGAAAATCCATTAGAGAAGCCTACCTAAATAAGCCTAGGAGGAAGAAAAAGGACCCAACTAGAGTCCATGTTGTAGGACAATTGGCTGACATTATGTTAGGAAAATTGATCATTCCTAAATATTCTAATCCAGCTAGTCCAATTGTAGATGTGATTATAAATGGTCAATCTATTAAAAATGCTTTAATTGATCTTGGTGTTGCTATAAATGTCATGACCAAGGATACTATGAAGAAGTTGAAAATAGAAGGATTAAGTGCTACTCCAACAATTCTACAACTTGCAAATAGTTCTACTATCACTCGTAATGGAATGATAGAAAACATATTTGTAGCCCTAGACTCTCTAAAGTACCTTATAGATTTCATGATTCTATCTCCCAAAGTCAATTTATCTAGTTACCTTCTCATTCTAGGATGACCATGGTTAGCTATAGCTGATGCAATTATAAGTTGTAGGTTAGGGAATATAACCATATCTAATGGTCAAGCAACAAAGAAATTTGATTTATATCCTCCAACACAACCACAACTAGATTTAAGCACATATGTTTGGCCAAATTTAGGGGATGAAGAAGAAGATTTAAACTCTATAGCATAGCTTATGATGTTACATAGACAATCTTTCCTAAAACTACTGGAAGAGGATTTAGTAATTCTAAGTATTCTTACTAACACTTGTGTGGTAGAAAAAGATGTATCTGATAGTTCTGTGTTAGAGTTAACCACATATGAGGAATGTAATAAGAATTATATTCTACTCAAAGAACTAGACATTATTCATCAACTCTTACCATGTGAATTAGATACAAGTCCAATCTTTGAAGCTACTATAATTGAGTCTACCACTACTATTGAGCTATCAAAAGGTCATGATTTTTATGTCAATCTCAAATTATTTCCACACAGATGAAATAGTTAATAGAGCTACTTCAAAAACATGAAAATGCTTTTGCATTGGATTATGGGGATATGAAAGGGTTGAGCCCTACATTATGTACTCATAGAATATACACCAATGAAGGGTGTCTACTATTCCATCAACCCCAGATAAGGATTAATCCAACCCTTAGAGAAATAGTTAAAACTGAATTGTGAAAATTGCTTAATGTTGGTTTTATTGATCCTATATCTGATAGTAGACGGGTGTCACCCCTGGTCATAGTGCCTAAAAAGGGAGGGAAATGGTGGATTTTTGTAGATTATAGAGAAGTGAATAAGGCAACCAAAAAGGATCACTTTCCTTTACCATTCATAGATCAAGTTCTCAACACTCTGGCTGGAAAGAAGTATTTCTCTTTACTAGATGGGTATAGTGGTTATAATCAAATAAGTATTGCTCCTGAAGACCAAGATAAAACAACATTTAAAATCACCTTTGTAGAAGCCATGATTAATCTTGAAAAGGCTCTTATCTGATGTAAATAACATAATCTAGCACTTAATAGTGAAAAATATTTCATGCTTATGTAGGAAGGAGTGGTACTGGGTCATTTCCTATCAGCTACAGGAATACAAGTTGATCCAACTAAGATGAGGTAATTCTAACATTACCCATACCTATAAAACTGAAAGATGTAAGATCATTTTTAGGTCATGCTAGATATTATAGGCATTTCATAAAAGACTTCAACAAAATAGCTAGTCCTTTGTACACATTGTTGACTAAGGAAGCTGAATTTATTTGGACACCCAAATGCAATGAAGCCTTCTTCTAGCTTACAAAACTTCTCACCATGGAACCAATTTTACAAGGAGCAAATTGGTCAATTCTATTTCATATTCATACTAATGCATCAAACTATGTTGTAGGAGGTGTATTAGGAAAAAAGCTTGCTAATCTTGAGAATGCCATCTACTATATTAGTAAAAGCCTTCATGGACCCGAGCTAAATTACACAGTAACAGAAAAAGAACTTCTAGGTATAGTCTATGCTTTGAAAAAATTTAGACATTATGTGACTGGTATCCTATTTTTGTTCATACTGATCACTCAGCTATAAGGTATTTAATGAATAAACTAGCTACCACTGGTAGATTAGCAAGATGGCTCTCGTTGTTACAAGAATTTGATATTACTATTATTGATAAGCTAGGAAAATCCAACATAGTTGCAAATTATTTTTCTAGATTGACCATTGTTGATGAAGATCCAACTCTAATTTAAGAAAACTTACCAGATGAGCACTTGTTCCATATAGCAACCCATACACCATGGTATGCAAACATTGCAAATTATCTTGCTGCAAATAGACTGCCCCCACATTTCTCTTATAAAGAAAAGAGAAAACTAGTAGAGAAAAGTTTTCAATATTCTTGGATAGATAACAATCTCTTCTATGTAGGACCAGATCAAGTCATGAGGAGGTGTGTCAGGGAAGATGAGATATATGATAGACTGCATGCTTGTCATGATGAACCATGTGGAGGCCATTTTGTAGGGAAAAGAACAACACTAAAAATACTTACAATGGGATACTATTGGCTAACTCTACATAAGGATGCAATTACATATACGGATAATTGTGACAAATGCCAAAGGATGGGCTGGCCAACCAAAACTGATGAGATGCCACTCACTCCATAGGTTGTGGTCACACCTTTTGATAAGTGGGGCATGGATTTCATAGGTCCAATGACCCATCATTAGGTGGGAAATCCTAAATCTTAGTATGTATAGATAATGTAACTAAATGGGTGGAAGTTAGAGCAATGAAAAATGCTAGAGATGAGAAAGTAGCTAAGTTCCTGTATGAAGAAATATTCACCCATTATGGAGTGCTCAGAGAAATTGTCATAGATCAAGGAGCTTAGTTTACATCAAATTTGATCACTAAAGTTATGAAGGAGTATAGAATAAGGCACTATAAATCTAGTCCTTATCACCTTCAAGCAAATGGGAAAACAAAGGTTACCAATAAATAACTTGAAGCCATTCTAACAAAAATAGTACACATGCACAAGAAGGATTGGACAAGGAGATTAATTGAAGTTGTTTGGGAATACTAGACCACATGAAAAACAACAACTAGATTCACTCCATTTGAGCTTGTATATGGTAAAGCAAAAAAATTTCCCATTGAATTTCAACACGAGACACTACACACTACTTTAGAGTTGGACATCAATCTTCCTACAACACAACAAGAGAGACTCCTCCACTTGAATTTGTTGGATGAAATATGAAAGAGAGCTTTAGAAAGAATAGAAATTATTCAACAGTAGTAAAAGCAATGGCATGATGCACATATCATGAATAAAAGAATCCAATTAGGAGATTGAGCCCTCTATGATTCTCACTCCAAAGAGAATCTAGGGAAATTCTAGACTCGATGGTTAGGGCCTTATGAAATTCAACATGTATTTGACAATGGCACAGTGCAACTCACAACCATTGATCCTATTTAGTTTAAGTTACTTGTAAATGGCCATAGGCTACATCTCTATCATAAGCCATGGACTAAAGAACAATTCCTATAGCAATTTTAACTAACCTATGCACTAGCTCTTCTGAACACAGTTCCTATGGTAGAAGATTAAAATCTTCTGCCTATAGCCATACAATGATAGAATTATAGGAACTTCATAATAAAACCTCATTTAAATATGAGGCCCCATTCTTCCATTCACTTTTCTCTTTCTTCATATCAACCCATCCAATTTCTTTATCTACCATCCATCCACATTCCATGTCACTCACACTCTATTTTTCTTGCTTTCAATAAACAAAACTATCATCACTTTTTTTGATCATTAGTCTTCACCACCTCATCAACTTGCATGTGGATGTACAATCTCAAATTTGTAGGTAGAAAAATTTCTTTTACTCTTTATTCATTTTTAAAATATAGGTTTCGATATTTATATCTAATACTACATTATATATATCATATACGACTTAAGCCAGTTTCTCCTTCCCATGCCAAAATTTTTTAAGTGAGTACACTTGTCAAATTTTAGTGAGGGGCCAAAAAAGTGTAGTAATTTCCAAATGTCACCTCCACATTATCCTATTCATGTCTACATTAAAGAATGTACTTTGGTGGCAGTCTAATAGTTTTCATTTCATTAATTTTTAAAATCTTTCTATATCCTCCATACCTTTTATTGCAATTTTTGGGAAAAGATCTCTTGTACTTGGCATGATTGAAAGGACTAAGAGCTATTATGGGAAAATTTGTAGTTAAAGCCTCAATGTACTCCATCATTAATGTATCATTATTCTACATGCTAGAAATAAAGGGGTCTTGATTATGAGAAGTGGTAACAATATACGACATTTTTATGACATTTTTAAAATTAGTTTTGAAGCTCAGAGAAAAGAAAATTTGCAGAGGTAAGAGGGACAAAATTTTTTCATAATAGCAAGAGTGGAAGCCAAAAAATTTGAAGATGGAAGGATAGCTAAAGAGATATGAGCCAGTCATTCATAATATTTTACTCATAGACATTAAAGAAATTCGGCAATTCTGTGCTTGTGGATGACTTGGTTATTTCTTACAATTAATAGAATTCAATAAAGAAGTGGGAATTGAGTTCATGACAACATTTGATGAAGGAGAAGCCTTAGTTTGGGGATTAAGAGTGGTTGCTACTAAGGAAAGGATAGCAAAGGTCACAAGGTTACTAGCAATTGGGGAATGTTATCCAAATGAGCATGATGTTAGATCTTCAAGGGCATAGTCCACTCAGCAAGGTGACCCTCAACTGGACATTACAAAACAAGGATGTAAGAGACTTTCTCTTCCACCTCCATATCCAGAGCTAGCAACCCACATTATTAGATATTTAACCTATGAACATAGGTTTTTGAACTTACATGCTCATCATTTTAAATTTCTTAGTTGCATAAGGCATAACATGCAAGTTAATATTCCCATCTTTCTTTACAATATGTTATGTATTAGTGCTAAGGAAACCCAAAAAGGAAATCTAGATTATGTTTCCCATCATGCCCTCATTAAACTTCTAGTTGAAAGATCTCTTAAAGATTCTTCCCCTATTTCATGGTCAAAAATTATTGAATTCAAAACCTTACAGCCACAAGTCAACCCTGTCCCTCAAAACTTAGAAAATGAGGAAGAAACCATAGAGCCAATTCAAAATTTAACTCAAAAGGAAAAAGAACCCTCTCCTGATAAGTCTGTTAAGCCTAATTTAGAGGATGATATGTCAAGCTCTTCTAAGGGTAAAGGCAAGAGTAAGGTTAGCTGTAACCTTGAAAAGGAAGTGCAAAATCCCTCTCTTAAGGTAACAAAAAGAAAGAGGTTTGTTCCTGTAGCATCTATTCTAGTCATTCCTAAACAAAAATGGACTACAAAGTGGTTGAAGATGAAGAAGTTCCTATATGTAGAATCTCTCGTATGCGAGGTCGAGTGTCTCTAGCTTCTATTGAAAAACAAAATGCCCTAATTTTAAAATCTCAAATAGAGTCAGTAGTTGAAAATGTCCTAGATGATTCTCCTATGCAAGTATAGCCCCAAAACATAGAAACACATGAAACTGAGTCTGCCAAGGAGACACCACAGGAGAATTTGGAAATGTGCAAATCAAATCCTACTGTTGTTCTAGAAAAAGCACCTAGCAATGAGCAACTTGTCATGCCATCAGTCTCTAAATATTCCAATATCTCCCTTATACTTTATAAATCTTCTTGGTACACCCAGTATTTCCAACAAGTTGCCAGAGAACAAAAGATGAAATCTAAAACTCAAGAATTTTTCTCATCAACAATTCAGTTAATATTGTTTGGTCTATACAATCATTTTATTTTTTAGAAAGCCTTGTGGAAGCAAGAGAGAGACCAAATGCAAAAGGAAATATTTGACAAAGATGAAGAAATTGAATCATTAAAGGAGCAACTAGAAAAGCAGAAGCAACAAATGTATAAGGCTTTGAAGCTAGTTGATCAGGCTATAGCCTATAGACCACCCCCAAGGGTGTATACTATGTGTTTGAAAGAATAGTTTTTGTTGTTCTAGTTGATGTTGACAATGAGAAATATTGCTTGTGAATTCAAGAATGCTTGAGATTTTTATAATGGGTATCAAACTTTTCCCTCATGGAAAAAGAACTTTTTGTGTGAGCTCTATTTAAATAATTTCATAATTGCACAAGAAATAGAGTGGAATCCCTTGCTTTACATTGGGCATGTTTACTTAAGAGCTCTAATGTTACAGATACACAATGAAACTAATTATGATAGAAAGTTGGATACTTATAGAGATATCAAAAAAATTTGAGCCACTGCCACTCTAGGTTGAATCCCATAAGCCTTATGACCTCTTAAGAGATTGGTTCAAATTAACTTGTGGAAGGCCAAAACTAAAAATCAGAGAGAGTGTTTGAAGAAAGGGAAAAAGTTTACAAAGAGTATTAGACACTTCCTAATTTTACACAATAGAGAGCAACTACAGGGCTTAGAAATAGGTGAAGTTGACTACCAGAATCTTTCAAGAAGGTTGAACCACATAGCCCTATTAATTTCAAGGAAACAGTAAATATAGTACCTAAATACATGCAATTGGGAAGGAAAATTAGGAAAGAGTTTTGGATGCCACTAACCTTCTAATCTCCTACCCTTCTCTAGCACTGTATAAAAGCAATGCTACCAAGTTAGATCCATTAGTTGAAGAACACTTGGGTGAGCATTGGAGATGATCCAGAGGGTACTTCTACATCTTCAGAAGTGGGAAATAGGGGAAGACAATAGTGGGGATTTCAGAGCAATGGAAAAGAAGTACAATGCTTGAGGACAAGAATTTTCATAGTGGGGGGTAGATGATGAGGCATATTAATGTCTCAAATTTGATATAGTTTTTATATAGTCTAAAATTACTCTTTGAGCCATGTGAATTTTTTTTTTCCAAAATACTTGTTTTTAATGTCTTGTGAACTTATGTTGAATGCAGCTAGAACCTATTAAACCTATGGATATTGGATATGATGTACCTTGCTTAATATTATATATAAAGTATAGTATTTTATATAAATATTTTAAGCTATATTTTAATATTTGAATGAGAGTAGAAATGTTGTTATATGTGTTTGAATGATTCTAGTTTTTAGGGAATGGAGAAGTGGCAGGAAGAGTGGAGAGCACTGTGTTAAATGAGTAATGAAGACCAGTCATAGTATGAGAAGTGCAAGTCAGTTCCAAGTGATAAGTCATGTCTAGGAAAGGAGTTATTTTAGAAAGCCTAACTTGTTACATTATCTATGGACCATTATTTTGTTACTCAATCAATGTTATAAAAGTCATGGTTGACATCTTGCCCTTTTTCTACTGATGATATTTGCTTATGTATTTTTATGATATGTTTTATAATAAGTTCCAATCATCTATATATGTGGAAAATTAGAGTTAGTGAGGGGATTCCAAGATTTTGAAGTTGTGTTCTTTTTTATTTACAATTGTTTAGTCATGTAAGAAAAGAAGAATTCTAATGAGACAGTGATTTTGGATTACCTATTGTGTTATTAGTTAGTTGAAGCCAACCAAGGGGGCCCACTTGGGAGGTGGAATAGACTTAGGTAGAGTAGATTTGTTTCTTGCAATTTCATATTTAAGATAGATTTACTGTATTAGTCCTACAACATAGTTACTATGAAATTTCCTGCAACACTTGTGGAAAACTGTCATAGTAGATATTTGAACTATTAACTAGTTTAGAATTCCCTTTTCTATAGTTTCTACAGTTCTCTATTAATAGTCTAAGTGTGTTTACTATTTTGTATCAATAGTATAGATTCCTTTCATGCATTTTACTTTTTTGTAGCATAGGTGTTAAGACTCAAAGGAACTTGGTACACATAATATGCTAACCCATTTCAAGTCCTACATCCCTAGGTTGACAATTCAAATGTATTATAATAATGGAATAGATGGTTCTCAAAATGGATATCGTACCCTTGTTAATAGAATAGTAGTGTGATTATCTTGATATGTTATGGAAACCTGCAACACATATAGTGTGTTTGTCCAAAAATGATTTATGGACCTCCATTATGATTTTAAGAGCTACATCCCAATTGTTACATGAAACATCCAATGACTTGATTTGGATAGCAAGCTTGGAATCAAGGTGTACTAAGCCATCTAGAGTAGAAATATTGGGGTGTTTCTTTAGTAGAGTTTCTGGATAGCCTAGTTCCTTGTGCAGTATTTCCATGTGTGGGGTGAGGGACACCTAGATACATGTCAATTTGGATCTTATATTAGCCTCTTCTATTGTTAACATAGCTAATTGACTTTGTGTTTTAAGCAATGTATGAAAGTGCTTCTCACTTTGAGCAGGGTTTAGAAGTAGCCTTGTACTTGATATGTTTACATTTCTCTCTAGGCTTAGTATATGATGTTTAGTCTCTTGGGTGAAGAGTGTAGGGTCACACAATTTAGTGTACAATGAGAATATATTCTCAAGTACCTTCTTCACATCCTCAACCTTTATTTCCAATGCAACTTGAGTAAGCTTTATATCACCAAATATCTTTTCATTTACCTTGCTCTGAAATTTCTTTTCAAACCACTCTAAAAGTTTAGCATTAGTCTCAATGTCTTCATTGTTTACCTTTTCCACTATATCTAATAGATGTTCTAGTAGTGGATTGGTATCTTTAGGAGTTGTTAGGTTGAATTCATCCAACAAGATGTCCTTTATGTCTTGAAGTGCTTGCCTCTGCCTGTGTTCTCTCCTAAGAATTTCTTGATGTGTAAGCTTGTTGCAAAATGTTTATTTGATCTAATGTCATTGTATCATAATCAAATTTAGGAATAATAATCTCTTCATCAAGAGTGATATCTCCATAGTGAATTACCTTTTCAAATTTTGAAGAGCTTGAGCCTAGCACTAAGATTTGCAATGGTATAGCTTCCGTGCTTGACTTCTGAAGAACTTTTGTAGGAGAAGTGCCAGATGTAGGTAGAGTTACCAGTGCCTAGATGGCTTCTTGCTCCTTTACCTTAGGTGTTTTCTCACTTTGTTTATATTTTCTCTTGTCTAATACAATGACATGAATAACACCTCATCCTTGTGCTTCAAGTACAAAAGAATCTATTTATCCTGCTTCCTATTGTCCAGTAGTACTATCTTTTTCATTTTCAATCTACCTTTGCTCCACTATGTCCACTCTAACAGATGTATTAACTTTGGTAGATGTATCTACTATTGTTTGGGTCAAAGGTTGTACTTGAGTAATTGAAGGGATGGTAGAAGGTGGTTATTGTGGATTCACCTTTTCCCTTGTGGCATCATTTACTACCTTTTGGAGCTTGTCAACCAAGGGATTGGTCCAATATCTTCTTTAGGTATTTTGCAGTCAAGGAATTTATGTTCTAATTTGAAAGATCAGAGACATATTTTACAATAATTGTTTTAGTAGTCTTGATTGTGTCATGTGGGGGATTGACACTCAGTACTTGTGTGTCCTACACATTCTATTCATCTTGCTACTATTTAGTTGTAGCCTTGTCATCTATCTAATTTTTAGTTTCCTTCCCCTCTGTATCATCTTCCTTATCATTCTTTTCCTTGTTGTCATCATCATTGTCATCCTCTTTGTCATCAACTTTCCCTTTAGAGGAATTAGCTTCTCCTTGTTTAGTAGTGGTCAACCCATAAATAAGTTTCCATATTTAGGTAGATTTCCTGACCACATCTTCAATATTGTTTTGAAGTATGCTGAAGGCTCTATACTTAGGTGTAAACCTAACTCCATATTTCTTAGTATCCTTAGCAATCTACCCTTTTGTTATTTTTGGAATTACTTGGGCTAAAGTGGTTTCCCTGATTTGTTTTTCTAAAATTAAACAATAATTCCACTTTTTCTTAACTAAGTCATATAGTTTCTTGGGTATCGAGTTGGAAAATTCTAATGGTGTAGTCTTAAATTTAGACATAATTGCATACATGGCTTCTCTCACTAGATTCTATTCTTCTTTCTCAAGTTTCTCAAAATAAATATGGTTTAATCCAGATATATATGCACTATTCTTGACTTTTCACACAATTTTTAATATCAAAAAGTGGTTTGTAACTTACCACTTTGAATTGGCTTATGTCATCTAACTCAGTCCTTTCTTCATTTGAATCTAGTTGTGCAACATATTTTCTTCTCAGTTTCTTTTGTGCTTGGCCTCCTTGCTTAGCTTGTTTGGATTTCTCCTTGGCCTTTTGTGTTGTGGCTCATGTGCTGGCTCTGGTGGTAGGTGCACTCGACTTGGCTTGGCTAGCTTTAGTAGTTTTCTTTACCTTAGCCACTAGCTATTTTTTGGCCTTTTGCTTCTTTAGTTCAAAATGTGTGGGTGTTTCCTTGGTTTCTTCTTCCTCAAAACCTTCTATTTCTTCCTCTTTATCCTCTCCCATGCCTTGGATCAATGCAAGAGGTCCTTTTGTTTTTCCTTTCTTTTCCTCTTCATCCTCTTCATCTTCTTCCTCTTCTTGTTCATTTGCAGCTTCACCAAATTTGGCCTTTAGCTTCTTTACTAGCTCATATTTCTTCTTAAGTGTAGAGGCAGTTTTCAATTCCATTTCAATCTTTGATTTCATCACATCATAATTCCCAAAGATTTTAGTAGTCTTGTCAATTTCCTCTGATAGGAGTGCAATTATTTATATTGATGCTTCATCAACATTATCTCATACCCAAGTGGCCTTAGCCATCTAACCCTTGGTGTGGCAGCCTATACAAAGGTGTAATTAGCATCAACTAGAAAACATATATTATTGTAATGCTACTCAACCAATTAAATAGGTATCCTCATTATTTGCTTCATTAACTTCTTAAAATATTCAAAATAACTTGTCATTAATGATTCAAAATTTTCTCCCATATTATCAATAAATTCATTGATTTGCACTGCAATTGACCTATTTGTTTTCCAACTTACTATACCAAAGGAGGGAAATGTATTTTGTACATAGAATAATATATAGAGTAGAACTGAACCAAATTTATATTGAGCACTCTTGGTTTTTCTAATCTCTCCAAGATTTTCCATCAATTGTAGGAGTTGAAGCTCAGCTAGATCATAGGTATGATCTTTCTTCACAATCTTGTAGCCAACATCCACTGCAATATAGGGTACACTATTCAATCTACTAGATTGATAGAATTTGTGAGAGATTACCCTAACAACAAAGTTTAACAATGGATTAGTGACAATGTCTATTGTCATGCCTCTTTTGTTCCATTTTGCCCCTATGTTTTTTTCTATCACTTCCTTTGAATCACTCCTTAGAGTCTTGGGCTGATCTAGGGTTGGGTAGCTAGTAACCCTGTGAATTATCCTCTTGGTGATATTAATTGGTCCACCCTCTAGCCATAAAGATCCATCATGTATTCAACTCAACACAATTCTAATCCATTCAATTTGAATACATTGAGAAAATCTAGGTCACACGTCAAACCCTTCTTCTCAACCATTTTATACTCTTCCTTCAGAATACCATTTTCACATAATCTATTGTATGCTTCTCTTATTTCTAAGTCCCCAATGCTACCAATTTTTCAATTATAACATCTCCTTACATCTTTTAACATTATGACATTCGGTAGGAGCATAGATAAGGTGACCGAAGGATCCTATTTGTATTTTATGTCAAGGATGGTCTTAAATATAGGCTATTTGACTTTGTTACTGACAAGCTAAACATTTAAAACCTCTTTCCCTTCTACTTTCTTTGAGCTAGATTCCATTTTTCAAACTAGGGTTTATGTAAATTAAAATTGTATAGCTTAGTTTGTGATAAATACATTGTAAAATCCATTGAACTAATATGAGATCACTGTCAAATTCTTTGCAAATGCCATGAAAATTTTTATAAATCAACTTTCACCCCACTTGCTCTTTTCTTGAATTCAAAATGATAAATAATGAGTGAAAAATGATCATATACCCTTCAAAACCCTTGCATTTAATGCTTAGTGATTGTACAACTATAAACTTAGGATCAACTCAATTTAAGAATCATTCGACATCCATTAATATTACCATCTCTTGGTAGCTACTAAAAACTTGGCATCAACTAGATAGTTCTATAACTTGACATCAACTAGCATTCCACTTGACATACACAGGAGGCATTTCATGCTTGGCAACAACATGAAAACTTTTTAATATTTAACCTTGAATTTATAACAACATCTTGCATCTTCTTTCATGCAAATGTAGTCTTTTGAATACTATCTCCCATTTGGGAACTGATGTATGGTATTGCACTTGAATATGAGTCTCACACACCTCCTGATTGTCTAGTTTGATGAGTTGTGATCACTTGACCCATTGGGTGAAGTGATCCCTTCTGCATTTGATATGCCACAAGTATCTTTCTTTTTCCATGTCTTGTTCATCTCATCTCTAGTGTGTTCAACATCTACCTTGCATTTTCCTTTATCAAATTCATAAATTGGTGCCTTTGACCTAGTTGGACAAAGCTTACTAATGTGACCAGTCTTCAAACACCTAAAACATTTAGTTTGACTCAACCATCTTTTGTAATTATCAATAAACTATGTTGTTATACAATTCTCAAGAATATGTCCATGTTCTTGACAATAGTGATAGTTATATCTTATAGTGTAATCCTAGTTATAAGAGTTTCCATAGCTTCTTACCTTTGCTAGCTTGTTTGATGACCACATGGATTTGGATCTACATTCAAAGTCTCTATCTCCATACTTCTAATACTTGTAGCAATATCCTTCAAATATTTTTTTTTGCATGGTCTTGGTTTTGCATTCATGTGCTTGATGACCTTGTTTGTTGCACTCATGACAATGAGTCATGTTCTTAGGCTTTACATTCTGATTTGCATTATTTCTCCTACACACATTAACAATATGTCCTTTCTTTCCATAATTATGATAAGTAGGTTTGGAGTACTTACCTTTGATATTCCTTTCTTTAGCAACTTTGGATGATTCTCCTTCTTCAGTGCTTGTGTAGCCCAATCTTGAGGTATCTTTGTTGGATCTAGGGGATCTCAGTAATTTTTCAAAGTATTTAATGGCTCCAATTGGCTTGTTGAAACTTTTAACAAATTCCTATTCTCTTTTCAGTTCATTTTGCAATTGTTCATTCTACAAATTCAATGTGGTTATCTTAATATCCTTGACATTTAGTTCATAGTTATCATTCATCATTTGACTTAGAGTATCCAATTACATGTAGTACATCTTTGTTAACTTTGTCAACTTTTCTTCCAATTTTTTTGTTAGAATTCTTTTGTCTTATTCAATCATGGCTTTGTCTTCCATAACTTTCTTCTTTTGTTTAGTCACCTCAAATGGCAGTATAGCTTGAGATTCTTGCTCCAACTTGAGATTTCTAATTTCCTCAACTTGGATTATGTTCCTTTCTATTAGATCTACAACTATTGCATCAAATTCACTGGAGTTATCATCTACAAATAGCTTGGTGGTGTCTATCTCTTTGTATAGTGTGTCATTATTTGCAATAGAAATCTCTTTCCTTCTCTTCAAGGATTTCTTTAGTTCCTCTCTTGCCTCATTTAGTTGATGTAGTATGAGATATATTTCAATCTCTTGGTTCTCAATAGTCTTTCCTAGCTTGTAGACTTCCATTTTAAGATATTTCCTCTACAAAGCTTCTCTTTCAAAGAACTAGGCTCTGATACCAATTGTTGGATTTACAAGTGGGAAAAGAGTAAACTTCTGGGGGGGTGAATTAGGAGTTTAAACTTTGATCTATTAAACTTTCACCCATTTATCCATCAAATGCATTATTAAACTAAAACAACATGTAAAACATATGCATCAAGCATGTAAACATGTAATCAAACACACACATAACACTAGATATGAAGACCCAGAAACCCTTTGTGTAAGAAGGTAAAACTAGGGTTGGAATGACACCCATAAGTCTTCACTTCTACAACAATAAAGTGCTTCCAATTAAGGTTACAATGGTTTGACTATGAATCATGGTTTGCCTTGTGAAATGTTGGCCCTATTAAAGGCTTACAAAGGTTGTTAAGTTCCAACTTATTAGAAGATTTCAATACCCTATTAGAAGTGTGCGTAGTTAGAGGACTTCAACTTACAATTAAGTAAGCACCCTGTTAAAGGATTTCATAAAACTTGTTAGAAATACTATGTTAAGAGATTTAACTAAAATTACCTGTCAAAATGTCTCAGCATAGATCCTATGGTTGGCACTTTCTTGCCTAATAATAGATCACCTTTATCCAATCTCTGATTTAATCCTTCATGATCTAATATATCAATGTTGTATCCTTCTCTATCCTCTATTCTTCACGTAACTAATTCTATAATTCATTCTTACTAATAAGTCACCTTAAATACTCTACAAACTATGTTGTTTTCTCTTCCAATTCGATCATTCACCCCTTGTGCACTATTCCCATCATCATTAAAATTTAAGGCTTCATCCTCCTTAAGAAGACTTGAGTGGCTTATGGTTAGATATGAATCTATGGCTAAGATTCATCCTTTTTCCCACTTAAACCTTCCCATTTTCTGATTAGCTACATATAGTTGCATAGGGAATCCACATATAGATTTTTCCTTATCTTTGAAAGATCAAAATCCATCCTTAAGTTAGCTCAAAAATGGTTTATGTAGTTGTTTGTGCCATTAGAAAAAAATATGTCCAAACTATCTCACTTGGCATATGAAGTCTCTGATGCTTGACATACATTATATTTTTGCTTCTGACTTGGTACTTGAACTACTCAACATCTACTATTTACTTGGCACTTGAATTCACTCAGCATGGTCTATCTATTCAGTACTTGAGTTCACTCAGTGCACGAGTGACTCAAAACTCATTGCAACTCAGCATGGTCTAATATTTGCATGTTGTGCTCAACATGTATTACTAGTTTAGCATAAACTAAGTAAATGGTTTACGTGTGTTGACACTCACTTGTCAAAACCAATCTGAGATCAACAAAGATGAATCCTTACATGTTTGTTACAACTAGATTTCATGTTAGTAATGGTAGTCATGCCCCTTTTTTCTTCAAGAAATTGGAGACACTACCTAGGCACCCTCATAGAAAACCTTGTGTGGAGGACCTTGAATCTACTCAAACACAAATAGCCAACATTTGACATAATCTACTTTATAGCTTTGAAAACCATTTGGTACACCCTTTGAGACACCTAAGGGTGAAAAAAAATTAGTCACCATGGTGCACCCCAAAGAAGTCCAACGTTACTTAGAAGAACAAGCACATGAAAATAAAAAGATCCTCAAAGAAATGTACATTAGGAAAAAAGAACATCAATAGGTTGAAATTGATGATTATGCCCACCATCAAGGGAATAGGGGGACTTGCTCTTGAAATCCTTTTGATGGCAATATGGAAACAACATACCTCCAATGACTCCTAGAGTCACCGTGGGTGCATGCCCTTCACCACATAGACAATCCCATCATGAAAGTGATGAAGAAGTAACCAGTGAAGATGTTATAAAATTCCACAAGATAGTTTTGCTCAAAAATTAATGCTTAGAGCTTTAGAGGAAAACAAAGACCAATACTTTTGATACATGGCAGCAAGGGGATGGAAACTCCCTTAAGTTTTTGATGTTGAATAAAAAATCCACAAACAAGAGCCTACCAAGGCTGAGATCCTAAGGGAATAAATACAAGAACCGAGGAAACAATTTGCACAATTGCAAACTTCAAAAGAGCCCTCCAAAACCTCATTTGTTGAATCAATATGCACTCTTCCATTTGATAGGAGTTTAAACATGCCTCCATTTCCAAAAGATATAGAGGTTCCTAAGTATGAAAAATATGATGGAAATGGTGACTCTCATGATCATGTGAGGTATTTCTATGCTATTAGCATGGATTTCATGCATGAAGACTCCTATCTTATGCATTTGTTTCCTAGAAATCTAAGAGGGAAAGCTATGGAATGGCTCACAAAACTGAGTCCCCATCTTAAAACATTTGACAAGCTTGCACAAAAATTTATCTAGAAATACTCCTACAACATTCAACATTTTGTAATGGTGCTAGACTTATGCAACATCAAACAAAAACCAAGAGAACTTTTTGCAAAATAACTTCAACAATGGAGATCCTTATACTCTTGATACCCTTGGCAAGTTCTCGAGGCTGAGAAAATTGAAATTTTTATCAATATGCTTGTACCTGAGTTATAGTTTGATATAAGAAAACAATTATTCACATCATTCAATCCCATGGTTGAGAGTGTGTGTCACGTTGAGGATGTTGCTATCAAAAAAGGTGACATTGTTAAAACAAACACAAAAATAACAATGGAAATGGTAAAGACAAAGGAAAACCTTGGAATAAAAACAACTATGTTGTCAATGATGGAGTAGTGGAATCTCTTAAGACCAAGGAACTTGCATTTAATCTTTCTAACACTATTTATGCTACAAAACAACAAGAAAATTTGAACCCACAAACATCTAACAAGAGCATTGAATTTACCAAGAAATGACGTGTTTATACACTAGTGGTTGAGCCTTATGAAGTGGTCTTGAAAACCTTAATTGCGAATAAGTTAATTACTTTACCAAATAATTCCTAGCCCTATGACCCACCCATCAAACCTTCATGGTGGAGAGAAAATCATATTGGCAGTTATCACCAAAGCAAGGGTCACAACACAAAAAAATATTTGGAGCTCAAAGACATAATTCAAGATCTCATTGAGGTTGGTAAAGTTATCATAGATGGACTTGTTAAAAATACTAACAATAAAGCTTTTAAACAACCCTTTCTAGAATACAAGAAAGGTGAAACCTCAAAAGTTGCTAAAAAGAATCATGATGCCAAGATCAATTATGCCTATGTTGACATAGACAACATCATCAACATGCCTTAGCCCATTGAGTATCTTTTCATGGCTAGTCCTAATGATGCCAACTGGCCCAATTATGATGTTGAGGATGAATGACCAAAATTTATCCTAAAAAAATGAAATGATCCTCACCACCATAATGATACCACTCCTAAGGTGATACTTCAAGTGGCTAGATCTTCCTCTTCCTGGAGTGAACCACTTAACGTTGTCACTAGGGGACAATCTAAGGTTTCCCTAAAAGTTGCTCATGATATTAAGACTACTTCATCTTCTAAACAACCAACTACTTCCAGGATCTCCAACCATGACCTTTTCAACCAATTGTAGCATACCCTGACTCAAATTTCTATTTTTTAGTTGTTAGAATTGTCTCCTTTGCACAAGGATATCCTCAAAAAAGCTTTACATTTTGTTCCCATGGATAATGATGCAAAATGATTCCAAGCTATAGTGAACCATATTTCTTCATCTCACTATCTCACCTTTTCTAAAGAAGATGACCAAGCTCTAAGTCATCCCCATAATCTTGCTCTCAATGTCAAAGTCCAAATCTTTTGTACTCGTATTCATTAAGTCTTGATAGACAATAGTGCAGGGTTAAAAATAAATTCATTCCATGTGATCTAATAGTTGGGCATGTCTAAATTTTCCATCAACCCTATATGCAAGATCACTATAAAAGCCTATGATGAGGTTGAAAGACCTTCCAAAGGTCTAATTGTGCTTCCAATTAGAGTTGGTCCAATTGAGAAGCATGTCATTTTTTAAGTCCTAAACATGCCACTTGAATTTGTTGGTGGGATGACCATGGATTCATAACATGCAAGAAATACCCTCTATGTACCATCAATGCATCAAGTTCCCCTTTAATGGTACTAAAATAGTTATCCCTAGTGATAACTCAATGTCTATTAACACATTATCTACTACTAAAACACTAGTTTTACATAATCACTCTTCTCATGAGCTAGCACTATCCTTTACAGAGTTTGAACAAAAATTGAAAATGATGAGCCTTGGTATGGGATAATACACTCTAGACTCTATTTTTTCTCTACCTATTTCCCCTTGGTCTTATGGGAAACTATTTAACAAAAATAAGCCTTCTTCTTTTGCCATGACTCTCTTTGGCTCTTTTTTGCAGCCCTCAGTTCCCCTAGAAGAAGAGAAAGAAGAACAAACCATTAAAGATTGGATCTATAGGGAAGAGGAAGATGAGGAGGAAGTTATAGTCACTACTCCAATTTCTCATAAACATTATGATAAAGGCTATAAAATGATTGCAAACATGGGCTATTAGGGCCATGGGTCCTTAACTAGTAATAAAAAATCTCTAGCTAAACCTTTAAGTCGTACTCAAGGTTGTGATACTTGAGATATTGTTGGCTTATGTTTTGGATTAGAGGATGACATACCAACATTTGATCAAAGTGCACCCATATCTAGTGAATCAAAGGATGATGGTCCTCCCTTTGTTGCTACAACTTTGCAAGATGAGGACATTATGCCTATCACTTCTTTCCTTTGGGGAGAAGAAACACTAATTACCAGTAATGATGTTGAAGCTTCCACTTCTCAACAGCTGGAACAAGAAGAATCCACCCATGAAGACATGAGTAGAGTTTGGATTAGACAAAATATTGCTCATCTAATTGCTAGAGATTAGAGTACAAACTCTCATGAGTATGAATGGGAAAACATGTTAGATGCATCTTGTGAACTAGGAATGGATGCTATTCATGCCTATGCAACCTAACCAAATGTAGTCGAAGAGTTTAGTATAGGGTTAGATGAGTTTGGCTTGCAAAATGCTTTAGTGTATCAAGCTAGTCCCTCTAGGTCTATTCTTGATCTAGACTCCTTTGTGATATTCACTATAGGCTTCTTAGTTTGTGACAAAAACTAAGAAAGATGCATCTACATGTAGCCCTATTGGTTAAAGTAAATTCCAGCAATTATTTCACTTTTGTGACATTCCAGCAAATTCCTAGAGTAGAAAACAAGGCTACTGATACTATGGCCAGTCTACTATCTATCCTCCAACTACAAGAACATGAATCATGATTTAAGTTCCTACTGGAAGAACTATGTCATCCCACCTATGATTCCTCAGATAACCAAGTGATCTACATTGTTTTAGGTCATGATTCCTCTTGCTACATGGTTATCTTCTCTTACCTATGTGATCAAGTTTTTCTTGAAACCCTCACACACAACCAAAAATTCCAACTCCTTTGCAATGCTTCACATTAATCTTTGGTCTCTCGTGACTTGTATAGGAAGAGTCTAGACAAAATGTTGCTTAGGTGTTTAGAGCTAGAAGAGTTAGAAAAGGCACTTGTCAAAGTCCACAACAACATTTGTGGGGCATATTGTAATGGCCTTGCACTTGCTCACAAATTGCTTAGGGTGGGTTGTTACTGGCCAACCATACAAGCTGATGTTGTTCATTATGCCACGTCCTATTTGTACACTCGAAAGTGTCTCACTCTAAACCCTTCTATCCAAACGATTCCATGAGTTCGGAATGCTTGGATGCCGGCTTAGAGCTCCCTATCCACGGAGTGCAAGAGAGTATATTTCAAGAATAAGAAGGCTCTCAGATGAGCCTTAGAGATACTCTTCTTGCTAGTAAACCATGCAATGGGAGGTTCCAAAGACAAGATGCAAGAATGCAAATGTCCCAAGGAGTTCCTCAAGAATGCAATGCAACTAAAGATTAAACTAGAATGAATATGAAAAGTGCAGCTATGCTAAAACATGTATGAGAGTGTTACAATACCATTATTAAGCTATGTGAGATTAAGCTACATGTAAAAATGAAAGCTAAGCTAAGATGCTATGGTATGAGAGAATGTAGACAAGAAATAGAAGTTCTCCACAAAGCTCCAAAGAAACCTGTTAGAAAACCTGCAGCATAACAATATTCAAAATGATGGATATCCTTTGAGGGGGAAAGCTCTCTCCCTTTTAAAGATGTACAGACGGTGGAGATCAAGATGAAGATGTTGGATGATCAACGGTTGAATTCAAAAATAGGAGTGATCCATGTGCACACACAAATCAACCAATAGAATATAAGTTGACTTGTCATATAAGACAAAAGTCACAAAGCCTTTTCTTTTAATTGCAAAATAGAAAAAGGACTTTATGTGTGCACTTTAAGTGGGTTAGAAGAATGGGGTCTTTTATTTAATTAAAAGGGGACATGTTCTTTTAATCAAATAATGAACTTAGGATAGCATAGTCAAACTATAGGTTATAATCAAATAAATTGATTATTAGCAATTTGGTCTAGGTAAATGATTAAATTAATTTAGCCAAAATGTTGAAAAGGGGGCTAATAGTCTAGATGACCATTTTTAGGTGATTACATTTGCCCCTCTTTGACTAATGTGTGATCGATCTGGGAACACATTATGTCAAAGAAAATAGAAAGCCAAGTAGGCGATGATAGATATAGATATCTGATTCCAAAGAATGAAATGCAGAAATAGATAGCAAGTCCTGAATGCACAGCCTGATAGCAATAGTACTGAACACTAGGAAGAGATGATGTTAGAATTCAAGAAGAATACTAATACTTAGAAAAGCAGATAGAGTGAGAGCAAGTGAGAAGATCAAACAAATGCTCCTAAGCAGTGATAGAGTATTTATGCCCCCTCGGGATCGAAATTGAAATGAGGTAAGGGGATGCAAAAACTGGCTAGAAATGAGAAAATTAGAATATAGCAATGTCCAAGATGACAGATAGATGGTTAGAACCCAAGAATGACTATAAGAAATTGATAAAATGCCCCAGTTTGACTAGAGTTGACCTTGAAGGATATAGCATAAAAATAAGGTTGAAATGAGTAGAAAGGTGATTTTAGACATGAAATAGTGAATTTAAGTAGATATGAAGTATGGAAATGATGAAGACATGAAGAAATGAAGATGCCCCAGTGATGATTCAGAGATTAGACCTCAAAAGGTCAGCTAACTGCTCAGAAGAAAGTAGAATTTTAAAAGACAATTTTGACCATCAAGGTGAACTCAAATTTGGATTTCGATCCTGAAAATGAATCTAGGACGTTGAAATTATTTAAGAGGTCAAAACTTTATATAATGTGATGACAAGATAGAAAAGAGATGAAGCGAAAGATTAAGAAGGTGAAAAGACATGAACAAGAAGAAAGTAAAGAAATATATGAAAGGAGTTATCCGATATGTCCACAAAAAGATGAAGAGAGAGCTCTCCCCATATGCAAGAATGCAAGACTAAGCTAGAAAATGAACCTAAAATGCAAGCTAATATGCAAAGTGGTTTACCAGCAAGAAGCGCATTACATTTAGACTCTTAATTTCATCATTGAGCATTTATTAGGGACATCATGAGATCATACAACCATCACTAGTATAACTATGAGGATATGAATATGATCGATATTAGATAGGTATGTGGAAATCCAATCTAAGCATCAAAGACATGTAAGTCAAGATAACTACACGATTAGATTCCCTAAGTTTAATTTAGCAAGATTACACTTGTATCAAGGCATAAGCGCCAAGATAAACCCTGAGTGTGGTCTTGCAAAACAATCAAGGATGATACATTTATAAGTCAAAGTGTTGAATAGGACAAGCACGAATGCTTACAACACTATAGACAAAAAAAAGTATACCCACAAGCAGAAATCAAGAAAACATGCCCCATGCCCCTAGTCTTCTAGTCAATGACATCCTTGAAAGACTATTAGGGATGGAACATATAGTAAAGAAATCATCATAGACAACACACAAAGTAGATAAAGATCAGCATAGCTTAGTCGTTTAAGTGTTAAAGTGCGTGTGTGTAAGTCACTTGGCCATTTCTTCAAGACTTGATTCTGATAGTGAGAAATATCGCAATATCGAAGACCGTAGGTAAACTATCTGAAAAGTGTTGAAAAACACTTGATGTCAAGGTGGGGGAAGTGTTGAGAAACACTATTTTGTGAGTTGTCAAAGAAACCCTAATGCACAAGAATACCTCAATAGGCTAAGTAGCTATGCCCCCGAGACGAGGACAAGAAACAATTCGAAGCTAGGAAATGTGTAGCGAAGTGGATGATTGAGTTTGATAGACATAGGTGCAAGGGTTTCAAGTAGTGCCTGTTTCAAGGTTTTCACCATTTGATAGATTTTTTCAGGACTTTTTTCAATTTTTTGTATTTTTAAATTTTTGATTTTTTTGGTGATACATCAAAGCACCTATTGCTAGGTTTTCACTAAGATGATCATTTTTTCAGGACATTTTCTGATTTTTAGGATTTTTTCAGCATCATATTTGATTTTTTTTTTGGAATTTTTTTGAATTTTTTAGAGATTACTAGTTCTCAAGCAAGATCACATCATTTTCTCCTAATGTCTAGCAAGGTATAGGACACGATGGAGAAACAAGCCAGTGGATAAGTAGAGATGGATAAGAAAGGAATGTGAAGCAAGTGAAAGTGATCCTCAAGGAATGACTCCTCAAGAGTACCCAAGCTAGGAAAAGAGGTGAAATAGTCATATGAAGCATGTTTTGGATAAGCAATGGAAGAAATGAGCAAGATAGCATGAAGGATAAGCAGTGAAGCCAACAAGTGAGATAGCATGAAGTGTGTAGTCCAAAAGAGTAGACATGTCAAGAGACCTATGAGAACCATGTTTCATTTATTATGATCAAGACCAAGGGGTTAACTAGATAGGATAGCAATGGGATAGAGCAATAAGAATAAAGCTCAAGATATAGGCTATGAGTGAATGGGAGAGCACAATAGAAAATCTCGTGGATAAGATAGCCAATATGCAAAGATAGCTCAACATTGTCAAGATCAAAGAGAGAAGAGGGGATAGATGGATGATGGAAGAATTACGCATGATGCCTGTTTGCCAGGTTTTCATCATGGTACTTATCCATGGTGCCACAAGAAATAGTTTTCACCATAGGATGGATTTATTTCTCTTTACTTTTGCTACCAAGGTGCCACAAAAAGTGGTTTTCACCAAGGCACATTTTCATTTTTTTCTTTTTTCTTTTTTTTGAATTTTTAGAAAGAGCTGAAGCTGTTTGAATGTAGATAATGCTCCTATAGAAAAGATAAGCCATGATAAGCCAAGACCATAGAAAGGTATGCTCAAAGATGTTGATAGGGTGATGAAAGAGAAATGGTAGTAGAAAGAGTATATGGAGGATAAGAGTTCATGTATGGAAAGTAAGTGTAAGCTTTAGAGGATTTCATGAGGGTAGTTGAAATATTGGACAAGATCAACATTGATACACACCTTGAAGGGTATTGGAATGATGGAGTAATCATGGATAAAGTAGCTTGAGGTTTAGATGTATGAGGTGGTAGAAGAGATTTGGAAAAAAGTGGAGTGGAAGGCTTTGGAATATTTTTAGAAAGATTTTTGAAAGAAAATGGAATGGAAGCCTTTGGAAGCTTGAATGTCAACTTTGAAGTATTTTCAATATTCAAGTCTTTTAAAAGAGACATGGGAATCCATATAGCTTTAGATTTTCCTTCGGATACTTCAAAACACATTTCTTCAAAAATGGGTTTAGGAACCCATATTTTCTTTGATTTAGCTTTTTTAATAGTGGACCTTTGCGGTCTCTTTTGTGCATTCTCCTTCTTAGCATTCACATGTCGATTAGATGGGACATTCTGATCTTTCTTTTTCAATGGATTCTTATGTTTATTCTCACTTCCAAAGGACTTGGGATTTGTGGATGAATAAGGCTGATATAACTGGTTTAGATGTATAGATGGGTGAAAAGTCATCAAGGATGAGTGTCTTTGTTGATCTTGAGGTATGATGGGAAAGCTAGGAGTGAATGTAGGAGATGGAGGAACATAAGGCCCCAATATGGATGGAAGGTTTGAATGCTTTAGATTAGATGGATAAGGACCAAGGATAGATTTAGAAGATGCAAAGGGATAGTGGGAAGGGATATCAACATCTTTAGAGTGAGCAACATGGTCAAAGCCATCAATAGACTCAAGAGTAGCTTTCATAGGAACAATGGAAATTCATCCTCAAGGATGTAAGTTGATTCCCTCTATGAAATATTGGCCATTTTAGCAATGAGTCTTTGACTTGGTAGGAAAAATACACCCAAGTTCATCTAGTGCTCACAAATGCATCATTACAACAACTAAGTATTTCACCAAATGGGTTGAAGTTGTGCCATTATCTACTACTATAGGCAAACATGTCACCTTGTTTATACTGAACCACATCATTTGTCATTATGGTATTCCTTCCTCTATTGTCACTGATAATGGAGTACAATTCAAGAATAAGGACCTCAAATAGCTATATAATAAATTTTGAATCAAACAACCTTGGTCTTCTATCTACTACCCTTAAGGGAATGACCAAGCTAAGGCCTCCAATAAAACATTGCTGAAAAGCTTACACCGAATGCTTCATAAGTCTAGGAAAGATTGGTATCTACAAATAAATTAGGCACTTTTGGCCTACAAAACTACCATTCATACTCCTACTAGGGCCACACCCTTTTCTCTACTTTATGGCTCTAAGGCTGTCCTCTCATTAGAAGTTGAGATCCCCTCCATGTGATTCTCCTTACATGGGTTGATAACTAATGAAGACTATAAAGTTATGCAAGTATAGGAATTAGAGACTCTTGATGAATGTTTTAAGCTTATTTTGATTACATGAGGGCTTATCAAAAGTGCATGTCTACTCAGTATAACAAGAAAGTTCACCCTCATGAGTTTCAAGTAGGTGAACTTGTGCTTAGAGAGAATCCAAAAAATCAATAGTATAGATAGCAAAAGGGAAAATTTGAACCTAACTAGTTAGGTCCATACATTATCACAATATTATTTGGGTCTGGTGCTTATCAACTATCTACTCCTAAAGGCAAAGAACTCGTAATCTTATCAATGTCCTACATTTGAAGAAGTTCTATGCTTAGAGGTTCACTACTTAGTTATCTTGTACATACTTATTAATCCTTTAAAAAATCCTAAAAATTAGAAAAATGTCCTAAAAAAATGATCATTTTAGTGAAAACCTAGAAATAGGTGCTTTGATGTATCACCAAAAAAATTCAAAAATTCAAAAAATATTTAAAAAGTTGAAAAAATCTGCCAAGTGGTGAAAACCTGGAAACATGCACTACTTGAGACCCTTACACCTATGTCTATCAGTCTTAATCACTCATTTTGCTACACACTTCTTAGCTTGGGATTTTTTCTTGTCCTCATCTTAGGGGAACAACTACTTAGCCTGCTTGAGGGTTCTTTATGCATTAGGGTTTCTTTGGCAACTCACAAAATAGTATTTCTCAACACTACTCCCCCAACTTGACATCTAGTGTTTCTCAACACTTTTCAGATAGTTTACCTATGGTCTTTGATGTCACGATATTTCTCACTATCAAAATCATGTCTTGAAGAAATGGCAAAGTGACTTCCACACACACACACTTTAACGACTAAAAAATGTTGATCTTTATTTTGTTTGTGTGATGTCTATGCTAATTTCTTTGCTATATGTTCCCTCCCTAATAGTCTTTCAAGGATGTCATTGACTAGAAGACTGGGGGCATGGGGCATGTTTTCTTGATTTCTTCTTGTGGGTATACTTTGTTTGTCTAAAGGTGTTTTTGAGCATTCAAGCTTGTCCAATTTAACACTTTGACTTACAAACATATTATCCTTGTCTATTTTCACAAGACCACACTCAAGGGTTATCATGGCACTTATGCCTTGATACAAGGGTAATCTTGTTATACTAAACTTAGGGAATCTAATCACATAGTCATCCTAACTTACATGTCTCTAAAAGTTAGATTGGATTTCCACATACCTATCCGATATCAATCATATTCATACCCTCGTAGTTATACTAGTTATGGTTGTATGTTCTCATGATGTCCCTAATAAATGCTCAGTGATGAAATAAGATTCTAAATGTTATGTGTTTCTTACTAGTAAACCACTTTGAATATTGTCTTGCATTTTAGGTTCATTTTTCTAGCTTAGTCTAGCATTCCTGCATATAAGGAGAGCTCTCTCTTCATCTTTTTATTTGCAGACATATCAGCTAACTTCTTTCACATCTTTCTATGCTTTCTTTTTTACTATGTCTTTTCAAGTTCTTGACCTTTTGCTTCACCTCTATTTTGCTATCCTTTCATCACAAAGGGGTTACTATAAAAATCACATTCAATCTATCCAAGTGTCACATGTTTCAAAAAATATAAGTCTATATCTTACACATGAGAGCTAAAACATCATCCATGAGCATATTCACATAAACATCAAAGAAACACATGCACAAGCAGGAAATAGAAATAGAAACATCACATGAACACTTAAACTACTAAAAAATCCATCAAAATGAGACAAGTACATGAATATGTCGATCAAATCCAGTATCACACACACACACACACACACACACACACACACACACATACACACACACATACATCAGTGTGTCATAGTACATAAATACAAATGTGAGATCCAAAATTTGGATATTCATCTCAAAAATATATGGTGTACAATCAAAACTATCAAAACTATTACAATCAGCTTATGACTGACTCACACCCTTTATGGCTCATGGAGGCCCTGGTGATAGTGCCTATCTGTATCGCACCCTCTAATCTTCTTGCCTACTCTAAATAGTTAGGAAGACCCTACCCTAGTGGCACCACACCCCTATAGGTGGCATAATAATATGTGGCTCATGCACCATGATGCAAAGCCTCTTGCCTAGTGGCATCTCACTCCCTACGGAGCTCATCTCCTCGTGCTCGCTCATTCTTGAGCTATTGATCCCATACTACAATAGTCACTCAGGTTACCTATAACCTTGTTCCTAAGGTGTGGATCCTTGCATCACACTCATCATCTCCCCTAGCCAACTGCTCTACTTGCACCTCCACCTACATCACTCACCACTACCTTAGTGGTACCTCCTCCACTCCCTAGTAGCCTATGCCCACATTCACTTCCTCCTAGACCAATAACCCTCCTTGATCTCCATCTATCTCCCTCCTCTACCTTTACCTCCACCTTTACATCCTCTATGTCCCTCTGTTGTGGGTAGTGCATCTAGCTTTATAAGAAATAGAAATGGATGTCTCTGCATCTCATATAAATAAGTCAACTCCACTCCTACATTAGCTACATCTGGGTGATAATCCTAGGGAATCTACACTAGAGATGTTGTCTCTTAGATGGCTATCTAATAATCCAGCATAGGCAACCATCCTTATACCTCATGAGAGTGAAAATGAGCATAGGTAGTCATCTCCACTAAGACTACCTGACACTCTATGAACTACTACCGTACCCAACTGATCACAAATCTCTCCACAATTTTTGCATGCATGCCTACTCGTGGTTTGTTATATCTTAGGTACTATAGCTCCTAGGCATTCGACCATCAGTGGCACTCTCAATAGGGCCACCATGTGAAATTTTTTAGCTTATCATAAATGCACTAGTAAGACGTAACATTCCCACTCTGTGTCTATGGGAAAAATTTAGTATATCCAAAAATGAAAGGCTGGCTTTGCTCCTATAGCTACACCCATGGTCAGATCACAACAATATGCTCCTATGCCTAGATCTACACTAATACTACTTTGAATGCCCAGGAATGACCCTTATGGTACACTATCTTGTGAAGCTCATGATACATATATGCTAGTATAGCTGGCCCCCATGCCATCCTACATGGCCATGCAAATTAGTCTACCACCAGTCTATCCCATCCCAGTGGGAAGCCCTTCTAACCCCTATCAATCACTAAGGCCTAAACAACTAATGAACACAACAAGCTCGGTAGGGGGTAATCTGTGACATACTCATTAATGAGTCACTTCCAAATCAAATGGTGTTCTAGGATGGTAACATCCTAAAACATCTACTGCATTTCTTCTCACCCCTCTATCGAGGTTTAATCATAGTAAACCTATGACATATTACAAGCTTGGCATTAGTATACCTTACATCAATATTAGAACTTGCAAAAACATGACAAAGCAATCAAACATAAAACTCACTAGATTGCCATAGAAGGGTACACAAAGGATGTGATATACATCCTCTAATGTGATCAAGGCCTCTGGTCAACAAGTGAAATGTGTTATCCTCACTATGCCACCACTCAACTAGCACAAATAGAAGCCCATGGTTTTCCCGAATATGGGGCATCTATATAACCCATCTCAAACCCATAATTGATATAGGACTAAGCTCCCCATCTATCAAATATTGTACAACTTGCAACCCCACCACTTTGGGGGCTTTGGTAAGAAGCACAAGAAACATTTCCTATAATCCACAATAGGAAAACATTAGTAACATATCAAAAGCACACTCAAAATGCACACTTCAATGAAAAAATGTTCAAAAATAGGTTATGCAATATTTATTTCTACATGTAGGAGACATAAAATGTTGCTACAATATTGTGCCATAGTCTTTGTGAACCCATGTGATACAATTTTTTCATGCAGAATTTTGCACTTGTTCAAGCAACAAATAGGTATGTCTTATATGACATACCTAAAACTACTCATGTGATACATTTTTGGTGCAAAATATCGTGCAGTATTTTATAAAGTACCCATGCAATAATTTTTTAAATATTGCTCAATATTCCATATTCTACCTCTAAAAATGTGTGAAAAAGGTTTTAAAAGCTCAAAAAAGACGGAAAAAAGTACAAACTTATCAGTGCCCCGTAGCGGTCTGGCTGGTTGTGCAACTGGTTGCGCTCAAAATGGTGTCAATCAGTTGAAATGCCCGGTAATACCATTTTCTCTCTTAAGTACTCTAAGCTCTCCAAATTCACAAAAGATGAAATGAATTTGAAAATGACACTTGGGCCCCTTTTATAACCTTTGACCTCATTTTGACCTAATTTTCAAACTCCTCAGAATTTCACAAAAATTGCATCCCTAGCTAATTTCGACATCCTAGATCCATTTTTAGGATCAAAATCAAAATTTGAGTTCATCTTGATAGACAAAATCTTATTTTAAAATTCTACCTTCTTCTAAGAAGTTAACTAATCTTCTCTAGACTAATCTCTGAATCATCACTGGGGCATCTTCATTAATTCATGTCTTCATCACCTCTATACTTCATATATACTCAAATTCACCTTTTTATTTCCAAAATAATATTTCTACTCAATTTGACCTAATTTTATGTTATTTCCTTGGTGGTCAACTCTAGTCAAACTAGGGCATTCTATCATTCCTTAATAATCACTCTTTAGTTCTAATCATCTATCTGTCATCTTGGACATTTCTATATCCCAATTTTCTCATATCTAACTTGTTTCTACATCCCCTTACCTCATTTCAATTTTAATCTTGAGGGGGTAGAAATACTCTATCATCGATTGCTACAACTACCTATTTCTTAGGAGCATTTGTTTAATCTTTTCATTTTCTCTTGGTCTATCTATTTTTCTAGGAGTTATAATTCTTCTTGAATTATAACATCTTCTTTCTCCTATTGTTTAGTACTACCACTATTAGGTTGTACATTTAGGATTTGCTCTCTTTTTCTACATTTTGTTCTTCAGAATCAAATATCTATATCTATCCCTGCCTACTTGGCTTCTATTTTCTTTGACATAATGTGTTCCTAGATCAATCATGCATTAGTCAAAGAGAGGAAAATGTAATCACCTAAAATGGTCATCTAGACTATTAACCACCTTCTTAGCATTTTGGCTAATTTAATTAATCATTTACCTAGACCAAATTGTTAATAATCAATTTATTTAATTATAACCTATAGTTTGACTATGCTATCCTAAGTTCATTATTTGATTAATAGAAAATGTCCCCTTTTAATAAAATAAAAGACCCCATTCTTGTAACCCACTTAAAGTGCACACATAAAGTCCTTTTTCTAATTTTCAAATTAAAAGAAAAGGCTTTGTGACTTTTGTCTCATAGGGTAAGTCAACTTATACTCTATTGGTTGACTTGTGTGTGCACATGGATCACCCCTCTTTTTGAACTCCACCATTGATCATCCATCATCTTGACCTTGATCTCTACTAGCTATATGAATTTAAAAGGGAGAGAGCTTTCCCCCTAAATCCATCCACCATTTGAATATTGTTATGCTATAGGTTTTCTAACAAGTTTCTTTGGAACTTTGAGGAGAACTTCCATTTCTTGTCTTCATTCTCTCATTCCATCACATTTAGATTAAGATCACATGACATGTTAGCATAGTTGCATGGTAGCTTGGTTTTCTTTACTCTAATCTAGCTCACTTATCATAATAGTTGGATTGTAACACTCTCATCATTACTTAGAGTAGTTTCATTTTTTATTCTCATTCTAGCTTAGTTTCCATCTCGCATTGCATCCTTGAGGAATTCCTTGTGGACATTTGTATTTTTGCATCTCATCTTTGGAACCTCCCACTGCATGGTTTACTAGCAAGAAGAGTATCTCTAAAGCTTAGCTGAGAGAATTCTTATTTTTGAAACATACTCTTTTGCACTCCATGGATAGGGAGCTCCAAGCTAGCATCCAAGTATTTTGAACTAATGGAATCCCTTGGATAGAAGGGTTTAGAGTGGTACACATTTCTAGCATACATGACCAGAGCATGATTTAGAAGATCATGGTGAACCTAGTGATTTCAAAAAAGAGCCCAAACTTGTTGGATATGTCAAAAGGAATCATGCACCCAAGAAAATTATTGGAGATCATCCAATTGGTACTATGACAAGGAACAAATTAAAACATACGTGCTTTCTTATTAAATTTGAACCTAAATCTGCAAAAGATGCATTAGATAATGAAAGATGGATTGAAGTAATGAATAAATAAATAATTTAGATTGAAAGGAATGACACCTAGAATCTTGTTTCTAGACCCAAGGATAAGAATTTAATTAGCATGAAATGGGTATTCAGAAATAAGTTGACTAGGAATGGAGAAGTTTCAAGAAACAAGGCAAGGATAGTTTGCAAGGGCTATGCTCAAGAGGAAGTTATTGACTATGGAGAAACATTTTCTCTTGTTGCTAGACTTGAATGTGTTAGAGCACTCCTTGCATATGTAGTCCACAAAGGATATAAAGTGTATTATATGGATGTGAAATCAATATTCCTTAATGGAATTTTAGAAGAGGAAGTCTACATTGAGCAACCAAAAGGTTTTGTTGGTCCTAGCAAAAGGGACATGGTTGTAGAGTACACAAAGCTTTGTATGGTCTCAAATATGTCCCTAGAGCCTAGTATGAGAGATTGCACAAGTATCTCATAAAGACTAGTTTTCAAAGAACTAATGACAACATCATCCTATACATCAAAGGACTAGTTAAGAAGATTGCCTTGGTAGAAATATTTGTGGATGATACATTGTTTACTAGAAATGATGATTGGTTCAAATCTTTTTCTAAGGAAATGAGTAAGGAATTTGAGATGTCAATGTTTAGAGAGATCAAATTCTTTATTGGCTTGCAAATTCAATAGAAGAAGGATGGTATCTATATTAATCAATCAAAATACATCAATGAGATACTTAATAAGTTTAGAATGGAGGATTCTAGACTAGTTGGAATACCTATATCTACTAGACATAAGATTTTCAAAGATAATGATTCAAAAGAGGTAGATCAAACTACATATAGATCAATTATTGGAAACTTTAGTATGTGGTGCATACAAGACCTGATACAGAATTAGCAGTTGGAATGGTGGCAAGATTCTCTACTAATCCAAAATAAAATCATATGATGGAAATCAAAAGAATCATGAGTTGTCTAAAGGAACTAAAGATTATGGCTTGTGGTATAAGAAAGGAGGTAGATTTTAAGTAAAAGTGTTCACTGATGTTGATTGGGAAGGAAGAATTGATGATAGAAAGAGTGCTAGTGGTGGAGCATTCTTTCTTGGAAAGAGGCTAGTATGTTGGACAAGCAAGAAGAAGAACTATATATCCTAGTCAACAATAGAAGTAGAATATGTTGTTGTAGCAATCAATTGTTCAAACATTGTTTGATTTAAATAACTATTGATAGGTATGAAGGAAGAGATAAAGGATCCAAATGTTGTTTTATGTGATAACACCAATGAAATTAATATTTCCAAGAATCTTGTGATGCATACCAAAACCAATTACATTGCAATTAAGTATCATTTCTTAAGAGAATTAGTGCAAAATAAGGAGGTAAGATGGGAATATGTGAATACAAAAGAAGAGATTGTAGACATATTTGCCAAACCATTTCCTAAGGATGCATTTTTTAATCTAAGAGGTAAGCTAGGGTTCATTCCCCTATCTAAAGCTTACTAATCATATTTTAGTGATGCATCAACCAAGAATGTTGAAGATCAATCAAGTTCATGCAGTATTGTAAAGGGTAGATTGCATATGAATCAATACATTAGGTACATGGAAATTCATTAAATGTTATCTTTGGAAAGATATATCAAAGAGAGAGAGTTCTATCATACATTAGAGAAATTTTATGTCTGATAGTGAGTTTTTTTGTCACATATCAGAGATATTCATTATATATATGTTAGAGATGTCAAAGAGGGAGAATGAACTTGAGGGAGAGTTTGATATTATAGTCATTACAATTAGAGATTGATGAAAAAGAGAGTTCACACTAATAGAAGGAGTTCTCACGAATGATAATCAAAATGAAATTAATTATATTATCCTTAATTTTATTTTTCTCTAAACTTTCATTGTATTATGACATGTTGTGTTGCCATCAATGCCAAAGAGGATTATTATTGAAAACAATTATTCAATTGTGTATTGTCTTTGATATTACACAAAATGTCAAGTCTTTACCAGTTAGTATCTATCAAGCTCACTTGGGCAATGAAGATAGTTTCCAGTATCTATCAAGCATTCCATAGATAATCAGGTTTAGAGATAGTGCATGTTGAGTTCACTCGGGCACCAAAGAAATTTTGTAAGAAGATAGTATCTATCGAGTTCAATCTGAAACCAAAAAGAAGTTAGCATAGAACTAGTGTTAATTGAGCTCACTCGATTACCAAAGGAAATTCAACTCATATTAATTGAGTTTACATAGTTAACAAAGGAAGTCTGAAGAAAGTCTTTTCTGAGTTAGTTTTGACCAAGTTGGGTTAGCTAGTGAAGAATTTTCTTGAATCGACCTTTTTTTTTTTATGAACTTATTTTTCAAGTCTAGCTAACTTACGAGATAAAAATTAAATATTTGTAAGTGTATTCAAGCTGACTTGACTAGGAAAATGATATAAATATAAAGTCAATTTGTGTGATTGAATGAGTGAAGCATGGGGTTGAAAAGATAAACCAAGGAAGAAAATTGGAAGGATAGTAGGGTATCCCAAGTTGACAAGGCTATAAAGTTTTATCTGATCAAGGAGGATAAGTATTCAATCCAAAATAGAGATATGAAATCAGCAATACAGTTGCATCAGTAATCAGGTCATATCATTGTTACTCTCTAATAATTGTAGAAGTGTAAAAAATCTCTTAATAGGGTTAGCTTAACAGCTATTTGTCAAATCCTCTAACAAGGTGGCATTTGTAGATTAAAGTGTCTAAAGGCCTCTAACAAGCCCACTCCTAACAAGGTGATTAAATATTTTAATAGGGTCATACCTAACAATGTATTTTTTAACCTTTAATAGGGTTGGCTCCTAATAGGGCTCACTTCAAAAGAGTGAAAAATAGTAATTATTTGCAAATGGTGGTTTTTCCCAAATTGGGTTTCCATGTTAAATCCTGGTGTCATATGTGTTCATTATATTTTCTTTCTATTTCTAAAACTAAGTTAATTGTGGTTAATAATATTAAAAATCTTAAGAAGCATTTATCTCAATAATTTCTAAGTAACAGAGATTCTTAGTGTTTGCTAAGTGATTCACTACTAACTGAGTTACAACAATATTTTCAAAAACATGACCTTATTTGATGGCTAATACATTGTATCATGTAGGTCTATAATGTATGCTTCCTCTAAACTATCTAGCAAACTAGGGTCTTCGAGTTGCTCACTATCCTCATTTTCAACTTTTTCCTAAAAGAAATCCCAAAAAAGAGTATGGGATTGGAATCCATTACTAGTTTCATTATCCTCATGTGACATAAAATTATATGGCCACTAGATGGGCATGTCATGTATCTAACCTTATGGAAGGTTACATGTTTATTCCACACTTATTTCTAGACCATCCTGGTGTAAAGTAGCTCTTTATGGTGAAGTAGAATCTGAGTTGGAAGAAGATTCTTGTTCATGTAGCAGTTCTTTGGGTGCAAATGTGAATCACATCACATTATTTTTCATGGGTAGATTCCTTAGACAAGGAATCAAGTTCCCACTTGGTGGAGTCATCATCATCCTCATTATTAGTGGTATTCAAGAGTGGTTCTTCTAAAAGGTGGAGATTAGGAAAGGATAAGTTTACATTCTAGATTGGATGCCCCATGATCTATAGAATCTTTATCTATAGGTACCCAAATCAAGGTGGAGAAGGAGGAGCCCCTAGGTTTAGATAATGGCTTATCAAGAGGTGGTGGCCTAGGATAGAGTGGTAAACTTTCATGTTCTTTCTCTGAATATCCTACCCCTATCTTTAGTTTGTTTGGCTTGGGATGTGCAGTGGCTCAATAATGCATGTGCCTCTTCCTAAAGGACCTTCACCAAAGTAGTCCATTTTTTATTAAGTCATAATCTTTACCAAAAAGATTAGGGGAATGTCAATATTTTGTATCCTCTTGCTTTCATCTTCCTTTATGCTTGGAGATATACCACTACTTTTGACAAAATGTTCATTGTAGGGTCAAGAAGGAGCAGTTGAAAGTTTGCCATGAGATTTAGGAGATGTTCATGGGTAACATAAACAAACTGAGTATTCTCCCACCCCTTGGTGTTGAAACTTGGATTTTTCATGCAAACTCCTTCATCAAACAACTCATCTCTCCATTATATTTTTGTTTGGAGTCTTTTGGTGGGAAAGGTGATAGGAAAGAGGAACTAAAAAGCACCACTTTCTCTTTTCCCTTAGTCATTGTGGAAGAGTGGTTTTTGTCTTGACTTGTGGAGGTTGAAGCCTCTATTGGTATAGACTAGTCAGTGTTGCTTGTGGTGACAAGGATTTATTCCTTATTATAAGGGACAAGGGAGTTACAATATTGTGTGTAATTTTGGTTCCCTCATATGCTACCCATTGACCCAAATAAGGAAACTTCAAACATTGATGGTAAGTAGAAGGAAAAACTTGCATGTCATGTATCCATGGTCTTCCTAATAGGATGTTGTATGTTAACTTCAAGTCTAGAACTTGACAAATAGTTTCCTTCATAATTAGGCCAACCCTTATTTTCAAGATGATCATCCCTTTAGAGGATCTTTCCTCATCATAATAAGCTTTGATTATTATTATTTTCTTAGGTCAACAATTTCTTTTGTGTATCCTAGTGCTCTTACCAAATTTAGGGTGCAAATGTTTAGACCTGCCCACCATTAACCAATGCTCTCCTCACTCTTTTTCTATGCACAAAGACCTTAATATGCAAAGGAAAATTTTGGTGATGGGTGAAGGACATGTCATATTATTTAGACAAGGATACATATTGAAGGATACATAGTGGAGTTAAATGAGGTTGCTCATCATATTTTTGAACCTATTGAGATCGAGATAATTGGGGACTAGGGCTTTGGTTAGGATTTCTTTTTGTTTTGGAGAGATTCGTAACAACTCAAAAATGGAGATATGAACAAGATTTTTTAGTAGTTGGTTGACCAAACTATATTTGGAGATGGTAGAGCTTCTGGCTACTTAATATGAATTGGTGGTTGCCCCCAAAAAGACTTCTTTAGAGGCTTATTCTTGGGTGATGGCTTTCAAAGGTTGTTTTTTGTATTTATATTTGATAGCTATAACATTAACAATGCCATCCAATCCAGATAGCATGTTAATTGTGTTAGCATAATTATGGGTATAATTGACCTTTTCATTAGAAGGATAGTTTTGGTTATTCTTGGAAAACTCTCCCTTTTCATGGCTCATGAAGGGGTTTTTGAATACAGCATGGTCTTCATTGGTACAAAAACTATAGACTTCAATGGTCTCATCATCAATTAGTTTTTGAATATATTCCTTAAGGGAAAAGTAGTTATTGGTGAGATTCCCTCAATTTTAATGATAGGCACACAAAAAAATTCAATCCACCATGAAGGTTTGACTTGTCGTTCATATGGCTTAGCTTCTGGTAGTGTGATAAGCTCATCAACAAAGAGTGTTTGCAAAGCTCTCTCATTCATCTATAAGAGTGTATACTCTAGGTGGGTTGGTAGACTTATACCATTTTGGTGGAGGGGCTTGATTGTAGGCTACTTGATTATTAGGATTATTTTGTGTAGGTGAAGTAGCAATGTTTCATTGATAGAATGGACAAATGTTTTCTTGTCATTGTGTGTTTTGGCGAGTAGGCATCTTAGAGTTATTGAAATTGGGAAAATGTTGATTTGGGAAGGGGTAAAGTTTTGGTTTAACATTGTTTTCTTCTACCACTCCATCATTTACCATATTCTTTTTGTTATTTCTCCACCAAAATCTTTGTTTATTATTTGATTGATTGGATGTTTTTTTTTTTATTATGAGGAGTTATTGGAAAAACCTTTCCCATCTTTGATATTTTAATTATATCATTGTTCAAAAAGGTTTCTTCTACTTTGGATACATTTTCCAATGTGGTTTTGAAGTATTTAGGGTCTTGAATTTGGAGCCAATAGTTCATGGCTTTAGAGAGGCTACTGACAAATATATCATTTTTCTCCTTATTCAGGATGTCATGATGGTACTTGGTGAAGGTATGTCACCATCTTTGTAGGAAATTTTTGAAAGATTCTCTTGGAAGTTTCTTTGTGTTGCATAATTCTATAATGGTAACCTCTCTTTTATTGTTGTAGGAGTATTGTGAAATAAAATAGTGGATAATTGATCAAATGATCAAATATTTGAGGGGAGTTTAGAAAACCCCTCCATGGTTTCTCCTCCCAAACTCTAAAGAAATAGTTGCATGAGATAGGTTGTATCATGTACAAATCCATACTTAATGTGTAGAATTGGTGGAGGTGATCTTGAGGGTCTGATGTACCAAAGTACTTGTCATATTTTGGCATTTGTATGATTTGAGGTAATGGTGTCAAGATGACACCTCTGTCAAATGGGAGAGGACATATCTTTTCTAGATTAAATTCTATTGGTTGGGATTTCCCTCTCTTAATCTTTTCCATTTCCATTTGTAGGTCTTGGATTTTTTGGGTTTCTGGGTAACAACATCTAAGGGCGAATCCTCTTGATCCTTTTGAGGTTGGATATATCCAAATTGTAGGGTAATTTTGCATGTTGTTGTGCAGCAACAATAGGTAGCACTATGTGTCTCTTTACTAGTTTATCCATTATGTTGATGAGCTCTAGATACTATTGGAAGTCTTAGATTCTTGACTAAATACTATCCTTTCCCCAAAGTTGAGGTGTGCCCATTTCATTACTTTATCCTAAATTATGTTGTTCAAATAGGGTGATTCTTCATCAATGGTAGCTGAAAAGTAGTCAATGGGTAGTGTAGGCCCAATGGTATTTGATGATATTCCATATTTTGTATTTTGCTTCACTATCCTTATACTTACTCATGTGGCCACTCTTTTTTATTCCTTTTTTCTTAGCACTTCTACCAATTTTGAGAAGTGGCATGAGATGTGAATGGAAACCCTTTAATCCTTCAACATTTTCATAACCCAGGGATAAATTTTAGACCAAAATATAGTAAAGTGTCAAGCTATCTTGCAAATTATTCCAACAATACCAAAGGTTATGAAACTATGGTGATAGGATTCAGCTCTATAAAGTCAGGGGGTGAAAGGATGTGTGTATCCTTTGATATTTGACTGATGTATGAGGTTGGATCGATGATGTTTGTTGAATAAAAGCCCTGGGTAGGATTTTTTAAATGACTCCAATTAAAAAATATTTCTTGCTTGATTTTGAAGGTACTGGTCATATTTAAGGTTCATTCAAACTTGTAGAATTTAACAAAGAAAAAGAGTATTCAAATGTGCTTTCAAATTCAAGATATTTTGTGTGCAAGTAGCCACTATTTTGAAAAGTTTCTCAAAAGTGCTATAGGAATAATTGTATGCATTATTTTATGATTTAAGTGCATTATCATTTCCTTTATCAAGAGTTGTTATATAAGATGGATGCATCATTTTAGATGCAAATGTGTTATTACACTCTTCAAATGTATTGTCAAATTGTTCATATGCATAATTTCATGTTTGTTTCAAATGCATTGTAAAAGAACATAAATGTGTTGTTTCATGTTGTAAATGCATTGTAAAAGAGAATGAATGTATTGTTTCAGATCATACATGTGAGCGTTAAATATGGGCCTCTTATTCAACCAAACACTTCAACATGATCATTGTTTTTCAGTAATATCCTAGAATGAACATGAGATTATTCATTTGGTATGTTTGCACAAGGTGATTTGTTTCCTTCTAACTAGATGGTGTTTTACTATATGCTCTCAGAATTGAGAGTTCAATAACTAGACCAAACTAGTATCAAGGATTTGAATGAATGCAAATGTAATATTAATCTATGTTTTTGATATTTTTGTATGCAAAGATATGGATTAGATTGTTTTCAAATTAATCTAAGAACACTAAAAAGAAAATTAATCTAAATGAGTGCATTTTAATCTAATTGATGAGCATGTAAAAGAACTAGAGATTCAAATACAAAATGCTTCAGTGATCAATCTAACAATGATTTAGTACTCTTCACTTGCATCCTTCTTCTAATGAGAGGTCAGGGTCTCTTTTATAGAATCTTAGACCTAATCAATAGTCAAGAGTAAACTATAGCCTCAACTATACCTCTTTATGATCTTAGTCATGCCAAGAAGTGACAATAGTGATAAACTAATAGTGCATATGTCAAGTTGTTTGGCTTTCCTTCTCATGTGGCCCAGTATTCCTTTTAGCTTTCTCAGTTCTTAGCCACTACCACCATGCCATAAAGCATCAATCAAAGATTGGTAGAGAGAATAAGACCACTCCAACCTTTTCTTTGAAATGGAATTTAGTTTTTTAATCCTACCCTTAAATTATAGGGATAGGGCATTCAGGTCCCTACAATTCTCATGGGATGCCTTCTATTTTAGATAGATTTGAGATAGATGTTTTTCCTCCTACCCTACAATAATCTCTCTACTATTCTAAAGGCGAGGCTTACCCTACAATAATCTATTTTAGGGCCTACCCTACCCTACTATGTTAAGGCAAGGCAAGGCTCCCCTACTACTACCCTACAATAATCTCCGTACTATTCTAAAGCTGAGGTCTACCATACAATAATCTATTTTAGGGCCTACCCTACCCTACTATTTTAAGGCAAGGCAAGGCAAGGCTCCCCTACTACTACCCTACAATAATCTCCCTACTATTCTAAAGGTGGGGCCTACCCTATCCTATATTTGAATGGGCCAAGGGCTAAGGGATAAGGGATAAGGGCTAAGGGCCCCAATACTATAGCATAGATATAGATTTGGTGGGCCCCTACTATTCTAATGGCAATGTCTAATTCACTAACTGGGTCTGATGATGGAGAAAGCAATGAAGCTAATACTTCCTAAGCTTTTATTGCTCTGATCTAGTTGATCCTAGTACAACTTCCCCATGAACACCTGACTATCCCTCTGAGGCAGGCTATGGTCAACCACCCAAATGTTATTCACTCTCACTAGTCGGTCATAGCTAGTATTGAAAGAATGGTTCCACACTGGACCAGGTTGACTCAAAGCTACTAGTTCAAAATCATGCTCAGTGGTTGGTCTACATTGGGACAATATACATTAATGAACTGATCAAAGTTGAACTATCACCTTGCACGTAGGGGTGGTGCAAGGCCCCTACTATTCACTAGGGACTCAAATCTAAATCCAAGGAGTAGGGAGTGGGAACTATAGAGTAACTTACATAACACCTCCTATCCTAGATCGATATAAAGACCCACCCAATGAAAGTGGACTTCAAATAGCTACTCTTTTGCCAACAACAAGTATAGAGGCATCATTATAGCTAGCATATAAGAATGCAAAGGCAGAGGCAAGGGCATCTTTAGAGCTAGTTTTAATATAGAATAAGAGTGGCATTCCATCCCCCATACCCCCTACCCCCCCAATCCCCCCAATCACCCCAATCAATAATAATAATTTCCCATGCCATAGAATAGTAGGGCCCCTACACCTATTCTTGGTGGGAGGCAGGAGGGGCTTCCTCTCAAAATAATGGCCCCTTCATATTATTGTAGGGGGGGCATATAAAATTATATGGCCCACCACCCATAGAATTTATAGGGCTTCATTGATGCAGAAGAAAAGTAAGCACCACCAATACTAGAGAGGCACCCCTTCAAATAGTAGGGTAATTATTTCTAATAGATAGTTCCACCTATAGAATGGTAGGGTAATAGGAATAGATGATCTAGTATAAGCTAAAGCCCCTAGG